>CM062820.1:1271533995-1272278995 GCA_031772625.1 Pinus tabuliformis | reverse complement strand
TTTCAACTCGTTTGACCAAGTTTGACTTTGCTAATCTAGGGTTTGTTGCTGCTGATATAAAATTATAGAATTATGATTTTGTACTATTTCTCTCTGCTGAACTATTGAAGATAAAAGAATATTTTATCTAAGGGTTTCCTCGCATTAGGGTTTGTCCCTGACTTGCTGCCACATCTTGTGTCTCTTGTCTTGGCTTGTTTTCTGTTGATCATTTAATGTTCTATCTGCACTTTACTTAATGTGTATGTGATTACTAATCTGTGGCTAATAAGAAGAAAAGAAGTAAACTTCTCTAAGAATAGAACATACCATAATTTAACAGATGTGGGATGTCAGAGCTGCAAGATTAATGTGAGGAATGAGCTCTGTAGCATCTGGTTGATGAGTTTTGATAACATCGAGGTTGTGATGTGCATGCCACAAATCTAGGGGAAGCGACACTTGGTGGGAGGTTTCAGAATTTCTCCTTGCATGTAACCTCCAACTTCTATACATAGCTCCCTAAAACAAGGGATGCCTTTGCATGCTGCCTTGAGAGAAGTAGCCAATTCATGCAAGTTTGTTTTTCTTAGTCCCAGAGGGAACCATTCAACTCAGCTGCATATGCAAGAGACTGCTTGATTGCTCGAGAAAATTGTGCATTTCTGGATGGGAGCTGGGCTAGTTGCCCAAGAGATTTGCGCAATTTCTGTGCAGAGCAACTGACTGCTGTCTGGATTTGCACAAATCTTGGGCTGAACAACCTGCTTCTGGGAAAATTTGCACAAATCCTGCTGGGAGGGTTGGCTGATAGGATTGCGTAATCCTGGAGCCCAATAGGATGTTAAAGAGGATTGCACAATTCCTGTAGGGAAGGCTGGTTTCCCTCCAGAAATGCACAATTTTCAAGGGGAAGCTGCTCAGCGTGTAACTGGATCAAGTCTAGGTGAGCAGCCTGTGAGGGGAATGGATCAACTGTGATTGATAGGCTACCTTTGTGCAAGGAAAACACTTGAAGCTTTAGTACTTGACAAAGCAAGACAAAGCACTGTGTAAGGTAGGTAGGGAGGCTCCAAAACAAGATAAGGAAAAATTTTGGAGGGTGGTTGTAGTCGCTACAACATAGTCTAAAAGGCCCTCCAAGACAAGCACAATCCTCCAACTAGAAAGCACGAAGAAGTCTACCAACAAAACAATGAAGAAAAGCAGGCATGTTAGCCTTAAGATAAACATAAATGACAAGTCGACTCATAAAGGAGACACAACACTTTCGGTAGACATGTTGGCTCAAATACATGGACAGACCAATATATCAATAAGTATGCACCCTCACATTTGGACAGTGACATCCTTACATTCCTCTCTGAAATCTCGGTCAAGTTAAGGGTTACACAAATCTCGGATAGATGTGAAAAACAATGTTTTAGTTAGGAGGAAGATCCCTCTAGTTTTTTGGATAAGGATTTCTGATGTACACACTCACATAGCCTCACAGTTTCAGATAAGAAAATCAGTAAGACCAGAATGATATATATTCTCGGCATAACCATGAAAAATAAGATCTCAGTAAAGATTGCAGTGATGATGAACATAGTTACATTCTTGGTCAAGGTGCAATCATGATCCTAACATGGTCATTGTTGTCACTCACTGCTCACTCATTGCTTTGAAAATGATCAGTTATCTAGGATGCATAAGAACAGTGAAGTTGAAGCCATTTCTTGAGCCACAAAAGCTATCAGAGCTTGATTATACCTTCTCCATTACATAGTGCTCGAAAAGAGCTTTCCAATGGTAATAGCAGTCCAAAAAACGACTCCTGGATCAGAAGTTAAAGCCTGTTGAAGATTACCTTTGGAAGACCCAGAAAACAAAGAAAAAATACTAAGGCATGAAGACAAACCACAACCAGAGGTTTCAGATAAATCGTAATGGCAGATCGAGCTTTCTAGCAAGCAAGGGATACTGGCGGGGTGCAAAAACAATGATTCGCCGATCACCGATATCACATATCGGCAGTCGGTGGGTTCGAGCAGAGCATTTATTGGCATATCGGAAGTCGGCGGGTTCAAGCGGAGCATTTATCGGCATATCGATAGTCAATGGGTCTAAGTGGAGTGTTTATTTCATGTTTGTAGTCGAGGGCCTCGAGCATAGAACATCCCACAATATCAACATATCGGCTGAGAAAAGGGCTGCCACTCTAAAACCTTGTAGGAGTGCAATATTGCGATGTGGTTTTGTATCACTGGGGAATGCTGAAAGGAATTAAGAAAGGAAATTCCATGAAAAACCAAGGCCGAGCAGCCCCTTTCTCTCTCCTCCACATGGTAGTATGTAAATCGGCTAGTCCTGTTGTCCCGCACATCGCAGTCCCGCATATGCAGTCTTACAGTCCTGCAAATCGCAATTCGCAGTACCACATCCCGCAAACCCACAGTCTCGCGATCGCGTAGTCCTGCAGATCGCAGTCCCGCAGTCCCACGATCTTGCAATCCCGCACATCACAGTGCCACATCCTGTAGTCCTGCAGTCTTGCGATATCAGTGTATTGACGATCGAAGGGACTACTGCTCCCAAAACTCTGCGAACTGTAGATTTTGCAATCCAATGTAAAAGCGACGGGGAAGGCCGAAATTAGTTTACAAAAGGAAATCAATGGAAAAATAGGGACCGGGCGGGCATTTTATCTCTCCTCCATGGGACCACGTGGCAGCATATGATTGGTCCTTAGAATTGACATGGCAGCTGACATCATCAGTAACGTGGTAGTATTGGTGGACATGTGTCACTCAATTTTGGTGTTTTCAAGGGTCAAGTGGGGCCATTTCTGAATGACATGTGTCACCACTCACAGGGTGACACATGGAACTAATGACATCACCCCGGGATCGGTGATCACACGAAGTGAAGGCTTATTCTTCCACCCATACTCCTCCTCGAATGTGATTGCGATAAGGAATAGAGGACCCCCTGGATGTGATAAGTGATTGTGGTCTATTTGATAAGGATTTCGAGCCCAGGACATCGACGATGCAGTGTAAGGGGCAATCAAAAGTGATTCAAGTTATAAAAGGAAAAAGGCACCTGCACAGTTGTTGAAAGTCTTAGCGCTCAAAGGACTAAGCCCCTAGTTCCAGCCCATGGTCATATGAGGAAAATTACAAAAGGGCCTATAATAAAGGCGGCTAAGGGGGAAATAAAAAAAGCACCCGTTTCATCTGTGTTGGCTTATAGGGGCCTAACCCAGGTTCAGAAGAATTATTTAGCCAAACGAATCCTGCAGCTACCAACCCTTTCGGCAACAGCCTGCGGAGCATGGACTAAGGTCTTACCCGAGGTAGTAGGGGAGGGTGTTGGAACCAAGTTTCTACACCCTTGGGATGTCTAAATTTGGTTTGGAGATTTCAAGCACTAGCTTGTAGCTTCACACTCCTCTGTATTTTCACAGATCTAGGATCACTTAGCGCGTTGCTTATAGATCTACTCTAATGGATGAAGTTTTTGTAACTTAAATCTACATAGCAAGGTCTTTAAGCAAAAAATTAGCAGATTAATCAGTTCGCGTACTTAGATCAAAATCTGATTCACATGTATTCAAAATGTAAACATATGCGCATAGAATAAACAATATATCAAACATAGATTCGCAATAACTTAGATTAACACAGAATCACAGAAGTGACTTATCTTATTTACTTTCTTCACCCATACAACCAGATCCGCCCTGTGCACTCAGCTGCAGGGATCCATGCACACAGCTGCGGACTCTACTAGGCCTCTGCGCACATAGCTGCAAAGCCTCTATCCACTACCCAAACCTTCGACTCAGTCTTACAGACACGTTTCAGACTATTCCCCTTAAAGACCCATTACATCACAGATCCAGATCATACTCAAAAATTAGCTACCTCTACCCATAGAGCCTCACTCTATTTATACATTTCTTTGGCTCGCAATCCAAGGGCGGGCCGACTTTACTTACATTTCTTTACATTACATCTACACGGACTACCCTTTGACTCAACTGATTATACTTCGAGCCCACGTATTCCGCGGGGTCTTTACCCTATTTGTTCCAAAATTTCTGGCTTTGTGTCCCATGGGGCTTTCGCTACCCAACAATCCCCCAACACAATTATCGTGGCTCATCCCGAGTCACTTAGTTGTTGTGGTAATATTCTCGCGGAGGTTCGTTAGCAACTTTTGTACGGCGCGTGTTTCCTTAACAAATTTGGCTACAATCCATTGGACCTGTTCCAACTGAGCCACTGAGGCATCTGTGTCATCTGCAAGTGCTTGCTCGGTATCATAGACTGCCTACAGATGTGCTAACTTGCCTTCAATCATTATTGAAATACCAAACACTTCATCGAGCCAGGGCTGGATGCGTTCTTTAAGCATTGCCTCTTGGTGCCGCGTAACGTCCACTTGGGCTTTGAGAACCTGGGCCTCTCTCATTTTGGCCAACCGCTGTGTGATATCGACCATTTGTGCAGCCCCATGGGCTGTGTCATAGGCCTGCTGTAGCTCGTGTGCCTCAGCTTCTACTCGGTGTATGGTTGGGTCCTCCTGGAGAGACGTGAGTATACCAATAGACTGAGCTAGGAATCCCGAATATTCATGGACAACACTCCTCATTGTTTCCAATCCAGCTTGAATTTCTGCGCGACGACGTGCACTATCTGCCAGAGGTTGCTGTGCCTAGAATTGGAGCTCTGCAATTTGTGAAGTAAGTTCCCCTGTGCTTTCGCGGTTGCCTCTTGGGCTGTGAAAACTTGTGCGACCATATGTTGGATCTTGGTAACTGTGGGGAGGTCCTCGGGGATAGCTAATTCTAGTACCGTGTTGTATGCTTCTGCCAGCGCTTTTTCTACTGCCTAATAACGTTTGCCCAAGTCAGCGTGTTGAATATTGACCTGCTCTGACTTGGCCTGTTGCTTTATCAAAGTGCGAAGGCCGTGACCTTCCCTAGCCCGAAGTTCATTAATGATGCCTTCCTGCAGTTGATAGGGTGTTTCGCTGGGTAGGGCGGCTAGATTCAATCCCCAACTACACTCCTCGTCTGTGCCGTCGGCTAGGATGGCACTGTGTGGCAATGGTAAAGTGTTTGGAGTGAGCACCCGAATCATCTGCTCAACTGCGGTTGTATGGTCTGCTAGGTTGACCTTACCTAGAGGTCACGCCTGGAATGCCTTCAATTGCATTCGAATTTCCCCCAACACAATTGTTTGTTCTGTAATTAGATTGGTCAGTGCACTGGGGATGGTATTGCTTGCTGGTTGACTGTTGTTAATGAATTATTTCTCCAAAACCCTTGCTACTTTGGACCTTTTCCCGACAGTCGATGATTGTTGTTCGCATGAATGCTTTACCTGGTTTGTGTGGTCCTGCGTCTCTATTTCCTATTCCTTATCCAATTCCTGATCTGTTGTGGTCTCCTCCGTTGGCGCGTTTTTGGGAGCCTCTTACTGTGAAGTCTGTTCTTGTTCCCATCGTGCCTTTGCAGCTAGTTGCATGAGCCACTACTGATGATCCTTCTTCAGCTATTGTGCTATGAGGTGGTCGAGAACGACCTGGTTAGGAGTGCGCCATTTGAGGGACCATGCTGCTAAAACTGCGTAAATTGCTTCATCTGTTGCCATGAATAGAAGGGTGACCCATGGCCGTTTCGGATCCTTCCACCCCCGGATATACACGTGATGCATGTTGGATTTAAACTTAGGCGTGCTTTGGAAATTATTGTAGATCGTGGGAGACATTCACGGTCGTCGACAATCCGTGTCCCTATCTTTCCTTCCATAGAGGTCCAAAATGCTCGGATTGTAGAAACCCTTGTCGCATCCCTTGTACTGCATAGTACAGTGTACCTCATGGCCTTAGGTAGGTCATCTGGAATGCTGGGGAATTGGCTCTCCTGTGGCAGTTCTCCTGTAACCAAGAGGATTGATAAAATCAATCATGCATAATGAAATGTCTTACCTTTGTCCTGTTCTTCTTGACAGTTGGTTAGGAATTCGTGGCATAAAAACTGCACCCAATTGAACTGAACCCCTTCGGCACACTGCCCTGCCAGCGCGATGAAAAAAGCGGGTACCTCATCCGAGCTACACTTTCTCATAAGTTTTCCAGCGAGGCGCTAAGTAGCCACGTGTACGGCGCAGTCATTGATGCTAGCTATGACATATACACGCTTTCCTTTCTCCAACTGGTATTTGGTCTTCATGGTTTCGGCGAGGCCTACCTCACTGCTTGTTCTTACGATGTCAGTAGGGTCATTTCCTTTCAGCGGTAGATGCGTGATTCGGTGGACTAATTTAGCCGTGATCAGGATCGGATCTTCCAACCAGTGATACTCATCGTGTATGAGATAGAGTAGCTGCCAGATCACAAATGTAGTAATAGACATACGGTGGTAGTGAGGTAGCCATCGGAGGTTGAGGAGTCCCACCTTCTCCACACCTAGTAGCCATGCCCGCGGTAATAACATGTCTTCAGCCAACTTGGGGAACTTATCGCAGTTAGCAAGGTCCCAATCTTCAAACTTGAGGCTCGGGACGTGCCCTAGCGGCAATCCTTCGAACCTGATGTCATCCAGAAGAAGCGGGGCCTGAAGCTTAGCCTTCGCAGCGTCTACGTCCTTGGGTAGCTTGGTTATCCCTTTCCAAGGGGAGAGATATGGAGGTAATGAGGGGAATTGGAACACATCCACTTCTTCCTCGGCCTGTGCGTCAATCTGGGCAAGCAGCTCCTGGAGATCGTCGTCGTCCTTGTCGGGTTTGGTGGAAATGGCTTTGCCCTTGTCGACTGTTGATTGTTTCGTGAATCACGGTGAGGTCCGGACTGTGCCTGTCTTTTGCTTGTTCTTCTTTCATTGTGGGGATTTTGGAACCTCAGAAACTCGAGTTGCATCTATCGGCTCTTCTTGATTCAGCTGCATTTCTTTCGCGAACTGTGCTTGGGTTCTGGCCATAGTACTCATGGATGGGTTGGTGGCTGAATGCTTACTGCTCTTGTTTAGCTCATAGTGCCAATATGCCTGTGTCGTTCCTAGGTCATGAAACAAATGCATAACTTGAAAGAACTCCCTCCTCCCCTTTTCCAATTTAGTACCAAAGTGCCATCAACAAATCCTTGCGGATTTGACTCGAAACTTTTGTCTTAATGGTCCGCCACCTACTCCTGCCTGCTAGACCGTAACGTTCATGTCATGAATAGTGGGGTTAACGGTCATCTCTTGCTTGTTCCGCGTGGTAGCGTCGTCCGTCAGGTGCAGCTACGATCGAGTGAGATGGGTAACTTGGGTGGAATTATCTCACCGCGCCGGCTTTCCGCAGACTTGTTTATAGTTCCACACCTTCTTTCAACTGCTCGGGGTGTTGAGACTATAGCTTCAGCTGCTAGTCAGGTGTTCGCAACTCTGGCGTGATATCTCAATTTCGTTGCTATCTTAGGCTGCAAACATCGTTCGAGCCCCTTGGGTAGTCGTTTGTGTGATATGCGTCGTACAGTCTTGATTGACGGTATTCCTAGTCAGTCTGGATCGCTTTGTGTGCAGAGGAGCTGAGCTGCTATGAGTGGTGTGATGTGGCAATCTTTTAAACCTGTTACCTTGCAGCATGCTTTGGATTCTCGGCCGTGCCCCAAGGTTACTGTGCTTGCGGGACTTGTGGCAACCCTGCTTCTTGTGAACTTTCGTCCATCCCCTATAACGGGCCCATCTCATCTGTGGTATCCAGATTTTCCCATAGGGTTGTGTCATGGGTCGGCCGCTCTGTGTGCTTCCTTTTAAGTTTCTGCAGGTCCTTTCACTGGCTGCTGGCAAATGTAGTTGCCTCAAGTGGCTTACTTCAATTTTTTTGGTAACTCGTGCTTGCACCTGCCTGCGACTTGCGTGCTTCCTCCTTGGGACTGCACTTAAAGCCGTGGTTGCGCAGGGTGCCACCCTAGATACTTTCGACGGATTTGGTTTCGACTTCACCAGTTCGACTAGTTCTTCAACTTCCACGGCCATCTCTTCTGCTAGCGGCTCCGCGGCTCCTATTATGACCATCCTGTTACAGTTCAATGTGGTTACTTCATGCAGTTGGTTCTGCCATTGTTCCACCTCTTCATCCAAGTCCGACGTGCAAGAGCTATTGCGATCCCATGAGAGTTGTCTGTCCGCTGTTGGATTCACCCTATCGTGATCTCATGTTGTGATCTGATATATACAATCCAGTTCCTCATCACTGACTTTGTCGTGCATGTTATCACTTAGGTTGTCCCTTGGCTCCTAAGGGATACGACTGAGGTAACCACAAACCAATCTTTGGATTGCAGGTCCTAGCCTACCTACAATCAGAGAGGGTTCTCTCTTTATAATTTAGCTTTGTTTTAGTGGGATTTTAGGCTAGTTATGATGTACATGTTTTGTTTTAAGTTTGGTGGGATGGGTGATGTTTCAAACAGAGGTGGCATGCAAAGTGTGAGAAGTTCAGACCATTGGGCATGGAGTCAATGAATATGAACTGCCGGGTGTGTTTTCTTTGGTAAAAGAGAGGAATACAGAGCAGGATAGCTAAACATGGAACAATCTTCAAAGCTGGAATTAAGATGAAATGGAGGTCAGGGAATGAAAGGCAATTAAGAATCTTTCATTCAGCTAACAGAGGGAAAGTGAATGAATAATATCTAGGAGCAATGAAGGATTCCTAAACAGCATTCAGAAATGAGGGAACTAGCGTAAACATGATCAATGAAGTATACATATTCATGACTAATTCTGAAGAAAACATAGAGAAATTACAGAAATTGAGCACAGAGTATAGCTAAGTAACATCTGAGCTATTCTTCTTTCCTGCAATCTAGATTATGATACATAGATGATATACTAAACATAGAAAGTGAAAACAGAGGTAAGAAAGACTTATTGAACCATGAGGAAGCACGACAATTCCATATTTTGTTCTTCAGCCATTAAAACCACAACCAGCCAGTTCAAAAGCAAACATTCCAACAATCTTTGATCATAAAATTTCCCAAGCTTACAACGCAAGTCTAGAATGACTTAATCAACCAACCAACCAACCCTTAAAACATTGTTTGGGGAGGTATTTATAAGAAAAATATCTGCAAAACAGATCTGATAAAAGATCTCAGGAAATAACTACGATTAACCTAACTTCTACTGCAAGTAAAGCAAAAATATCTATTTTGAGCTGCGTTGGAGGTAGCTCCATCGAAACATGAGTTAATATGCGTCCTTTTGGCTCTGTGCTATTCATTCTGCAATAACTGCTTCTTGATCTCTGATCCACTGCTCTTAGGTGGCTTTAATGCGCACTAATCTCGATCTGATGAGCCTTTAATGGCTTTAAACTTTCCACTGATACTCTTTGACTTGTTGCGATCTTCTTTAATGTTCCTTTGATGTGGCTTTAATTCTCCACTGATATTCTTTAGCTGATACTCTTTTCGGCTGCTCTGATACACTTTTCGCTGAATCGGGACCCTTTTGCCCCACTGATACACTTTGCCTCTGCTAAATCGCCCTTGCCTACCACTTTATGGTAAAAAAAAATTGCTGTGGTGCTTTCTGCGGGCTTTAGAAGATCTATCGGCGCTGGCTGATCAAAATACCATCAAAAAAGGAGTAAAAACTGCATAATAGAGGAGGATTGCATACTGATATCTGTGCTGAGGCCGAGCTCACTGTCCGGAGCTAATTTGGGCTGAGGCAATAAAAAATGGTGAAGAAATGACTAAGCTTCCTTTGAACTGGAAGCGCGCGCGGGTGCAGATTGAGAAATATGAAGAAGATGGCCTTTTTACCTTTATAAGGCAAAAAACACTTTACACAGGAAATTTGAGCTTTGTGGGGGCGGGAACGATCACTATAGCAGGGAATACATTAGGGCCATTGGATCTAGCGAGGTTAGATCCAACGGTTGTGATTAACTCGCAATATCGCATCGGAGGGGTCATGGGGGAAAAGCTTTATATATAAGCGATGGAGCAATGAGATATGGGCTGTTAGATGAAAGGGGGATCGGACGGTCGAAGCGCGATCGCTATATCGCGTCGGCGGGGAAAGAAGGGACATGAGCCTTTATATATTTGCGATAGCGATAGCGAAATAACGATAATATATGACTTGCGATAGTGATATCACATCGGAGGAAAAGGAATGGAGACATAAAGAGGGGCATATAACCTTTGCGACACGCGATTGTGAAATCGCGATCAGAGGTTTTCCATCGGAGACACAAATAAATAGGGCCAACACTGCTATTGCGACCTCCGACTACGATATCGCGTTGGAGGGGGGTATTGAATCGGAGGAGGGATTTTTAATGCATCGGAAGGGTCCAATTGCATAGGAAGAGGGCTCTTACTAAGTTTCAAGTAAACTTAGTAATTCCCAAAGCAATATTTATGGTTATATTTCAACCAAAGGGGGGATATGTATTTAAAGGGGATTTTTATCATATTTTTAATATGGGGAGGGGAAATAAAGAGGGATTTACATAATAGAGTTAGAAATTAATATGAATTTTGATAAAAAAAGTGCTAAGTATAGAAATATTAGGCTACAAAGGGGAAATAGGACTTATAGAAGAAATATGAGCACTTTTAAGCAAAGCAGATCTTTACTTAGGCAAATGTTATGGAATATGATGAATTTTAGAGATATTAAGCAGATCTTAACATCTTTAGGGGAAATTAGTGAATGATTTGGGGAAAAGGATGAAGGGGAAGTTAGTCATGCCTCGCTTGAGCTGCTCCAAGAGAAAATTGTCTTGCACTTGTGATCTGAAGTAGATTTAACAATTTTGAAACACAAAATTTATCACAAGTCTTCATTCTGCAACCTCAAAATTGCCTACCCAGCCTATTTACCTAACATTTTTTCTTCTCTTTGTTTGGGTGCACTTGAACTAGCAAACCCAGATTTTCTTCTTTTCTTTTGGCTATCCTCCTATCTAAATCTATCATTATTTCTTCCTAGGGCTCAGATTAAGCTGTTGAGTACCCTTGATTCTCTACCTATCTACTAATCTGCCAAGATTAAACAGTTTGGACAGATTTTTATTCTCTATCTCTAAAACAAGCAATTTAAACCTAGGGAAGCCAAGATTAAGCTGTTTGGCCTTCCCTTAACTGTGAAACTCTTCAAAAATGGAATAAATGGAATATAGTAGTGGCATTTGAGCTAGCACACTTTCCTAGCTTTTTGATTTCTTCTTTTTTCCCTTTGATTTTTCTTTTATGGCATACCCTCTTTACATTTTTAAAATTTTTGATTTTCTTTGGAAATATGGAACCTTTGCAACATGAAAAGATGACATGTTTGGCATTTAAACAGTCAATCAAGAAATATGAAACCTATTGTATAGGAGGCTAACAGTGGCTCCACATGGAGATGGCTTTTCTAGATGAAAATCCAAGAACAACAGGTCAGAATGCCTTAGTCTTCAACTGTTGCTGTAATCTGAAAACTTCCTTCTCTTGGATGCTTTTGACTGAATTCTTGTAAGCTGTTATGCAGTATTACTTTTGAGTTGTATTGCGGAAAAAAATATAGCTCTGCTTCTTGCCTTCTGAGTGCTTATAAACATATTCAAATCTGCCTGAGCACTTTCTTTGAGGTAAATTCAAAACAATGATCAGAATGGTGCTCTTCCTTGATCCTTCCTTCAAAATTTGCTGCTTTATTCCTTATCGAACTGCTGTAAATAAATTGCTGAAACTACAAATATTAATGTACAAATATACATTTGATTTATATACATCAAAAGGGATCAAAGTAATGTTTGAGCATTCGCCCATTGACATGGCCATCTTCAACTTTGGTGCCATCCAAATTCTTCAGAAAATATGTGTTATTGCCTTGCACAGCCTGAATAATGAATGGTCCTTTCCACAGGAAATCGAATTTGCCATGCTTTCCTCTATCTTCTCTCCTTGAATCCCATCTTAACACTTTGTTTCTGATGAAGAAGTCTTCGGCCTTTGTTCTTTTATCAAACATCCTTTTCAGCTTCTCTTGTAAAATCTGCGTTCTCTGATATACTTCCTCCCTTGTCTGCTGCAAGTGAATGGTTTGATTTATCCTCCTTTGGATATCATTAGGCTCAGCTTGAATCTCTTGCAGCAGCTTGATCACTGGGATTCCCAAAGATGAAGGGAATCTTGCCTCCATGCCATAGACTAACTCATATGGGCTTGTTCCAATGGATCTTTTGGTTGTTAATCTATCTGCCCATAGGGCATTCACAAGCTTCTTGTGCCAATTCTTTTTGTTCTCCTCCAAGAATTTCTTGATGATATTGATGAGGCTTTTATTGGATGACTCAGGCAGACCATTACCTTGAGGGTAATAGGCTGTGGAGTGGCCTAAGGTAATGTGGTATTTATGGCAAAAACTGATCATTCTCTTGGATTTAAAGGCAGCAGCATTGTCTATGATAATTTTTTCGGGACAGCCAAATCTGGACAGGATGTTGGTTTCTAGGAATTGGATGATGATTGAGTCATTGGCTTGCCTACAAGGGATGGCCTCTGTCCACTTGGTAAAGTAATCTGTGGTAGTTAAAATCCATTTGTGCTGGCCTGAGGATGATGGGTGGATCTCTCCAATGAAGTCTAAACCCCACTGTTGGAATGGTCTTTCAGTTGAAATGGGCTTAAGGGGTAAGGGCAGCAGCTTTCTTTTGCCTTCAAAGATCTGGCACTTATGGCATGAAACAACAAATTTCTTCACATTGGCAAACAGAGAGGGCCAATAGTAACCAGCCCTTAGTATCTTATCAACTATAGATTTCCAATATAAGTGTCATCCACAGTCCCCTCCATAGTCCCCTGCATGAAACTCCTTCATAACACTATCAATTTCATTCAATGTTAGATAATTCAACAAAATTCCTTCATGATTTTTCCAAAACAAAACATTGTCTAAGATACAAAACTTTGATGCCTTCATTTTTAAAAATCTTTTTTTAGTTCTGGACAACCCTGGAGGAGCATGCAGGTTTAACAATACAAAACATATGTCAGCATACCAAGGTGATTCTAAAAAGGCTTGATTGATCCGTGGAGTTGCCAGCTCCTGTTCGTTGTCCAGTTCATTAATGTCAAGGGCTTGAAAATTGTTTTCGGTCATTAGTTTGGCTAGACCTTGTCCTTTTATCAGTTTAGTGGGCTTGATTTCAATGTCATATTCCAGGATATTGGTAATCCATTTGCCCCTTTTGCCTTCAATTCCTTCTTGAGTTAAAATGTATTTAACCACTGCATTTGGAACATATGCTATGACATGTGAGTATAAAATGTAAACTCTGAAATCTTTGATGGCTTTTACAAGGGCATATGCCTGTTTCTCCATGATTTGATACTTCAAGGGTGCATCTCTAAGGGCTTTGCTGAAGAAAGCAATGGGCTTTTCATTTCCCTGGTCATCCTTTTGTAATAGGACAACAACAATGGTGTGTTCAGATGCAAAGGAAAAAATGATGAAATCTTTATCAAATTGTGGACTTGTGAGGACTGGTGTCTTTGTTAGGGCCATTTTGATGTCCTCAAAGGCTTGTTTGGATTCTATGGTCCATTTTACTTTGGAATCTTTCTTCAACATGTTGTTTAACAATCTTATCAGCTCGGCCAAGTTTGGGATAAATCTTCTCAAGAAATTAATCTTCCCTAGAAAGGCTTGCAGTTCTTTGATATTTCTTGGATAAGGGACTTGGAGGATAGCTTGAATTCTGTCCGGGTCAATCCTAATACCATCTTTTGAAATAATGTGACCCAGAAGTTTGCCTTCCTCAAGACCAAACAGGGACATCTTTGGATTTAAAGATATGCCGTATTTCCTACAAGTTAGGAATACTTGTTTTAGATGTTTTAAATGCTCTTGGTCTGATTTTGAAAATGGGGTAAGATCATCAAGATAGACCACTAAGAAATCATGGATTTCTTTGGCAAAGGCTATGTTCATTTCTCTTTGAAAAGTGGCCCCTGAATTTTTGAGTCCGAAAGGCATTTTTACATATTTAAAGGTACCCCACAGTGTTGTGAACACTGTTTTGTCCTGATCATCTGGGTGAACTAAGATCTGATTGAAACCTGAGAATCCATCTAACAGTGAAATTCTGGAAGACCCCACTACCCTTTGTAAAATATGGTCCATTTTGGGTAAAGGGTAATGGTCTTTGAGAGAGACTTTGTTCAAATTTCTTAAGTCAACACACAATCTAATCTCACCAGTTTTCTTCCCTGTGGGCACTAAGTTGGATACCCATTCTGAAAATCTGATTGGTGCAATAATTCCAGCTTCAAACATTCTCTTCACTTCTTTCTCAATCAAGGGGAGAAGCACAAGATTGATTCTTCTTAGTTTCTGTTTGAAAGGTTTTTGATTTGGTTTCAAAGGTATAGTATGTTGAATGACTGAAGTGTCGTAGGATTTGAGGTCCTCATAACTCCAGGCAAAAACATCTTGGAACTCTTTAAACAAGTCAACATATTTTTGTTTTTGATTGGGTGGCAAAGTTTTGGACAATTTTATAATTTTGGGGTTTTCTATGGTTCCAATGTTACAGTCTTCAATCGCAGCATTTAAGGGTTGCATCTTTGGCTTTCTAGGGATATCATTTGAATCAAATATGTGTTCTAAGGGAGTCAAGCCTGTGGGCAGGAAATTGTCTTTCAGTTCAATAACTTCAGCCTCTGCTTCAGCTATTTCATCCAAATTCATTTGTTGGAGCTCTTGTATATTTTTTTCATCAAAAGTTGTTGGCTGCAAAATTTGTTTAGCTACCTCCGCTGATATGGTCTGCTCATTTTGGCTTATTTGCTGTTGTTCATCCATGGCATCGCTATCAATGTTTAAACTTGAAAATTCTTGTTGTAGAGTGAGGAAATTATTGATCTGTGCATCATTTTCAAAGACTTGCCAATCCTTGACATTGTTTGGGACTGCAGGCCTGTTTTTTATCTCGGCTGTGAAATGGTGATTGGGCTCAAATGGCAGCTTGCATGTGCTGGCAAAAGTTGCCAAGCTATGTGCATGTAGATTATGGCTTCTTGAAATTTTTGTAAGTTGGGATTCTGAGAAGGTATTGAGTATTTCAGTGGCAACACTTCTATAGGCTCTCAACCTATTATCATTTGTGACAAAATTTCCCTTCACTTGTTGTATAATCAGATCTGAATCTCCTAAAATTGAAACTTTTGTAGCTCCTAGAGTTTTGATCAGCTTAAGACCTAATAAGAGGGCTTCATACTCTGCCATATTGTTAGTACATTTGAAATTTAATCTATAAGCATGACCTTCAACATGATCAGTTTGTGTTTTGCGTATCCATATCCCTGCCCCTGCTTCTAGTTTGTTTACAGAGCCATCAAACTCTAAATACCATAAGATTTCTTGGTCCTGACTAGCATTGGGAGTTGTAATCATTTTTGGAGTGGGCAGTTTTGAATTTTCTGTTTGATGTAGTTTGGCTGGTGTGCTAGTTACATCAGTTGTTTCAACAGTTCCTAGATTTTGGGCAACCGATTCTTCGTTTATGCATATTTCTTGCTCTAAAGCCAAAGGCTTATCATCAGTCGGAGGACTTGTATCAGCATTAAACAAGATGAAAGAATCCATATCAGAATGGATTGAATAGATGAGAAAGTTTTGGGGCTTTTCTTCACTGCTTACCACATATTTCATTAGTGTTTCTCGGTACAGTCTCTTTGGTTGCCCAAAGATAGAAATAGTGGCATAAGAGAGGTCAAATTGCAAGGATCCTTGGAGTTTGGCTCCCCAAGATCTTGATAAGAGCATACCATATTTGGGTGGAATATCAGCTACCACCACGTCCATCAGAATTGTTTTGGTTGGGTATTGGACCAAGGACACACACAAATCTTTGATTAGGCCTAAACACTTGACTTGACTGGAATCAAATGAGAACAAGTCTTTGTATGGTCTAGTGATATCTAAGTTTAGCTTCTCCATTACAGCTTTGGGCATTAGGTTGTGTGAAGCACCTGAATCAAACATTGCATTGTGTAACACTTTATCATGGATGTGTAAACTGACATAAAAGGGTAGAACACCTCCATTTGCTATTTTACCGTCAACCTCAGGACCAAAAAGCAATTCAGGTTGATCATCTAAGACATTAACATCATCCCTATTCTCTGGCATTTGCAGCGATCTTTTGATTTGCTGTCTATATACATCATGTTTAGCAAGCTCAGAGAGAGGAATAGATATCTTTAGTTTACCAATTTCTGCCTCTAAATCGAAGGGTTTCTCCAATTGAGTTTTAGTACTGTGACTGGCAGATTTTCCTTTTTCAATTGCACTTTCAGCGATTTTCTCTTGATTATCAGTGCTATCTTGAAGTATTTCTATTTTGGAAAGGATTTCAGGAGTGCTGTTTGAATTCTCTTTTGAGGAAGAGGATACAAATGGCTGGTTTTTAGAGGCCTATACATCTGTTACATCTTCTACAGTCACTTCTTTTGGGTTTGGGTTTGTTCTATCAGAGGGTTCTGTGAGGATAGCTTTTTCCTTTATATTCTTGGGCTGTTTAGCATCCTTTGGTTTGATAGGTTCAGGTACATCTATGGTTCTGGTTCTCAATTTGTATTTCTTGTGGACCTCATATACTACTGCATCATAGCCTTCTCTAAAGTCAAATGACTCTCCCGACTTAGTCTGAAATTGATTGATATCATGATCATCTTGGTCTTCTTGGGTTAGGAAAAATTGTTGTTCACTCTTCAAACCCATCAAGTTTATGTGAGTGTCCTCGGCCGGCTCACTAGATGTTGATGCTTCAACATAGTTTTATTGAAAAGGAGGTCTTATATCATGGTCGGGGCTAGCCCTTCCAACATTTGGGTTTTGATTTTTCCTAAAGTTTGGGTTTCTGATAGTATTACTTTGTTGTCCTTCCCATGATGTTTTTCTTTCAATAGTTCCCATTCTATCTCCAATACTGTGCACGGTATTGATGATTGCATCCAATTTTTGTTCAATTGCTGAAGGCTCTTCTTTAAAAGTAGTTCTTCTCTCGGCTCTTGCTCTGTTTCGCTTAGCGATCAGGTTTGCCTCCACACTAACAGCTATATTCTACATGTCTGCTAGGCTTTGAGGGGCTCTTTCCCTCAATTGATATGCCATGTCGGAATCAAATCCATCAGGGAATTTGTATAAAGCTAGATCAGGTGGAGGCCTAAGGTTTTGGGGAATAGCATTGTAAACATTGTTGAACCTAGCACAGTAGTTTAAGACAGCTTCTTGTGGGCCTCTTCTTATGGTGTCATATTCAGATAATATGTGCAGAGGGTCCTTCTTCTTCTCCCATCTGTTAAGAAATGTTTGGTAAAGAGCCTCTGGGTCAGCTATGGAATTTGTAGGGAGATCTCTAAACCAGGGCCTTACATCACCTGTTAAACTTTGGACAAAAATCTTCATTCTTACATGATCATCATCTATTTCATAATTCTCAAAATAGTCCTGCATTTTTTTGGTATGTTGGAGGGCAGTGTTAGAACCAGTACCATCAAAATATGTGATTTTGGTTTGATAATCCTGAGGCATAGCCCCTGGATTTGCAGGTAACTGTAAAGGTGCATAATGATTCGCCATATTTGCAGGGATAAATGGAACAGCAGGAAGAAGTGGAACAAATGGGACAGTGGAGATAATAGTAGTAGTATGTGCAGCGGATGGAGGTGTAGAAAAGGTGTTTTCAGAGGTGGATGATGAACTAGGAGAAGTTTGAACAGTGTGAAGTGAAACTTTAACAAGGGTTGGGATATAGCTTTGCCGAATTGCTTCAGGACTTGAATCAATAATATCTTCTTTTCGCTCTTGTTTCCTAAAGGGCTTTGGGATTAAATTGGGATTCTAAAAAATTGCTGGGGGATCTGGGTCTGGATTTGACTTGGTATAGCGAGTTTTTTTCTTTGGAGCCAGCTTCTGAACTTGTTTTTTGGAATTTTCTAAGATCTTCCCAGTTGAGTCGCCAATGATGTTATCAGTCAGGTTGTCCCTTGGCTCCTAAGGGACACGGCCGAGGTAACCACAAACCAATCTTTGGATTGTAGGTCCTAGCCTACCTGCAATCAGAGAGGGCTCTCTTTTTATAATTTAGCTTTATTTTGGTGGGCTTTTAGGCTAGTTATGATGTACATGTTTTGTTTTAAGTTTGGTGGGATGGGTGATGTTTTCAAACAGAGGTGGCATGCAAAGTGTGAGAAGTTCAGACCATTGGGCATGGAGTCAATGGATATGAACTGCTGGGTCTGTTTTCTTTGGTAAAAGAGAGGAATACAGAGCAGGATAGCTAAACATGGAACAATATTCAAAGCTGGATTGAGATGAAATGGAGGTCAGGGAATGAAAGGCAATTAAGAATCTTTCATTCAGCTAACAGAGGGAAAGTGAATGAATAATATCTAGGAGAAATGAAGGATTCCAAAACAACATTCAGAAATGAGGGAACTAACGTAAACATGATCAATGAAGTATACATATTCATGACTAATTCTGAAGAAAACATAGAGAAATTACAGAAATTGAGCACATAGTACAGCTAAGTAACATCTGAGCTATTCTTCTTTCCTGCAATCTAGATCATGATACATAGATGATATACTAAACATAGAAACTGAAAACAGAGGTAAGAAAGACTTATTGAACCATGAGGAAGCACGAGAATTCCATATTTTTCTCTTCAGCCATTAAACCCACAACCAGCCAGTGCAAAAGCAAACATTCCAGCAATCTTTGATCATAAAAGTTCCGAGGCTTACAGCGCAAGTCTAGAATGACTTAATCAACCAACCAACCAACCCTTAAAACATTGTTTGGGGAGGTATTTATAAGAAAAATATCTACAAAACAGATCTGATAAAAGATCTTAGGAAATAACTGTGATTAACCTAACTTCTACTGCAAGTAAAGCAAAAATATCTATTTTGAGCTGCGCTGGAGGCAGCTCCATCTAAACATGAGTTAATATGCATCCTTTTGGCTCTGTGTTGTTCATTCTGCAATAACTGCTTCTTGATCTCTGATCCGCTGCTCTTAGGTGGCTTTAATGCGCACTAATCTCGATCTGATGAGCCTTTAATGGCTTTAAACTTTCCACTGATACTCTTTGAGTTGCTGCGATCTTCTTTAATGTTCCTTTGATGTGGCTTTAATTCTCCACTGATATTCTTTAACTGATACTCTTTTTGGCTGCTCTGATACACTTTTTGCTGAATCGAGACTCTTTTGCCCCACTGATACACTTTAACTCTGCTAAATCACCCTTGCCTACCACTTTATGGCAAAATGAAACTGCTGCGGTGCTTTCTGCGGGCTTTAGAAGGTTTATCGGCGCTGGCCGATCAAAATACGATCAAAAAAGGAGTAAAAACTGCATAATAGAGGAGGATTGCATATTGATATCTATGCTGAGGCCGAGCTCACTGTCCGAAGCTAATTTGGGCTGAGGCGATAAAAAATGGTGAAGAAATGACTAAGCTTCCTTTGAACTGGAAGCGCGTGCGGGCACAGATTGAGAAATATGAAGAAAATGGCCTTTTTACCTTTATAAGGAAAAAAACACTTTACACAGGAAATTTGAGCTTTGCGGGGGCGGGAGCGATCACTGTAGTAGGGAATACATTAGGGCCATTGGATCTAGCAAGGGCAGATCCAATGGTTGCGATTAACTCCCAATATCGCATCGGAGGGGTCATGGGGGCAAAGGCTTTATATATAAGCGATGGAATGATGAGATATGGGCCGTTAGATGAAAGGGGGATCGGACGGTTGACGCGCAATCGCTATATCGCGTCGGCGGGGAACGAAGGGACATGGGCCTTTATATATTTGCGATAGCGATATTGCATCGGAGGAAAAGGAATGGAGACATAAAGAGGGGCATATAACCTTTGCGACATGCGATTGTGAAATCGCGATCGGAGGTTTTCCATCAGAGAGAGAAATAAATGGGGCCAACACTGCTATTGTGACCTCCGATTGCGATATCGCGTCGGAGGGGGGTATTGAATCGGAGGAGGGATTTTTAATGCATCGGAAGGGGTCCAATTGCATAGGAAGAGGGCTCTTACTAAGTTTCAAGTAAACTTAGTAATTCCCAAAACAATATTTATGGTTATATTTCAACCAAAGGGGGGGATATGTATTTAAAGGGGATTTTTATCATATTTTTAATATGGGGAGGGGAAATAAAGAGGGATTTACATAATAGAGTTAGAAATTAATATGAATTTTGATCAAAAAGCGCTAAGTATAAAAATCTTAGGCTACAAAGGGGAAATAAGACTTATAGAAGAAATATGAGCACCTTTAAGCAAAACAGATCTTAGGCAAATGTTATGGAATATGATGAATTTTAGAGATATTAAGCAGATCTTAACATCATTAGGGGAAATTAGTGAATGATTTATGGAAAAGGATGAAGGGGAAGTTAGTTATGCCTCGCTTGAGTTGCTCCAAGGGAAAATTGTCTTGCACTTGTGATCTGAAGTGGATTTAACACTTTTGAAACACAAAATTTATCACAAGTCTTCATTCTGCAACCTTAAAATTGCCTACCCAGCCTATTTACCTAACATTTTTTCTTCTCTTTGTTTGGGTGCACTTGAACTAGCAAACCCAGATATTCTTCTTTTCTTTTGGCTATCCTCCTATCTAAATCTATCCTTATTTCTTCCCAGGGCTCAGATTAAGCTATTGAGCACCCTTAATTCTCTACCTATCTACTAATCTGCCAAGATTAAACAGTTTGGATAGATTTTTATTCTCTATCTCTAAAACAAACAATTTAAACCTGGGGAAGCCAAGATTAAGCTGTTTGGCCTTCCCTTAACTGTGAAACTCTTCAAAAATGGAATATAGTAGTGGCATTTGAGCTAGCACACTTTCCTGGCCTTTTGATTTGGGGTTCATTTCTTCTATTTTTCTCTTGGCCCATTCATTCTTCTTTTTGCCCTTTGATTTTTCTTTTATGGCATATCCTCTTTACATTTTTAAAATTTTTGATTTTCTTTGGAAATATGGAACCTTTGCAGCATGAAAAGATGACATATTTGGCATTTAAACAGTCAATCATGAAATATGAAACCTATTGTATAGGAGGCTAACAGTGGCTCCACATGGGGATGACTTTTCCAGATGAAAAGCCAAGAACAGCAGGTCAGAATGCCTTAGTCTTTAACTGTTGTTGTAATCTAAAAACTTCCTTCTCTTGGATGCTTTTGACTGAATTCTTGTAAGCTGTTATGCAGTATTACTTTTGATTTGTATTGCAGAAAAATTACAGCTCTGCTTCTTACCTTCTGAGTGCTTATAAACATATTCAAATCTGCCTGAGCACTTTCTTTGAGGTAAATTCAAAACAGCGATCAGAATGGTGCTTATTGGCGAGGTAAATCCCCTCTGCGGACAGAGGCGATCCCCACTAGCCCAGAATGGGTCTAGCAACAATCAAACAATGCTAACACACAGGTTCCTAATTACAAATGAAAGGTAAATGATGAGAGCCTACTTGGATTCCAACGCTAATGTTGTAGAAGAGTCGACACTCCCGTTCCTTTGCTCCGGCCGATCACGATTCTCACGATCTTCGTGAATGGACACCTGCACATGCAAAGAACGACACAAATACAAGCATAAAATCCAATAGATGCAATTATATATCGGTCAAAAAAGATATAACTCAAACATCATTACAATGAACAACAAGAGTGGAACCATAATGATAGTCATCTATTATTGATAAACAACAAAGAAGAATACAACCATAGTTCTGACGTCAAGTCCTCCTTTGGCTGGGTGATCAGCTACATATGTCTTGCAAAGCTTGTCGGGATTGGGAACAAGCCTCTCTCTCTTTGATTATGAATGCAAAGAAGACTCTTACAACAATCTCTTAGACTTCTGAAAGTATAATTCTCCCTATGCTCGAACTAGCTTGTCAAAGGCAACTGAACAAGCTTTTATAGATGGAGGAGAAGGAGATAAGATCAATCACACCATCTATGGGATTGGGTTTATCCTCAAAAAGCTATTATGGATAGAGGAAAGGGAGATAATATTAATCACGACATCCATGGGATTGGCATTATCCTTAAAAAGCTTCATGAGTCGAAAGGAAAGAACCTTCATGCGTGCGTTTGTTAAAAAGCTTTCCCAAACTCAGTTGGCGAGAGTATATCTCTGAGACAGAGCGCCAACTGGCGCGCCCTCTTTGGAGGATTTCCCCTATTGGCGTGAGTAGTACACTGTGGATCCGCGCTAATGGAAAAAGGGAACCTTTTAAGGATATTTTGCAGGATATGTCTTCAGGGCATATGAAGTCCATACTTAGAGGAATATAATGCAAGTGTTTTCAAGTTATGTCACTTCTCACAGGTCTCGGAATCAGTCCTCCAAAGTGCGGGAGGGGGTGACAGGGACGGTGACAAATGGTGACAAATTACTGTGTAACAGATGCCCCCTGAAGCATGAGGCCCGAGAGAGAGAGGGGTGAAATGCTTTACAAGAACACATGCAACTGAAAATGCTACCGCCGGAGAATCTGCATAGAGAGGTGCAACTAATATCTCAAGTACATGATATATGTGGTATGGGCGCAGCCATCCATAACAGAGTACATAATAATCTAGATCCAAGGTATGGGTGTAGCCATCCAATGAGGATCAATGAATAGACTCAGGCATGGTCGCAGTCATCCAGTGAATGAGTCATGTAATAATCACAATAATCCACAAAATCGTAGCCTGGATTCCAACAGACAAAATCCAGGGTCTTGCGCTCCATCTCAACCCAAACAAAAGTACAAGTTCAAGCATGCAAATACACGAGTTGAAGTCAAACATGCATGAACATCATCTGATTACCAGTCAATAATGAAAACTGTTAATAGACGTGAGAGGTACCACCAATAATGACAATGGCCCTCAAGGTACTATAGGTACAATCTACGGCGTGCAAATCAGTGAGCTGGCATTGAACACCCATAGAATCATTCGATCGGAGGCTAATGATGAAAACCTCACGTCGAACACGAAGAACCTTCCATTGAGGCATGCAGGCTCCAAGGCACAGGAAGGGAGTCTCTAGATCAGCTTCCTGGATAATGAGCTGAAGTCGACAGGAAGTGACCTTGATGAAAGGTGGGCCATATTGTTTCCCACATCATCGACACGAGATAGAAGAAGAATGTTGTGGTGAATCAGAATTATGTGAGCTATCAGAGGGAGGTTGTTATTCTGCAGAGGTCAACTTCTCTTGAACATATTGGCGGCACGACAGTGGACTTGGCAGTATTTGACAGCAATGGATCAAAGGTCATGGTGACGAGGCAATGAGCAGATGAGAGGTCAAACAGGATCACCCAAACCCACGGAGGCAAGTGAAAAACGAGATGAGATGTCCCCACCCAGACATGAATGCAAATAAAGTGCCATGTTCAAGAGCGACATACTGCCGACATGACAATAATTATGGTTCCATTTTCCCCCACCATTTCTGGCGAGTACCCCAGTTATTTTTATTAACAAGCTTGACGGGGATAGCATTTTCTTGTGAGGTGTCATTTCGACGGAATCCAATGTCATCAGGTTTTAATGAGTCTAACAGAGGAAGAACTCGACGTCTTTTCATGTTTAGAGAGTTTGAAAAGGCAGCAGAAAAGAAAACTCCAAGGGTGTCCTTTTTCGTAAAGTTGTGTCTCTCGAGCCCGAAAATGTATAAAACAATGCTCGAAAGAACCGCCCGACCATTACGATCGAGGAGTACTTTTCATGTTTAGTGACTTCGACCTGAAAAAGTAGAAAAGTGACCAAAATCACGTCATTTCATAACCATTAACGAGCCTGAAACGATAAGGACCCGACAATCTTTTCGTTTTTACACGGTCAGAAAAGAGTTTAAAGACGACCACCCCTTATTTACGTTTAGCGAGTCAAGAGGAATAACTCGGCAATCTTTTCGTCTTTAAACGGTCAGAAAAGAGCTGAAAGCAGACCTCCATTTTTATTCTCTTTAACGAGTGAAAAAGGGAAAAATACTCGGCAATCTTTTCATTTTTTACGAGTCAGAAAAGAGCTTAAAAGGAGACTCGTCCTGGAGGAACGAGTGGTATAAAGGGTAGCAACTGGTTCCGGAAATGGTGGAATTTCTCAAAACATATAATGGTCAAGAGGCTGGCTAATAAAACCACTCATCGCTGCGGTTCCTCAGGAAAGGATAAACAACCAAGTGAAAGCATATGATCAGCCAAAGAGATGGTAGCAATGGAATGAAACAACCAAGGCTCATCTAACAGAATTTAGCGAAATAACGGCAATTGCGAGATGTAAAATGGGTATGGGTTCATTTTTACACAAGCATGAACCATGGAGAACTCTGCTTGGATTCAGTTTCATGTTTACACAAGCTTGAAATGAAAAACTATGCTTGTTATAAGTTCGCATGCCCCCAGCATAATAACGCAAAATGAGGTACATGCCCCCCAAGCTTCATTGCATTCAACAAAGTGGATGGAATGAAGGTTCACTCTTGAGATCTATGAAAGAGTCGACTTGTATTTTACGAGATCTTAATCAAAGACTCGATTTGGAAAGGAGGAGATGTTTCATTTTTTAATGAGGTTGACCTAGGAAAAGAACTATCCTCATAACCCTTATTTTATTTCTTAAGGAGCTTGACATAGGAAAACGAACTATGCTGCACCCGACCTAGTTTCATTTTTTAAGGAGCTTGACATAGGAAAACGAACTATGCTTCGCCAAACCTAGTTTCATTTTTTAAGGAGCTTGACATAGGAAAACGAACTATGCTCCGCCCGAACTTCATTAGAATGAATAGGAAGTCGGGGCTTCCAAGAGTGCCACTCCGGGTGGAAGGGTAATATCTCGGAAGTCAGGACCCAATGCCCCCAGGACACTATGCACGATGGCGGAATCACTGGATCCAGGCACGGGATAAGTGGCCACGTAGTTGATCTGTGGTGGGGCAGATGCAACTGGTGGATGAAAACCAGGAGGGGATGACGACTGTGCAGGAGGCACCCGGGGACGAACGAATGATAATTGATCTATAGTCACTATCCTTCCATCGTGTGGAAGAAGACTAAAATCACGGCATAAACATAGTCACGGCCGAGGAGAAGACTAAAATCTAAAGCACCTTGGGTAACCGATACGTCTATATAGATGGTTTTGCCTACCAAAGTAATAGGGAACTTTGGAAGGATCCCTAATGGTTGACTAGTTCCTCCGTCAAAAGCCGTCAGATTCGGCGCGACTGGCACAAGCTGTGGGGAACCCAAAGCTTGCCAAGTAGTGGCAGACATAAGACTGACAGATGCACCCTCATCCAAAATAGTGCCAGGTATTGCCCTATTATAGGCGTGTACCGTGACCCAGAAAGGCATAGGGGATGGAAGGCGGGAGGTGGTCAAACGACTCCAGTCGAAGGAAACGACTGAACTACTTGGTAGGAGAATCGTATAATTGCCCCCCTGCTCTAAAAGAACAGAAGCAGGACTCTCGGGAGCAGCTGGGATAGGAGAGTCATTTCCGGACTCAGGAGAATCTGAGGAGACGAGAAGAACATGGGAATGATGCTCTTTCGAAATAGAGTGGTCGACGGGTGGTGAACTCGAGTCGACACTCTTTCCGACCAATGGTTGGTCTGGAATAGGCTTGGCACAGCCAGGTTCGGGAAGAGGGGCCTGGACACGAGAAGAATTTGAATCAATCTCTTTGTCAACAGGGGGACGATCTGCGGCTGCAGAAAGACATTGATAGCCAATGGGTAGTTGGGGTGAAGGAGCTGTAAGACTTTCCAAGACAACAGAGGCTTTATCCATGAGCGGACAAAGGTGAAGGGGATGATTGCCTTCACAAAGTCTACAAGGGATTCGAATCTTCCCTTTTCCCTTACCATTTCCAGCTAATAGAGTAG
This sequence comes from Pinus tabuliformis, assembly GCA_031772625.1. NCBI lineage: Eukaryota > Viridiplantae > Streptophyta > Pinopsida > Pinales > Pinaceae > Pinus > Pinus tabuliformis. Next base: position 1,272,253,041 of record CM062820.1, on the reverse strand, counting down.
CATCGCCGTGAGCTTCAGAGGATGATGAGGGGTGGGCCGGATCGTGAAACCATACTTCTAAGACCCTGGGAATGCCAGGACAATCGCACAGAAGATGGTCATCCTTGCATAATCTACAAGGAAATTTGACTTTTCGCGGAGGAGCAGAAGGTGGCCTGATGGGAGGTGTACTTGAGGGACTAGCTGCAGTTTTAGCCTCTCCCTTAGGAGACTTCTTCTTCTTCTTCTTCTTCTTCTTAGTCTCCTGGTTACTCGAATCTAGACTTTCACCAGGCGAAGTAGAAGATGTGGACGTAGAAACAGGCGAAGAAGGGGAGAGGTCCACCTTAGAATCAACATGATGTTGTTCAGGTGGAGGGATTGATTGAACAAAAGTTGAGACGGCAGGGACCAAAGAGGTTGGGAACAACCAAACAGGCAACCCAACAGTTAACCCTGGGAGGGACAACGTTACCATGTAAGGATCACCAACATTCCCAAAAGGAGCGAAATGACCAGGGTTTCCGTCAGAGGGGATCCCTGGGTTGGTGAACCCCGAAAAGGTTGCCATCGAAAAATAAGCTTACTCAAGCTAACGCAAACAAGATCTAACCGGGTAAATGTGAATCGCGGCCAAATAAATTTTAAGACAAAGGAACTGAACTTGACCTTTTCATGTTTTAAGAGTCGAGAAAAGGACGAAAAGGTGATTCTAGTCGCCTTCGAATGTTTAGTGAGCCCGAAGTGACAAATGCTTAGGTGAGCCTTTTCTTTTAGGGAGTCCGAAAAGGATCAAAAGTGACTACTATGGAAAAACTAGGAAAAGGGTTTACCAAACAAATTCGTAAAACTGCATATACATCTTGATAATCATATGAAAACCAAGGACTTTCCGTACGGCAGTCAATCTTCCCGAATGCTATGTTCAGTGCGTTACAGATTGTAAGGCGGCAGACACGGCTTCTTGTGGATAAAGGATGATAACCTATTGGGGTCTCCCCATATACTCGATGGTACGTGGGAGCACAAATCCGTGCTAGAACACTATTGAGTCACAAAAGGAGGAATCACCCAACCTTAATGTGAAACAACAGTGACTAGGTTTAATGATGCCAGAACACGTCTCTAGCCTAGACCTCTAGATGTATGCGTTAAGTTCCAATGCGTTTTTAGATTCATTCAGTTCATTTTATGGTTGATCTTTGATTAGGTTTCAGTTTCCAGGTCCTACCATATGTAATCTCTCACAGTTTCCTAAATGCAAGCTATATGCCAAAATATATCATTTCATTCGATGAACGCTAGCTACGAGAGAGTTGAGATCTTTCAATCAAACAAAATGATCATAAAACAATCAACAATGACTCTAATACAGCTAATGGCAATAAACAAAACTTTTCTTTAAAGTCACTAATCGCTAATAACAATGAAAAGCTCTAATTTCCATTAACTACTGCAACGCAAAAGAGATTGTTCGTTTTCTTTTCAATGGCAAAATGCACTAAACAAATTTTGAGAGATAATAACAAAGAGTAAAAGAAACAAATTTCACTTAATGAAAACACAATCAAGTCCCTGAAACACCAAGACAATCTTTCAAACCAAGAAAAATCACAAAGACGTCAATGAGCTATGTAATCTAAGCCCAAACGAAGCCAAGCGAAATCCAAATGAAAAAGAGGTAAATTGCTCGAAGAACACAAGTTTTGACAACCACTAGACAAGTGCAAAAAGTAGCCAAGAAGTCGACTGGACAATCAAAGAACCAAAAACTCCTACGGAAGGCTCGATGCACAAAGCCACTAGATGCCCTAGGGCTGGAATGTGAAATCGATGGAAAGAGGCAAACACCCGAAGGATGAAGGTCAAAACCAGTCAAACAAAGCTCTGACACACTCCAGTAGTTGAAAAAGATGTGACAAGACAGAAATCCAAGCTCAGAAGGCTTCCAAACAAGCAAACTGGAAAAGTTCACAGGCTTGGCGCGACTGTCAGGCTGTAACTCGTGCTTTTAAGGGATTGGCGCGAGTTGTTTTTGTGCAACATGCGCCCACTGGCGCGACTGTCAGGCAAAAAATCGTACTAATCAAGTTTGCTAGCTTAAAAATAAAAACAAGCAGTCCAAGGCTTGATCAACAGTATCCAGGCAGACTAGGTAGCAAAAGACAACTAAAAATTCAACCCAGAAAGCTTATGTAAGGAAGCAAAACAAGAGAAAACCAAAGGGCAAGACAAACTCCAAGTTGTTCGATTCGTAAACCAAACCAAAGATTGACTGAAGTGGCATTGATCTACTTCACTAATGCAGAGCAATAGCGTTTCGAAGGCTATCTGGCTGTACTTCAGGCTCCATCCAAAGTTTACAAATCAAACAACAAATAGTATCCCCAGTGGAGTCGCCAAATTGTTGGCGAGGTAAATCCCCTCTGCGGACAGAGGCGATCCCCACTAGCCCAGAATGGGTCTAGCAACAATCAAACAATGCTAACACGCAGGTTCCTAATTACAAATTAAAGGTAAATGATGAGAGCCTACTTGGATTCCAACGCTAGTGTTGTAGAAGAGTCGACACTCCCGTTCCTTTGCTCCGGCCGGTCATGATCCTCACGATCTTCGTGAATGAACACCTGCACATGCAAAGAACGACACAAATACAAGCATAAAATCCAATAGATGCAATTATATATCAGTCAGAAAAGATATAACTCAAACATCATTACAATGAACAACAAGAGTGGAACCATAATGATAGTCATCTATTATTGATAAACAACAAAGAAGAATACAACCATAGTTCTGACATCAAATCCTCCTTTGGCTGGGTGATCAGCTACATATGTCTTGCAAAGCTTGTTGGGATTGGGAACAAGCCTCTCTCTCTTTGATTATGAATGCAAAGAAGACTCTTACAACAATCTCTTAGACTTCTAAAAGTATAATTCTCCCTATGCTCGAACTAGCTTGTCAAAGGCAACGGAACAAGCTTTTATATATGGAGGAGAAGGAGATAAGATCAATCACACCATCTATGGGATTGGGTTTATCCTCAAAAAGCTATTATGGATAGAGGAAAGGGAGATAAGATTAATCACGACATCCATGGGATTGGCATTATCCTTAAAAAACTTCACGAGTCGAAAGGAAAGAACCTTCGCGCGTGCGTTTGTTAAAAAGCTTTCCCAAACTCACTTGGTGCGAGTATATCTCTGAGACAGAGTGCCAACTGGCACGCCCTCTTTGGAGGATTTCCCTTATTGGCGCGAGTAGTACACTGTGGATCTACGCTAATGGAAAAAGGGAACTTTTTAAGGATATTCTGCAGGAGATGTCTTCAGGGCATATGAAGTCCATACTTAGAGGAATATAATGCAAGTGTTTTCAAGTTATGTCACTTCTCACAGGTTCCGGAATGAGTCCTCCAAAGTGCGGGAGAGGGGTGACAGGGACGGTGACAAATGGTGACAAATTACTGTGTAACAGTGCTCTTCCTTGATTCTTCCTTCAAAATTTGCTGCGTTATTCCTTATCGGACTACTGTAAATAAAATTTTGAAACTACAAATATTAATGTACAAATATAGATCTGATTTATATACATCAAAAGGGATCAAAGTAATGTTTGAGCATTCGCCCATTGACAGGGCCATCTTCAGCTTCGGTGCCATCCAAATTCTTTAGAAAATATGTGTTATTGCCTTGCACAGCTTGAATAATGAATGGTCCTTTCCACAGGAAATCGAATTTTCCATGCTTTCCTCTATCTTCTCTCCTTGAATCCCATCTTAACCCTTTGTTTTCGATGAAGAAGTCTTCGGCCTTTGTTCTTTTATCAAACATTCTTTTCAGCTTCTCTTGTAAAATCGGCGTTCTCTGATATACTTCCTCCCTTGTTTACTGCAAGTGAATGGTTTGATTTATCCTCCTTTGGATATCATTAGGCTCAGCTTGAATCTCTTGCAGCAGCTTGATCACCGGGATTCCCAAAGATGAAGGGAATCTTGCCTCCATGCCATAGACTAACTCATATGGGCTTGTTTCAATGGATCTTTTGGTTGTTAATCTATCTGCCCATAGGGCATTCACAAGCTTCTTGTGCCAATTCTTTTTGTTCTCCTCCAAGAATTTCTTGATGATATTAATGAGGCTTTTATTGGATGACTCAGCCAGACCATTACTTTGAGGGTAATAGGCTGTGGAGTGGCCTAAGGTAATGTGGTATTTGTGGCAAAAACTGATCATTCTCTTGGATTTAAAGGCAACAGCGTTGTCTGTGATAATTTTTTCGGGACAGCCAAATATGGACAGGATGTTGGTTTCTAGGAATTGGATGATGATTGAGTCATTGGCTTGCCTACAAGGGATGGCCTCTATCTACTTGGTAAAGTAATCTGTGGCAGTTAAAATCCATTTGTGCTGGCCTAAGGATGATGGGTGGATCTCTCCAATGAAGTCTAAACCCCACTGTTGGAATGGTCTTTCAGTTGAAATGGGCTTAAGGGGTAAGGGCAGTAGCTTTCTTTTGCCTTCAAAGATCTGGCACTTATGGCATGAAACAACAAATTTCTTCACATTGGCAAACAGAGAGGGCCAATAGTAACCAGCCCTTAGTATCTTATCAGCTGTATATTTCCAATATAAGTGTCCTCCACAGTCCCCTGCATGAAACTCCTTCATAACACTATCAGTTTCATTCAATGTTAGACAATTCAGCAAAATTCCTTCATGATTTTTCCAAAACAAAACATTGTCTAAGATACAAAACTTTGATGCCTTCATTTTTAAAAATCTTTTTTTAGTTTTGGACAACCTTGGAGGAGCATGCAGGTTTAACAATACAAAACATATGTCAGCATACCAAGGTGATTCTAAAAAGGCTTGATTGATCCATGGAGTCGCCAGCTCCTGTTCGTTGTCCAGTTCATTAATGTCAAGGGCTTGAAAATTGTTTTCGATCATCAGTTTGGCTAGACCTTGTCCTTTTATCAGTTTAGTGGGCTTGATTTCAATGTCATATTCCAGGATATTGGCAATCCATTTGCCCCTTTTGCCTTCAATTCCTTCTTGAGTTAAAATGTCTTTAACCACTGCATTTGGAACATATGCTATGACATGTGAGTATAAAATGTAAACTCTGAAATCTTTGATGGCTTTTACAAGGGCATATACCTATTTCTCCATGATTTGATACTTCAAGGGCGCATCTCTAAGGGCTCTGCTGAAGAAAGCAATGGGCTTTTCATTTCCCTGGTCGTCCTTTTGTAATAGGATAGCAGCAATGGTGTGTTCAGATGCAAAGGAAAAAATGATGAAATCTTTATCAAATTGCGGACTTGTGAGGACTGGTGTCTTTGTTAGGGCCATTTTGATGTCCTCAAAGGCTTGTTTGGCTTCTATGGTCCATTTTACTTTGGAATCTTTCTTTAGCATGTTGTTTAACAATCATATCAGCTCGACCAAGTTTGGGATAAATCTTCTCAAGAAATTAATCTTCCCTAGAAAGGCTTGAAGTTCTTTAATATTTCTTGGATAAGGGACTTGGAGGATAGCTTGAATTCTGTCCGGGTCAATCCTAATACCATCTTTTAAAATAATGTGACCCATAAGTTTGCCTTCCTCAACACCAAACAGGGACTTCTTTGGATTTAAAGATATGCCATATTTCCTACAAGTTAGGAATAATTGTTTTAGATGTTTTAAATGCTCTTGGTCTGATTTTGAAAATGGGGTAAGATCATCAAGGTAGACCACTAAGAAATCATGGATTTCTTTGGCAAAGGCTATCTCCATTGCTCTTTGAAAAGTGGCCCTGCATTTTTGAGTTTGAAAGACATTTTTACATATTTAAAGGTTCCCCACGGTGTTGTGAACGCTGTTTTGTCCTGATCATCTGGGTGAACTAAGATCTGATTGAAACCTGAGAATCCATCTAACAGTGAAATTCTGGAAGACCCCACTACCCTTTGTAAAATATGGTCCATTTTGGGTAAAGGTTAATGGTCTTTGAGAGAGACTTTGTTCAAATTTCTTAAGTCAACACACAATCTAATCTCACTTGTTTTCTTCCTTGTGGGCATTAAGTTGGATACCCATTCTGAAAATCTGTTTGGTGCAATAATTCCAGCTTCAAACATTCTCTTCACTTCTTTCTCAATCAAGGGGAGAAGCACAGGATTGATTCTTCTTAGTTTTTGTTTGAAAGGTTTTTGATTTGGTTTCAAAGGTATAGTATGTTGAATGACTGAAGTGTCATAGGATTTGAGGTCCTCATAACTCCAGGCAAAAACATCTTGGAACTCTTTAAACAAGTCAACATATTTTGGCTTTTGATCGGGTGGCAATGTTTTGGACAGTTTTATCATTTTGGGGTTTTCTATGGTTCCAATGTTACAGTCTTCAATCGCAGCATTTAAGGGTTGCATCTTTGGCTTTCTGGGGATATCATTTGAATCAAATATGTGTTCTAAGGGAGTCAAGCCTGTGGGCAGGAAATTGTGTTTCAGTTCAATAACTTCAGCCTCTACTTTAGCTATTTCATCCAAATTCATTTGTTTGAGCTCTTGTATATTTTTGTCATCAAAAGTTATTGGCTGCAAAATTTGTTTAGCTGCCTCCGCTGATATGGTTTGCTCATTGTTCGCTGCAAAATTTGTTTAGCTGCCTCCGCTGATAGAGGGCGGCCATCGTGCTTGACCTGCTTGTACCTCTGGTCGCAATAAGATTGGTCCCCCCGCCTGTCTATAGTTCACGATGACCGTGTAGTGGTCCTTATCGTGGCCTTGGCCTTTACACCTGATACACCACACCTCTTCCCGTGCTTCTGGCCGAGACGCCTGCCCCTGTTTCAAGCTTCACATTTCGAGACATAGGTTTTGAATTTGCGCTTGGATTTGCTGTACTCTCAAACCTGGATCCTGTATGGGGTTTTGTGCAACCTCATTGTTGTCTCCAATGCTTCAACCTGGGTTGAGATCTTTTGTTGTGACAGAGTCATTCTCAAATATGGTGTTAATGACGCGATAAACCAAGCGTAGTGTTGTGCATCTGACAATGTCATATTTACCTCGCGGATGGTACTTTTTAACCTTTGATCTAGATCCCATAGAGTTTCACACGACAACATTGCTATTTCTTTAAACCCAATAACCGACTACGCTTCTGACTTTGGTCGACCAAATTCCTTGTTTAGTGCTTCCTGGATTGCTACTATCCCTTCATTCAGGTGATCGGTTGAGTATTTTATGTACCATGTCAATGCACGGTCTTGCAATGCACTAAATAGGGTAGCCTTTTTGATATTCTCATCTTTTATGCCTTGCACGTCCCATACAAACTTTATCACAAACTAGAACCAGCCTAGCTCCTCATCCCCTACACCTTTGAATATCGGTAGTTTGACTGCGGTCGCCATCCCAACTTTTAGTGGTGGAGAAGGTGGGGGTGGTGTGGGTGTGGATGGGTTAGATGTAGGAGAAGTAGGTGGCAGTGTGGACGGAGGTGGTATCAGTGGGAAACGTTCCTTAATCAACGGAACTACACTCCCTGGGGAGAACTTCGCGAGCTCCTCCTCACTCTCCCGTGGAATAGAAATAAGAGGACTGGTCTCTACCCCTCCTATTCCTCGATAGCCTCTTCCGCTTCATTGTAGCTCACGGTTGTATCTATCACAAATTCAATAATAAACTATCTTATTACCCAATCCAACCAGTGATCTACTGCACGTGCGAGTTTGTCTTTGGTGGCTTCTAGCCTGTGCACCAGTTCTGGAGTCCAGACAATAGGTTGTTCTAATCTGCACCATCCCACACTATCATCTAGCCTCGCGATTGACTTGTACAATTCTATAGGGAATGTTGTGAAGAAGATCTCGTGGATATCTGTGAATGTATAGCAGCCCAACCAATCTTCTTCCGATATTCGCGGATTTCTATTTTCCTGAACTGCGAACTCGTGAAGTTTCAGATCCGACTACTCTTCAAGCTCTTTCTTTGTAGGATTCCAATGTTCCCACATTGGACACCCCTTAGGTAGATCCTGGTCTCGGCAACAAAACCATTTGTTGGCTTATAAGGGCCTGACCTAGGTTTGGAATAATTATTTAGCCAAACAAAATCTCGTAGCTACCAGCCTTTTCGACAACAACCCATAGAGCACGGACTGAGGTCTCACTCGAGGTAGTAGGGGAGGGTGATGGAACCAGGTTTCTGCACCCTTGGGATGTCCAAATGTGGTTTGGAGATTTCGCGCACTAGCTTGTAGCTTCGCAGAACTCTGTATTTGCACAGATCCAGGATCACTTAGCATGTTGCTTATAGATCTACTTTATTGGATGAAGTTTTTGTAACTTAAATCTACATAGCAGGGTCTTTAAGCAAACATTTAGCAGATTAACTAGTTCACGTACTTAGATCAAAATCTGATTCACATGTATTCAAAATGTAAACATATGTGCATAGAATAAACAATATATCAAACATAGATTCACAATAACTCAAGTTAACACAGAAGCACAGAAGTGACTTATCTTATTTACTTTCTTCACCAATACAACCAGATCCGCCCTGCGCACTCAGCTGCCGGGGTCTGCGCACACAGTTGCAGACTCTACTAGGCCTCTACGCACACAGCTGCAGAGCCTCTATCCACTACCCAAACCTTCGACTCGGTCTTACAGACGCTTTTAAGACTAGTCCCCTTAAAGACCCATTACATCGCAGATCCAAATCATACTCAAAACTTAGCTACCTCTACCCATAGAGCCTCACTATATTTATACATTTCTTTGGCCCGCAATCCAAGGGTGGGCCAAATCTACTTACATTTCTTTACATTACATCTAGGCGGACTACCCTTTGACTCAATTGATTATACTTTACGCCTTGTGCATTTCGTGGGGTCTTTACCCTATCTGTTCCAAAATTTCTGGCTTTGTGTCCCATGGGGCTTCCGCTACCCAACAGTCTATTTTAGAGATAAAAAGCCTGCGCACAAGAGTCTTCTATGTTACACTGTAATATGCAACCCTAGGCCAGATCAGGGTGTCGATTGTGTTTAGAAGGAATTAGAGGAAGAAATGACAAGGTCGGCTCTGAAAGTAGATGTAGCAGTAAATCAAGAAGATGTAGAATTCAAAACCAAGTAAGGGCGGATTCAGAAATGGCTCTTTGTGACCCACTTCCAAGGTCGGCACCAAAGGCACTAAAGGCAGAAATGACAAGAGTTAGCTGAGCAGCACTGGAGACCATACCGTAAACTAGATGCAGCGTGAATCCAAAGTAATTACAGCGATGGGCGTGGAGATATTGCATTAATGTTTCATTTGTTTTATGATCTTGTGATTGGATTTCCTTTATGAGGAAATTACTATCTTTGTGATGTTTTTTTTGGACATGGAGCCTTCTCTGGCCGAGACAGAAAGCTGATCTGACAGCTGAGACTCGGCCCAGGGATATCTTGTACTGTATCATGATTGATAATGCACCCCCTCTTCTTATAAATAGGGGTGGTAATACTGAATAAGGGTTCTGAAATCTGAAAAGACAGGCTTATATTTTTGTGAGAATATATCACTTAGTTACATATATCTTATAGAATATCATAGGAGTAAAGGTCATTCCCCCTTTTAAGTATTACAGTGTGTTATTTCATGTTTTCATCCATTTTTTCTATTTTCTTCTTTGAATTCATGCAACAATAGATGATATAATATTTCATACTTGCAGATTCATTTTCATTGAGATGTTAATGCACATGCATGTTTGATGGGTTTAAATTATATCTTTAAACTATGCCACATGAATCATAGGATCAAATTTATTTTCTGTTTATATCTACCTGTAACTCAGATAATTGTAGCAAATCTCATGGTTTCAGGATCTATGTTTTTAATATAGAATTCTTGGTGCTTTGAGCTCTATACACTTATTTATCCCTTCTCTTTGTCTTCTCTCATTTATTCTACAAAGATGATTAAACTGTAAGCATTTGAAGTGTTCATCCTCCACTATTTTCTGTTATATTTCTGAGAACTGTGTATGTGTAGAAATACTAAAATTCCTGACTTGTATCTTTGGATGAAATAACCAACTCATGCCTCTTATTTATGTGTATAGAACATGGGTGATGTCTCCCCCTGCTTGAGAATCATTTGAGACACACTGATCTAGATGTACCCAGGCACTGGTCTTGTAAGAAATCTAAGGCTATCTCTGGGAGCTACAACATCTTCTGGCGCCATTGCCAGGGAACATATTGAAGGATTTTTCCCTTGGGATACAATAAATTGAGCACCCTTCGTACATGTGAGTGAAGTATGTTCTAATTGCATTCACATCACCTTGGTGACTCCACACCACCCTCATTATCATTCATCACCCTGGCTTTTAAAATGCCTCATACTCGCTCAGACACCTCTCAGCAGAAAGCCCCATTTGTATCTCACCATGAAAAATTATTTTTCAGGAAATTATGGAAAGAGAAAACTCCCCCTGCCTATGCTACCATCTCACCAGCCTTTGCAACTTCCTCCTCCAGTTCTCAGCCCACTATTTCTCACTATTCAAGATTGGCTCCTAAGATCCTGACATACCCTACTTCCAGTGTAGCCACTCAAAACCCTGTGGTTTCAATCCAAGTTCCTTAGCTAAATCTTCATCCCCCTCCTTTAATTCAAATGGTTGTCCTAGGTTTTTTGTTGAATAAATATGCCCCTCTTGATTTACCTCATCCCATAACTGCTATGCCCCAAGACTACTTAAAGCTTTTGCTTAGGTTTAATGGGGAAGATGAAAATTCTGCTCAGAAACACATTCACGCCTTCCGTGCTTTTGTTGAGAACCTGAATGTAGAACAACTCGATGTCGTCCTAAGACATTTTGTACAACACCTTGATGGAGAAGTCAGAAAATGGTCTAAATCCCTAGTAAATGCCTCCATCACCACTTGGGAGGAACTTGAAACCCCCTTCACACAAAAGTGGTGTGAGAAGAGAAATCATGAGTAACTCCTCACAGAGTTCAATGCCATTAGGAAGAATCCAAAGGAGGATATCTCAAAATTTAATAATAGGTTCAATAAGAAGTATAACAACTTGCCTGCTGAGATAAATCCTCCTCTAGCTGTTGCTCGTGTAGCTTGCTTGGGAGCCTTTAAATTTGGCATTAGTTTTACCTTAAGAGAAAAGAAATCTCCTACTTTAGATCAACTCCAAGTCAATTCTATTGAAGTAGAAGAAAATTTTTCCTCATCAGGGAAGTCAAGTGGAAAGTAGGAAACCACTGGGAATAGAAGAGGTAAAGAAGAAGCTTCATCTGGTCAAACAAGAGAATCACTAGACTTGAAGTTGGACGAGTTGGATAAACTCATCAGGAGTTTGTCACATAAGGTTGGAAAGCTCGAAATTGAGAGCAAGAGTCTCTCCAAACAGAATGCTCAAGCCAACAACTGAGGATATAACCCACAGTATAGAAGGCCTCCATTACAGATACTATTAAGGGAAAGAAAGGAAAAACTAGATCAAATCTCACATCTTTTATATTTAAAAGATGATCCTGATGAATAGTGGTCTGATACACATGAGATGCAGGGAAACTTATATTCTTCTTCTTTGAAGAAGAACATGGAAATATGGCTCACTAGGAGGCCAGTCATGATAGAGAAACAACAACAAAGGAGGAAGATATAGATTATTATTGTAAACAATTTGCAGATTTCATGCAAGGAAAGCTACACCAACGGTATAATCTAATATCTTCAAGAAAGAGGTCAAGGGATCCAGAACAACAAGAATCATTTTCCCCCGAAACTATTCCCTAAGTACCAGATAAAGGGAAAGGTAAGATGAATCTTGACCTTGCCAGGTTAAAAGTCCTCTTGAATAAGGAAAGAAATAGCTTAGAGGGGCACACAACAAAGGAGGCACCTATTATGCAGAAAAATGTCGTGGTAGTGAAGGAGAAGCAGAGCTAGGAGATATAGAAAAGACCCAATCTACATTAAACCTTAAAAAGGAGCTTGAAAAGGTAAATATTTATGTTCCACTGATTGAGCTTCTGAAGTAGCCTACCTATAAATCTCAGGTATCTCAATTCATGCATGCATTAATCTCATCACCCACCCATGATTCTCTAAATCTTCAAGAAGAGATGCCAATGGTGGTCTTTGGGCTGCATGTGGGAGAACATTATCCTTCTACTACACCTTTCTATGTGACTCTGGGAATCCATGACCTTCTTTTGCATAATGGCATGTTGGACTCCGGAGCCTCCCACAACCTCATGCCATTGGTAGTAATGGAATAGATTGGCTTGTAGATCACCAGGCCCTACAAGGACCTATACTCCTTTGACTCCAAGAGGGTCAAATTTTTTGGAATGATAAAGGATCTGGTGGTGAAATTGGCTCAGATCCCTATGAAGAGCGTGGTAATGGACATAGTAGTGGCAGATATACCTCGTTGTTTTGGCATGCTACTATCTAGATCTTGGGGTTCCAAGGTGGGCGGTTGGTGGGCTCTAGTATTGTAGCAATGATGCTGCAACTCCTGGGGATCCCTTCTTTACTTTTATCAACCGGTTGTTCGTAACAAACTTGGAAGCGATAGTGCTGTATGCACAAGTACTAGCTCTTGTCGTAGGCTATCACTTGATCAGCTGGCACAAGTTTTCTAGGAGCTTAAGCCAACTTCTATGAGCTCTTAGAAGAAGCTTTTAACTGTGATGGATGAAAGCTAACTCAAAGGGGCTAGTTTACTGGCAAAAAGAATTTGAACACTGAAAGGAAATGCAAACCCTAGCAAACCCTAGTTTTACTGACTAACCCTACTGGTGCAAGAAAAGAGATGAAAGTTATTGAAATGGATGCCATTTACTCTTGGAAAGGTAAAATGCATGTGACTAAGCTACTTCTGAAGGAAAATCTGGAAAAAACATCTTTTTGTATTTTTGAGTAACTTTGCAGATTTATTATGCATGTGCTTTAACTGTTTTTGATTGTGCAGAGGTTGATTGGCGAAAGGAAATGGAGTGGGCACTTGCAGGAGGTTGGGAAGGTGAGAAGAGGGCCTAAGGGGTCCCTAACACCCTTCTAGAGAATTTCACAGTGATCAGATCTCGAAAAACTGCTCACGTGAACTTCTATAGGAAGTCTGCAGGGGTTCTATAGGATGTTCTACAGGAAGTTCTACAGGAATGGCCGAAAGAGGATTTTAGAGGATTGATGGAGAAAATATGGTGGGGAAGTGGAAATGAAGGGTGGATAAGGTTGTTAAGAGGTGTGGGACTTGGTAAATGAAGCTCAGGAGTGATGAAGATAGTTGGATTTGCTCAAGGATGGAGAAAGCAATGTTGCACAAAAATATAGAAATTAGGGCAAATCGGGAAAGTGTAGCAAATGGAGGGAAGGAATCTTGGATTAGGGGCTGGAACAGGTTGGATGATGGAGGAAGGGTAGGTAGGAATGTATTACAGGTACTTTGCATGCTATTTTCCAAAACTGATCGAACAAAGACTAAAAAATCAGAGATTTATCTACTTTGATCTATTCTGACCTAACAACCAGAAACATGATGAACATAAGTTTATAGACAGGAAATCATGCAAGATAGCTATGGAAACTAAGAAAGAATAGATCTAAACATGCAAGTACAACTGGTATCAACTTTTCCAACTAAAAATCTAACACTAGCAATTGCATAGAAAGGCAAGAACAATGTTTTTGTGGCAACAAGTATGCCTTGGTCTCAGCTCATGGTCCCAAGGAGGGAGAGATGAGATCAAGGATTGCTTGATGGCCTTTTTATAGATCTTTTCTGTTACCAAACTGTGAAATCAACTTGAAGCATGAAAAACTATTTTAATCATCAAAAACAACCTAAGTAACAAAGAAAGATCTTAACGTAGATAACATAAATTATCCTATGAATGAAAAGTAAACTCATAAAAGTACACAAAAGAGGTACTGGCACTTGAGTTGGGCCCAACCCCAAGAGCTACAGCCTCCTGAGAAAGCTCAAAGTTGGTGCAAAGCTAAATTCATCTCCATTACTCAAAAAATAATAGTCATGTCACAAAATTGTTTATAGCAAGAGCTCGAAAATGAGTTGAAATGCAGAGCTACAATCAAGTGCGAAAAAGAAGTGTTCAATAGCTAAACTACCAAGGCTTGAAGCCTTCCTACTTATGCAACATGAGGACTCCCAACAGTCCTCCTTAACTTTAGGGGCTTGGCTGCTCAAGACTGCAGTTAATCAGCGACTTCACAAAACCTGCTTAGCTGCCCCTTGAAATCAACTTTGGTGGGCTGTTGAACTTCGAGCTGATGGTGGAGAACTCAAGGAAGGGGTCATTTAGTACAGGAGACAACCTTCCTACAAATCTTCAGCCTTGTTCCTTCGTATTTGGCTATCAACTTGCTCATAAATGCTTGACCTTGGTCCAAAAGATGTCCAAAAATCTGCAATAAGCACGTATTAGACTTTGTGGTCGAGTGACTATTCTCATTCATCAATTAACATAAATATATTTAAAATCATGCATAAAACTATGAAGAATGGTGGATTAATCAAGAATAATAGGCAAAATGAGCCCATAAAATTACCCATTTTTGGGGCTCATCATCAACCCCTGCTGGATGTGTTGCTCATCCTCTGAGAAACTAATCCAGCTCATCATCTTTGATTGCTTTGACTGCCTCTCTGACATCCCAGGATTCTGAGGTGATGTCCTCTTCTCGGTCATGAAACCTTGCCTTTCTCTCTACTTCCTCCCATTGCCTGTGTTCTTCTTCTTCTTTGACCCCTTCCAGTAGTCCCAAAAGCAATGGAGGACTGAATTTTAGGCCAATCCAGTTGGCCTTCAGATTTTGCACTGATTGTTTATAAAGTGGCACTCTTGCCAAAGCCTCCCTCATCCTTGTTGGGGAGTGGTACTTTCTTATTTTCAGACTGTGGGACAAGGTGTTCCATCTCCTTGTGCAAGCATGGATGCAATTATCACCCAACAGTCTTTCCATGTCCTCAAAGTGAGCAATGGCCTGAGCTTGCTTTTCGATGTATTCTGAAAGAGCCTGAGGGTTGTTGGCAAGGTGCTGATGGGCATATACTAAAGCTGAGGGATCTTCTGGTTCCGCCCTGATCATGAGTGGCTCACTTAGCTCCCTGTCCATAACTTTTCGAATTTCTGTTGCCCTCTTTTCCTCATGGCTTAACCAAGAAGCCATGGCCATGAGTTGCATATCTCCCAATACAGTATTAGGGTCCCATAGATTCATGTTTGGAAGCGCCAAGTTGTGTAAATAGAATTCTGCTATCTTGGCTTATCTTCAGTTGAGCTACTGTCACATAAATACATAAACTGATTGTAATTCTGAAATGGAGTAGTGCCCCTTTGAGCCAGTGTGTTAATTTGAAATTGCAACCATTGGTATTTAAGGTATAATGCATAAGATTTGGCAAGTTGCCTACATTGTAAGGCTTCTATTGCCCAACTGGCCATGTAGGCCAATTGGGCCTCTTTCTCTTGCAACTACTGTTTCAAACCCTGTATTTCTTTTGCCTCCCTTAGATTTTGCGATTTTCATCCATGTGTGTGTTCTGATCCTCTCTTTCTCTAATTCGAAAAATAACAGTATAACAAATTTCTGTGGGATGATTTTCCCACCCTCTAAAAGATTGTAATATGAGCCCAAGTCAAGTTGAGGGGTAGATTCAGGTATTTCTTCTGTTTTTCTCTCCCCTTGTGATTGTTTAGCTACCTTTTCCTCCAATTTCTCAGTCTCTTTTAACTTGGCTAGAGTTTCCTGTAGAGATGTTGTAGCTTCCTGTAGAGCTGCCTTTGAGTCCATCGACTTAATTTTCTCTTTCCATGTAGAGGTTTTTGGGCTTCCTCTTTCATAAGTAATGGATATCTTGGAAGGAGACTCTTCCTTCTGTTTAGTGGGTGAGTCCTCAATGAAAATCGGTTCCTTGGATGGTGGCTAAGGTTTGCCTACTTTGATCCTTGTGCTTTTCTGGCTTTGAAGTACATGGAGGTCCTTTTTCTCTTTCCTTTTTGCTTTGTAGGGGTGCTTAACGCAGCAAGCACAGCTGCTGCCTCCCTTGCCAATGTCTCAGGGGATTTCTCTTCCTGCTATTCTTTTCCCTCACTTCCTGTAGAAACCTCTGTGTCCACTGTTTCTATCTGTATGACTGATATCTCAGGGTGTGTCTCTCCCTTGTCTTTCTGGGTCCCTGCCTTGGCTGTGGCAGTCTTCTTTTGGGCTCTCTTGGCCTTTTTCTTCCCAACCTTTGTCTTTCTCCCTTTCTCTGTTTTTTCTGTTTTCTCCTTTGCTGTCTTGGGTTCAGCAGTCTTGCCAAATTCTTCTTTTTCTTTCTGTTCTTCCTCTGTTTTTCCCTCTGCTTGAATGTCTTGTGCTCCCTCATCACTGTCCTTCTGAATTTCTTCAGTTTTCTCCCCCTCCTCACTGCTGGATGGGGTTATGTTCTCAGCCAAAGTTCTAATGTTATCATCCCTGGACATATTTCTGAAGGTTTCCCAAGCTATGGGGACAATATAGGTGTGTAAAGCATCTTCCACCAATAGTTTGATGAGCCCATGGTGGGCCAACTGATCGGGGATCCCTTCATTTAGCTTTGTACCACATTCAATTAAGGACTGAAGAAGGAAATATGGGATGCTTAGTTTCTTGGCTGGAGGCAAGTCCATCCCATGCCTTAATTCATGTAACAACCTAAAATGATATCCATAGATGATACTAAACCTCCCTTCACATGTGATATACTTCATAATTTGATAACTAACTTCACTCCAGAGAGGCAAGTTTGTGCTTCTAACTCCGTTTTTGTCTTCTACAGGATGCTCCTCAGGCAGAAAAAATGTTTTCTTAGCAACTTGGCCCAATGATCTCTCTTCTTTGCTCCAAGGGAGCCCCAATGGTAGACCAGTAATTCTACTGATGAGCTCAGGGGTAAGTTCTAGGGTCAAACCCCTAAAACTAACTGTGGCATGTGTCTTTGAATGTGGTCTCAGGGACATTAAAAACTCTTTAGTTATTTCCTCATCATAACCCTGAATTTTGTCAAAGAAGGATATCCAATTTGCCTGAGTGAAAAGGTCCACCACCTCAGGGTGCTCATGCAACTTGCTAGAGTCTGAGGGTTCTTTCCTTATGAATCCTCCTAGCATGGTGTTGAGTGCTCTTTTTACGTTTTAACCAGAAAGGAAAATGTTTAGGAAAATAGTCAATTCACTGCAACAGAGGATAGTTGAATCCGGTTTCTTCTGAACCCATGAAGGAATTTCTCATGTGTTTCTTACAATATCAGGTAGTAATAATTCTCCTGTTTTAAGAGTACTGTCACCCAAAATTTGACTGTCTGTTTATGAAAAGTTTTTTTTTTTTTTTTTTTACAAAACAGCGTATAGGGGCACATGTTCTTTCCTCATCACATAGATAGATAGGCACAATTGTTTTTTCACACACTCTACATGTATCTTTCTTATAGGAGAATTTTGAAAAAGGATGGGGAGATTTCAAATGCAGAGAGAAAAAAAAACTGTGTAGACTCAGGGAAATTTGTAGGCAGACTTTCACTTTTTCAATGCATAGGCAGACTTCCACTTTCTTTTTTTCTATCTACTGTCATGTTCAATTTACCACCTTTCTCAAACAAATCATGCACAGATGATTTTTCTTAAGCCTACCTCGTTTGGAGCTTGAAATTCAACGAAAATTCTAGGTTTTCCTTCCGCAGAGCTGTTCTCTGCCTTTCCTGTAGAACCCTTCTTGTAGAAGGCTCCCGGTTCCTGTAGAATGAAACTGTGCTTCCGACAGAGCCCGATAGGTAGGAGATTTTTGAAAACAGGTAGAAAAACTGGTGGAGGACAACTGGTTAACTGTTCGAGAAGCGGTGGATGCGTACTCTAGTCGAGAACGTTGTGAGTGCAGAATGAACAGAGGGTGGTGCATGATTCAACTGAGCGTCTTTTAATTGCGGCGTGATTCATGGTGAGGGGATGAGGTGGCTGGACCGGACCGTTGATCCGACGTCACAACCATAATGTTTTCACATGTTTCTGACCGCCATCACCTCCTTTCTCCCGTTATCCACCGCCACCACTACCAGTCCCGACGATTTCTTCCTGAATGGACACTCCACGTGCTGGTTGCACATCTAATCGACAGTTTTGAATTTAACGGAGCTCATTGGGATTCCACGAGGATGTGTAACTGGCCGAGGGTGGCCAGTTGACTAGCCACTGATTCCACTCAATCCGAACCATTCACATAGTCATGCAGCTTTAAAATATAATTTATGCAATTGAACAACGAGTTTAGGCACTTACTTGCGTGGTCACGTCCGTGTTATGCAGATTTCAGGTTTTGGAGCCCATTCCTTCGTTTGTTGTTTCTGCATGCATATTGCATGCTTGGCCTCTGCTGTTGCTAATGTTCATACATTCAAGTAGAGCTCCATGCATGTTTCTTCTGCCATACTTTACTGTCCCTATCTCTGGAGTATGTCTTTCAGAGGGATCAGCTGCTACAGGATTCCTGTAGGATGTCCTGTAGCTGCTTCTCCTCCTGGAATGCAAGCTAGAATGAGCAGGGCTATACTGCTGACGAGGGTCTCAGCTGATGAGGAGTCTAGATGGAGGGTAACAGGTATGGTGAGTGAAAAACTGCTGCTCTATTT
Organism: Pinus tabuliformis; assembly: GCA_031772625.1. Classification (NCBI taxonomy): domain Eukaryota; kingdom Viridiplantae; phylum Streptophyta; class Pinopsida; order Pinales; family Pinaceae; genus Pinus; species Pinus tabuliformis. The sequence goes on along the minus strand of CM062820.1, from coordinate 1,272,234,375 downwards.
GTTATTAAATTTTTTTTGCTGGCAGTATGAAGAAAACAGGATTTCTGTATGTGAGTGTGTAGGAAACAATGAGTGTAATGAAGGTGTTCAGAGATGGAAAAAGGCGACATATGGCGATTGATGGAAGCAGGGAGGTTTACTGGCCTCATGGGCAGATTCCCAACCTTCGTGTCCTCTTTTGAGGTTGATTTGGCTCGTCTGTAGGTTCTGCAGGATCTTCCTGTAGAAGACACAGAACTTTCCTGTAGAAGACACAGAACTTTCCTGTAGAAGGTGAAATCTTAGCCCGAATGAGACCAAATCTTAGGAAAGGGTAGTGGTCATGGAGGAATGGATGGTGAGGGATGCTTGCAGCCTGGTGCTGACCTCTGTCTTTGTCTTGTGCGATCCTCCTAACCTGCAATGTCCTTCCTGCAACCTGCAATTTATCCAGAAGAAATTAGGTGTATTTTTTTTTTTTTTAGTCTGAGACAGCCGGGGCACCTCCAGGAGGTTTTCACCCTCACTGTCTGCCTTGGGCGCCTCCCAGAGGTTTTCACCCAAGGATCTTTCATTCTTTCCCTTTTTTTTTTTTTGTTCAAGGTGTGGGTGGAGTGGAGACATTGGCCTGCTCCACCACCAACACTGATTTATCCAGAGTTTCAATGAACTCCTGCTTGGAAAGGGACTTCCTATAGATTTTCAATCAATGTCCATTGATGAGCATGGGGATGGCTGCTTCATCAATGGTCCTGATAAGGATTGAACCATTGTCATTGCATTTCTCCACTGTATATGGTCCCAGCCATCTTGTCCTCAGCTTTCCTTTGAAATACTTGTATCTTGAATCATATAACAGCACCCAATCCCCTGGCTGAAATTGCTTTTCTTTAAGGTGCTGGTCATGCTATATCTTCCTTTGAAGTTGGACCACCTCTGAGTGGAGAAGGGCCTGCATTCTATGTTCATCTAGTCCATTCAGCTGCAGTAATCTTTCCTATTGTGCATGGCTAAGATCTAGGTCCAGTTGAGTTTCCAACCTCAATGTGTGATATTCAAATTCTACGGATAGCAAAGCCTTCTTCCCGTAGACCAGCTCATAGGGTGTGAAACCTATTGTAGTTTTCTAGGTAGTGTTATAGGCTCAGGTGGCCTCAACCAAGCGATCTGCCCAATATTTTCTGCTGCTACTCACTACCTTAGTCAAACTCTCTTCTAAAGATCTGTTAGTGACTTCCACCTGTCCATTTGCTTGTGGGTGATAAGGGGTGGAAGTTCTGTGCTTAATTTTGTGATGAGCGAGCAAGTATTCAATCAGGTTAAAGGTAAACTGACTTCCTTGTTTTGTGACTAATTCTCTTGGGTAGCCAAACTTGTAGAAGATATTTTTCCTCAAAAACTCAGCTACCTTTTCTTTTGTCGCTGCTTTGATTGCCCTTGTTTCTACCCACTTTGTCAGGTAATCTGTGCACGCAATGATGTAAGACCTCTGGTTTGAAGGAGGGTTGATAGGACCCACAAAGTCCATGCCCCACTTCTCAAATGGCTTGAAAGTCACTTGAGGTTGGAGGGGCATTTCATCCCTTGGAGTCGGTTTCCCCATCCTTTGGCATCGGTCACATTGGCTGATGTATCTCCTGACATCTTGATGAAGAGTGGGCCAATAGTAGCCTGCCTGTAGAATTTTGAAAGCGATTCTTTTTGCTGCAAAGTGGCCTCCACAGGGCCCATCATGACAGGTTAGGAGGATGTCGAAAAATTTCTCCTCCCTAACACAATGCCTCAAAATCTGATCTGGGCCAAGTTTAAACAAGTTGCCTCCAATCCAAGTGAATGGGGCACTTTTCCTCACGATCTTACTATTCTCTTTTGAGGATAGGTGTGGCGGGAATTGTGCTGAAACCAAGTAATTTTCTATATCAACAAACCATGGAGAGAGTACTGAAATAGCAAACAGGTGGTCATCTGGCATTTTATCATCCACCATCCCTTCTTCACCTATAAACAAATCTAGTCTAGATAGAAAATCAGCAACAACATTTTCCTTACCTGGCTTATCAACAATGGTCAAATCAAATTGCTGCAATAAAAGTAACCATCTAATGATACGAGCATTTACATCAGGTTTATTCATCAGATACCTAATTGTAGCATGATTAGTGTGTACGAATGTTTGATAACCAGTGATGTAGTGTCTGAACTTATTTAGGGAGTGGACTACAACTAGGAGCTCTTTCTCAGTTACAGTATAGTTTAACTATGCCTTGGACAGGTTTTTAGTAACAAAATATATGGCATATGGTAGCTTTTCTTCAACTTGTCCTAAGGCTGCTCCTATGGCTTTGTTCGAGGCATCTGTGTGAATGTGGAAAGGTAGGGCTTAGTTTGGACCTCTCAAGATTGGGGCAGTTATCAGCTTACCTTTCAACGCATCCAGAGCCTCTTGACAATTGTCAGTCCATGTAAATTCAACATCTTTCTCCAAAAGACCAAACAATGGAGAGGCTAGCTTACAGAAATCTTTAATGAATCTTCTATAATATCCTGCTAAGCCTAGAAAACTCCGAACATCTCTTACCTTTTGAGGAGGTGGAACCCTTTGGATGATAGCAATCTTGTTGGGATCCACCTGTAATCCTTGCTGAGAAATTGTATGACCTAGCACGGTCCCTTCAGTCATTAGGAATTCACATTTTTCAGGACTGAGGGACAAGTTCATTTTAATAAACTTGATTAAAAATTTTCCCAGGTTAGTCAATGCTTCTTGGAAGTTGGACCCATAAGGAGTAAAGTCATCCATGTAGATTTCCATCAAATCATGAACCAGCTCAGCAAAAATGCTCAGTACTGCTCTCTAGAAAGTGGTAGGAGCATTGCATAACCCAAAGGGAAGGACCCGGTAGGCAAAGGTACCCCATGGACAAGTGAAAGTGGTCTTATCTTGGTCTTCCAGACTGATTTGGATCTGATTATACCTGCCAAACCCATCTAGGAAGGAAAATAACTTCTTCCCTGCTAGGCCATCTAACACTTGATCTATGAAAGGCGAAGGGAAATGGTCCTTCTTGGTAGCTTTGTTAAGTTCTCGATAATCTACACAAATTCTCCACTTCTCGTTCTTCTTGGGCACAAGCACCAAAGGAGAAACCCACTCGCTGTCAAAGATGGGGTAGATGAATCTTGCATCCAACAACTTTTGCAGTTCTTCTTTGACAATGTCCTTGAGGGCTGGATTCATCCTCCTCTGAGGCTGCCTGACTAATTTACAATCCTCTTTAATGTAAATGTGATGGGTACAGACTGAAGGATGGACTCCTTTCATCTCCTTATAGCTCCAAGCAAAAGCATCCAAATGGTTGTTCAATAAGCTACACAACTCTTTCTCTTGAGAGGGGGATAGGGATGAGTTGATCTTCAAGGTTCTCTCGGGGCCAAATTCCACATTCTTAACTTGGGGAGAGGTCGGATCAGTCACACAGAGATCCACTAAAGCACTGGCTTGGGTGTCTCCTACCAACTCTTCTAATGGCAACACACTGGGAGGTGGATTTTGAATCAAATTTTCAATAAGGTCATCCTCGGTTTGAGGACCTCCCCTGGTGGCTTCCACTGTGCACAACGGTGCAGACTAGACTTCATCCTCGTCTTCCTCCTCCAACCAGAGAGGTAAGTCATGTTCTAACAGAGGTTGGGCAGAAGGATATAGGACTAGATGTTTGGACATAGGTCCATTCTTAATGGTCATGCTCCCGGCTCGACAACTGATGTATGCATCTGTAGTAGCTAACTAAGGCCTTCCCAAAATGAGGGGGTATCCAGTGAGTTTTGCCTTTGGCTGAAAGACCATGAAGTCCGCAGGGTACTCCCAAGAATCATCAGAGACCATGACATCTTTCAAAATCCCTTTGGGGGTCACGGTGGAGCAGCCTGCTAACTGCAGTACTGTCGAGGTCTTTCTTAGGGAACTTTGAAGGTTGAGTTTGAGCATCGTGTCCCTGGTCATCACATTAATGGCAACCCCTAGATCGATCAAGGTGTGGGGGATTATGGTGCCATTGATGTGGACATCGACTATAGGACTCCCAGGGTCTAGATATTTTGGATAGATTACTTGTCCCAACATTAGGTCGGACAGTTGTCCTATAACATTGATAGTCGGGGCATCTCTCTTACGCCTGCTTGAGTGCCTGAAACATTTCTCTTTGATCAATTTGTTGTAGATTGGTACATCTTTTATGGCTTGGAGAAGTGGTATTTTTACACATAATTGTTTAAGTTTTCCCAGGAGCTTAGTCTCTTCTGGGTTTGGTTGCGTGGTTCCAGTTAGTCTCTCAGGAAAGGGTGGAATGGCTTTGGGTTCATTTTCCTGCTTTTCTTCCTCATCCTCCTTAGGAGGAGGTTGGCTATCTGGGAGGACCTTCCCATATCGTAGGTTGATCTCCTGAATCTCCACAGCATAGGTAGGGCAAGTTGTCTCTCCAGTATATACTTGCTGGGCCTATCTGTTATTGGGGTTCGGGTTTGGTGAGCAAGCGTCTGGGTTTCTCTTGGAGGAGCAGGAGGTAATGGTTGTGGTTGAGCAGGTGGTGGAGGCAAAATAGCGGGAGGAGAGTTGTACTGGGGCCTCCACCCCTATTGAGGTTCATTCCATTGAGGTTGTGGCTGAACATGAGAATGGAACGAATGAGCAGCAGGTTGAGTATGGTATTGAGATGTGTACGACCAAGGAGGGGGTGCGGACCAGGAAGGATGGCCAGGGGGACCCCAAGAAGGTAGGTGAGTGGATTGGTTGGGGTTGTAATAAGTCTGGGATGTCCCTTGCATCCCCTGCTGGTATGGTCTGGGTCCATGAAGCCTCCTTTGGTTTAGGAAGTAGAGTGGTTCAGTGGCCCCATCAGCCCCTTGGTACATAGCTTTAAGTCCGGGTAAGGTTGGGCATTGGTTTGTAGGGTGATCTGCCTCACAAACGAAGCATATATCTACGGAGTGCAGTGGACACTCATTCCTAGGATGCTTCCTTGTACATCTGGGACAAAAGATGGCCAAAGACCTCTCAGTTCCTTTTGCTTCTGTTGGATTCATAAGGTGTCCATTTGCATGGAAATGGTCTGTCTCACCTCACTTTTAAGGTCTTCCATCTGGTTTGCAAATTCATGTTTGGAAAAGGTGGTGCTAGCTGAAAGTTGATTCCCCTTATCTCTTTTCTAGGCTGCCTTAGAATGGTTTCTGTTATAACTCAGGTTGTTCCCTAAGCTCCTCAAAGGGAATACGGCTGAGGTAACCACAAACCAATCTTTTGGATGCAAATTCTAGCCAATATATAGCCAGAGAGGGCTCTCTCTTTATAATTTAACTTTGTTTTGTTGTATGTTAGGCTAGTTATGAAGTGCAAGTATTTGTTTGATTTTTGGATGGTGTTAGAAAATTATATATTACGGAGCAATGGAACACATAAAATATTGCAGAAATATAAACACAGAGAACGCATAAAACAAGAGAGACACAGATATACGTGGTTCACCTAGTTTGGGCTACGTCCACCCCGAATAGCTAGTCCTTCCTTTCTATTATCCAACAAAATGAAGAGACACAACCTACAGCAAATCCGCTGTAATATCCTCTGTTTTCTCTCACAGTCTCACCTCTCAGTTTCTCGCTCACTAAATACACATCTATGTCTTAGCCTCCAATACAATGCCCTCATAAAAAGAGGGGTTGCCTTCTAGGGCAAAAAACCCTAAACTAAACATAAGTTCTACCCTCAGATCATCTGCCTAATGAACGACCAAGATTGACTAGAAATTACTATACTTTTACAAGGCAATTTTACATTTGTTTTTAGCTTCGGGGGCGCTGTCCTCGAGTCCCCGCCGGGGGACCGCTGGCCACCGGACCCCCCAGCTAGGGGGGATCGGCCCCCCCGGACCCCTGCGGGGGGGACAAGTCCCCCCCGCACCCCCCCGCGTGGAGGGGTGTACAAACTTCCTGGGGTATACATCCGGCTGAAACAAAGACCTCTGAACAATCATGCTCCACACACAACAATCTCCCACTTGGAGAATGATTGTAGAATCTCCACTGCTGCTTCATTTGCTAGACAATGACTCCTCTTTGGACCTGGCTATTTCTCATCTTCATCGTCATCCTTGAAGACCAATTGAAACTGAGCATATTCTCAGTTTCTCCCTGGTTACAACTTTTTTTAGCATATCTACAGGATTCTGGCTAGTGTGTATCTTTTCCAGCTTCAACTCTCCATCTTCCAACACTGATCGTATGAAATGGTACTTGAGCTGTATGTGTTTAGTCCTAGAATGAAATGCTGAGTTCTTTGCAATATGAATGGCACTTTGGCTATCACTGTATAACGTGCCCAAATCATGCTCCTTACCCAATTCACCCATAAACCTTTGTAACCAAATCATTTCTTTACTAGCCTCTGTAGCAGCAACATACTCTGCTTCTGTTGTTGAAAGTGCAACAACACTTTGGATTTTTGAAATCCAACTGATAGCTGTTCCACCAACAGTAAATACATATCCTGTAGTGCTCCTCCTGTTATCCCTGTCACCTGCCATATCTGCATCAACATATCCCTATAGAGAAATGTTTGCACCACCAAAGCATAATGCTTGATTTGTGGTACCTTTCAAATATCTGAGAATCTATTTCACTGCCATCCAATGTTCCTTTCCTGGATTGTTCATGTACCTGCTTACAACTCCCACTGCATGTGCAATATCAGGCCTTGTGCAGACCATTGCATACATTAAGCTTCCAACTGTTGATGCATATGGAACTTTAGACATATAATCCATGTCTTCTTGGGTCTTTGGGCACATTTCCTTATTAAGTTTGAAATGGCTAGCAAAAGGTGTACTAACTGGTTTTGCATTGTGCATATTAAATCTTTTCAACACCTTTTGTATGTACTCATTTTGAGACAATGTTAATTTGCGATTTTTCCTGTCTCTAGTGATTCTCATACCAAGGATTTGTTTTGCAGCTCCCAAATCCTTCATTGCAAATGAATTTGCCAATTTTCTTTTGAGTACATTTATTTCCTGCATGTTAGATCCTGCAACAAGCATGTCATCCACATACAATAACAATATAATATAGCTACCATCATTTTTCGTTTTCAGATAAACACAATGATTAGAGTGACATCTAGTATAACCTTATTCAGACATAAACTTGTCAAATTTTAGATACCACTGCCTTGGAGCTTGTTTTAAGCCATACAAGCTCTTCTTCAACTTGCACACTAGTTTCTCCTTCCCTTTCACCTCATATCCTTGTGGCTACTGCATATATATATCTTCCTCCAAATCCCCATGGAGAAAGGCTGTCTTTACATCTAACTGCTTTAGATGCAAATCTTCAGCTGCTACAAGACTTAAAATAGTTCTGATTGAAGTCATTTTAACAATAGGAGAAAATATTTCATCAAAATCAATACCTTTCTTCTGTGCAAACCCCTTCACCACAAGTCTAGCTTTGTACCTCTGTTTTCCTCCATCTTCTTCCTTCAACCTGTAAACCCATTTATTCTTCAATGTAGTTTTTCTTGCAGGAAACCTGACTAAATCCCAAGTCTGGTTATGCATTAAGGAGTCCATCTCTTCTTCCATGGCTACCTCCCACTTCTTCCTGCTTTCAACCTGCATTGCTTCTTCATAACATTCGGGTTCACCAGAATCAGTCAACAATAAATAATATAATGAAGGAGAGTATCGTTTAGGGGGTCTACTTATCTTGGTAGATCTTCTAACACCACTTTTAGGTGTTTGGGGTGCCTGTTGCTGTTCTGGTGGTTGTTGTTGTTGATTATTATTATTTTCAGGCACCTTTACCTTCTCAGTGATTTCATCAAGAACTGCGTATTCCTTGTTTTATTTTTCCTATTTCTTTTCCTGCAACTGATTCTTATACAAGACCTTTTCATTGAATATTACATCTCTGCTCCTAATGATTTTGTGATTTTCGTAATCATATAAGTGATAACCAAAATCATTAACACCATATCCAATAAAGGTACATTTCTTTGACTTTGCCTCAAGCTTTGTTCTATTTTCTTTATCAATATGGAAAAAGGCCTCACAACCAAAAGGCTTTAAAAAGGAGTAGTTTACCTTTTTACCTGTCCATGCTTCCTCCGGAACACCACCATCCAAGGAACTTGAAGGCCCTCTGTTTATTAGATAAACAGCGGTATCTACAGCATCTGCCCAAAACTGTAAAGGCAATCTTGCATGCAATCTCATGCACCTTGCACGCTCCATGATTGTTCTGTTCATCCTTTCTGATACACCATTTTCTTGTGGTGTTCTTGGAACTGTCTTCTCTCTGTGAATTCCATGTTCTAAACAGTACCTATCAAACTCTTTGCTGCAATATTCACCTTCATTGTCTGATCTAAGACACTTCAATTTCTTTCCTGTCTCAATCTTAACCAAAGCTTTCCATTTCTTGAAAGTATCAAATACATCAGATTTATTCTTAATACAATAAATCCAAGTTTTTCTAGTTGCATCATCAATAAAAGTAACATAATAACGAGAGCCACCGAGAGATGATACCTGAGCAGGTCCCCATACATCTATATGCACAAGCTCTAATTTTTCCCTCTTCTTTTCTTTCATAACTCTGAGAAATCTGACTCTCTTCTGTTTTCCATAAATGCAATTCTCACAGAAATCCAAATCAACATTCTTCAAACCCGGCAACAAATTCCTTGAGTGAAGAATCTTCATCCCCTTTTCACTCATGTGTCCGAGCCTATGATGCCATAATGCTACATCTGCTCCTTTGGAATTTAAAGCATTAACAGAGTTAAAAATACCATCGCATAAATACAATGTACCAACCTTTTCGCCTTTTGCTATTACCAGGGATCCTTTGGTGACCTTCCAAGCTTTATTTGTGAAAGTTGTCACACAACCTTCACCGCCTAGCTGCCCTGTTGAAATCAGATTTTTCTTTAGATATGGAACATGCCTTACCTCCTTTAGTAGCCATTGGTTTCCATTATGTTGTTTTATAAGAACCTTACCCATTCCAATAATTTTACAGGGTTTATCATCACCCAAACGAACTTGTCCAAAATCTCCTTGAACATAGTCATGAAAGTATTTCTTATCAGGTGTGGCATGGAATGAGGCCCCTAAATCTACCACCCAGGAATCAGTAATATTTTCGAAAGAAAGAATCAAAGCATCTTGTAACACCTCACCTGTCACATTTGCTTCGTGATTGTTTTCTTGCTGTGCATCTCCTTCTTTTCCCTTCCGAGATCTACAGTCTTTCTTTAGGTGTCATTTCTTTCCACATTTGTAGCACACTATCCCTGATCTGGACTTGGATATGCCTTTCCTTGATTTACTGCGATATCCTGAGCTCTTTCCTCTTTCCATTTTTCTTCCCCTAGACTCTGCACTCAAAGCATTACCTGATGTCTCACTGGAGCTTTTCTGTCGCATTTCCTCGCTAAGGATAGCACCGACAACATCATCAAACTTTAAAGTACTAGATCCAGACACAGAGTTACTAATGGCCATTAAAACCATTCCAACTTTCTGGTAATGAGCACAAGAATAACAGAGCTCTAACTTCATCATCAAAGTTTACCCCTACAGAAGATAACTGACTTGTAACAGTATTAAAATCATTTAAATGGTCTGCAACAGATCCACCTTCCGACATCTTCATATTAAATAACCGTTTCATGAGAAATACCTTGTTTGAGGCCGAGGGTTTTTCATATAGTTTCGACAATGCCTCAATCAAACCCTCTGTTGTTGTTTCCTTCGAAATGTTGAAGGCGACTGATGCAGCGAGGCACAACCGTATTGTTCCGAGTGCCTTTCTATCGAGAAGGTTCCATTCTTCATTTGTCATACCCGTCGGCATCTTTGTTTTTCCGCCCAATGGTAGGTACAGATCTTTCTGATACAGATAATCTTCCATCTGCATCTTCCACAACGAGAAGTTTTGGCCATTAAATTTCTCAACCCTAAACTTACCATCTTCTGCCATTGCTCCCACTCGAACCAGGAACCCTTCTTTCCTGCGAGTTTATCAGCCAAATAGACCTTCGGCTCTGATACCAGTTGTTAGAAAATTATATATTACGGAGCAATGGAACACATAACATATTGCAGAAATATAAACACAGAGAACGCATAAAACAAGAGAGACACAGATATACGTGGTTCACCCAATTTGGGCTACGTCCACCCCAAACAGCCAGTCCTTCCTTTCTATTATCTAGCAAAATGAAGAGACACAACCTACAGCAAATCCGCTGTAATATACTCTGTTTTCTCTCACAGTCTCACCTCTCAGTTTCTCACTCACAGAATACACATCTATGTCTCAGCCTCCAATACAATGCCCTCATACAAAGAGAGGGGTTGCCTTCTAGGGCAAAAAACCCTAAACTAAACATAAGTTCTACCCTCAGATCATCCGCCTAATGAACGGCCCAGATTGACTAGAAATTACTATACTTTTACAAGGAAATTTTACATTTGTTTTTAGCTTCGGGGGCGCTGCCCCCGAGCCCCTGCCGGGGGACCGCTGGCTGTCGGACCCCCCAGCCGGGGGGGATCGGCCCACCCGCACCCGGCTGGGGGGTCCGGCCCCCCCGCACCCCCCCGCATGGAGGGGTGTACAAACTTCCTGGGGTATATATCCAGCTGAAACAAAGACCTCTGAACAATCATGCTCCACACACAACAGATGGTGTCATTCACTAGAACAAGGGTGTAAATATGAAAAGTTCGGACCATTGGGTTAATGGAGTCAATGAAAATAAACCTCTGGGTATGGTTTCTTTGGCAAAAAGAAGGAACTACAGAGCAAGATAATTACTCATGGAACAACGTTCAGGCTGAAATTAGGTGAAATGGAGTCAAGGAATGAAAGGCAATTAAGAATCTTTCATTATGGTGACAGAGGGAAGGTGTATGAAAATTATCAGGGAGCAATTAAGAATTCCCTGATTATATCCAAAGTGTAAAAACCAGGGAGTCAGGAGCAGTCAAGAATTCCTGCGTATGCTAGTCTTGAAGAAAACATATAAAATGACAGGAATTGAGCACAGAGTACAGCTAAGTAAATTCTGAGCTATTCTTTTCTCCTGCAATTTAAAATTATAATATGTAAATGATGTATAAAACATAGAAATAGTAAACAAGAGTTGAAAAGACTTATTGTTCCACGAGATAATTCAAGAATTCTGCAACATGTTCTTCTGCCATCAATTCCATAACCAGAAAGTTCATCAGCAAATCATTCCAGCAATCTTTATTTCAGAAGGGTTCTCAAATTTACAGCGCAGTTCCAGAATAATGTTCACCAACCCCTAATACATCTATAGGGGGGTATTTATACAAAAAGAGTTACAAAATATCCTGTGAAGAAAATATCCTGCAATAACTTCATCCATCTACTTTTACAAGGAAAATAAATGCTATTATGAATGCCAAAGTTATTGCTGGTGTGCTAGCCACTTTAATTGATCAGATACATTTGAATTTTACGCCCATTGAGTCGGCTGATAGTCATTGCTTTATTTGCATTGCTGAGTTACTACCCCGGCTCTTTCATCTCTGCATGATCCTGCTTTTAATGAGCTACAGCTATTACTTGATTTCCCCCCTCTGCTGCTTTCATCTTTATGGCATGTGCCACGTGTCTTTGACATTTGATTAAACGCAGATGATAAAGGAAAATTGACACTACCTTGGTAAAACCTCGAGCATGTTCTGCCACCATTGGTCTGTTGGCAACTGGTGTCTTTGCAATTTTATTAATGTTTCATCAGCTTCAATATACCTGTAGAAATTGGGCTCGACTGCAAAAACACGTCTCATTTCATGTTCAATATAGAACAAATTGTCCAGTTTGTCATATAAGCTTTGTCCAGGGGGGGTGCTGTGTCTTGTGAAGTGCTTGATGATGCTGTGATTTGATTTGCAGCAAATGTGTTTACCCTGTGAGCATATTGTTCATGTGTCAACAACCTCTAATTACTGGTTAACAAACTGGGTAGACCCTTTTGCTGCAAGACTGTAAACTTCTCTGAAAATGCATTTATTTCCATCTGCATTTCTTGGCACTTCCTTTCCAGATTCTATATAAAATTCCTCATGGTCAGCACTTTTTCACTATCAAAATGGTGCCTGTTCTGTCCTTGATATTCAGAGCTGCTAGTTGTTCCTTGGTGTGGGTGTTCAGGAATTGAATTAATCTATTGGCCTGTTCAGGCATATTCCCCAATGATGCTTTCGCCTTTTGAATCTCTACTCGGGCTATTCCTATCAGACCAATTTGCTCATGGATCGTTTGAATTGATTGCCATTGATCAGTGATAGATTTGCCAATGTGAGCCCACAAAATTGTTCTGATTTCTGATAGAGGTTTATGAAAAGTGAGGTCTTTCTCCAAGGATTTTATCTTGTTTTCCAAGGCCTTTACCTCTCTAGTTTTTTCTTCTACAGCTATTTTAGATTTATCATAGCTTACCTCTAACTTGACCAATTTTTCTTTGGCTTCCTTAAGCTCTGTCATTTGGAGTTCTAGCTCTCTTACTGACTTCATCAACTCTTCCATGGTCATGCCGGTATCTATTACTGTTGCTGTTGCTAGTGAAGTAGCTGTGGCTGATGTACCTGTTGTTGATGCTAGGGCAGTGGTAGGGATTGCTGCTGCAACTGTAGGAGGAGCAGTGGTAACTGCTGGAGCTGTTTGTGATGGCTGAGAGGCCAACTCACCCTGTTTTCCTTGTAGTGCCTCCTCCAATGCCTTCTCTCTTTCTGCGAATATCTCATTCATTTTCATCACTAAATCCACCAAGTCCTCCTCTTCTTTCTCTTGCACAACTTCTGTGGTTTGAGGATGCATTGTGATTGGTAGCTTCAATTGTTTTTTAAGTGCAGCTATGTCATCCTCCTTTTTCTTCATCAAAGCCTTTATTCCTTGGGCATTTTTGAGATCATGTCCCAGTTCTATAATGATTTCTTCCAAGGTTTTGATTTTGTTATCCTTGGCTAAAGATGAAGCCTTTTCCAATTCCAATTGGGCAGAAGTATTATGTAATGAATTTTGCAGCTTGTGAGCTAAAAATGCTTTGTCTACCAAGTTGGAGTACACCATTTCTCCAGTTTGTTTTTGTAATTCAATCTGGTCCATTGGGTGGATGTCTTTAGAGAGAACTTCCAGATTGATCCTGATATAATCAGCAGCTGACTGTGGTTGCTGCATTGTGGGCCTGAAGTGACTAAGGGACATTTTCCCTTCTTGAATATCATAGGCTGCCATTAGCCTTTGTTGATTTGTGAGGGCCATTCCTAGCAATTGATTATAGAGTTGGATCCTTATTGGCTCATTTCTAGCCTTGATTTCAGTAAATGCTTTCTTGATATCCGAGCTTTGCTTGCTTTGTAGTTTTCTTTGTGGCTTGGTGGATGTAACCTCCACACCATGCTGCCTCTCTAGCTCTTGCTGAAATGAGTTAGTTGATGTTTCCAAAATTGAAGGAGTCTGCTGTTCAGTTCTTCCATCACCTCTCAGGTTGCCTGTTGTCTCTTCCGAGAGTTCCTCTTCAGAGTAAGGATTTAACCTTTGCATCTTTTCCCCTTGCTGTTCTGCTGATCCACCTATAGGTGTGCCTTCCTGCCTGTCTCTTTTCTTGGCTCTTTCCTCATTGAGAGGAGTTTGTAACACAGGGATTTTAGGTACCTTTGTCTAAACAGTGGGAATTTTCCCTTGACCTTGTTCTTTTGAAGATGCTGGCTGATCTGCCATTGTGTGCTGCTCTGAATCTAGAACCTCTTTACCCTTTGATGACCTTGTAGCTGGTGTAGTTCTCTTTAGGGCTTGTTGTTGTGAAGTTGTAGCTGATGATGTGCTTTCTCCAGTCCGCTGTGGCAATTTGAAAGACACCTGTCCAAAAGAGTCCAAGTCAAGTGTTTTTTCAAGCTCTTTCATGGCCTTTTCCAATCTTTCTTCTTCAGTAATTTCTTCAACTAGTGTGCCTTCTATCCATTCTTGTTGGTTAGCATATTGTTCAATTTCAGGGATTTTGTGGTGAACATAGGCTAACAGGCTATATTTTATTTTTCTTTTAGTGATAAAGCCATTTGGGTCATAAGGTACCCACCAAAAGCTTCTTTTTAATCTGAGTTTTTCACCCAATATCTTATTAGCATCTTGCCATCCCTCTTTTTTGTTCATGATGTAGGGGCCTAGCTGGTCTCTCAATTTCAGTTGAGCTTTTTTCTTGGTACTGTGAAAATGAGTCAAATCTGAATTGATAAATTGCCTGTAATATGCCAAGGGAAACAGTCTCATTGGAACATATTTTGGCAGCTTGTAGGGGCACATCTCACAGCCATATATCCGGATCTCAGTGTGATTATGGTAAAAGTACCAGTCACCTATTTTGTAGCTTTTGGAAAGCTGTAGAATTTTCTGCATATCATTAGATAATCTCGGAGGAGGAGCCCTCATCAGTAGGAAAGAGGCCGGGTATATAAACATGTCAATGAACTCACAATATGTATAAGGGGAGTTATGGATTTCATGAAATACTGAGGTCCACAAAATTACAGACCTTCGCTCTCCCTTGAGATCCAGTTTTCTGAGGGGAATTTGAAAACTATCTCGCTGATAATACAGGAGCAGATGGTAGATATAGGATGAGTAATTGAAAACTCCCTCGTCTAGATTTAAGAGCTGGTCATGGATCTTTTTGGCAATGAATTTAGAATAGTTGTATTTGACAACAGGGGGCTACCCTAGAGTGAATATGGACAATAAAACTAGCACAGTCTCATCAACGAATTCAGCTGTCTTGAAACCTAGAATATAAGATATCATATCAACAAGTAATATGCCCACTTCATTGAACCATGCATAGTGAAAAGGAGGTGGCTCAGTGGGCTAGCAGTCTGGTTTCATAAACGTTTGAGCAATGCGGGCTACTTCTAAACTCAGCGATTTGGGGCCTTCATCAAGCAAGAATTTCATAGAAAGAGGAGCGAGAGGCTGAGTTGGTTTGAAGTTTAGCATTTGATTTATGGAGTCAGGGGTTATGTGGAAGAGAATAGTTCCAGATGGAGATTTGACTGCCCTTTGGGTTGGCTCATAGTTGTTACAACAAATGTGAATTATGTCTGGGAAGACATTAACAGAAGGGACGTAGTACATGGGTAAAGTTGATTCCCATATCCCATACAAATCATTTTTGCTTAGATAACTGTTCCTGAGCTCACAAAACGCTTGTAGATGGTTTTTGTCCCCAACTAAGTCTTTGACTTGAAAATCCCGATCGGCTAAAGGCAGTGATTCGAATTCCCTGTGGGGTGCATTGAGAGGAGTGACATTCAAGGCTGCTGGAGCTTCCATAGCTCAATTTATGAGTGTGAATTTGGACACTGAGGCTTGTATGGGCAAAATAAGTAGAACAACAGCTTTGGGCCTCTTTCTGTGGAAATTATAGATTAAATTCGGCTGAATGAACTCATGGGGTGAAAATGACAGTAAAAAAGATAGTCTGCAGATTTTCCTTTAGCGGAAAATGGATATGGACAGCTCCAGGCTTTTCCTTCGGCATTCACAGAACGGAGTGAACTCGAGTTCGAGTCCACGGGAGAAATTTTTCAAAGGGAGACTGTTTTTACAGGATTTCTTGGTGAAAAATTGGAAAAAATTGCGGTTATGGTGTACTTTTTCAAGAGTTTTGATGGGTTTTAACTTAAATTTCGGCGTTCTCAAGAAATTTAGCAGAGGAAATTAAAAAACACAGGGTTTGGGCACGACTGTAGGTCAATACCTGTTTTAATGGGCGGCCAGTGTGAAATGGAGGTGGCGGACCACGCTGAAGGACCGAGCTACGGAGTGAATTCCCCTGGATGGCGGACTGTGCAGTGAAAATGGTGTTTTGAACGTAAATAACCATGCAGAGCTTTGCACAGAAAAACAAAGAGAAATGGACAAAAATTATGTTTAAATGACTTTTTAACAAAATTTTGATTTTGGCGGGCTTTTGGCACGCTTTGGTTGGATGACGTCAGCATGATGTCATCTTTGTCGTGTAGCGGGGGTACAGGGGATGACTTGGCAGTGACGTGGCAGACACGGCGGATGATGTGGAGGTGCGTTGGCAGGTGATGTGGTCGTGACGTCACAGGGGTACGGAGGTGGTAAGTGGTATTTTCCCGCACCGCCTTTGGGGCCAGGGTGGTATTGGAGGGGGGGGCTCCGATCACGCTGGGAGCTTGACACGTGTCCTCTGTACGACAGTAATACCGCCCATCCCCCAGACGTTATTGTTCGGTGATTGGGGGGGTTCCGATATGCATGTGGGCCGTCCGATCTGGGGGATCGGATCCAACGGCTGGCGGCATATAAAACAGGTGGAAGGTTATGCCACAGGACCTGCGCGGTATAATTTAACATTTTGTAAGGTTTTTCGGGGTTTGAAACTTGGTTAATAGGGGTTTATGGTGCGGTTATTTATTTAACCAGGTGTTAAATAAATTCCACTGTTATTGCGTGGCGGGCTATGGTTATTTTTTCAACCAAAGGTTAAACAAGTCCCGATGGAACACGTGGTGGGTTGTTATTGGCTGCAGGTGGACCAATGACTCCCGAGAAAATTAAAATATAGCCATATTAGGCCGGGACGGGATATTTATAATGTTTTTGGGTTTTATGTTATTTATATATAGTAGGGGCGGGGAAACTTTATATAGGAGTTATACAATAGAGTTAGGGTGTTAATATGAAAAATGATAGGAGAATGCTAAGTTTAGAAGGTAGAAACTTAGGTTTTTCGGGAAATACAAGGGAAATGGAAAGATATTTTTACACAAGAAATGTGGCTTGTTTTGACTAAGTAAACACATAGTTCCACTTAGTATTTATCATGAAATGAAATGGACTAGGACCACTGGGCAGATCCCAATGTCCTTGAGGGGAAATTAGTAAATGTTCTTGGAGAAAGGGGAGGGGAAATTAGTCATGCTTCAACTCTTTTTGCGGCCACCTTGCCCTGGTAGTTGTGATACCCATGGGATATATCATCTTTTGGGGACAAAATTGTTCACACACCTACTTCTGCAACCTCAAACTGTCTACCCAGCCTAATACACCTAAAATTTTTTATTCTTCTTAATTGGGTGCATTTGAACTAGCAAACCATGATTCCCTTCTTTTCTTTTAGTTTCCCTCCTATCTAAGTCTACCCTTATCTCTTCCAGGGGCTCAGATTTCATTGTTGAGCACCTTTGTTTCTCTACCTAGCGAATTACTTGCCAAGATTGAATAGTTTGGACAGGTTTCTTTCTCTATTCTAAGACAAGTAAATTTAACTATGAACTTGGCCAAGATTGAGTTGTTTGGCCATTCATCAATTGTGACAAAAGTCGACTGTCTGTACACAATGAAATTCTTCAAAAAATGGAACAGTAGTGGCATTTGAACTGGCACACTTTCATGTTCTTTTCTTTGGTTCATCTTTCTTTTTCCTTGACCAATTCATTCTTCTTGCCCTTTGATTTTTCTTTTAGGGCATACCCTCTTTTAATTTTTTATTTTTTTGATTTTCTTTGAAAATATGGAACCTTTGTAGCATAGAAAGGATGACATATTTGGCATTTTAACAGTCAATCATGAAATATGACACCTATTGGTATAGGAACCTAATAGTGGCTCCACTTGGGGATGGCTTTTCCTTGTGAAAAGCCTAGAACAGCAGGTCAGATGGCCTTAAGTTCAACTATTGCTGCAATCTGAAATTTACTTTTGCTGCAAACAAGCAAAACTGTATCTCTGTAATATATATGCACTTCCTTTGAGCTGGTGTGAATAATTGCAGCTCTGTCTCTGCTAGTTTGTTTGAATGTTTGTCATCAATTTGCAGCTCCCAAGTTTCTTCTTCACTTCTTCTGATAAACCAAAAATCTAATACCAAAAGGTAACACAGTCCCTTGCCTTTTCCTCAAAATTTGCTGCATATTCCTGCTATCTAATTGCTGTACTAAATTGCAGAAAATAGACACTATTATGTACAAATTATAGTGCTGTTATCTCAACACAGTGGATCAAAATAATGTTTGAGCATCCGACCATTAACTAGCCCATCTTCAGCTTCTGTACCATCCACGCTTCTCAAAAAATAGGTGTTGTTTCCTTGCACAGCCTGAATGATAAAAGGTCCTCTCCACAAGAAATCAAACTTGCCATGTTTTCCTTTCTCTCTTGGAATCCCACTTTAAAACTGTCTCCAATGAAAAAGTCTTCTTCTTTAGTCCTTTTGTCAAACATCTTTTTCAGTTTTTCTTGTAGAACCTAAGCTCTTTGATAGACTTCCTCTCTGGTTTGCTGTAAATGAATTGTTTGATTAATTCTCCTCTGAATGTCATTTGGCTTTGCCTGCACTTCTTGCAGCAATTTAATCACAGGGATTCCAAAAGAGGAAGGGAAAACTACCTCCATACCATAAACCAATTGATAAGGACTTGTTCCAATGGATCTTTTAGTGGTCAATCTGTTTGCCCATAGTGCATTGACAAGCTTTTTATGCCAATTTTTCTTATTCTCCTCCAAGACTTTCTTGCTGATGTTGATCAGGCTCTTATTGGATGATTCGGCTAAACCATTACCTTGAGGGTAATAGGATGTGGAGTGGCCTAGGGTAATGTGGTATTTATGACAAAAACTGATCATTCTTTTGGATTTAAAAGCAGCAGCATTAGCAGTGATAATTTTTTCAGGACATCCAAATCTAGATAGGATATTGGTCTCTAAGAATTGCATGATGATTGAGTCATTGGCTTGCCTACAAGGGATGGCCTCTATCCACTTGGTAAAGTAGTCTGTGGCTGTCAAAATCCATCTATGCTGGCCCAAAGAGGGAGGGTGAATTTCCCCAATGAAATCTAAACCTCATTGTTGAAATGGTTTTTTAGTTGAAACTAGTTTGAGGGGTAGGGGTAGAAGCTTTCTCTTGCCTTCAAAGATTTGGAATTTATGGAAAGAGGCAACAAACTTTCTGACATCAGCAAAGAGGGTGGGCCAATCAAATCCTGCCCTTAGGATCTTATCAGCAGTTGATTTCCAATAAAAATGTCCACCACAATCCCCTGCATGAAATTCTTTAAGCACTTTGTCAGTTTCATCCTTTGTTACACAATTCAATAAGATGCCTTCATGATTTTTCCAAAACAAAACATCATCTATAATGAAAAACCTTGAAGCTTTCATTTTCAAAAATCTTTTTTTAGTTCTGGATAACCCTAGAGGAGCCTGCAGGTTTAACAATACATAACATATGTCAGCATACCAAGGTGATTGTAAAAAGGCTTGATTGATCTGTGAAGTCGCCATGTCCTATTCGTTATCCAGTTCATTTATGTCAAGAGCTTGAAAATTGTTTTCAGTCATCAGTTTAGCTAATCCTTGTCCTTTTATCAGCTTTGTTGGTTTAATTTCAATGTCATATTCCAAGATGTTAGCTATCCATTTGCCCCTTTTACCTTCAATTCCTTCTTGAGTTAAAATATCCTTTACAACAGTGTTTGGTACATAAGCTATCACATGGGAGTATAAGATATAAACTCTGAAATCTTTGATGGATTTTACCAATGCATAAGCTTGTTTTTGCATGATTTGATAATTTAGAGGGGCATCTCTAAGTGCTTTGCTGAAAAATGCAATGGGTTTTTCACATCCCTCATCATCTTTTTGTAATAGGACAACAGCAATAGTATGTTCAGATGCAAAGGAAAAGATTATAAAATCTCTGTCAAATTTCGGGCTTGTGAGGACAGGTGTTTTAGTTAAAGCTATCTTGATTTCTTCAAAGGCTTGCTTAGCTTCTACTCTCCACTTCACTTTGGAATCCTTTTTCAGCATGTTATTCAGTAATCTTATCAGTTCAGCCAAGTTGGGTATAAATCTCCTTAGAAAATTAATTTTTCCTAGAAAAGCTTGCAATTATTTGATGTTTCTAGGGTGAGGAACTTGCAAAATGGCTTGGATTCTGTTCGGGTCAATTCTAATGCCATCTTTTGAGATTATGTGACCTAATAGCTTGCCCTATTCTAGGCCAAATAATGATTTCTTCGGGTTAGGTGATATACCATATTTTCTGCAAATTAGGAACACTTGCCTTAAATGTTCTAAATGTTCTTGATCAGATTTGGAAAATGTAGTAAGGTTATCTAGATATATGACTAAGAAATCATGGATTTCTTTTGCAAAGGCTATGTCCATGGCTCACTGAAATGTTGCCCCAGCATTCATGAGACCGAAAGGCATTTTCACATACTTGAAGGTTCCACAAGGTGTTGTGAAAGCTGTTTTGTCTTGGTCATCGGGGTGAACTAGGATCTGATTGAAACCTGAGAATCCATCTAGTAGTGAAATTCTTGAAGCTCCCACTACCCTTTGCAAAATATGATCCATCTTGGGTAAGGGGTAGTGGTCTTTTAGAACGACTTTGTTTAAATTTCTCAAGTCAACACATAGTCTAATTTCTCCTGTTTTCTTTCTAGTGGGCACCAAGTTTGAGACCCATTCAGAGAATCTAATGGGTGCAATTATTCCAGCCTCATACATTCTTTTGACTTCTTTTTCAATGAGAGGAAGAAGTACATGATTGATTCTTCTAAGTTTCTATTTGAAATGTTTTTGATTTTCTTTCAAGGGTATTGTATGTTGGATGACAGAAGTGTCATAGGACTTAAGATCCTCATAACTCCAAGCAAAAACATCTTGAAATTCTTTAAACAGTTCAATGTATTTCAACTTCTGATCAGGTGGCAATGTCTTAGATAATTTTATCATTTTCAGGTTTTGTTCAGTGCCTATGTTGCAGTCCTCAATTTCTGTGTTTAATGGCTGCATTTTTGGCTTTCTTGGAATATCATTTGAGTCAAAAATATCCTCCAATAGGGTCAAGCCTGTAGGTAAAAAATTATCTTTCAAATCAATTACTTCAGCCTCTCCCTCAGCCATTTCATCAAGGTCCATTCGTTTGAGTTCTTGTAAATTGTTGCTGGTAAAAATTGTTGGATGCAAAATCTGATTTGCTATTTCAGCTGATATATTAGTTTTTATTTTGTCTGTTTGCTGTTCTTCACAAATGGTGCTTGTGTCTAGGTTTGTATTTGAAAATTCCTCTTTCAAAGTAAGGAAATTGTTGATTTGTGTGTCATTGTCAAACACCTGCCAATTTTTTACATTGTCTGGAACAGCAGGTCTGTGTTTAATTTCAGCAGTGAAGTGGTGGTTAGGCTTAAATGGCAGCTTGCAAGTGCTGGCAAAAGTTGCCAAACTATGAGCATGCAAGTTGCGGTTTCTTGGAATTTTGGTAAGCTGAGACTCTGGAAAGCTATTGAGTATTTCGGTTGCTGCTCCTCTATAAGCTCTTAACCTGAGATCATTTGTAACAAAGTTTCCCTTCATTTGTTGGATGACCAAGTCAGATTCTCCTAAAATTGATATCCTAACTGCTCCTAGTCTTTTTATTAGTTTGAGTCCTAGTAGGAGGGCTTCATATTCAGCCATGTTGTTTGTGCATCTAAAGTTCAGCCTATATGCATGTCCTTGAGCATGATCGTTTTGCGTGTTATGTATCCAAATCCCTGTCCCTGCTCCTAACTTATTCACTGACCCATCAAACTCTAAGCACCATAGGATTTCTTGATTGCAGTTGGCATTAGGAATTTTGGAAACTTGTTTGGTAGGCAGATTTGGATTTTCTGTTTTATGTGGTTTTTCCAGTGTATCTATTATGTCAATTGTTTCAGCAATTTCTAGAGTTTGGGCAGTGGATTCTTCATTTATGCAGATTTTTTGCTCCACAACCAAGGCTTTGACATCAGTTGGAGTACAAATATCGATATTGAACAGGATGAAAGAGTCCATGTCAGAATGGATGGAATAGATAGGAAAGTTTTGGGGTTTCTCTTGACTGCTGGCCACATATTTCATTAATGTTTCCCAGTACAATCTCTTTGGCTGGCCAAAGACCGAGATGGTGGCATAAGACATATCTAATTGCAAAGATCCTTGGAGCTTTGCACCCCAAGATCTGGACAACAACATTCCATACTTGGGTGAGATATCAGCTACCACCACATCCATTAGAATTGTCTTGGCTGGGTATTGCACTAAAGATACACATAGGTCTTTGATTAGGCCTAGGCACCTGACCTGGCTAGAATCAAATGAGAACAAGTCTTTGTATAGCCTTGTGATGTCTAGGTCGAGCTTTTCCATCACCGATTTACGCATTAAATTGTGGGAAGTTTCGGAATCAAACATTGCATTATGTAAGACTTTGTCATGAATATTTAAACTAACATAGAATGGAGGAACTCCTCCATCTACTGATTTACCATTTACTTCTGGGCCAAAAATCAGTTTTGGCTGATCATCTAAAACGTTGACTTCATCTCTGTTTTCTGGAATTTGAAGTGATCTGCTGATTTGTTCTCTATAAACCTCATTTTTGGCCAATTTTGAGAGTGGAATTGCTATTTTTAGCTTGCCTATTTCAGTTTCCAGATTGAAAGGTTTCTCTATTTGGACTTTTTCATTTTGGGCAGCAAGCTTTTCTTTTTCTACTGTGTTTTCAATGTT
Source organism: Pinus tabuliformis (assembly GCA_031772625.1). Taxonomy (NCBI): domain Eukaryota; kingdom Viridiplantae; phylum Streptophyta; class Pinopsida; order Pinales; family Pinaceae; genus Pinus; species Pinus tabuliformis. The sequence continues at coordinate 1,272,211,737 of CM062820.1, read as the reverse complement.
CTTTTCTCTATCAGCAGTGATGTTATGAGCTGAATTTTCCTTAGGATTCATTTCCACAATTCCTTTAGAAAAGATAGGGTCTGGAGTTTGTTTATTAGGCTGCTGATTATCTGAAATATCTTCAATGATTGGACTGTTTAGGCTGGGAGCCGGCCCAGGGAGAGTTTGTTCAGGTGTGTTGCTGATTTTAGCCTTTTTAGGCAGCTTGGAATCCTTCTGTTTGTTCGGTTCAGGAACATCTACTGTTCTGCTGCTTAATTTATATTGTTTATGAACCTCGTAGACAGCTGCATCATAACCTTCTCTAAAATCAAATGACTCTCCGGAGTTGGTTTGAAATTGATTAAAATTATGAGCTTCTTGGTCTTCTTGGGTTAAAAAGATTTGTTGTTCACTGTTTAAACCCATTAAGTTAATGTGAGGGTCCTCTGTTGGTTCACCCGAGGTTGAAGCTTTGGAAAATTTTTCTAGGAATGGAGGTCTGATATTCTGGTCAGGGCCAGCCCTTCCAACATTTGGATTTTGATTTTCTCTAAAGTTTGGGTTTCTTGCTATGTTACTTGGTTGACCCTCCCAAGAGGATTTCCTCTCAATGGTCTCTACCCTATCACCAAGTCTATCCATCCCTTTAATGATGGCATTTAATTTCTGCTCAAAGGAAGAAGGTTCTTCTTTGAAGGTTGTTCTCCTTTCAGCTCTTGCCCGATTTCGTTTAGATATCAGATTTGCCTCTACACTGACAGCTATGCTTTGCATGTCTTCTAGGCTCGGAGGAGTTCTTTCCCTCAGCTGATATGCCATATCAGGATCAAATCCATCTGGAAATTTGATCAAGGCTAAGTCTAGTGGAGGTCTAAGGTTTTGTGGGATAGCATTGTATACATTGTTGAATCTAGCACAGTAGCACTGAACAGTTTCTTGGGGGCCTCTTTTCAAGTTCTCATATTCGGTTAGGATGTGTAAAGGGTCCTTCTTCTTCCCCCATCTGTTCAAGAATGTCCGATAAAGGGCATCTGGATTAGCTATAGAATTTACAGCAAGTGCTCTAAACCAAGTCCTTACATCACTAGTTAGACTTTGGACAAAGATCTTCATTCTCACATCATCATCATCGATTTCATAGTTCTCAAAATAGTCTTGCATTTTCTTAGTGTGTTGTTGGGCTATATAGGTGCCAGTACCATCAAAATAAGTGATTTTACTTTGATAGTCTTGGGGCATAGCCCCTGGATTTGCAGGTAACTGCAAGGGAGCATATCGGTTAGCCATATTTACAGAGATAAATGGGACAGCAGGAAGGAATAAGATAGCTGGATCAGCAGGGACAGGAGTGGAAATATGTGCAGTGGATGGAGGAGTGGAGAAGATGCTTTGAGGTGTGGATGAAGAACTAGGAGAAGCAACAGTAATGGAAGGAAAGAATGATGCTTTAGCAGGAGTTAGCTGAGTTTGGATATGGTTCTGCTGAACTGTTTCAAGGTTTAAATCAGTAGAATTTTCTTGAGTTTCTCGGTTTCTAAGGTCCTTTGGTATCAAATTAGGATTTTCGAAGATGGCTGGAGGGTTTGGATCTGGATTAGATCTAGTGTAACGGGTTTTCTTCTTTGGAGCCAGCTTCTAAATCTATTTTTCGTATTTTCTGGAAGTATTTAAGAACACAACTGTTTACAATGTTTTGAAGGAAGCTAATGAAATATAGGAGCTTGAATTTCCTTCAGATGTGTTTGAAACAAGGAAATTGATCAAATCTTTGAGACAGCGGTTTAAAACCTAAAACTAGGTTGGAGATTGACTGAAGTAGTGTTTATTTACTCCTGTAATTGCATGGAAAAAACAGTTTCGAAGGTTGCCTGGCTAACTTCAGGCTCCATCTGTAGTTTTAGAAAATAGACAGCAGTGACAAACATTTATTCAAGTCCCCAGTGGAGTCGCCAATGATGTTATCACTCAGGTTGTTCCCTAAGCTCCTCAAAGGGAATACGACCGAGGTAACCACAAACCAATCTTTTGGATGCAGATTCTAGCCAATCTACAGCCAGAGAGGGCTCTCTCTTTATAATTTAACTTTGTTTTGTTGTATGTTAGGCTAGTTATGAAGTGCAGGTATTTGTTTGATTTTTGGATGGTGTCATTCAATAGAACAAGGGTGAAAATATGAAAAGTTTAGACCATTGGGTTAATGGAGTCAATGAAAATAAACCTCTGGGTATGGTTTCTTTGGCAAAAAGAAGGAACTACAGAGCAAGATAATTACTCATGGAACAACGTTCAGGTTGAAATTAGGTGAAATGGAGTCAAGGAATGAAAGGAAATTAAGAATCTTTCATTATGGTGACAGAGGGAAGGTGTATGAATATTACCAAGGAGCAATTAAGAATTCCTTGATTATATCCAAAGTGTAAAAACCAGGGAGACAGGAGCAGTCAAGAATTCCTGCCTATGCTAGTCTTGAAGAAAACATAAAAAATGACAGGAATTGAGCACAGAGTACAGCTAAGTAAATTCTGAGCTATTCTTTTTTCCTGCAATTTAAGATTATGATATGTAAATGATATATAAAACATAGAAACAATAAACAAGAGTTAAAAAGACTTATTGTTCCACGAGATAATTCAAGAATTCTGCAACATGTTCTTCTGCCATCAATTCCATAACCAGAAAGTTCATCAGCAAATCATTCCAACAATCTTTATTTCAGAAGGGTTCTCAAATTTATAGCGCAATTCCATAATGATGTTCACCAACCCCTAATACATCTATAGGGGGGGTATTTATAGAAAAAGAGTTACAAAATATCCTGTGAAGAAAATATCCTGCAATAACTTCATGCATCTACTTTTACAAGGAAAATAAATGCTATTATGAATGCAGAAGTTATTGTTGGTGTGCTGGCCACTTTAATTGATCAGATACATTTGACTTTTATGCCCATTGAGTCGGCTGATAGTCATTGCTTTATTTGCATTGCTGAGTTACTGCCCTGGCTCTTTCATCTGTGCGTGATCCTGCTTTTAATGAGCTACAACTATTACTTGATTTCCCCCCTCTGCTGCTTTCATCTTTATGGCATGTGCCACGTGTCTTTGACATTTGATTAAATGCAGATGATAAAGGAAAATTGACACTACCTTGGTAAAACCTCCAGCAGGTTTTGCCACTATTGGTCTGTTGGCAACTAGTGTCTTTGCAATTTTATTAATGTTTCATCAGCTTCAGTATACCTGTAAAAATTGGGCACGACTGCAAAAAGATGTCTCATTTCATGTTCAATATAGAACAGATTTTCCAGTTTGTCATATAAGCTCTGTCCAGAGGGGGGTGCTGTGTCTTGTGAAGTGCTTGATGGTGCTGTGATTTGATTTGCAGCAAATGTGTTTACCCTGTGAGCATATTGTTCATGTGTCAATAGCCTCTGATTGCTGGTTAACAAACTGGGTAGACCCTTTTGCTGCAAGATTGTAAACTTCTCTGAAAATGCATTTATTTCCATCTTCATTTCTTGGCACTTCCTTTCCAGATTCTGTATAAAATTCCTCATGGTCAACACCTTTTTCACTATAAAAATGGTACCTGTTCTGTCCTTGATATTCAGAGCTGCTAACTGTTCCTTAGTGTGGGTGTTCAGGAATTGAATTAATCTATTGGCCTGTTCAGGCATATTCCCCAATGATGCTTTGACCTTTTGAATCTCTACTCGGGCTATTCCTATCAGACCAATTTGCTCATGGATCGTTTGAATTGATTGCCATTAATCAGTGATAGATTTGCCAATGTGAGCCCACAAAATTGTTCTGATTTCTGATAGAGGTTTATGAAAAGTGAGGTCTTTCTCCAAGGATTTTATCTTGTTTTCCAAGGCCTTTACCTCTCTGGTTTTTTCTGCTACAGTGATTTTAGATTTATCATAGCTTACCTCTAACTTGGCCAGTTTTTCTTTGGCTTCCTTAAGCTCTGTCATTTGGAGTTCTAGCTCTCTTACTGACTTCATCAACTCTTCCATGCTCATGCTGGTATCTGTTACTGTTGCTGTTGCTGGTGAAGTATCTGTGGCTGATGTACCTATTGTTGATGCTGGGGCAGTGGGATGGATTGCTGCTGCAACTGTAGGAGGAGTAGTGGTAACTGCTGGAGCTCTTTGTGATGGCTGAGAGGCCAACTCACCCTGTTTTCCTTGTAGTGCCTCCTCCAATGCCTTCTCTGTTTCTGCCAATCTCTCATTCATTTTCATCACTAAATCCACCAAGTCCTATTATTTCTCTTGCACAACTTCTGTGGTTTGAGGATGCATTGTGATTAGTAGCTTCAATTGTTTTTGAGTGCAGCTATGTCATCCTCCTTTTTCTTCATCAAAGCCTTTATTCCTTGGGCATTTTTGGGATCATGTCCCAGTTCTATAATGATTTCTTCGAAGGTCTTGATTATGTTATCCTTGGCTAAAGATGAAGCCTTTTCCAATTCCAATTGGGCAGAAGTATTATGTAATGAATTTTGCAGCTTGTGAGCTAACAATGCTTTGTCTGCCAAGGTGGAGTACACCATTTCTGCGATTTGTTTATGTAATTCAATCTGGTCCATTGGGTGGATGTCTTTAGAGAGAACTTCCAGATTGGTCCTGATATAATCAGCAGCTGACTGTGGCTGCTGCATTATGGGCCTGAAGTGACTAAGGGTCATTTTCCCTTCTTGAATATCATAGGCTGCCATTAGCCTTTGTTGATTTGTGGGGGCCATTCTCAGCAATTGATTATAGAGTTGGATCCTTATTGGCTCATTTCTAGCCTTTATTTTAGTAAATGCTTTCTTGATATCTGAGCTTTGCTTGCTCTGTTGTTTTCTTTGTGGCTTGGTGGATGTAACCTCCACACCATGTTGCCTCTCTAGCTCTTGCTGAAATGAGCTAGTTGATGTTTCCAAAATTGAAGGAGTTTGTTGTTCAGTTCTTCCCTCACCTCTCAGGTTGCCTGTTGTCTCTTCCAAGAGTTCCTCTTCAGAGTAAGGATTTAACCTTTGCCTCTTTTCTCTTTGCTGTTCTGCTGATCCACCTATAGGTGTGTCTTCTTGCCTGTCTCTTTTCTTGGATCTTTCCTCATTGAGAGGAGTTTGTAACACAGGGATTTCAGGTATTGTCTGAACAGTGGGAATTTACCCTTGACCTTGTTCTTTTGAAGATGCTGGCTGATTTTCCATTGTGTGTTGCTCTGAATCTAGTACCTCTTTACCCTTTGATGACCTTGTAGTTGGTGTAGTTCTCTCTAGGGCTGGTTGTTGTGAAGTTGTAGCTGATGATGTGCTTTCTCCAGAGTGCTGTGGCAATTTGAAAGACACCTGTCCAAAAGAGTCCAGGTCAAGTGTTTTTTCAAGCTCTTTCATGGCCTTTTCCAATCTTTCTTCTTCAGTAATTTCTTCAACTAGTGTGCCTTCTACCCATTCTTGTTGGTTAGCATATTGTTCAATTTCAGGGATTTTGTGGTGAACATAGGCTGACAGCCTATATTTTATTTTTCTTTCGGTGATAAAACCATTTGGGTCATAGGGTACCCACCAAAAGTTTTTTTTTAATTTGAGTTTTTCACCCAATATCTTATCAACATCTTGCCATCCCTCTTTTTTGTTCATGATGTAGGGGCCTAGCTGGTCTCTCAATTTCAGTTGAGATTTTTTCTTGGTACTGTGAAAATGAGTCAAATCTGAATTGATAAATTGCCTATAATATTCCAAGGCAAACAGTCTCATTGGCACATATTTTGGCAGCTTGTAGGGGCACATCTCACAGCCATATATCCGGATCTCAGTGTGATTCTGGTAAAAGTACCAGTCACCTATTTAGTAGCTTTTGGAGAGCTGTAGAATTTTCTGCATATCATTAGATAATCTCAGAGGAGGAGCCCTCATCAGTAGGCAAGAGGCTGGGTATATAAACATGTCAATGAACTCACAATATGTATAAGGGGAGTTATGGATTTCATGAAATACTGAGGTCCAGAGAATTACAGAGCTTCGCTCTCCCTTGAGATCTAGTTTTTTGAGGGGAATTTGGAAACTCTTTGGTTGGTAATACAGGAGTAGATGGTAGATATAGGATGAGTACTTGAAAACTCCCTCCCTGTCTAGATTTAAGAGCTGGTCATGGATCTTGCTGGCAATGAATTTAGCATAGTTGTATTTGACAGCAGGGGGCTGCCCTGGAGTGAATATGGACAATAAAACTAACACAGTCTCATCAACAAATTCAGTTGTCTTGAAACCCAGAATATAAGATATCATATCAACAAGTAATCTGCCCACTTCATTGAACCATGCATAGTGAAAAGGAGGTGGCTCAGTGGGCTGGCAGTCTGGTTTCATAAATGTTTGAGCAATGCGGGCTACCTCTGAACTGGGCAATTTGGGACCTTCATCAAGCAAGAATTTCATAGAAAGAGGAGCCAGAGGCTGAGTTGGTTTGAAGTTTAGCATTTGATTTATGGAGTCAGGGGTTATGTGGAAGAGAATAGTTCTAGATGGAGATTTGACTGCCCTTTGGGTTGGCTCATAGTTGTTACAACAAAGGTGAATTATGTCAGGGAAGACATTAACAGAAGGGAGGTAGTACATGGGTAAAGTTGATTCCCATATCCCATACAAATCATTTTTGCTTAGATAACTGCTCTTGAGCTCACAAAATGCTTGCAGATGGTTTTTGTCCCCAACTAAGTCTTGGACTTGAAAATCCGGATTGGTTAAAGGCAATGATTCCAATTCCCTGTGGGGTGCATTGAGAGGAGTAACATTCAAGGCTGCTGGAGCTTCCATAGCTCAATTCTATGAGTGTGAATTTGGAAACTGAGGCCTGTGTGGGCAAAATAAGTAGAACAACAGCTTTGGGCCTCTTTCTGTGGAAATTATAGATTAAATTCGGCTGAATGAACTCATGGGGTGAAAATGACAGTAAAAAAGATAGTCTGCAGAGTTCCCTTTAGTGGAAAATGGATATGGATAGCTCCGGGCTTTTCCTTCAGCATTCACAGAACGGAGTGAACTCGAGTTTGAGTCCACGGGATAAATTTTGCAAAGGGAGACTGTTTTTACAGGATTTCTTGGTGAAAAATGGAAAAAATTGCGGTTATGGTGTACTTTTTTAGGAGTTTTGATGGGTTTTAACTTAAATTTCATCGTTCTCAAGAAATTTAGCAGAGGAAACTAAAAAACATAGGGTTTGGGCACGACTGTAGGTAAATACCTGTTTTAATGGGTGGCCAGTGCAAAATGGAGGTGGCAGACCAAGCTGAAGGACTGAGCTGCGGAGTGAATTCTCCTGGATGGCGGACTGTGCAACGAAAATGGTGTTTTGAATGTAAATAACTATGCAGCGCTTTGCGTAGAAAAACAAAGAGAAATGGACAAAAACAACATTTAAACGACTTTTTAACAAAATTTTGATTTTGGCGGGTTTTTGGCACGCTTTGGTCAGATGACGTCAGCATGACATCATCTTTTTCGTGTAGTGGGGGTACGGGGGATGACTTGGCAGTGACGTGGCAGATACGGCGGATGATGTGGAGGTGCGTTGCTGGGTGACGTGGTCGTGACGTCACAGGGGTACGGAGGTGGTAAGTGGTATTTCCTCGCATCGCCTTTGGGGCCAGGGTGATATTGGAGGGGGGGGCTCCGATCACGCCGGGAGCCTGACACGCGTCCTCTATACGGCAGTAATACCACCCATCCCCCGGACGTTATTGTTCGGTGATCGGGGGGGGGTTCGATATGCATGTGGGCCGTCCGATCTGGGGGATCAGATCCAACGGCTGGTGGCATATAAAATGGGCAGAAGGTTATGCCACGGGACCCACGCTATATACTTTAACATTTTGTAAGGTTTTTTGGGGTTTGAACCTTGGTTAATAGGGGTTTATGGCACGGTTATTTATTTAACCAGGTGTTAAATAAATTCCATTGTTATTGCGCGGCGAGCTATGGTTATTTGTTCAACCAAAGGTCAAACAAATCTCGGTGGAACACGTGGTGGGTTGTTATTGGCCCCAGGTGGACCAATAACTCCCGAGAAAATTAAAATATAGCCATATTAGGCTGGGATGGGATATTTATAATGTTTTTGGATTTTATGTTATTTATATATAGTAGGGGCGGGGAAACTTTATATAGGAGTTATATAATAGAGTTAGGCTGTTAATATGAAAAATGATAGGAGAATGCTAAGTTCAGAAGGTAGAAACTTAGGTTTTTAGGGAAATGTAAGGGAAATGGAAAGATCTTTTTACACAAGAAATGTGGCTTGTTTTGACTAAGTAAACACAGAGTTCCACTTAGTATTTATCATGAAATGAAATGGACTAGGACCATTGGGCAGATCCCAATGTCCTTGAGGGGAAATTAGTAAATGTTCTTGGAGAAAGGGGAGGGGAAATTAGTCATGATTCAACTCTTTTTGCAGCCACCTTGCCCTGGTAGTTGTGATACCCATGGGATAGATTATCTTTTGGAGACAAAATTGTTCACACACCTGCTTCTGCAACCTCAAACTGCCTACCCAGCCTAATACACCTAACATGTTTTCTTCTTCTTGATTGGGTGCATTTGAACTATAAAACCCTGATTCCCTTCTTTTCTTTTAGCTTCCCTCCTATCTAAGTCTACCCTTATCTCTTCCAGGGGCTCAAATTTCACTGTTGAGCACCCTTGTTTCTCTACCTAGCTAATTACCTGCCAAGATGGAACAGTTTGGATAGGTTTCTTTCCCTATTCTAAGACAAGTAAATTTAACTATGAACTTGGCCAAGATTGAGCTGTTTGGCCATTCATCAATTGTGACAAAAGTCGACTGTCTGTACACAATGAAATTCTTCAAAAATGGAACAGTAGTGGAATTTGAACTGGCACACTTTCATGGTCTTTTCTTTGGGGTTCATCTTTCTTTTTCCTTGACCAATTCATTCTTCTTGCCCTTTGATTTTTCTTTTAGGGCATACCCTCTTTTCATTTTTTCATTTTTTGATTTTCTTTGAAAATATGGAACCTTTGCAGCATAGAAAGGATGACATATTTGGCATTAGAACAGCCAATCATGAAATATGACACCTATTGGTATAGGAACCTAACAATTTCTAAACACAGTATTTATGTCGTCATAAGGTAGTTGGTAGATGTTTCCCCCTGCCAGCAAATGGAGGGTATCTAGAAGGTCTTCAGGGACTCCTCGAAGCAGAACCAACTTCAGAGATTCTGGGTCAAGTGTGCACCTGGCCCTTTTATAACTGAGTTGGAACCTTTCTTCATAGTCTTCTAAAGATTCATCACTTCCCATGGTCATTCGAAAGATTTCTCCCTTTGTTTCCTTTGACCTATAGTAATACCGGTATTTTTTGTTAAAGGCTTGCTGCATCTAAGCCCAAGTTGTGATACTATTTCCAGGTAACCCCATGAACGAGCGTAGTGCTGCATCCTTGAGGGTAGAGGGAAAGAGTTTCAACTTTTGCTCGTCTTTTGCATAGTCATAAGTTCGATAAAGGAAAAAAAACTCAAACAAGAAGGTATCAGGGTCTTTAGTGGTCAATCCATGGAAGTGAGGTAAGGCCGAGGGACTTATGTTTCTCAATTTTGTGTCCCCATTGGTCTCTTGGATGGGAAAGGTACCTTCTATTCTCTCCTCATTTCCTATACCATTTCTGTGTTCCGCCATGGTCTCAGGAGGAATGTTTTCTTGCTCTTCTTCTATTATAGGATCTTCGTATATCTCTGGAGGTTCACCTATAGGTTCTTCTGGATCTCTGCCACCAAAGAAGAGAGAAGGGTGACTCAGTGATGTGGTGGGGGTGTTGGGTGAGAATTTTCCTGAATTGTCTCTGTTCCTAAAAGGCATGAAAGGAAATATTTTTGGTTGCTTTTTCGTTTTTTCTGCTTATACCTACAAAACTGAAATTGATTGAACAAAAAATTGCAACTAACTAAAATAAACCTTGCTGGAGTGAAGATTGCAGAATTGAAATGAAAGCAGGAAATGATTAATCTATGCTGCAGAAATGAAATGCTAGGCTACGCTTGCAGAATTGAAATTGCAGAATTGAAATGCTAATCTATAAAAGTGGAAAATATCTAATCTATGCTTGCTGAAATGAAATTACAGAAATAGAAATGAAACAACTACTCTACTCTTGCTGAAATAAACTACTTAACAGAAAGCTGTAGTAGAAAATAGAAGAAAAGCAGCAATCACAAATACTCTGACGCTTCCCCGGCAACGGCGCCAAAAAGATGGTGGGCTCCAGTATCGCAGCAATGATACTGCAACTCCTGGGGCTCCCTTCTTTACTTTTATCAACCCGTTTGTTGGTAACAAACTTGGAAGCGATGGTGTTGTATGCACAAGTACTAGCTCTTGTCGCAGGCTGTCACTTGATCAACTGGCACAAGTTCGCTAGGAGCTTAAGCCAACTTCAATGAGCTCTTAGAAGAAGCTTTTAACTATGATGGATGAAAGCTAACTCAAAGGGGCTAGTCTACTGGTAGAAAGAATCTGAAAGCTGAAAGGAAATGCAAACCTTAGAAAACCCTAGTTTTACTAACTAACCCTACTGGTGCAAGAAAAGAGATGAAAGTTGCTGAAATGGATGTCATTGACTCTTGGAAAGGTAAAATGCATGTGACTAAGCTACTTCTAAAGGAAAATCTGGAAAAAGCATCTTTTTGTATTGTTGAGTAACTTTGCAGATTTATTATGCATGTGCTTTCACTATTTTTGACTGTGTAGAGGTTGATTGGCGAAAGGAAATGGAGTGGGCACTTGCAGGAGGATGGGAAGGTGAGAAGAGGGCCTAAGGGGTCCTTAACACCCTTCTAGAGAATTTCATAGTGATTATATCTCGAAAAACTACTCACGTAAACTTCTACAGGAAGTCTGCAGGGGTTCTGTAGGATGTTCTACAAGAAGTTCTACAGGAACGACTAAAAGAGGATTTTAGAGGATTGATGGAGAAAAGATGGTGGGGAAGTGGAAATTAAGGATGGATAAGGTTGTTAATAAGTGTGAGACTTGGTAAATGAAGCTCAGGAGTGATGAATATAGTTGGATTTGCTCAAGGATGGAGAAAGCAATGTTGCACAAAATATAGAAATTAGGGCAAATCGGGAAAGTGTAGAAAATGGAGGGAAGGAATCTTGGATTAGGGGCTGGAACAGGTTGGATGATGGAGGAAGGGTAGGTAGGAATGTATTACAGGTACTCTGCACACTATTTTCCAAAACTGATCGAACAAAGACTAGAAAAACCAGAGATCTATCTACTTTGACCTAATCTGACCTAACAACCAGAAACATGATGAATAGAAGTTTATAGACAAGAAATCATGCAAGATAGCTATGGAAACTAAGAAAGAACAGATCTAAACATGCAAGTACAACTGGTATCAACTTTTCCAACTAAAAATCTAACACTAGCAATTGCATAGAAAGGCAAGAACAATGTTTTTGTGGTAGCAAGTATGCCTTGGTCTCAGCTCATGGTCCCAAGGAGGGAGAGATGAGATCAAGGATTGCTTGATGGCATTTTTGCAGATATTTTCTATTACCAAACTGTCAAATCAACCTGAAGCATGAAAAGCTATTTTAATCATCAAAAGCAACCTAAGTAACAAAGCAAGATCTTAACCTAGATAATAGAAATTATCCTATGAATGCAAGGAAAACTCATAAAAGTACACAAAGGAGGTACTGGCACTTGGGTTGGGCCCAACCCCGAGAGCTACAGCCTCCTAAGAAAGCTCAGAGCTGGTGCAAAGTGAAATTCATCTCCATTACTCAAAAAATAATAGTCATGTCACAAAACTATTTACAGCAAGAGCTCGAAAATGAGCTGAAATGAAGAGCTGCACTCAAGTGCGAAAAAGAAGTGTTCAATAGCTAAACTACCTAGGTTTGAAGCATTCATACTTATGCAACACGAGGACTCCCAACAATCCTCCTTAACTTTAGGGGCTTGGCTGCTCAAGATTGCAGTTAATCAGCCACTTCACAAAACCTGCTCGGTTGCCCCTTGAAATCAACTTTGGTGGGTTGTTGAACTCTGAGATGATGGTGGAGAACTCGAGGAAGGGGTCATTTAGTGTAGGAGACACCCTTCCTACAAATCCTCAGCCTTGTTCCTTCATATTTGGCTGTCAACTTGCTCATAAATGCTTGACCTTGGTCCAAAAGATGTCCAAAAGTCTGCAATAAGCACGTATTAGACTTTGTGGTCGAGTGACTATTCTCATTCATCAATTAGCATAAATATATTTAATAACATGCATAAAACTATGAAGAATGGTGGATTAATCAAGAATAATAGGAAAAATGAGCCCATAAAGTTACCCATTTTTGGGGCTCATCAATGGCTCTATCAAGTTGGATCTAACTTATGTCACCATTCCCACCTTTGGAGGAGAACAAAGGAGGCTATATAGAGAATCCAGGTTTGTAAAAACTATGACCTCCACTAAAGGCTCAAAAAACTCCCCAGTGTATGGAAAAGAAAGTGTCCTCTCCTATCTACTCCTAGAAGAAGATGAGTCTATCTTAGAATAAACATCAGTCCATCTAACATGGCAGTTAGAACACCAGGATGCAAGTGAAAGCAAAGTATAGAAATTATATTTTGATGGAGCCAATTCAAAAGAGGGAAATGTGGCAGGAGTATTGTTGGTATCTCTTGAGGGTTGCCTAATACCCCTCTCATTGAAGCTACATTTTGAAGCAACTAACAACGTGGCGAAGTATGAAGCACTGCTCCTTCGGTTACAAAATGAAAAAAATATGAATATTGAATGCCTAATAGTTTATGAAGACTTTGATTTGGTCATAAGACAAATAAGAAATCAATGCTAGGCCAAACACCCCAGATTGAGGACCTACCGCAATGAAGTTTGGGATTTAATTGAAAAATTCTTCTTGGATTTTAATATCCAATTTCTGCTGAAAGAAGGAAATAGAATGGCTCACCCCCTTATTGTAGATGAAAGCACTTTCAGGCCCCATCAAAATACTCTCCTCAGATATGAGGTGGAAATTAGGTGCAGACCCTCCATACCTGATAACATCAAGCACTAGTAGGTGTTCGAAGATGATGAGCAAATGAAACAATTCATAGAAGTCATTGGGGAGTTTTCTAACTCCACCATCGATGAGGAAGAAGAAGAAGAATAAGCGAATCAAGAAGCCACTTCGTGGAAAGATGTAGTGGCTGGGCACAAAATTTTGCATCTGAGAGGGAATACTATCCCTCATGGACTAGTCCCAATAGAATGGTTTTTTAATAAAGACGACATAGCCGCCAAAAAAATGGCTCTTGAGATGGACGATCAAATACAAGATTGCAACATTGGATCAGAGGAGGATCCCTAGATGATTAAGTTGTCAAAAGGAATCCCCTTGCATTACAAACAGGGGTATTTAGATCTTTTCAAAACCTACAAAGATGTTTTTCCCCAGTCCTATGATGATTTGAAAATGTTTGATACTAACATTATACAACATAAGGTTCCCTTGAAAAGTGGAGTGAAACCCTGCAAGTAGAAACTCAGACAGATAAATCCACTCTTACTCCCCTCCATTGAAAGGGAGGTAAGGAAGTTTCTCTAGGAAAAGATCATAGTACCTTTAAGATACTTTGAGTGGGTAGCGAATTTGGCCTTGGTCCGGAAAAAGAACGGAGAGATAAAGCTATGTGTAGAATTCTGGAATCTAAATAGGGCGCCTTTGAAAAACAACTACCCGCTGCCCAAGATGGATAATATATTGCAGAAGGTGGTTGGTTCAGCTAGAATGTCCATGATGGTCGGGTTCTATGGATACAATCAAATGGCAGTTCATCCCAAGGATTAGGAAAAGAACGCTTTCACCACCCCATGGGGAACATTCATGTATGCTCGCATGCCTTTTGGGCTGATAAATGCAGGAGCCACATTTAAGAGAGCCATGGACATAGATTTCGTGGGGGATCAAGAAACATTCATGGTGGTCTACTTGGATGAAATCACAGTATTTTCTAAGACTAAAGAGGAGCACATCCTTGACTTAAAACTCACCTTTGAGAAGTGCAGGAGATATGCCCTATCCCTAAATCCTAAGAAATATTAGTTCACCCTAAGTGACGGAAAGATGCTAGGACATGTAGTAGCGCAGGAGGGCATGAAGATCGATCCTAAATGAGTTGAAGCTATCAGCCACATTCCTCTAACTAGGAATAAGAAAGAAGTCCAAGCCTTCTTGGGGAGAATAAATTTATTAAGGCAATTTATACCCAACTATGTAGATATAGTCAAGGGTATTACATACATGCTCAAGAAATGAAGTCAAGTGGAGCCTTGTCCCCCATGATTCTTTTAGTAGAATCAAAGAACATTTGGTTGAAGCCCCAATGTTAGCTAGCCCTGACTATTCAGTGCCTTTCTACATCTTTTCTTTCGCCTCTCCACATACCATCGCTCCAGTGCCGCTACAGAAAATAAAGTAGGTTATGAGAAGCCCATCCCATTCTTCAGCCAAGTCCTAAGGGACGTTGAGTGAAAATATAATATATTGGAGAAACAAGCCTATGCACAGGTAAAGGCTCTGAATGAATTTGTCATGTATGTGTTTCCATCGAAAATCACAGCATTTGTTCCAACAACAGAGGTCAAGGACATCCTGGTGAACTGAGACAACAAATCAAAGAGGGGCAGGTGGATAGCAAAAATACAAGAGAAATAAAGATTACCAAGCTCATTAAAGGCCAGGGGTTGGCCAAGGTTTTATCTAAATCCAACTACCAAGCACTAGGGATAAACCTAATCAGAGAGGAAGGCAGACCGGAGGATCACCAGAGCAGTATTAAAACATCCAAGCATAAAATATATGCCAAATACGAGGGATCACCATGGTATAAGAACATCGTTCATTACATCTTATTCCCAAGGTGCCCATTGGGGTTGGATACATCCAAATACTGAAGCCTGAGATTGCAAGTGCATAAATATATCATATCCAATGGCCTACTCTATTGGAAGGACCATGTGGGGGCATTGTTGCTATGTTTGATTGAAGGGGAGACCCATAATGTGATTGGAGAGTTTCATTGCGGAGTACGTGGAGTGCATTAGATCTCGAAGACCATGGCACACAAAATCCTCAAGGATAGATTCTACTAGCCTACATTGTTTGGGGATGTTCATTCCAAAGTCAAGGTGTGCCATAAATTCCAAGTGTTTGCTAAAAGACAAAAGTTCTATCCTCTCCCCATGATTCCTGTGCCCGTGGAGGATCCTTTTAGACAGTGGGGACTATAATTAATAGGGGAGATCAACTCACCATCTAGTGGCCAACACAAATGGATATTAACAACCACTAACTATTTCACCAAGTGGGTAGAGTCCATCCCAGATAGAAATGTTACAGACTCAGTGGTGATAAAATTCATGGAGGAGAACATATTATCCCGCTTTGGTTGTCCTTTCAAAATCATCACTGATAATGCTCAGGTCTTCAAATCTGCCAAGTTCACCAGCTTCTTCCATAAATATATAATATCACCATTGAGCACTCCACTACATACTAACCTCAAGGCAATGGCTTGGCTGAGTTCTAAAATAAAGCTGTGGTGAGGGTGCTGAAAAGACCATCACTGAAAATCAATGGAACTAGGAATCCCAACTGAATTTTTCTCTATGGGCCAACAGAGTAATGCCTAAATGATCGACTAGGAAATCACCTTTTGATCTAGTGTATGGAAAGGCCAATGTCTTCCCAATCCAACTAGAAATTCCAGTAGCAAGGTTGCTACAAGAAGCCAAGGAAGAGCCAAGCACCTTGACAAGGAGGATAAATCAACTAGTTGAGCTTCTGGAAAACAGAGAATGGGTGGAGGCCAAACTATCCAATTACCAACAAAATATGAAATCTCTGTTTGACAAGAAGGCCAAGGAAAAACCTCTTCAGCTAAGAGATTTAGTTCTGAGGTGGGATGCTTGAAGGGAGGACAAAGGAAAATATGGACAATTCGATCCACTATGGTTTGGCCTCTTCACGATTGCAGAAGAGAGAGGGAATAACACATATCTGCTTGAAAACTTGGATGGTGAATTGTTGGAACTGACGGTAAATGGTCAGTTCCTCAAATTTTATTTTCAAAATTAGAAGTACCTGTCTTACACTCATTGTAAATATCCGGTGTGTGTATTTCAATTGTTATTTGAATTTTCATTTTATGTAAATATTTCTAATTTCATGAAAGTTATCTTTTGATTAGAAGTGACTCCATGCACAAAGGAGTAGTTCGCAGTGTGCAGGTTCTCAACACCTTCCTAGCAAGGCACTATCCCCAAGTGGAGCCAATGTTATCACTCACTGCTCATTCACTGCTTTGCAAATGATCAATTGTCTAGGATGCATAAGAACAGTGAAGTTGAAGCCATTTGCTAAGCCATATAAGCTCTCAGATCTTTATTAGACCCTCTCCATTGCATAGTGGTTAGAAAGAGCTTTCCAATTGTATATAGAAGTCCAAAAAAGGACTCCTGGATTAGAAGTTAGATCCTGTTGAAGATTACCTTCGGAAGACCCAGAAAACAAAGAAAAAAACAGTAAGGGATGAAGACAAATCACAATCGCAGATGAGGCTTTTTGGCAGGCAAGGGATACTGGAGGGGTGCAAAAAAAACGATATGTTGATTTCCAATATCACATATCGGTAGTCGATGGGTCCAAGCAAATAATTTATCGGCATATCGGCAGTCGGCGGGTCCAGACAAAGCATTTATCCCATGTCGGCAGTCGGGCGCCCTAGGCACAGAAAATCTTGCAATATTGGCATATCAGCAGTCTAAAGGGCTACCACTCTAAAACCTTGTGGGGGCGCGATATTGTGATGCGGTGTTGTATTGTCGGGGAATGCCGAAAGGAATTAAAAAGGAAATTCCATGAGAAACCAAAGCTGGGTGGCTCCTTTCTCTCTCCTCCATGTGGTGGTACAAAATCGGGAAGTCCCGCACATCGCAGTCCCACATATCATAGTCCAACAGTCCCACACATCGCACTCCTGCAGTCCCGCATCCCCGCACATTGCATTCCCGCAGTCCCACAATCCAACGATCCCGCATCCCCGCACATCACATTCCCGCAGTCCCACAATCCCATAGTGCGGCAATCCAATGATCCTGCAGCCCCGCACATCACATTCCCGTAGTCCCACAATCCCATAGTCCTGCATAACACAGTCCCGTAGTGCTGTGATTCCGTAGTCCCGTGATATCAGCGTATCGACGATCGGAGGGACTACTACTCCCAAAACTATTTGAACTGCAAATTTTGCTATCCAATGTAAAAGCGTTAGGGAAGGCCGAAATCAATTTACAAAGGAAATCAATGGAAAAACAAGGACCATATGGGCATTTTCTCTCTCCTCCAAGGGACCATGTGGCAGCATATAATTGGTCCTCAAAACTGACATGGCAGCTAACATCATTAGTGACGTGGTAGTATGGGTGGACACGTGTCACTCAGTTTCGGTGTTTTCAGGGGTCAAATGGGGCCATTTTCGAGTGACACGTGTCACCACTCATAGGGTGACACATGGCAGTGATGATGTCATCCCGAGATTAGTGATCACACAAAGTGAAGGCTTATTCTTCCGCCGATACGTCTCCCTGGCTACGATTATGATAAGGAAAGAGGAACCCTTGGATGCGATAAGTGATTGACATCTATTTGATAAGGATTTTGCGTCCGGGATATCAGCCGATGTGACGTAAGGGTAAATCAAAGGTAATTCAAGTTATAAAAGTTCAAAGACCCTCGCATAGGTGTTGAAAGTCTTAGTATCCGAAGGGCTAAGCCCATGGTTCCAGCCCTGGTCATATGAGGAAAATTACAAGAGGAGCTAAGGGGGAAATAAAAGAAGTGCCTGTTTCTTCTGCTTCAGAGATAAAAAGCCTACCCTTAAGAGTCTTCTATGTCACACTGTAATATTCAACCCCAGGCCAGATTAGGGCAGTGATTGTGTTTAGTAGGACTTTAAAGGAAAAAATGACAGGATCAGCGCCAAAAGAAGCTATAGCAGTAAATCAATAAGATGGAGTATTCAAAACCAAGTATGGACAAACTTAGAAATGGCTCTTTGTGACCCACTTCCAAGGTTTGCATCGAAGACACTAAATTCAGAAATGACAAGAGTTAGCTGAGCAACACAGGAGACCATACCGTGAACTAGATGCACCCTGAAGCCAAAGTAATTATAGGGATGGGTACAAAGATATTGCATTAATGTTTCATCTTGTTGGCTTATATGGGCCTAACCTAGGTTTGGAAGAGTTATTTAGCCAAACAAATCCTGCAGCTATCGGCCCTTTTGGCAACAGCCCGAGGAGCGCGGACTGAGGTCTCACTCGAGGTAGCAGGGGAGGGTGCTGGAACCAGGTTTCTGCACCCTAGGGATGTCTTGGTGTGGTCTGGGAGGTGCACACATTAGTTTATAGTTCCGCACTGTTCGGTACTCGCACCGATCTAGAGTGATTATATTTTCTTATTACTGCGCTATTATACTCTTATGATTCAGAGCTATTCAACAGGGTCTTTAAGCAAACATTCAACCAACATAATCGATTTGCATACATTTATCACATTCACATTAACCAGATAGAGAAAGGTAAACCATAAAGACAGATGATAACACAGAATTAACAGAAGCAAACTTATCTTTATTATTATTTTCCACTGATACATCTAGATCTACCCTTCGCACTCAGCTGCAGGGGTCTGCGCACACAACTGCGGACTTTCTAGGCCTTTGCGCACACAGCTGCAGAGCCTCTACCTACTACCCAACCCTCGACTCTAACTTACAGACGCTTTCATACTATCTCTTTTAAGAACCCACTATATATCTTTGCTTTTTCCAACTGGCTTTCTCTCATAGAGTCGCGCTCTATTTATGCCCTTCCCTAGCTCACGATCCTTACGAGGGCCGACTCTATTTACATTTTTTTTTATTTTCGGGCAGACTACCCTTTGACTCAATCTATTATGTTTCACGCTTCGCATACTTCATGGTTTTTACAATATTTTAATCCTACTTCTTGGGCTTTCTACCCCAAAACCATTACGCGGGACCTCCGCTACCAAACAATCCCCCAACACAATCATCGTGACTCGTCCCGAGTCACTCGTCGGCACGGCTAGATGCTCTGCCTTGGCTTCGCATTTTGCGTCCCTCTGAGTGGTGCTCATCATCTTGTTGCTCCTTCCCTGTCTTCTGTAATGCTTCAGCCGTCCTTTACTGCAGTGTTTCTACCACATCCTGCAATTGATAATGCTCATTCTGCTCTACTCGGTTAACACAGAACACCCCCTCCAAGGATTCTAGCGTGAGCAGGGGAGCGGCCTCCTGGTACCATCGCAGCTTCTTCTGATCTTCGTACCTATCCTTTGCACCATCTGCTACAGCTTGCGTTGCAATTTTGCAAGACCTTGGCTGCTATCCACAAGATCCCAATCTTCGAGGGACATCAGAGATGACTTATTAACTACATATCTTCTTGTGGTTGCCATCTATTCATCCTTTCATTGTTCTGTTGGAGTGCGCCAACCTGCCCCTGAGTGAGGCGATGGCCTCTGGACCAATTTTGCTTCGTGTTCCCTCTTTTTCAGTACATCTCCTACTGGTGATGTTGCAGCTGGATGCCCGCAGCTGTCGTCCGCATACTGCTTAGAGAGTCCTGCCTCTCTATCGGCCAGATTACTACCTTCAGGTGCATACCTTGTGCATAGATAATGAACAGCTCCATCTTTGTTTCTGAAATGTAGGCCACCCAGTATACTCCCCTCGGTATTTTATAAGTTATGGGAAATTCAAAATGTAGCAATTGCCACTCATTCCCGTTCGTGTAACCTTCCTGTGTGGAATCTGTAGTCGTTCGTTCCATATCTGACTCATACTGTTTCTCTTAATTTCCCACCGCCCGCTCCATTTTGCCATGATGCAGCCATCTTGTCATATCTAACAGTCATCATTCCTTTTATCAGCGCATCCATGTGAGCCTTCTTGTGCGACCGTGACCCTTGCATATGGTCAAATGTATGCGTACCGTAGTAGTTGCGCATCTGTCCCCCGGGCTGCTTTATCGTTCCCCACTCTCTTGCAACTAGGTGGAGTGGTGAGAATATCTTCTGAATGGCTAGTCAGGCGGTTGGCCTGCTCGTGTAGAGCTTGAGGCAACTGCCATTCACTCTTCCTGGGAAGGGGTCTCCATTGAGTTTAGCCAGCTGAACCGCACCCCCATCGGTGACTTCTTTGATGACATAGGGTCCCAACTAGTGCATGTGGAGTTTTCCCAGGAATTTTTCGAACTTACTGTCATAAAGCAATGCCAGATCGTTCTCTTTGAAGGTGCGCACCTTGATATGGCGATCGTGCCATGCTTTCTCATGCTATTTCTGTACCTACTGATGGAATCCAGCCAAAAATCATTCCTCCTCCAATTCTTCTAGCTGTGTGAGCTGCTCTTCCAAGTCCCCGCGGTCTGCCATACCTGTGATCGCTACAATTCGTAGACTAGGAACAATATATTCCATAGGCATAACAACCTCCTTGCCATAAACTAACCGAAACAGTGTCTGGCCTGTCAGCTTCTTGCATGTATTTCTGTATGCCCATTGCATGGCAGGAATATGCAAATCCCAGTCATTTCGTTGCGCATTGCAGACCTTTTTCAGTGCAGCCTCCAAATTTTTGTTGAATGCCTCAACGGTCCCATTCTCTTGTGGATGGTAGGGCATGCTCTATTGGTGATAGATCTGGAATTCCTCAGTGAGTGCGCTGATTGTTTCATTCAAAAAATGTGTTCCCTTATCACTCATGTGAATTTTGGGGTAGCCAAACCTGGATAGTATGTTCTCGAACAATAATTTTGCTTCTGTTGCAGTCGTGCAATCTTTAACCAGCTGTGCCTCAGCCCATCGGGTCAAATATTCAGTCGTAGTGATGATATATCGCACGCCTATCTTTCCTCATGGTTCAATAGGCCCGACGAAGTTGATCGCCCATTTCTCAAATGGCTGTAGCATTATCTGTGGCTAAAGTGGCATTTCATCCCTTCGTGACGGTTTTCTCGTCTGTTGAGATGCATCGCAGGCCTGACAGTGTGCTTTTGAATCTTGATGTAGAGTAGGCCACCATAATCCGGCACAAAGAATCTTCTGGGCTATTGCTCGGCCCGCATAATGTTTGCCAGAAACCCCTCCATGTGCTTCAGCTAGGATCTGTTTATTCTTGAGTATTGGTACATATCGACGCAATATTTCATCGTTGCCCATCTTGTAAAGGTGACCTACAATTACGGTAAAATCTGTTGCGCATATTACTAATTCCTTCTTTTGCTGGACAAAATACCCTTGCGGCGTAGTTCTTGTAGTTAAAAAGTGGATAATATCTTCAAAGTGGCCATCTGTAACGTGCACGGGATATAACTGGGTGTCCGGGTCCCTACTCTAGATTTGTTGGTTGTTCGCCGGTCTCAATTCGGGACAGATGATCCGAACCTGCATTCAGGCGTCCCAGCTTTACAACAACCTCAAAATCATATTGTTGAAATAATAGCAACCATCGACAAATGCACCCCCCCAACATAGGTTTATTCACTAGGTACTTGAGTGCAGAGTGATCCGTGTACATCTTAAAATGTCCTTCGAGCAGATAGTGACGAAACTTTTGGAGCATGTATACCATCGCTAATCCCTCTTGCTCAGTAGTAGAGTAATTCTTCTCTGCTTTGGACAACCTGCAACTTGCGAAGGCAAGTGGATGGTCCAGTCCCTTTGCTCTTGGTTGAGTGAGGACCGCACCCAGCGCGATACAGGATGTGTCCACATGTGCATGAAACTCGACGTCCCATTTTGGAAAGACCAATATAGGAGTTGAAGCCATTTTCTCCTTAAGCGTCTCTAGGCTTCTGTTGCACTCCTCGTTCCATCAATAAGTAGCATCCTTTTTTAGCAATTTCTCCATCAGAGCTGTAATCTGGGCATAGCTTTTAATGAACTTCTGATAGTAGCCTGTGTGTCCCAACATAGCGCGTAGCTGCTTTACACTGCGTGGCGCTTGCAGATTCAATATGATAGTGATCTTTTCCAGATCCGCCATTAGTCCTTGCTTACAAACCACATGGCCCAGCAAATTCCTGAAAGGGACGAGGAAAGTAGACTTTTTAAAGTTGAGCGCAATCTGGTGTCATTGATAGGTATCTAGCATCAATCGTAAGCTCGCGACATGTTTCTTAACTAGGCCAAATACGGTCTAGTCATCTAGGTAGACTTCTAGAAATTTGTGGATAAATTCCTTAAATGCGGCGATCACAATATGGGAAAATATCGTAGGCGCATTCTTCAATCCAAAGGGAATTACCATATACTGAAAACAACCCCATTTGGTAGCGAACATTGTCTTGCTTCGATCCTCTGGCGCGATCTTGATCTGATGGTACCCGGAGAACCCATCTGTGAAGGAGTATGCTTCCTGCCTGCCCACATTTTCGAGTACCTCATCTGTAAAGGGTGTTGGAAATGGATCATTAACACAAGCATCATTGAGCTTTCACAAATCCACGTAGATGCAGATCTCCCCCTTTTGTTTCTTCTCCTGTACGACCATAGGGCTGACCTAATCGGACTCCTCGACTGGTTCAATAATTCCTGCTGCCAACATCTTATCCAATTCTTCGCGGACCTTCGCTTTGTATTTTGGATTCAATCGATAGGGTTGCTGTTAGGCCCCTATACTACTAGTGTAACCCCTTATTGTTATTAGTATAACCCACTTATTATATTGATGTACCCATGTAGTGCCCATATTGTTACTATTGTGCCCCATAGAAGCCCACTATTGTTATTTTTGTTCCCTTACATTATTATTGTTATGTTGGATCTGATTATGTTATGACCCCTTAAACTCCTATATATAGAAAGGAGGTCTTTTCATTTGTATCATCCAAGAATTGTTCATTTATGTAATGTAAAGGAGGTTGCCCCCTCGAAGAGGCTGAATTCTAAGGCATTGATCTATCTTTTCTATCTTTTCTTGAGCTGGTTTCATAACATTTGGTATCAGAGCTTTGGATTCTAGGGTTTCGCTGCTCCAAACAGATCATCGTGGAATTTTTGCTATAAATTTTCTTCTGTGACGTTTAGAAGTCGCAAAAAGAACCCATTTGAGAAGAAATCGCGTTGAACCTTGGGTCCAAATTTCAGAGTTTTTCGTGCGATATTTGCGGAGATATGATCTGAGGAAGTTGGTCTTTTTGCAGACTCCTGAATTACATTCAAAATAGGTGACCTGGGGAAAATCGTCATAACTTTCTCTCTGTGAATCAGATTGAAATTTCGTAAGAAGTTATAGAAAGAGGACAGACTGTAGTTTCTTGTATATCTTTTTCAGAACCAAATATCGAAAATTGTACACGTGGCACTTCATACAACTTCGCTCTTCTGGAAAGGTCTATAATTAGGTCATCTTGGGAAATTGTGCATAACTCTTTCTTGGAGAATCCAATTCGGATCAGACTGGTGGCATTGGAAAGAGGACACAGAGAGCTACTACAGATTACAAATTCAGAACTAGATGATTGGAAAGTATAGAGATACATCAGAGGCAATATCGAGCTCCTACAAAGTGAAAAAAGGTGTGTAGATTTTTTAAAATTTTTGCTTAAGCTTGGTTTGAAAAATTATTTTGAAGGAATTCAAAGGGCATAGTAGAGCATTATTATCGGTGACTGATGCCCCAAGGAAAGAAAATGCAAACACCTAGTAAGGAACCTGAAAGCTCTAGCATGACTCATGAAGAAGAGGAAGAAATGCTACATGATATATCAAAATTACAAGAACAAGTGCAACAAATGTCACGCTCACAAAAGTTAATAGAAGCTAAGATAAATGGCGTGGAAGCTAAGATGAATGGCATGGAAGCTAAGATGGACAATTTGAAGATAGATTTGAACACAAATTTGAAGATAGGCATGACAGATTTGAAGACAGATTTGACAAATTTTCTACAAGAAATACTTACTAATGGTGAAAAGGTAGTAAAGGAAACTCATGATGAGAACAAAAGAAATGTTAATCATGATTCCATAGACGCTAATGTTGGATCGAAGAATCACCATATTCCAAAAATTGATATGAGGAAGTTTGATGGCAAGGATCCCGCCACATAGATATTACAGATGGAGCAATTCTTCGATCTCAATAATGTGCAAAACGCACAAAAGGTACGTATGGTAACTGTATATTTGGAACCAAATCAGTTTTTATGGTATCAATGGCTTTGTTCTCGTAAACAATTTATCACTTGGGCAATTTTTACGGAAGAATTGATAGCACATTATGAGGATACAAAAAGCAACACTTTTTTAGCCAATTGATAAGTCTCAAACAAAAGGGTTCAATAATGGAGCACATTGAGGAGTTCCAAAAATTGAACATAAGGGTAAAAGATATTCCAGAGGAGCATAGGATTGATGTGTTCATAGGGTCTTTAAAGGATAATATCCAACATGATGTTCGCCTTTGGGAACCTGATTCATTAGAGAAGGCATTCAAGTTAGCAAGAAAAATGGAAAGAAAAATTATGGCAACTAGGAAGCATACCACTCACAGCTATAAAGACGGAAGTGTTGTTGCCCCTAGTCTTCCACAACCTACAAGGTTGACACCACAACAATTGGAAGAAAAAAGAGCAAAAGGGCTTTGTTACGGTTGTGATAGCAAATACACAAAAGGTCATAAGTGTGCTAAGAAGAAATTATTCTACATAGATTGTGAAGAGGAAGAAGAAAAGGAGCAAGAAAGGTCAAAAGAAGAGGATATACTCTAGGAACAAAGCCTAGATGAAGAAAAAATAAATCCGACCATATCTTGTAATGCATTGGCAGGAATTACCACTCCTCAAACAATCAAGATAGAAGGATAAATCAAGAAGAAAAAGGTAATAGTGTGATTGATTCAGGAAGCACCCACAATTTTGTTCATTGTAGGGTAGCAAAAGAATTGAATTGCTTCCTATATCCAGCACCAGAGTGTCAAGTGATGATTTCAAATGGAGGAACAATAAATTTCTCTGGAAAGTGCCATAATATCAAGCTATCCATGGGAGAATATGTATTGACTAGCCCAATGCTTTCCATTCCAATGGGAGGTGTTGATGTTGTACTAGGAGTCCAATGGCTACAATCCTTGGGTACAATAGCTTTTAATTTTCAAGAACTTTTCATCAAATTTTCTATAGAAGGAAAGGAAGTTGAATTAAGGGGTATTGCAGGGAAAATAGAAAGATAATCAGCTCTAATGGCATGACTAAGCTTCTAAAAAAGGAGCAATAGGTGTAATTGCACAATTATGTTCGCTAGATGTTTCCACATTCGAATCATCTATTTCTCCAGATCTCCAAAAAGTCCTGGACAATCATTCCAAGGTATTTGAGACTCACAAAGGTCTCCCACCTATGTGTGATCATGATCATGCTATTCATCTGATTCCAGGAAGTGTTCCTCCAAACATCAGGCCGTACAGATATCCCTATGTCCAAAAAAGTGAAATTGAACGTATGGTTGTAGAAATGCTAGAGGCTGGTATAATTCAACTGAGTCAAAGTTCTTTCTCAGCTCCAGTAGTATTGGTGCACAAGAAGGATGGATCATGGCGCATGTGTCCGGATTATAGGGAGCTCAACAAGCTCACTATTAAAGATAAGTTCCCCATTCCTGTCATTGATGAATTATTGGATGAATTGCATGGATCAATTTACTTCACCAAGCTGGATCTTCGTTCGGGATATCATCAAATCAGAATGAAGATTGAAGACATTCCGAAAACGGCATTTAGAACTCATGAGGGTCATTATGAATTTTTGGTCATGCCTTTTGGCCTTACCAATGCACCTTCAACATTTCAAGGGTTGATGAATTCAATTTTCAAACCATTCCTTAGAAAATTTGTGTTAGTATTTTTTGATGATATACAAATCTACTTCTTGGAAGGATCATGTTGAACATGTTGACAGGCTGCTACAACTATTAGAGGAGAAACAATTATATGCAAAAAGATCCAAATGTTTCTTTGGAGTCCAAGAGGTGGAATATTTGGGTCATATTGTATCTCATGAAGGAGTTAAGGTAGACCCTAGCAAAATTAAAGCCATTAAGGAATGGAAAATCCCCACATCCATAAAGCATTTGCGAGGATTTCTTGGGTTGACAGGGTATTATCGCAAGTTTGTTAAGAATTATGGGAGAATAGTAGCACCTCTAACAACATTATTGAAGAAAGATTCATTTTCATGGACTCCGGAAGTAACAAAGGCCTTTGAACATCTTAAAGAGGCAATGTGCCAAGCACCGGTCTTAGCTACACCTGACTTCACAAAAACCTTTATTGTGGAATGTGATGCTTTAGGAAATGGAATTGGTGCTGTTCTAATGCAAGATGAAAGACCCATTGCTTTTGAAAGTCATCCAATCAAGGGAAAGTTTTTAAGCAAAGCTATTTATGAGAAGGAAATGTTGGCAATACTCCATGCACTTAAGAAATGGCGACCCTACCTAATGGGAAGACACTTCAAGGTAAAAATGGATCATGATAGCCTTAAATACTTTTTAGAACAAAGATTATCCTCTGAAGAGCAACAAAAGTGGGTCACAAAGATGTTGGGTTATGACTTTGAAATCATCTACAAAAAAGGGAAGCAAAATGTGGTGGTAGATGCACTCTCAAGAAAGGATGAGGATGTGGAAGCATTGTTTTGTGCTATTTATATTATCCAACCAGATTGGATAAACAAAGCAAGGGATGAATGGAAGAAGGACGAAGAAGTATGGCCACTTATTCAAAAGTTGCAAAAGATCCCAATTCAAACAATATTGCCAGAAATTGAAGAGGAAGGAAAAATCATATTGGAACCTGGAGCAATCACAGAAACAAGAACCCGACAGCTACGAAATCGATCAATTTTAGAGTATCTCATCAAATGGAAGAACTTACCCACTGGAGATTCCACATGGGAGGACAAGAATTTTACAGAAGCATCAAGAACTACTCAAGTGTTGAGGATAACGCTTTCTGAAGGAGAGGGGCATGTTAGGCCCCTATACTACTAGTGTAACCCTTTATTGTTATTAGTATAACCCACTTATTATATTGATGTACTCATGTAGTGCCCATATTGTTACTATTGTGCCCCATAGAAGCCCACTATTGTTATTATTGTGCCCTTACATTATTATTGTTATGTCGGCTCTGATTATGTTATGACCCCTTAGACTCCTATATATAGAAAGGAGGTCTTTTCATTTGTATCATCTAAGAATTGTTCATTTATGTAATGTAAAGGAGGTTTCCCCCTTGAAGAGGCTGAATTCTAAGGCGTTGATCTATCTTTTCTATCTTTTCTTGAGCTGGTTTCATAATAGTCGCTGCTTCACTGGCTTCACATCTGGCTTCAAAGTATCTTCATCATCCCTAGGTCTCCTAGAATCCCCTTTAGCTTCGTCATTTTTTTAGGGAATAAATCGCGGTATTCTTGGAGCAGCTCGACGACCTTTTCCACTGTGGCATCGTCCCAGTAGTCCCCAAGCGTAGCATACTTCGGCTCTTCCTCTATTCCGATATTCACTTGCTTTGTTTTCAGTGGCGCCGTGATATCTGGATCTTCTATCTCAGGGCCGCACACCTCACGACTCCCTTCAGTTTCTAGTATATTGATGTTACGCGGGTCATCCTCATCATCTTCTGCTTGTACATTGTAACATGCTAAGGCCTGGCTCAACTGTCGCAACCAGTCTAATGACACGACTTCTTCTGGTTCCGGTGGTGTTTTGAATATAGCAGCCTTTACTAGTTGTAATGCATCATCCACAGTATCCATCCATTGGTCTTCAAAAAGAAATTTCGATAAAAACCCTTCTCACAGAGTATCCCACTCACCAGTGCCATGCCGAAGCTCTGTTTCCGTATACCAGTTCCTTGGAATGACATCCAAGGTATGATAAAATAAGTGCACCCATTCTGGTTGAGGCTCCGTACCATAAGATTTGGTCCATTTTCTCAAATGTATGCACAGATTCTCCCGTCCATCATATTTCTCCATTATTTGTACCTCGGGCTTCCCAAATCTTATCTGTTTCATGGGCCTACAGCGTCGCCAATATTCGAAGGTTCCTTCATGGGTATCCCACCATCGTGCCAATGTCACGCGCATTGCCTATTTGAGTGCATCGAACCGTTGGTACTTTGGTACCACACTTTCGAATTTAACCAGGAAATCCTCTACCACTGTCACCTCGTCATACATCAGCAGTTCGTGGTTTTGAAATTTAACACAATACAGGGATTTTGTCATCATATTACAGTGCAACGTGGTAGCCTCACTCACCCTATTGTGCCATCGCTCGTCTTCCTCATCTAAATCACTGGCATAGCCTTGCGAGAATCTCCACTCCTCCTGTGCAATTTTGTAGATACTATCCAATACATCGCCCCTCTCTTCGCTACACGCCGGTTCTGTGTAGTGTAGTCTGTCTGTTGGATCCAGCGGAACAACGATCCTAAGCGACTTCTTCTCGAATATCATCTTCCTCTGTTTGAGGTTAATAACCCCATTCATATCAATGGCCCAGTCTATCCCTAGAAATGCAGGGTACAGACTAGTTTCGTCCATGATTTCAATAACTTCGAAATCTGTTCGGGTACTTACGCCATCAATATCTACTATAATTTCATGCAGCCATCCCACAGGCAAGATCTTCTGCTGGTTGACCATCCGTAATTGGATAGGAGACCATTGTAGTGTAGGCTTACCCATGTGCTCCCAAGTCTGTTTAGGCAATACGTTTGCATCAGAACCCAGGTCCAGAATGACCTGATCCATCTCGTAGTCGCCAATTTGCGCCGTTAGCCGCATTTCCCGACCCGTTCGCGATGCGTGTCCTCTTATTTTCTGGACTGTGTGAGGTTCACCCCAACCTGCACATCCATTAATTACTTCCTGTAACCCTCTAACTGCCTGGTTGTTGCGAAGCAATTTTATGCATGTCTCTAAGAAGGTAGTCATCATCGAGGGATCCCTAGTTGGCTCAGGCTGATCCCTACTACCTCGAGTAGAGACGCCCATGAATCTTTCCTTAGATTCCATATTAGTCTTCCTATCAACTTCTCCTGTGGTGCTAGTCTTCCTATCAACTTCTCCTGTGGCTGCGCCACATCGTAATATCATGTTGACCGTGGGTTCGTCGTTGCGGGGTTCGGATCTCATCATCTATACGTTTTGCGTTGTTGTAGGAGGTGTTGTCTTCTTTTTGCGAATTTGTGTTATCAGCACGGGGAAATCTAGCAGCTCATGATCGAATTGCTCACAATAAGGACATGATACTCGGGTTGGATTGGTACAATCCCGTACGTAATGTCCTGGTCCTCCACAGTTGTAATAGATTAGCTTCCCACGACCCCTTCCTGGTTCCATTGCACCCTGTCCTTGACTGCGTCCCAGGAACCCACCGCTTGCAAACGCTGCGGCTAGATCCTGAACTCGCACCTCAATCTGCATTCTGTAGGTCGATGTCTGGTCCATCAACATTCGATAGCTACGACAATATCTTTCTTTGTGACCCACCGATTTACAAAAGTTGCAAAAGAGCTGCTAGGGGGTTTGGTTGTATTTTGGCAATAGATGACAGTTATCCGTGTTGTTCTTTCCTCCTACCCAACAGATTGCGCACCAGAGCGGGGTGATCGTGCTCGGACCTATCTGTGCCTCTAGTCGCAATGGTGTTGGTCCCCCTGTGACCACAAAATTCACTGAGACAGGACAATGATCTTTATCGTGTCCCTCACCCCTGCACTTTATACACCATACTTCCTCCCATATTTTGGAACAAGACATCTAATCTTGCTTTAAATTTTGTATCTCCAAACACAAATTTTGGACATGCGCTTGGATTTGCTGAGCTCCCAACCTTGGGTCCTATATCGAGGTTTCGTGCAACCGCATTGCTACTTCCAGCGCTTCCGCTTGGGTTGAGATCTTCTGTTGTGACAAAGTCGACTTCAGATATGGCGTTAATGATGCGACGAACCAAGCACAATGCTATGCATCCATAAGGGTCATGATGGCCTCGCGAATGGTGCTTTTCAATCTCTGATCCAGATCCCATGGGGTCTCACTAGGCATCATCGTGATCTCTTTAAATCCTACGACCGACTGTGCTTCTGTCTTTGGCTAGTTAAACTCCTTTTTCAATTCAGTATGGATGTCCGCTATCCCCGCTGTTGAGTTAATGCTTGAATACTTCATGTACCATGTTAGCGCTCGGTCCTGTAGTGCATTGACTAAGATGGCTTTCTTAATGTTATCATTCGCGACTTGCTGCACGTTCCATAATGATGTTAGTACAAACCAAAATTGTTCTGGGTCGTCGCCTCCAACTCCCTTAAATACTGGTAACTGAATTGTGTTCGCCATCATTACCCTTGATCTATTACCGTCCCTGATCCTCTTGAATTTTCAACGTTCTTTCTCTATAGGGTCCTCGCGTCCCACACCTCAACACCCCTTAGGCTGATCCCGATCTCGGCAACGGAACCATTTATTGGCTTATATGGGCCTGACCCAGGTTTGGAAGAGTTGTTTAGCCAAGCAAATCCTGCAGCTTCCGGCCCTTTCGGCAATAGCTTGCGGAGCACGGACTGAGGTATCACCCAAGATAGCAGGGTAGGGTGCTGGAACGAGGTTTCCGTACCCTAGGGATGTCTTGGTGTGGTCTGGGAGGTTCGCACATTGGTTTACAGTTCTGTGCTGTTCGATACTCGCACCGATCCAAAGTGATTATATTTTTCTTATTACTGCGCTGTTTTACTCTTATGATTTAGAGCTATTCAATAGGGTCTTTAAGCAAACATTTAACCAACATAATCGATTCACACACAAAATGAACCCAGATTCGCATACATTTAACACATTCACATTAACTAAATATAGAAAGGTAAACCATAAAGACAAATGATAACACAGAATTTACAGAAGCAAACTTGTCTTTATTATTATTTTCCACCGATACATCCAGATACATTGTGCGCACTCAGCTGCAGGGGTCCACGCACATAGATGCGGACTTTCTAGGCCTTTGTGCACACAGTTGTAGAGCCTCTACCTACTACCCAACCCTCAACTCAGACTTACAGATGCTTTCAGACTATCTGTTTTAAGAACCCATTATATTTCTTTCCTTTTTCCAACTACCTTTCTCTCATAGAGCCGCGCTCTATTTATACCCTTCCCTAGCCCGTGATCCTTGTGCGGGCCAACTCTATTTACATTTTTATTATTTTCGGGCATTCTACCCTTTGACTCAATCTATTACGCTTTGCGCTCTACATACTTCGGAGTTTTTACAATATTTTAATCCTACTTCTTGGGCTTTCTGCCCCAAAACTGTTACACAGGACCTCTGCTACCCAACACATCTGTTTTCTGATCTTGTGATGTGCTTTCCTTTATGAGAAAATT
Organism: Pinus tabuliformis; assembly: GCA_031772625.1. Taxonomy (NCBI): domain Eukaryota; kingdom Viridiplantae; phylum Streptophyta; class Pinopsida; order Pinales; family Pinaceae; genus Pinus; species Pinus tabuliformis. Next base: position 1,272,180,191 of record CM062820.1, on the reverse strand, counting down.
ACTATTTTTGTGATGTTTTCTTTTTTACATAGAGCCTTCCCTGGCCGAGACAACAAGCTAATCTGACAGGTGAGACTCAACCCAAGGATATCTTGTATTGTATCATGATTGATAACAAACCCTCTCTTCTTATAAATAGAGGGTAGCAACACTGAATAAGGGTTCTGAAATCTGAAAAGAAAGACTGATAGTTTTGTGAGACTACATCAATTAGTTACATAGATCTTGCAAAATATCACAGGAGTAGTGGTGATTCCCCCTTTTAAGTATTACAGTGTGTTATTTCCTATTTTTATCCATTTTAGCTATTTTCTTCTCTGAATTCATGCAAAAAATAGATGCCAAAATATTTCATACTTTCCTATAGATTCATCTTCATTGAGCTGTTAATGTACATGCATGTTTGATGGGTTGAAATTATATCTTTAAACTACACTTCATGAATCATAACATCCAATTTCTTTTCTGTCCATTATATCTACCTTTAACTCAAGTAATTGTAGCAAATCTCATGGTTCGAGGCTCTATGTTTCTAATATAGAGATCTTGGCACTTTGATCTCTATACTTTGAGTTATCCCTTCTCTTTGTCTTCTCTCATTTATTCTACAAAGATGACTAAACTGTAAGCCTTTGAAGTGCTCGACCTCCACTATTTTCTATTATATTTTTGTGAAATGTGTATGTGTAGAATTACTGAAATACCTGACTTGTATCTTTGGATGAAATAACTAACTCATGCCTCTTATATATGTGTATACAACATGTGATCCGAATCGGATCCATAAATGACTGTCAAAGAACCATGACTAAATCAGGTCGAACAAATCTCTAATGAAATCCAAAACAGCATTCGAAAACACCATGAACCAGTGGCCATGGCAGCCAGCGTGGAACGACGAGGACCTCGGTCAAAGTGCACTGACTGAGGCCCATGGAGACTGCGCAAGAGGTCGATGTAGCCCCTGGGAGCCTCGAAACGGGAAAAGGAGCTGATTTGGGCAAACAGGGCCGAAATGGAGGGGCGTTAAGCCCTTGGTCACGTTGGGAGCTAGAGGACCGCGGGCGGAAAAACAAAAAGCGCTAATGTACGAAGGCAGGACCCATGCCCTAGAAACCGGCGGTATTGATCAGGGAGCCCTTTAACGGTAAGAGGTTTTGGGGAAGCGGAGCCATCACACTCAACAATTGATGCGTGACAGCGGAGGTGAGAGAAAAACCACCGTGATCGCGAGTTATTGGTCGAGCAAGTCAACCGCGCTCGACGTGTGTATGACATTGGATCTGGAGGAGCCCAGGTCAGACGGCTGAGATTGCACCCAATGAAAAGAAACAGAATCGATAGGAAATTAAGCCACGTTCTAAAGGGATTTGGAATCCGTTTGACTGCCATGGTGGAGAAAGAATGCCTACACGACGTAATGGAAGAAATGAATCGACGAGTAGGCTGGCGCTGTTCCAATGGGGACACGTGGCTACTTCCCGAGCGTTCATGCTGACGCCAAATAGGGAACTCCCAGCACACAGGCGGAAGGAGAATCGACGCAAGTGGAGAGGAACCGAACATGCATGAGGATCGAATGGCTAAAGCCATGAAAAAAGACAGTCGAATAAAGAGGAAGAAAGAACAGAGAGGAGTTCGAGCGACCAAGAGAGACAGTGAACAGTGAACCCTGAGAGGAGGACTGAACACAAAGAGCAGTAAAGCCAAGCAGAGGAGACAAAGGGCCGAGATGACCACAGGCAGCATCGAGCACCAGAGAGCTTGAAGATTCAAGCCTTCCCATAGAGGAATCTGTCCGGATTGAGCATCACAGTTGGCTCTTTCCACTATAGACCAAGGGTCACAGAGTTGGTACGAAGAACAAGAGTCTGTGTACTCCGAGTGGCTTGGGGAATCCAAGAACCACCCTGCCAAGCAAAATCTTCTTTAGGAGAACTCATATTGAGTCCCTGTATTGTAATTTCTCTGCTGAAAGACACAATAAAACAAGGCCACCACTAAAGCTGGACCGGAGACATAGCCCTGGAGAATAGGGTGAACTCCTTATTAAAACTTTTTGTGTCTTTATGTTGCTTACTGTATTTCTCTACTGTCTTTGCATTTAAATGTCTGTGTATTGGCAATCTGATCGATCCGTTGCTTAAATAACACAGAATGCACACCAGCACATGAGTTTGTAATACCTTTTGTTTAATAAATCTTCAACTGATGTCACTCATAGGGTGATTATCAGATCAAGTGGTATCAGAGCACTAGGCTGTAAGGTTAGACAAGCTTGTGTTGGTTTAGTTGTGAATGCTCACTAGATCAAAGCTCAAATTAGGAGAAGGAGAGTTGGTGGAAACTAATCCTAAAATTGGGAGAGTCTATTCTCGAAAGACAATGTGAGAGGAAGGTTTTATAGGGCCAAACCCTCAATTCACAGAAAGTTTCCTAGCTATAAAGTCTATGGTAGAAGAAATGTATAGGGACTTTAGAAAGCATAAGGGTGAAGATTCATCAGGCTCTAAACAAGATAAAGAAGAAGATGAGTCTCATTCCCATGGCCACTCCAAAGGAAAGGGGAAAGAAGAAAGATTTCTCACACCTCCTAATAATCCTGTGCATAATAAGAAAGCATATTTGATTAAACTAGATGTTAAATTTGATTTTCCTATATATGATGGAGAGCGAAATGCTGAAAAGTTGGACAATTGGATTAGACAAATTGATGTGTATTGCAGAGTATAAAACATAGACTCGGACAAGAGTAAGATTCAGCTGGCAAGCCTATGCCTAAGAGGCACTACCTTGGTTTGGTGGGAAGGTAGAACCCAAGTTGATATGAAAAGACATGGTAAGACCATCTCTGTCTGGAGTGAATTTGTTGTTGCAATCAAAAAGCAGTTCTATCCATTGGCCTACATGCAACAAGCCATGATGAGTTGGCAAACTCTTCGGCAGTTGAAAGGGAAAAGTGTACAAGGGTATACTCAAGAGTTCAGAAAAAGAGCATTGATGTTGGGTATCTCATTAGACTCACTATAAACTCTTTTGAAGTACATTGGTGGTCTACACAGCTACTTGAGGCATACCATCCTCATGTTTAATCCCACTAGTATAGATGAGGTATCTGTACAAGCTACTCATCTAGAAGCTAGAGGAAAGAATGGAAATCCAGAAGTTGGGGGACCATCCCAACCCACTGTAAGCAAGAGAAAGGAGAAAAGAAAGCAGAAGTGGAAAGAAAGGAAGGCTAAAACTACACAAAAAGGCAAAGCTTCATGCACTCACTGTAAAAAGGAGGGGCATGATGACGAGCACTGTTGGATTCAGCATCCAGAGCTGAGACCTAAGAAGTCTGAGGGCAAGAAGAAGAAAGCTGCTGTAGCTATTCAACAAGATTTGGGATCAGACTCATGAGATGAAACAATCGTTGCAGCCACAGGTATAAAAGGTAGGAATTCTGAAGCATCTACTAGTAATTCTGCTCAATCTGTTATTGATGAAGAACATGAGAGAAAAAGACATGAGCTTTTCCATATTCAAGTTATTTCCAAAAATCAAAATATTGATACTTTGTTTGATAGTGGCTCACAAGTAAATCTGATTTCTGAAGCAATTGTAAAGAAATTGGGATTAACAACTACACCTCATAAGAAACCATATCCATTAGGATGGTTGAATGATAAAGCACAACTACAAGTGACTAGACAGTGCAAACTCAAGTTTTCTTTTGGGTCAGCATTTGTAGATGAGGTTGAGTTAGATGTAATTCCTTTAGATATATGTGGAATTGTTTTAGGAAGTCCCTACTTGTATGATAGAAAGCCTATTTTCTACAGAGCTGAGAACAAGTATCTACTCGTTAAAGATGGAATCAAATACTTTGTAAGGGCTCATAAGCTCAAGAATAACTATACTCTCATAAACTTAGGACAAATGAAAAGAATTATAAATTCATGCAAATAGTTCTTAATAATGGTTGTAAAGGAAAAGAAATCTGATAAAACCTATGTATTTGAGGGCTGTAATACTGATCAGCAAGCTGATATAGAAAAGATTGTTTCAGAGTATGATGTCTTGTTTCAAGAACCTCAAGGTCTGCCACCCAAAAAGGGAATAGTACATGATATTATTTTGCAGCAAGATGTTCCTTTGCCTAACATTGGGATGTACAGGTTGTCTACTTTAGAGAATGCTGAAATCAAGAAGCAGGTGCAGGAGTTGCTTGAGAAAGGGTTCATCAGGCCTAGCACATCACCATGTGGGTCACCAATTGTTTTGGTGAGAAAGAAAGATGGCTCATGGAGAATGTGCATTGATTACCGAGCACTGAATAAGATAACAATCAACTCGCATAGATGACCTTTTAGATCAATTGAAGGAAGCTGTTTATTTCACCAAGCTGGATTTGCATAGTGGATACCATCAGGTCAGAGTTGCAGAGCATGATGCATGGAAGACTGCTTTCAAAACAAAGCAGGGATTGTATGAATGGCTGGTTATGCCTTTTGGCTTAACTAATGCTCCTGCTACTTTCATGAGATTAATGAATGATGTACTCAAACCTTTTCTTGATGATTTTGTTATTGTGTATCTGGATGACATTTTGATTTTTAGTAAAACGTGGGAAGAACATTTAAAGCATGTTAAGGAGACATTAGATGTTTTGAGAAGAGAAAAACTTTATGTTAAACTCTCCAAATGTGAATTTGGCAAAACATCTCTAAATTATTTGGGTCATATAGTAGGGGGAGGTGAATTGAAAATGGATCCCTCTAAAGTGGCAGTCATTGTAAACAGGCCTAAACCCAAGTCTGCTACAGAAGTGAGAAGCTTCTTAGGAGTAGCACAATATTCGAGGAAGTTCATTTCAAATTTTTCCTCAATTGCAGCTCCCTTACATGCTTTGACAGGATTGAACAAGGTGTTTCAGTGGGGAGGCAAACAACAGAAAGCCTTCGACACCTTGAAAGAAAAGATTAGTACAACACTTGTACTAGCACTGCCAGATCTACAAAGACCATTTGAGATCCAAACTGATGCCAGTGACTATGCCATGGGAGCAGTGTTGACACAGCATGGTAAACCCATAAATTATCATTCTGAGACTTTTAATCCTGTAGTAGTTAACTATCCTACATATGATAAAGAATCGTATGCATTAGTTCAGAGTGTGAAAAAGTGGAAACATTACTTAATGGGCAAAGAGACTGTAATACATACTGATCATCAGCCACTTCAATATCTACACTCCCAAACTAAGTTGCAACAATCAAGACATTACAGATGGATGGGTTTTCTACAACAGTTTCATTTAGTCATCAGTTTTAAAAAGGGCATACATAACAAGGTTGCAGACATGTTATCTAGACCCATTATAAATGCATATACCATACTTAAGCATAATTCTGTGCTGCATGAAAGCTACATAGAACAGTATGATCAGGATATGGACTTTAAAGATGTATATGCAACTTTGAGTCAAGGCAAAAGAGTAGAAGAATTGGACTATCATGTGAAGGACCGACTCTTATATCAATGTGGGAAACTCTGCATTCCACAAACTGAGAGAGTAAAGATAATTAGGGAAGCACATACTTCTTTGATATTAGGTCACTTTAGGGTAAGTAAAACAGTTGCACAGCTACAAAGGTTCTGCTATTGGCCGAAAATGAGTGAGATAGTTTCTAGATATGTAAAGGGATGTGCTATGTGTGCTAAAAGCAAGCCCAGTAACAGAAAACTAGGCTTATACACTCCATTACCAGTTCCTTCTCACCCTTGGGAAAGCATTTCCATGGATTTTGTTGGAGGACTGCCTAAATCTAGGAAAGGTCATGATTATCTATATGTTGTTGTGGATAGATTCAACAAAATGTGTATCTTGATACCCTGTAGTAAACAGATTACAGCTGAAAAAACTGCAAAATTATTCTTTGAACATGTATGGGTTCATTTTGGATTACCCACTTTTATTGTATCTGATCGAGACACCCGATTTGTGGGGAAGTTTTGGTCAAGTCTGTGGGAACTAATGGACACCAAGTTGAAGAAAAGCATAGCTTTTCATCCACAAACAGATGGCTAGACAGAAGTAGTTAACAGGACGGTGATCCTGTTACTGAGAGGATATTGCAGCAAACATCCTAAGCTTTGGGATGAGCACTTGTGCTAGGTGCAACATGCTTACAATAGAGCCAAACACTCTTCTACACAGAGATCTCCTTTTGAAACCTATTTTGGTTTCATACTAAGGTCTCCTTTGGATTTTGTCTTTGGTAAAGATACCATGGTTGATAGACATAGTGATGTGGACAAGGCAACTAGGTTCATTGAACAGATCCAGGAGATCCATCAGGCAGTATAGGAACAGCTGGAAAAGAGCTAGGTCAAGTACAAGGCTATGCATGATAAGCATCGGATGGAGCATAGTTTTGAAGTTGGAGACCAAGTCTGGCTGTATATCAGCAAGGACAGGTTGCAAGGTGAAGGTAAAAAGCTAAAACCTATCAGGTATGGACCCTTCAGGATACTTGAGAAGATTGGTGAAAATGCTTTTCGCCTTGATCTACCAGCTTACATGCACATCTACTCAGTCGTAAATGCAAACTGTTTGAGGTTGTTTGAACCTTCAATGATTGAGGACCCTAAAGAGCAGAGTCAATTACCTTCTGTTGACGACCTGCTACCTCGATATCTTAATGAGTTGCGGGAAGATACAGTACTGGACAGGAAGGTAAGGACGACATGCAGTGGACAAGTGGAATACCTCAAGATTGGGCTTAAAGGTTCGAAGCCGAGCAGTGCAAAGTGGATTGAGATTGGACAAGTGAGACAACAGTTTCCTCACTTAGTCGATGCTTGAAGAAAACCAAATTTTGGTGGTCCAAAAGCTTTTTCAGTAGGGAGGCCGTGATGCGAATCGGATCCATAAACGACTGTCAAAGAACCATGACTAAATCAGGTCAAACAAATCTCTAATGAAATCCAAAACAGCAATCGAAAACACCTTGAACCAGTGGCCATGGCAGCCGACATGGAACGATGAGGGCCTCGGTCAAAGCGCGCTGACTGAGGCCCATGGAGACTGCGCAAGAGGTCGATGTAGCCCCTGGGAGCATCGAAACGGGAAAAGGAGCTAATTTTCGATGCACTAATCACGCATCGCTGGGTAAACAGGGCCAAAATGGAAGGGCCTTAAGCCTTTCATCACGTTGGGAGCTAGAGGACCGCGGGTAGAAAAACAAAAAGTGCTAACGTATGAAGGTGGGACCCGTGCCCTGGAAACTGGTGGTATTGATCGAGGAGCCCTTGAATGGTAAGAGGTTTTGGAGGAAGCAGAGCGATCACACTCAGCGATCGACGCGTGGCAGCGGAGGTGAGAGAAAAACCGCCGTGATCGCATGTTATCGGTCAAGCAAGTCAACTGCGCTCGACGTGCGTATGACGTTGGATCTGGAGGAGCCTAGATCGGACGGCTGAGATTGCGCCTGATGAAAAGAAGTGGAATTGGTAGGAAATTAAGCCGTGTTCTAAAGGGATTTGGAATCTGTTTGACTGACACGGTGGAGAAAGAACACCTACATGACGTAATAGAAGAAATGAATCGAAGAGCAGGCTGGCGCTATTTCAATGGGGACACGTGGCTACTTCCCGAGTGTTCATGTTGACGCCGAACAGGGAACTCCCAGCACACAGGCGGAAGGAGAATTGACGCAGGCGGAGAGGAACCGAACAGGCATGAGGATCGAATGGCTAAAGCCATGAACAAAGACAGTTGAATAAAGAGGAAGAAAGAATAGAGAGGAGTCCGAGCGACCAAGAGAGACAGTGAACAGTGAACCCTGAGAGGAGGACTGAACACAGAGAGCAGTAAAGCCAAGCAGAGGAGACAAAGGGCCGAGCTGACCACAGGCAGCATCAAGCACCAGAGAGCTTGAAGATTCAAGCCTTCCCATAGAGGAATCTGTCTGGATTGAGCATTACAGTTGGCTCTTTCCATTGTAGACCAAGGGTCACAGAGCTGGTAGGAAGAACAAGAGTCTGTGTACTCTGAGTGGCTTGGGGAATCCAAGAACCACCCTGCCAAGCAAAATCTGCTTCAGGAGAACTCATATTGAGTCCCTGTATTGTAATTTCTCTGCTGAAAGACACAATAAAACAAGGCCACCACTGAAGCTGGACTGGAGACGTAGCCCTGGAGAATAGGGTGAACTTATTATTAAAACAGTTTGTGTCTTTATGTTTCTTACTGTATTTCTCTGTTGTCTTTCCATTTAAATGTCTGTGTATTGGCAATCTGATCGATCCGTTGCTTAAATAACACAGAACACACACCAGCACATGAGTTTGTAATACCTTTTGTTTAATAAATCTTCAATTGATGTCACTCATAGGGTGATTATCAGATCAACATGGGTGATGTCTCCTCCTTCTTGAGAATCATTTGAGACACATCGATCTAGATGTACCCAGGAACTAGTCTTGTAAGAAACCTAACGCTATCTCTGGGAGCTACAATAGTCATGATCTTGGTAAAGTCTATGATAAGACAATCATGATCTTGATGGATCAAAAGGCAACTCTTCAATACATATCTCAACATGGAATATCTAGTTGATGAAGACTTCGGTGAAGGGATAACAAAGATGTTGCAACAGTAATGAAGTGATGTAGTAGTGATGGCCTTGATGGTGCAACAATGAAGATGATCTCAACAGTGACAAAGAAGAGTATTTGTGTCTTGGTATTGGAGTGGCCTAGTGAGTCAAGGGTCATGGTCTTGGTGTTTGTCAGGTATAATCTCTATAAGAAGAATTATGTGCGGGTTTACCTCTTCAAGAGGGAGAGCTTTTGGCCCTGGCAGAATGCCAACTTCTTGTGTTCTTGTCTCTTTGTTTTGGTAGCAATTTGATGAAGTAAACACACACACTCATAATAAGAAGAATATGAAGATAAGATAAATAGTAAAAGAATTTCACAAATTGTTATCAAGCTAAGAAGAATCACATTAACTATATTTTCCCTAGATTCTTCAACATGGTATCGGAGCTAAGGTGCTGAAGTCAAATGAAGGGAAGAAAAAGAGACATACAAGGATCTGTCTTCAAGGACATTAGAGCAGGTTGAAAGTATTAAAGGAGAAAGTATACAACAAGTAGGTCTACAACAGTCATGGAGTATTAACTTCAGTAATTACAGTCATGCACCCAACTCATGCTCATTCTGTTGGAGCATATCAGTGATCCTCATTTCTCTATCACTGAACTTTCTCCATGCCATAAACGATAGTCTCAAGTATATATATATATATATATATATATATATATATATATATATATATATATATATATATATATATATATATATATTGCAGAAGTAATCCAAGGAATACCTCTCACAATCCATGATTACATCACTGTCTTAGTCTAGTTATTACATCAAGGTAGTTTCGGTGATGAGACAGTCTATCTATATAGTGACACCCATAGTTTAGTCATGTTATTCATTGACAAGTTTGGGCTCTCTATACATTGCCTCTCTACACAATGTACATAATTGTGTAGTGCGATATCAATATACTTGTCACAGTCTCAAATTGTGTCTATGATTACGATCTCAATAGCATGGTGCTCGGATCAAAAAATAGTATCATTAACATATCAACAATATGTTGAAGTCAAAATACCTTAAAAATGAATTGGGAAGGTCGTGAAGTAGTCTCAGTAATGTCAAGATCACTGATGTCATGGTGTTAGAAGGCCTCCAAGGAAGTCGTGATGAAATGATACTAATGATGGGAAACTCAAGAAAAAGAAGCATCAAGGTGAAGATCTCCTCTTCACACACCAAGTAAGTAAATTTCAATTTTATAATAAGATTTGGTTAAATGATTATATGATTGCAAGGGGATTTACAAATCAATTAGACAATCAGAAGTCCTTGCATATAATAAGGAGGATTGTCATAATCCTCATAGAAAAGAGAAATCATTGATATCTATGAATAGGTCTATGAAATTCAAGCATAGTTTGAATCCATCAAGAGATTCATAGAATTCATATGATATCACTCAAAAGTCCTCTCATACCTAAATAGAAGAAGAGGAGACATAAAGACAGATATATGAAATGCTAGATATACTCTTGGAAATTAAAGTAAAGAAGGTCACTTAGACCTACACAATAGTAAGGGTGTCAAAGAATGAAGGAATAACTTCATGAAGATCTAGGAATGATGATAAGAAGGTATTCATCATTGATGAGAAAGGTAACAAATATCAATGAACAAAGAAGGTTACCTCACCTGACAATTTGTTGTCTCTATGCTAGATAGAAAAAGACAAGTTGCAGTCTATAGTATTAGAGGATAAAATAATTCAACCATGTGTAAAAGAGAAATCCAAGGTTGGTCCTCAAGAAAAGAAAAAAATAAGTATAGTTTCTTTTGGAACTCCAACTTATGGAATTCATGGGATAATGGTGTGATGACATGAAGTAGAATTAAGGAAGCTTCTAGAAGAAGCCTACCTAAAGGTAAAATGAGGTATGTGTGCTTGTATTTAATATTATAATCTCATGTCATATGGTTGCACATAACAATGGATCATTACTTATATCTTTAGAAGCATGATGAAAAGAATATTCTCCTCTGAAAGAATGCAGGAAGGCATAAGTCACACTAGATGAAATCAACATAATATGTCCTCATATGAAATATGACGTAGTTGACTAAGAAAATATGATTAAAATATCCGAGAAATGGAATGTATGAGGAAGGAAGAGATAGTGATATATGCAACCACGATGAAGGCAGTCAAAATCAAAAAGACCTGTTAGAGCCTAGATCGACCTCAGGCTGAAGAGAGGCAATCCAAGGATAACCACAAACCACACTTAACTTGGTAGCTAGCCCTACCAGGTCGGGAGAGGGCTCTCTCCTTGTCAATCTCAATTGAGATGACTGAAATGAATATGAATTTTAGGCTAGGTACAGTAGCTCTAGGGTTTTTGTTTGAATTTGATGGTTTGGTTGCTTGATCAAATGGAGCAGGCAACTTAGGTCCGAGAAATCAAATCAGGGATGCAGACATGTTCTGTGGGGCAAGATAGATAAGTGTTTATGCACTAGTAATCGAGTGAGATGGTTGGTTTAATACTGCTGAGGGGTTGAGGAGGGCATGTGGAGACCATGAATCCTCTTCAAACAGCTGAAAACATTAAGAACTAAATGCATTCCCAAGGCAAAGCACGATTAACAATATATTTTTCCTATTTCTCTCGATTCATTTAGTTCATAAGAATGGAAAACGTTTTGACACATATAACACAAGAATAACTTATTACAAAATAAGAAACAATACAAAAACACAGTATCATAAGAATCCCACAAAAATAGCTGCAAAACCTAGTTTTATTCCTTGCCAAACTGTGGAAGTAATGTACAATGAAGCTCAAAGCATCCACAAGAGTCCAACCTTTGCAAATGACTGAAAAAGTACATAATATAGGCAAGGAAACTACTCATGCTAGCTATCAGGGGTCGAATCCATGAGAAGAAGGGTGGTTTCAACCATATCTAAACTAGGAACACAAAAGTAGGCAGTGGAACAACTTGCCTATAAAACTTAGGAAACCAATTCATTCATCATCAAACCACTTGAAACTTGATGTATCTATCCTATGAGGTGTTTTTCATCCATATTTACATCAAATACATCATTTACCATGCTACATCTACCAATGAATGAAGAAAAATTCAAATGTAGCGAAAACTAGGAGAAATTTGGATTTTAAAGCAAAACTGGCAAAATCCATTTAATGCGCAACGCCAAAAATTTAATGCGTAGCACCACTTTAGGGGAAGTTTTGGAGGCCTTCCCAGTGTCCAAATCAGGTGCAAGATGGCTTGTTGGAAAGCCCTGTCTGTCTAGTTTTTGGAACAATTTGATCTTTCCTATTTGGAGCTCATTTTCCCCTCCAAAATCTAGTTCTCCCAAGACTGCTTCCTGTGGGTCAAAAAGTGGTAGAGAGGGCATTTTTGGGTGTTTTTTGCTCTTTTGGTGGCCAAGATCTTGTCCAAATCTTTTCAAACTTTTTGGGTTTTCCTATTTTTTCATGCTAATTCCAAATATGTAAGCCATTTTCTCAAAAGATGCTCCAGTCAAAAGCGCAGTGCCACAAGTTGGGTTTCCCTCAAATTCATCATTTTCCCACAAACCCTAGCTTGTTGCTACAATTTGACAATTTTCTAGGCCAGGTCCATGTTTTTCCCTTTTGGACCCCTTCCTCTCACTCAATATTTGAAATTCAACTTTCCCCTACTTCCTAGCATCCCTCCCTACTTTCCAAAATTTTCTCAAGAATTTAGAAACCCCTTATCCCCTTCATTTCTACAAATTTCCTGTTCCACACATCAGGATAGGTTTTACTAAAATGATGTTTTTAAGCAAGATAAAATGAATTTGTAAATAGTGAGAGACATTTTATTCCATAATAGGCCAAGGAAGAAAAACCTCCTTCACGTTTTACACAGGTGTCAAGGTTTTAGAGAAATGTCAAAAATACAGTTGCCTCAGGATGGTTGTTGCACCTCTATAGTGACCTTGGTAAAATCAATATTTATCCTAGCCTTGTTGTCCAAATGACTTATGTGATGAGTCAAATGATAATTAAACAGAAAGAGCTTTCCAATGAGCTATCATGAGCTCAATTTGGAGTTGAGAAAGACCTTCAAAAGTTAACTGCAACAACACTCTGCATTTAGGCAACCTCATTTTGCACATTTTGACCAGTCTTGGGAGATTTGACTTTGGACAGGGAAAATGAAATTCAAATTAAACAATTCAAGATGTTCTGGAAAGTACTTGACAAGCTTTCCAACGAGCTATCTTGCACCCAATTTGGACATGGGAAAGGCCTCCAAGACTCGGTCTGAATAGGCGCTCCGCATATAATCAGTGGCGCTGCGCATTGAAATGTGAAACACAGGAAAACCCAACAGTGGCGTTGCGCTTTTGACTGGAGCATATTTTGAGAAAATGGCTTACATATTTGGAATTAGCATGAAAAAATAAGAAAACCCAAAAAGTTTGAAAAGATTTGGACAAGATCTTGGCCACCAAAAGAGCAAAAAACACCCAAAAAATTCCCTCTCTACCACTTTTTGAACCAAAGGAAGCAGTCTTGGGAGAACCAACTTTTGGAGGGGCAAATGAGCTCCAAATAGGAAAGATAAAATTGTTCCAAAAACTAGATAGGCAGGGCTTTCCAAGAGAAATTAACTTCAAGACCCTAGGAGAGGGAAATGAGTCTTACCCAAGTACAACTGAAGCACGAATAAGGTGTAAAATGACCCATTGGAACCTGAAATGATGATGACAACTCTCTAAATGATGGTACACTCATTTGAATGGTGACATGGACCAATACTTGGAAGACTTTGGAATGAGTGAAAACAAATCCTATACTTAATACCCAGTGACCAAATTTTACTTGAAGACTCACTAAAATGACAAAATTTGACCTTGACACCTTAAAATCACTTTGTAAGAGCATGTTTGATCACTGGAGGAAGGCTGTAAAGACTGACTCTAACATTGGCTCCAATGGTGATGGTAGCTCCTTGGAGGTGCAAAGAACATCATAGACCTAGTAGCCTTATCCATTGGGCATGGAGTCAAAAACTCAAGCTAAAATTACATGACTAAATACTGATGACTCAAAGACACAAACTGACTCTGAAACTATCTTGAAACTGACTAAAACAAAAAATGACTCAAGACTTACTTAAATAAAACAAGTACTTAAAAAGATTTTTAATGGCAACAGACCATCAATATTTGAGGGCTTCAAAACATGATGACAACCACCTACCTACTAATGAAATATGTACAATGTGGAGTGGCCCTTCCAATGTAACCAATCCAGCAGATGGCTACATACCGAAATTCTGCTCGCACTTTCCCCGAGCAGGTAGAACGATGTACATTTAGACAACTCACAATAACAACTGAAACCAAGGCTTATGCTAATGAACTAGGCAACATTCATCCTTTCTAATGCTTGCAAAAGAATGCCAAACGGATCTTGAAAATCCTGAAGCACTAGCTTGTCTTGAGATCGAGCAGCAAAAATACAAGTACTCCCTTCATTCTGATCTAAAAGAACAGTTGGTTGCTAATTGATAGGAAGGAATAGAGTAGTATAAGCTTCTGTTATCTAAGTGTTGGCTGTAAATTCCTCGACCATGAGAAATCATGACTCGAATTCTGGCATAATGTCTCTCTCAGGCTCAATTTCATAGTCTAAGCCTTTCTTAAATAGAAAACATTCTTCAAGATTATCAAACATCACAGTCTTATCATCTTCATGAAGGAACACATTATCTATTCGTTGATCTATAAATCTAATTTCAAGACTGTCATTATTTTCAAAAGTGGAAGAAGCTTCATTAACACCTTCTTGACTATGTGAACATTGCAAACCTGCGTTAGCTTGTGCTGTAACTTGACCTTTAAGGAGTTGATCTATCTCATCTTCAGATAGAGGAGATAATACTTTTTGTTTTCTTTTGCTGAAACGATTATTGTTTTCTTGAAATAACATTTCAAAACATGAAAAACTTGAATGACAGTCCTCAATTCCGTGGTCTTCTAAAATTTGAAAACATTGTTGATCATCTTCATATGACATGGCAATCAAATTGTCATCGCACTCATCAGTCATACAGGGAAAAAGTTCAGATAGTTCTTGAAACTCAAAACTAACACTTCTATCATTTACCACTGAGTTATCCAAAGAATATTTTTCACTTACATGAACAAAGATCTCATCTTATTTTTCATAAAAGAACTGGATTACCTCCTCATGAAGACTTTGTTATAATGAAATGAGAACACTTGGTTCAATAACTTTGTCTTCTTCTTTCCAGACGATCTCAACAACAGAGCTATCCTTCATGGGATTCAGCACAAGGTACTCATCATCATCACGATCTGAATCTAGATCTGAAATAGCCAACCTGATTTTATCACAATCTAAAATTGAAACTTGATTTCCCTGCATACTGTCATCTGCTATGAGCATATCTAAAATAAGAAGTTCTCCTTCATCATTTTCCATTGTACTATGATCTTGTTCCTGTTGCAAATTTTCCTGCGCATCTTGATAAGTATCCACTAAGCTCTCTTTATGCTGCTGAAATGGATTTTCATACAGGGCTTCCATGATCTCATTGTCCATGAAGTCATCATCTTCATAAAATTTCTCAAGATTTTCAATAAAACTATAAGCATGTCCACAACAGTTCTGAACTAATATTAATGATTGATAAGATTCTTTATACCTTTCAAAGAAAATGGTATGAAAACCTTTCAAACAGTAAATACTAGCACGCGGCAAACTTTCATACCAAGATTGGGCTTCACTTTCCATAGTGGACATGAATATCTTCATCAAGAAGTCTTCAGGAAAATCAACCTTCAACATGCGAATATGTATGTGAAATCTAACCAGATGTAAAGTAGCATCATTCCTATCATCATCTTTAAACATATGCAAATTCCTTTGCCAATCTATCTTCAAAATTTTATTTGGGAGCCCTGGAATGTGATCTCGGCTCATGGGAGCATACCTTCGATCCAGCGAATCCATTTTGATAACAATGAATTCACTAAGAAATTCTTCAGGCTACTGGTTATTAAAGAGTAGAGTCGCCATAAAAATTATGAACCTTGGGATTTTTCGACACTGGAGTCGCCAGGTGAATGATTTCAGCCTTCAGGTGTCTGATAATTGTCCACCATCAACAATTAGATCTAAACTTGATACATTTTACTGAGGAACATAAAAATACTTCCCCAGTATGGTTGCCACTATGTTAGACCTAGATCGACCTCACGCTAAAGGGAGGCAATCCTAGGATAACCACAAACCACGCTTAACTTGGTAGCTAGCCCTACTAGGTCAGGAGAGGGCTCTCTCCTTGTCAATCTCAGTTGAGATGACTGAAATTAATATGAATTTTAGGCTAGGTATAATAGCTCTAGGGTTTTTGTTTGATTTTGATGGTTTGGTTGCTTAATCAAATGGAGCAGGCAGCTTAGGTTCAAGAAATCAAATTAGGGATGCAGACATGTTCTGTGGGGTGAGATAGATAAGTGTTTATGAACTAGTAATCAAGTGAGATGGTTGGTTTAAGACTGCTGAGGGGTTGAGGAGGGCATGTGGAGACCATGAATCCTCTTCAAACAGAGGAAACCATTAAGAACTAAATGCATTCCCAAGGCAAAGCAATGTTAACAATGTATTTTGCCTATTTCTCTTGATTCATTTAGTTCAGAAGAATGGAAAAGGTTTTGACACATATAACACATAAGAATAACTTATTACAAAAGAAGAAACAATACAAAAATATAGTATCACAAGAATCTCAAAAAAATAGTTGCAAAACTTGGTTTTATTCCTTGCCAAACTGTAGAAGTAATGTACAATGAATATCAAAGCATCCACAAGAGTCCAACCTTTGCAAATGACTGAAAAATTACATAATATAGGCAAGGAAACTACTCATGCTAGCTATCAGGGGTCGAATCCATGAGAAAAGGGGTGGTTTCAACCATATCTAAACTAGGAACAAAAAAGTAGGTAGTGGAACAACTTGCCTCTTGTAGGTTTTAACCCTATACAGAAATTACCTGCATACGAATTCTAAAACACAGAAAATAAACAATGTGAGAGCATAACACATAAAACACATATACACAGAGATTTTCCCCTGGATCCCAAAACCGGGACTACCATCTTGATTTTTCATTATGTCCCTTTCAATGTTATAATACATATTTATACATGCCGAAGCATCCAATACCATGGACCGAAAACCATCACATCCAATACCATGGACCGAAAACCATCACGTCCAAAAAACATGTGTGAAAATCATGCATAAAACCATTGGTGGGTTCGTTCAACCTAACATAGGGTCCAAAACCAAAATTTTCCGGGGTGCTGCCCTGGACCCCATAAAGTGGGGTTACGAGTGCCCTTCAAACCCCCTGTTAACTACGTGGAAAAAATATAACACAACCCAACATTCTCCCACTTGTTTTTTTCTTTTCACAGGGGGCCATAAGAGAGCTTAGTCATTTTCCCAGCCCTGAAATGCCCATTGTCTCTCTACACCAAGATAACTTCTCAGAGCTCACAGATTTTGTCAATGCATCTGCTATATTCTTCAAAGTGTCCACCTTTACCAGCAACACCTTTTTGTCCTCTATCATATCCCTCACAAAGTGATACTGAACATCAATGTGCTTTGTCTTTGAATGATATGCAGGGTTCTTTGCCAAGAAAATTTCACTTTGGCTATCACAGTCTATCCTTATAGCTTCCTGTACTAACCCCATACTTGAACACAATCTCTGCAACCAAACTTCTTCCTTGCTTGCATGAGTGGCTGCCATGTATTCTGCCTCTATAGTTGATAGTGCCACTACAGATTGTTTCTTACTCATCCAACTAACTGCACCTCCAAATAGGTTAAACACATACCCACTTGTAGATCTTCTCTGATCCAGATCTCTAGCCCAATCTGCATTAACAAAGCCATGAATATCAAACACTTTGTCCAATCCTGGTCTTCCTTGGTAGCATAAACCATAATCACTAGTGCCACGCAAATACCTGAAAACCCGCTTCACTATTGTCCAGTGATCCTTCCCTGGTTTTGACATAAACCTGCTCAATACTCCCACTGCATGTGCAATGTCTGGTCTAATACAGACCATTGCATACATCAAGCAACCGACTGCACTTGCATATGGAACATGGGACATGTCCTCTTCCTCTTCTTGTGTCTTGGGACACTATTCAGCAGATAACCTCACACCTACAGGAATAGGAACCTTCACCGGTTTACTATCCTGCATATTAAATCTTTGCAGTATTGTCTTGACATACTTCCTCTAGTTTAACCAGAGCTTCCTCTTTGTACAATCTCTTTTAATTTCCATGCCCAAAATATAGTTTGCAGCACCAAGATCTTTCATGTCGAATTTGGAGAACAGTTGGGTCTTCAAATCTTGGATAATTTCTTTGTCATTTCCAACCAGCAACATATCATCCACATACAAGACCAGATAAATAACACGGTCACCAATTAATTTAAAATACACACAGTGATCTACTTTGCTTCTGGTGAAGCCAAGTCTCCATGAAAATGTATCAAATTTCTGATACCACATCCTTGGTGACTGTTTTAATCCATACATAGACTTCTTTAACTTGCATACCAGTTCTTTCTTACCCTTCACCGCAAAGCCTTCAGGTTGCTTCATGTATATTTCCTCTTCCATATCCCCATGAAGAAATGTTGTCTTCACATCCATCTGTTCTACCTCAAAATCAAAAGCAACAACAATAGATAAAAGTAATCTAATAGAAGTTACCATGGCAACAAGAGAAAAAATATCACCAAAATCAATTCCCGGCACCTGGGAATAACCTTTTTCTACCAACCGAGCTTTGTATTTCTCCACCTTTCCTTCTACATTTGTCTTCTTCTTGAACACCTATTTTCTGCCAATGGGTTTCCTTCCAGCCGACAACTCCACCAGATCCCAAGTCTCATTTTTGTGCAAAGATGCCATTTCATCAACCATAGCCTCTTTCCAGAGTTTTCCATCCTCAGAATCCACTGCTTCCTTCACAGTTATGGGATCATCATTAGTAACAGACAAAGAAAAATTTGAACAGAAAGCAGATGGACTATACCTTTCTGGCTGCTTTCTTTCTCGAACTGATCTTCTCACAGCTGGAGTTTATGGCTCTTCATCTTCTGAATCCTCCTCTGCTGTAGAGTCTGATTCTTCCTCCTTTAGCTCAAACTCTATATTCTCAGGTTCCTTTGGTTGGTCTTCATGTTTAATAACATCTTTCACCTCTCTGAACACCACATCTCGGCTGTACACAACCTTCCTTGTTACTGCGTTCCAAAGCTTATAACCATTTAAACCATCCTTATACCCAATAAAGATGCACTTTTCAGATTTACTATCCAACTTGGTTCATTTCTCCTTTAGAACATGTACATATGCATCACATCCAAATACCCTTAGATGTGAAAGAGAGGGTTTCTTACCAGTCCATACCTCTTGTGGAGTCTTATCCTCCAACACTGATGAAGGTGACCTATTGACCAGGTAACATACAGTATCCATCGCCTCTACCCAGAATTCCTGTCCTAACCCGGCACCACTGAGCATGCTTCTCGACCTTTCTATCAACATCTTGTTCATTATTTCTGTAAATCCATTTTGATGAGGTGTATATGGAGTAGTCTTCTGCCGTGATATACCACACTTCTTACAGAATTCTTCAAATTCCTTGCTGCAAAACTCTCCACCATTATCTGTCCTCATCACCTTTATCTTCTTCTCTGTCTAGTTTTCCACCAGAGCCTTAAATTTTTAAACCTGTCAAAGACTTCAGATTTCTTCTTAAGGAAATATATCTATGTATTGCTTGAGAAGTCATCAATAAATGATACATAGTACACAGACTTACCCAGTGATGGAACCTTCACAGGTCCAAACACATCACTGTGCACAAGCTCTAATATCTATTTCGCCCTCTTACCACTAGAGGGAAAACTCACCCGATTCTGCTTCCCATATACACAATTTTCATAGAAATCAAAATCTAGAGAGCTATTACTCATACCTTCTACCATACCTTTACTATGAAGTATTCGAAGGCCCTTCTCTCCAATATGTATAAGACTTTGATGCCACAACATGGTCTTCTCTCCAGAGACCACCAGATTTTCTGCTCCACTTTCAGGAACCATAGAACTATTGCACCCATCAATAACAGTGCTACTTTGTAGCTTGTACAGAGTTCCAATCCGAACTCCCCGCATCAATACCAGTGCTCCATGAACCATTTTGCAGGTATCCTTCTCGAACACTATTTTTACACCTGCATCATCCAGCTTGCTTAGAGAAATCAGATTTCTGGCTAATGCAGGAATATGTAGAACACCTGGAAGTGTTCTAACCCTTCCATCTTGAAACTTCAACTTTACTTTTCTGCAACCAATGATTCTAGCCTTCCTATCATCCCCCAAGAAGACATCACCACCATCATATTTCTCATACTCGCAGAACCACTCTCTATGGGGAGTGAAGTGAAAGGATGCACCTGAGTCAATCAACCATGCCTCATGATCTACATGTGTACTTGAAGAAGCCAAGTACACATCACCACCTTCATCTGAGGTGGTTTTCGCATCTATAGAAGGAGCCTGATCAGATCCATTTCCTTTGTCAAGAGCTTTAGATTTACAGTCCCTTTTAAAGTGGCATTCCTTTCCGCATTTCCAGAACACCACCTTTACAGGTTTTCCTGGAGATTTAGATCTCCCACTCGATGACTTATTTTTGTTTCTGTTCTGGGACCGTCCTCGTATAGACAAGTCATCACCATTCTCGCTCTCCATATTTTTCCATCTCATATCCTCCGTCAGCAAGGCTGAGACTATTTCATCAAACTACAAGGCAGTTGCATTACTACCTATTGTAATAACCAGACTATCCCATGAATTTGGTAGAGAACAAAACAAATTGATGCACTTATCTTCATTTGAAATTTTAATATCAACAGATGCTAACTGACTTACCACAGTATTAAATGCGTTCAGATTCTCTGTCACCGAGTCTCCATCTTTCATCCTCAGGTTATATAGCTTTTTTCGCAGGAACAGTTTATTCACCAGAGACTTCGATTGGTACAAAGTCCCTAACTTGTCCCACAAAGCCTTCACCGTAGCTTCCCCTGATACATTCAGCAATACTGAATCTGAGACACACAATCGTATTGTGCTATTTTCCTTCCGATCCAACTTCTTCCATTCTTCATCGGACACTCCCATTGGTTTAGTACCCGGATCTACTGTGATCCACTGATCTTTATCCACCAATAGATCCTCCATCTTGAGTTTCCACAACTAAAAACTCTGACCATTAAATTTCTCGATCTCTATCTTTCCACTGCTCGCCATCTTCTTTCACCACCAGAATCGATCTCACAGATCTCCTACTGAACAGGGTCTACCACAAGCCCGAGCGAAACCACTCAGCAACAAAGGCATCCCCTTGAAGCCAAATCTGCTCTGATACCAAATGTAGGTTTTAACCCCGTATAGAAATTACCTGCATACAAATTCTAAAACATAGAAAATAAACAATGCGAGAGCATAACACATAAAACACATATACACAGAGATTTTCCCCTGGATCCCAAAACCAGGACTACCAGCTTGATTTTTCATTATGTTCCTTTCAATTTTATAATACATATTTATACATGCCGAAGCATTCAACACCATGGACCGAAAACCATCGCGTCCAAAAAACATGTGCGAAAATCATGCATAAAACTATAGGCGGGTCCGCCCAGCCTAACATAGGGTCCAAAACCAAAATTTTCTGGGGTGCTGCTCTGGACCCCAAAAAGTGGGGTTAGAGGTGCCCTTCAAACCCCCTGTTAACTACGTGGAAAGAATATAACACAACCCAACATCTCTAAAACTTAGGAAACCAATTCATTCATCATCAAACCACTTGAAAATTGATGTATCTACCTTATGAGGTGATTTTCATCCATATTTACATCAAATACATCATTTACCATGCTACATTTACCAATGAATGAAGAAAAAGTCAAATGTAGCGAAAACTAGGAGAAATCTAGATTTTAAAGCAAAATTGGCAAAATCCATTTAATGCGCAGCACCAAAAATTTAATGTGCAACGCCACTTTAGGGGCAATTTTGGAGGCCTTCCCAGTGTCCAAATCAGGTGCAAGATGGCTTGTTGGAAAGCTGTGCCTATCTAGTTTCTAGAAGAATTTTATCTTTTTTATTTGGAGCTCATTCGCCCCTCCAAAAGTTGATTCTCACGAGACTACTTCCTGTGGGTCAAAAAATGGCAGAGAGGGCATTTTTTGGGTGTTTTTTGCCCTTTTGGTGGCCAAGATCTTGTCCAAATCTTCTCAAAATTTTTGGGTTTTCTTATTTTTTCATGCTAATTCCAAATATATAAGCCATTTTCTCAAAATATTCTCCAGTCAAAAGTGCAATGCTAGTGGCGTTGTGCACCTATTGGGTTTTCCTATGTTTCACATTTCAATGCACAGTGCCACTGATTCTATGCACAGTGCCTTATTCAGACCAAGTTTTGGAGGTCTTAAATGTGTCCAAATTGGGTCCAGGATTACTCGTTGGAAATATTGTCAAGTCTACTTTCCAGAACATCTTGAATGTTTCAATTTGGAGTTTATTTTCTCTGTCAAAAGTCAAATCTCCGAAGACTGGTCAAAATGTGCAAAATGAGGCTGCCTAAATGTAGAGTGTTGTTGCAGTCAACTTTTGAAGGTTTTCCTCAACTCCAAATTGAGCTCATGATAGCTCATTAGAAAGCTATTTGTGTCTAGTTATCATTTGACTCATCATACAAGTCATTTTGTCAACAAATATAGGATAAATATGGATTTTACCAAGGTCACTCCAGAGGTGCAACAACCCTCCTGAGGCAACTGTAGTTTTGGCATTTATATAAAACCATGACACCTGTGTAAAAAGTGAAGGAGGTTTTTCTTCCTTGTATTAAAATGGACAAAAACCTCTCTCAATTTTTACAAATTCATTTTATATTGCTCAGTGTAATGCCCCACTTAAATCTTATCCTACAAATTTTGTTAATGTTTACATTATCTAAAAATATTGAGAAATATTGGTCTAATATAAAATTCATGATTTCCATTATTCAAATTCCCCACTTACCTTCTCAAATTGAATATTAGGTAGGATATGATCTCCTTCCATTATTTCAAAATATATGTATTCATTTCACATTACCCAATGTACCCTCACATTTACTAAGGAGAAGACATGGTCCTCTCCATGTAATTACATCTCACATTCCCCAATGTACCCTCACATTTACTTGGGAGAAGACATAGTCCTCTCCATCTTATTATCAATATATATATTCATTTCACATTCCCCAATGTACCCTCACATTTACTAAGGAGAAGACATGGTCCTCTCCATGTAATTACATCTCACATTCCCCAATGTACCCTCACATTTACTTGGGAGAAGACATAGTCCTCTCCATTTAATTATCAATATATATATATATATATATATATATATATTCACCTCACATTCCCAAATGTACTTTTCAGATTTACTTGGGAGAAGACATGATCCTTTCCCATTAAATTCTCAATTTTATATTCATGTCACATTTCCAAATGTACCCCTAGCTTACTTGGGAGAAGAGAAGTCAATTGTAAGGATGGATGAGAAGTTAATGACATTAACAAGAGGTGGTTGAGATGGAGAAGGGAAGGAGGGTATAAAAAGGGAAGGGGGAAAGGAAGAAAAGGGGGGGGTTGGAGTCTTGCTTAGGATTGTGGGGGTTGGTTGTGATTGTTTGGCCTTGTCATGATTTTGGGAGACCTTGGAAACCTGTGGAGGTTTCTTGGGTTTGAGAGGAGGAAAGTATCATTATCTAGTTTTGCACATTCTTCTTGAGGACACACTATATTTGGTTGGACTTGGGCACGGAGGGCTAGGGAACCTGTGGAGGTTTCCTGGGCTAGGAATTTATTTCCTAGTTGGCTGGGAGGTAAATCCGATTGGGTCGGTGAGAATGAGTGTTCAGCTGGAGCTATAAGACAAAGGTATCATCATCAACCATCGGAACAGGTATTTTTCCATGGACTACTCTTGTTAAGTTGATATCAATGGAGTGCTCACCTTAATTTATGTTGCTTATGATAAAATGATAAGATGTTAAATGTTTAAAGCTATGTAAGAAAGTCAGTAAGCTCCTTTTATTACTTTTAAATCAGCAGGAAAATAGATCTGTTAGTATATAATAGATTGAGGCTCTAATAATAGGAATCAGGTCTTTACACATGGTACCAGAGCTTTGGTTCAAAATTTGGACCTTGAAGCCTACCCACTAGAGATTTTTCAAATCTAGTTTAATCTTTGAAGACCAAGACATTACTAACTTGTAAATTAAACTTCAAAATTTTCCTTGCAATCCGGTAGAAGCTTCCATCTAAGCTAAAATAACACTTTAGTTTTTGTTGCAACAAGAAAATTTTCTGTTTTCGGGCAAATAAAATTGTGTAGAAGACCATTCTGCGCTAAACCTTTTGGCAGTATTCTTTGAAGGCGGTTCTTTGAGCAATTTGAAGTAATATTAGCATGTGTTCATGTTTGCGGCATTCCATGCTTTGCGCAGATGAAGAACTGAGCTCTCTAAACTTCTTTTCCCATTCTCTTTGAGCAATTTCCTCGGCCTTGTACTGATCAATCAACTCTGCCTGCTGTTCTAGCACCCTTTCCATTATCCATCACCCACTTTTCCCTTCCTTACTCTCACAAGAAAGTGCCTGTACACTCCATGGATATTATAAATGGCAAGGGAAATCTGATCAGGTATTTTTTTTCATTTATTTTTATTTTTAAAGTGCATTCATGCGTCGATTCAGAAAGGCGAACCAGGCCAGAATGATCCTTCTACACTAGGGCATTTTCACTGGCTCATGTATGCGTTTAATTAATTCCATTTTGCATAAAAGCCAGGTAAAATGTTAGGATACAAGTCTTGAATTGAAGAAATTTTAGGATTCAGTAGAGACTGTATTTTGGATATCTTAGCTATTACCCTGATTTTAATCGGGAACTTTAACAACTGAATATGTTAATTTATCTCTTACATCAGAGTAAACGTGATGACAAACTAGAGTTCTCTTTCTGGTTACCAATTGCATTGTCGAATCCCTCGAGTCTTTGCAAAGTATAAATTTTAACAAAGAATTTAAATCTGCTGGTGTCTCGATGCACATATAAATTCATATAATTAAAGTACAAGTATGTAATCGAGGGGACATAATTCACCAGTGACTGAGTATTGAGTCGTTCACCAGTGTTTCGTTCCTGCTGTGGTATGCCAAAAGGGATGAGGCCAGAGTAACTTCTGCGTGACTTTTGGGGAATAGATGCCCTTCAACCCTGGCACCTAAGCCAAAGGAATTCTTTGTTGTGAAATGCATCACCCGACTATTTTTCTCAAAACAACCTTAAAAAAAAAAAAACAGAAAGTCTGTAGAGCATGTCAAATATATAATAGAATTCCAGCACACATATCCCGAGTCTGATAGGTGCATTTAGTACCATGCGACATGCTTAGACACAAATGGTTTCTTTTGCTCCCTACTTCAACTATTTCGGTATAACTTATCCTGTTTTTGCAAGTTGGATACGTTGTTATAGGTCGGTAGAGTATTAGACTCTGAATACTCTGTAATCAAAGATCGACATTTCAGTAAAACTTACATAAGGTTGAATATGGTGGCAAAGTTTGGATAGTTGACCTTAACAAGATTATCGTCATAGTTAAAAGATTCACTGAGTCTTTCAACAACTCCCAAGTTAAACTTTGCTAGGCCCCGTCACTGAGCTGAAGTAACTTGGTCTTGAGTCCGGCTCTCTGTCTAGTGAGTCAAACTAGCTAGACACAAGTCAGATGTTGGCCTACTGTCTGACCTATGAGTGACTCGTGGATTATTCACTGCTTGGCGCGGCCAGCTCGCAGGCAGATGGAAATACTTCCCAGCATCAGATATAAATACAAAAGATGAAAAGCTGAGTTTTGTCAAGTTTGAGTCAAACTCTTGCACTCCGACCTTGCCTAGATATTTGGGGAGCAAGTTTTTCAACATTGACTATCATACCCTGTGAATGTATGATGTCACAGTTGCTTTCTTTAATTGCAAATAAATCCTTATTATCAATAATATTATTTCTCTTCATTGAAAATGCGGTGATCTATAATCCAAAACTATCAATGTATCTTACCGAGCTCTATAGGATACTCTGAAGAGGGGAAATCAGAGTATTGTCTCTGCTATTTATGAAAGATGTAAGAAGATAGTGAAAACTTGAAACCATTAGGAGAAAGAACCTATCTAGAATGTCCTGCTGTTGTACGCCTACTCTGGAAATTGGGTGGTGTTTGTTATCACTTAGATATTCCATAAAGGAAAAGTCCAACCTTACTCAAGGGGATGCCTAAGGAAACTATAAAGTGGATCACTACTTGTCACCGATGTGATTCACTCCACTCTTTAGGCAGGAAAACTTAGCCAAGGGGGGGAATTCCTTGAGCAAATTCTAAGCCTATCATTGGTATAGGGAAGGAATTTGTCTAAGACTAGCGAATTCAACCCAACTAGCTCCCTCAAGGATCTAACATCAAATGTAAGAAAATTTCCAAGAGTGAAGGTCCAAACCCCCCAATGGATGCCTATGTAATTTCAAAATTTTATTTATGTGAAATACTTGAGAATAGAGCAAAATGATCCTCGTTAATTCCCCAAATAACAATAACCACGTGGGTGCCAAAAATGGTGATGATTTAAGAATTTGATATCAGCAAGGTATTCATATATGAAAACTGTAAAAAAAAACATTCAACCACGAGAATGCTATTTGAGTGTTTGCAGATTTGTAATGTCAATAGGAGAAATGTTAATTTCACCAAATTTCATTCCGTTGGACCACAATTGTATGCGATACAAAATGTGGAGATGATTTTGAATTTTAAATCTACTGTGAGAGTATGCCTATGAACAGTACATATAACATAAAGTTGTTCATTTAACAAGAATTAATCCATAGCAAGCCAAGTTTGAAACATTTCACATGCAAAGCATAGGACAAGGGGACCAACATCATATAGAACTACTGCAGAAAGGGATGAATAAGAGAAAGTTGTTGATTTGACAAGAATTAATCCATAGTATTCCATGTTTGAAACATTCCACATGCAAATCATAGGACAAGGGGACCAACATCATATAAAATTGCTGCAGAAAGAGATGAATAAAGTGCTTTAGATGCTTCACTAAGAAAAACTCGCTGAGATGCCTCAAAGAATTCAAAATTCCATGACCATATTTAAATCATTTGCGATATGACAGTCCATGTATATTGTTTATCGGCTTATATCCACAGAAAATTTAGTTCTAGCATTTAGCTTGTAGGATAGGGCTCTTACTTTCCCTCAACTGCAGCAACGTGATCTTAGTGGGCTGTCAGGAATATCTGATGATGGTCTTCTTGCTCTCTTGGAGAACAGTAAAACAAGTTTGGTGAAAGTCAACTTGAGTGGGTGTGTACAAGTTATAGATTGGGCTATATTTGGTATAGCCAACCTATGTGTAGAAAACCTTCAGACATTAATTCTAGATGGTTGTAGAAAGGTGACAGATCGAAGTCTGAAGATTATTGTTGACCTTTGTCCAACTTTACAGGACTTAGATTTGGCAAAGTGTGGGATTACAGATAATGGCATTGTCTCTTTATTATCTGCAAGACAACAGGCTATACAGATTCTTTCTTTACCAGGTTGTATGCAAATAACGGATAAATGCTTGCCTTTTATAGAAAAGATGGGTGAAACATTGCTTGGTTTGAACTTGCAGCACTGCAGTGGATTGAGTCAGAGGGCACTTGATTCAGTCGGGGCACATTTATGGCGGTGTGATCTACTTGTCTCTTAGAAAACACTTGGGAATATGAGATACAACAAATGCTACAGTTTGACTCAGGAATTTTTCTTCAAATATTGCAGGGTCGTGAATAATGTTTGTCAATCAAGAACACCAGCTGTTGTGCTATCTGAATTGTACAGTTGTATAATTGTATTGTATTAGCAAGGTCCATATGATCAACTTTATGCAATTTTATATATGAGTCAATGACACTGCAAACAACATGTAATGATTATTGTAGTGTGCTTGTTCCAAGTTTTGAGAAAGTTTGATATTTTTTTTTTGTTTGTAAAATTTGTTCAAATTTTATTGGAATTACAAATTTGCACCGTAATCTTTATACATTGTTCTAAGTTTTAGTTATTATATATATATATATATATATATATATATATATATATATATATATATATATATATATATATATATATATATATATATATATATATATATATATATATATATATTTTTAGTAAAATTTGATGGAAATTTATTGGAAACACAAATTCCAGCTGTAATGCAATCTGATTAATGTAATCCCTATACAATCTGAGTGTTTAATTTTATTTTTTCTTCTTCCAAAAACTGAATCTATTTATGCATTCTATAAAATTCCATCATAAATGATGTTTTAGATTTAGCGTTAATATATTATATAAATTGAAATTAGTATTGTATAAAAATTGAAATAAAATGATAAATACATCAATTTATATAGTATTGATTGTTTTGATGTAAAATGTAAGTTATAAAAAAAAAAAAATAATAATAATAAAAAAAAAATATGTACTATGTATTAAGTAAATTTTAATTAAAAGGGTATGAATAATTTATATAAGTTGGATATATATAAAGGGGGGAGTGTATGCTCAAAGAGCCAAAGAACTATAATCAAAGGATTATCCAAATTTAAAAACTCAACAACTATTGGAGTGGGTTTCCCAACTTAGTTTCAAAGGTAAATATTGTGTTCATTGTGCCTTGAATGGTTTTGATACTTCTATGTCTAAGAAAGAAATATGTGTTTGAGAGTTTTTCCTTATATGTAACTACTACTTGAAATAGGATTAATGGTTTATTGGTGAGTACACAAGAATGGTTCAAAATTTCATTTTATATGAGTATTTTGAAAGCCACCAAGAGCGAACTAATATTTGAGCATATTAAACCAACTCATTAATTAAAAATGTGTAGGTTGTATAAGAAATCACACATGAGAGGATTTAATCGATCCTTGGGAATCTTCTCAGTGCTAATAATGCTTGTTTACAAGCATAGTAAACGAAAAATTTATGACTATCATGTATGTGAGTCAGCTAAGAGGGACAAGTCCTAGGATGGATTAATAAGTCTTAGATATCGTGCAGATTTTGAACAAATCAAAATGGTGAGGACGCGAAGGAACCAAGGGCCTGGAGAGTCTTCACAAGGACCTCCTTCAAATAACCCATTACCTTCACCAGAATTGACTCTCATCTTGCGTTCCTTGGAAGCAATTAATGAAACCTTAAGAGGGCACCAAACAAATGAAATGGAAGGGGAACACCCTTCATCAGGGTTAGGGAACCCTGAGGGATCTAGAGATTATGATAGAAGACCTTCAGTTGAGGACATTAGTAGAGAGCTCCAGAAGATTAAACTCCCAGAATTTGCAGGAGGTCGTGCCAGTGAGCGTGCAGAAGCCTGGTTAGAGGGGATGGGAAGGTGTTTCGCACTAAGGGATTACAATTCCAATTCCAAAGCCAAAATAGCAATATTCCAACTCAGAGATAGTGCTCTGAATTGGTGGGGTAACTTGGAGCGTCAACTACACCTCACTCCAGACACAGTTACTTGGGAATTATTTGAGGAGAGGTTCAGGAAGAAGTACCTACTAGCATATTATGAAGAACAATAGGTAGGAGACTTCCATGCCCTGATACAGGGAGGTCGTACTATAGAAGAATATGAAATTCGATTTATGGAATTGGTCAAGTACGTTTCCTACATGGATACTGACCAGTGCCAAGCGGATCGTTTTATGTATGGATTGAGACCTAAGATTAGGGCAATGGTACGGATGTGGAAACCATCCTCAGTTGCAGAAGCTGTAGAATAGGCTCGTTATGTCGAAGAACACCTAGATTTAAAGGGTGAAGGCAGAGCCATCTTTCCACGTCAAACAGGGTTTATGGGGAAGGCCCCTCGTACCTTCCCAAGGGGGGGAAGTCGGAGGCCACCACCATATGGAAACAGGGTTATACCTAGAACACCAACAGTAGGAATTTCAATGGTTTCTAGTGCAGCTTCACCCACAGTTTCAAGGGTGCGTACAAATCAAAGTCATAGGCGAGGAACAACAAGTGGGGGTAGGGGTTCCAGGGGAAGAAACTCTTTCCAAAGAACTCCACAACATTTGGTTCAAGGTCCACCATGCATCACTTGTTGGGGATGCGGAGGACCTCATTACCAGTGGAACTACCCAGAGTTTCGAACCAATAACAACAGAAGAGAGGGAAAAGAACCAATGGGGGAGCAGGTAGCCACCACCGAATCTATGCCGCAGTTGACAATCAGCAAGTTGAACACCAGTCTGCCGTGGTAGAAACCTCAGGTATGATAAACAAAGTAAAAGTTAAAATTTTGTTTGACTCTGGTGCTACAGATAGTTTCATTTCACCAGTTACATTAGAAAAATGTGGGTTGGCAACCTATGAGCACGATGACTTTAAACAAGTTGAGATGGCTTTTGGAATAAAACAAGCAGTAGGGCCTAGTGTTGACCAATGTCAGGTAAACCTCGGGGTGTGTATGACTAAGTTGAAGGCATGCGTCATAGAATTGGGAACGTATGATGTAATTGTTGGAATGCACTGGCTAGAAGCTCATCGAGCTTTGGTAGACTGTTTCAAGAAGAAGGTGATCTATTTAGATGATGAAGGTAGGCCAATTGAGATTTGTGGAATCAAGAGAGGAGTGTCCCTATGATTCATATCCATGATGAAGGTAAAACGTTGTCTCAGACAAGGTTGCAAACTGTATTTGGTCAAGACTGTAAGTGACCAGAAAGGACCTTCCCTAGATCAACATCCAGTTTTGGCTGAATTCAAGGATGTTTTTCCACAGGAATTGCCTGGATTACCTCCTGTAAGAGAGATTGATTTCACCATTGATCTGAAACCAGGTGCAGAACCAATATCTAAGACACCCTATAGGATGACAACTCCAGAGCTTTAAAGGAGCTCTTAGACTTGGGATTGATCAGACCTAGTATTTCCCCTTGGGGTGCACCAGTAATTTTTGTCAAGAAGAAGGATGGTTCCCTGCGCCTATGCATAGATTATAGAGACTTAAACAGAGCCACGATAAAGAATAGGTACCCAATACCTCGAATAGATGACTTATTTGATCAAATGAAGGGGGCAACGGTCTTCTCAAAAATCGATCTACGATCTGGGTACCACCAATTGAGGATAAAGGAGGAAGACATCTCAAAAACTGCATTTCGAACTCGATTTGGGCACTATGAGTTCGTAGTTGTTCCATTCGGTTTAACCAATGCACCAGCAGTATTCATGAGCCTCATGAATGGTGTGTTTAGGAAGTATTTGGACCAATTCGTGCAAGTCTTCCTTGATGACATTCTTATATATTCCAAGAATGAAAAGGAGCATGAAAAGCACCTAAGGGTAGTATTGACTTGTTTAAGGGAAAATCAATTGTATGGGAAATTGTCAAAGTGTTCCTTCTTTCAGAAGAAAGTCCATTACCTTGGGCACATCATTTCAGGAGAAGGGATTTTAGTTGACCCAGAAAAGGTGAAGGCCATAATGGATTGGCCAGTACCAAAAAATTCCCATGAGGTACGTAGTTTTATGGGGCTAGATGGGTATTATCGCAGGTTTGTGGAAGGATTTTCAAGGATTGCAAAACCCATCACCACATTACAACGAAAGGGGGTTAGGTATGAATGGACAAATGAATGTGGCACTGCATTCACAGAGCTGAAGAGGTTACTAACTAGTGCACCGATCCTTTAAGTACCAGACATGAGAAAAGACTTCACTGTCTGCATCGATGCTTCGATGCAGGGATTGGGTGTAGTATTGATGCAAGAAGGTGGAGTAATAGCTTACGCTTCTAGAAAATTGAAGAAGCATGAAGAGTTATATGCTACCCACAACTTAGAATTGGTAGCAGTGATGTTAGCCTTGAAGCTATGGAGACACTACCTCATTGGGAGAAGATTTGAGTTAAGAACAGATCATCAAAGCCTAAAGCATCTCTTCACTCAAAGGGATTTGAACTCCAGACAAAGGCGATGGAGCGAATTCATGAGTGAGTATGATTTTGAAATCTCATACATCAAGGGAAAGGAGAATGTAGTGGTGGATGCACTAAGCAGGAGGCCATGAACTTTCTCCCTAGTAGCCTTAAAGGTAAATTTAAGGGAGCAGATATTGGAGAAACTCTTTGAAGATAGTTGGTATTTAAAAGTCATCTCAGCTATCCAAAATGGGAAACAGATAGAACCAAAGTTTGAAGGCTATGTCCTTGAACTAGATGGGCTATTGAGATTTCAAGGGAGAATGTACGTACCTAAGGAAGGGGGTATAAGAGAAACCATCCTCGGAGAGTCTCATAGAGCACTCTATTGTGCACATCCTGGGGTAAAGAATATGTACGCAGACGCAAGGAAACTCTTCTTTTGGGCAGGCATGAAGCATGACAAAGTCCAATTTGTCACCAAATGTCTTGAATGTCAGCGAGTGAAGGCTAATCATCGCCATCCAGCAGGACTCCTACAACCTCATGACATCCCTACATCTAAATGGGAAGTAATTTCCATGGATTTTGTGGTGGGTTTGCCACTCACTTCCCAGAGGCACAATGCTATATTGGTTATAGTTGATAAATTGACCAAAAGTGCCCATTTCATCCCAGTAAGGGACACTTACGATGTTACGGATGTGGCGCGAGTGTTTGTCAATGAAGTTATCCGACTGCACGGATTGCCCACAAAGATCATTTCTGATAGAGACTCCCGATTTACATCTAGGTTTTGGACAAGTTTGCAGTCAGCACTGGGAACTCAGTTAAACCTAAGCACTGCATATCATCCAGAAACAGATGGGCAGACCGAAAGAGTAAATCAGGTTCTGGAGGACATGCTTAGGATGTACGTCATGGATAATCAGACTCAGTGGGAAAGGTACTTACCATTGGTAGAGTTTGCCTATAATAACAGTTATCACAATTCAATCGGGATGCCTCCTTATCAAGCTCTATATGGAAGACCTTGCAGGATGCCATTGAGTTGGGAAAAGTTGGAGGATCGAGTGATAGTTGGCCCAGAATTAGTTCAAGAAATGGAGGAGCAGGTAAAGCAGGTTCGGCAAAGGTTAAAGGAAGCACACGATAGACAGAAGAGTTATGTTGATTCACATAGGATTGATCATAGTTATGAAGTAGGGGACTAAGTTTTTATTCGTATCCGGTCCAACAAAAGCACCATCCAGTTTGGGAAGGGCACAAAATTGTCACCTCGGTTCGTAGGACCTTTTAGGATCAAAGAGAAGATTGGACCAGTTGCCTATCGTCTTGTACTGCCGCCCCATTTGCATAAAATTCATGATGTTTTTCATGTATTTGTTTTACGACATTATGTTTCTGATGAATCTCACAAACTGGATTGGCAGGACTTGCAGGTCTCGGACATGGGAACCGTAATGGTAGAACCATTACGCATATTGGACCGTAAGTTTCGACAGCTCAGACGTCGCACGGTGGACCAAGTTAAGGTCCAGTGGGACAAGTATAGCCCAGGATCTGCTACCTGGGAGGATGCAGAGACTATGCATCGTGACTACCCCTCACTTTTTGAGCATCTGTGATGCCTATTTTGACTTAGATACCTATGTTAAGATCATATTTCCATGTTATTTATTTATGAACATTATGTAATATTGATGCATTTGGTTGACACATAAAACTACTTATATGAATCAGTTGATAGACTTGATATTAATGATAGAAATGGTTGATGTATGGACTACATGTATGACTCATTTAGTGATGGAATATCTAGTGCGTAACTTATCAGAATTATTTTGGTTCATATATAGCTCAAGTGGATATGATTTATTTAAATGAATGACTTAACGATAATTCCAGATTGACACATAGATACCAGACTTAGTAATGTGATGATTATATGTCTTGTTGTTATATAAATGCATGAATGAGAGCTAACCCGCAAGGGAAAAGAACTATGTGATAGCCAAGAGGGAAGGACAAGACATCTCATGAGGAAGGTATAATGTACATTATTTTACTTCATTTTGTATCTACTTGATATGCACTCTTATGACACGAGAAAAAAAATGCAAATGACAGGTGGCAAGACGACCTGACTGGATTATTCGATGACAAGTCCAACCAGCTCTGTAGTGTGGTCTGTATTAGGGTATTAACCCTAGTTCTGTAGGAAGGGTGGAGGCATTTCCCATCGTGTATCCTCCGAAACCTAGAATCGTGGGAGAGCAATGGTGGACATGCTCCCCTAGACGTGTGATGACGATTGCCAGTTGCCTTCTGGGGAAGTTAGGTCGATGTATTCGATGCTCCACCATGTCGGTTTTATTAGTGGTTAGTATGGCCGTTGCCACTGATAAAGCAGTAGAGGATGGATAGGGTGGGAATGGAAGTAGGCCAGGGTGGATAGGAGGATATAGACCAGTTGGAGACTCTTGATGGGAAGAAATGCCATTGTCGGACTTATCCGATTTTATTGCTATAACTCTCTCTGGTTGCTATGCTTTCAAACTCCTTGCATCATTCATTCTAACTTCAGGATGAAGTTCTCTGAAGGAGGGGTGTATGTAATGCCCCACTTAAATCTTATCCTACAAATTTTGTTAATGTTTACATTATCTAAAAATATTGAGAAATATTGGTCTAATATAAAATTCATGATTTCCATTATTCAAATTCCCCACTTACCTTCTCAAATTGAATATTAGGTAGGATATGGTCTCCTTCCATTATTTCAAAATATATGTACTCATTTCACATTACCCAATGTACCCTCACATTTACTAAGGAGAAGACATGGTCCTCTCCATGTAATTACATCTCACATTCCCAAATGTACCCTCACATTTACTTGGGAGAAGACATAGTCCTCTCTATCTTATTATCAATATATATATTCATTTCACATTCCCCAATGTACCCTCACATTTACTAAGGAGAAGACATGGTCCTCTCCGTGTAATTACATCTCACATTCCCCAATGTACCCTCACATTTACTTGGGAGAAGACATAGTCCTCTCCATTTAATTATCAATATATATATATATTCACCTCACATTCCCAAATGTACTTTTCAGATTTACTTGGGAGAAGACATGATCCTTTCCCATTAAATTCTCAATTTTATATTCATGTCATATTTCCAAATGTACCCCTAACTTACTTGGGAGAAGAGAAGTCAATTGTAAGGATGGATGAGAAGTTAATGACATTAATAAGAGGTGGTTGAGATGGAGAAGGGAAGGAGGGTATAAAAAGGGAAGGGGGAAGGAAGAAAGGGGGGGGGGGGGGGTTGGAGTCTTGCTTAGGATTGTGGGGGTTGGTTGTGATTGTTTGGCCTTGTCATGATTTTGGGAGACCTTGGAAACCTGTGGAGGTTTCTTGGGTTTGAGAGGAGGAAAGTATCATTATCTAGTTTTGCACATTCTTCTTGAGGACACACTATATCTGGTTGGACTTGGGCACAGAGGGCTAGGGAACCTGTGGAGGTTTCCTGGGCTAGGAATTTATTTCCTAGTTGGCTGGGAGGTAAATCCGGTTGGGTTGGTGAGAAGGAGCGTTCAACTAGAGCTATAAGACAAAGGTATCATCATCAACCACCGGAACAGGTATTTTTCCATGGAATACTCTTGTTAAGTTGATATCAATGGAGTGCTCACCTTAATTTATGTTGCTTATGATAAAATGATAAGATGTTAAATGTTTAAAGCTATGTAAGAAAGTCAGTAAGCTCCTTTTATTACTTTTAAATCAACACGAAAATAGATCTATTAGTGTATAATAGATTGAGGCTCTAATAATAGGAATCAGGTTTTACACTCAGAAATATCATTTTAGTAAAACCTATCCTGATGTGTGGAACAGGGAATTTGTAGACATGAAGGGAAATGAAGGGGATAAGGGGCTTCTAAATTCTTGCGAAAATTTTGGGAAGTAGGGAGGGATGTTAAGAAGTAGGGGAAAATGGAATTTCAAATATTGAGTGAGGGGAAGGGGTCCAAAAGGGCAAAACATAGGCCTAGCCTAGAAAATTGTCAAATTGTAGCAATAAGCTAGGGTTTGTGGAAAAATGATGAATTTGATGGATATCAGTGATGAGAAGTGTTCAATAAGGTACATTAAGGATAGGGGAAGGTGTATGAGCATCAAGATACACATTTTGTGGATGATTTGACCATCTAAGAGAAATTACCTTCAAAACCCTAGGAAGGGGAAATGAGCTTTATCCAAGTACAATTGAATCACGAATAAGGTGTAAAATGACCCATTGGAACCTGAAATGATGATGACAACTCTCTGAATGATGGTAAACTCATTCAAATGGTGAAATGGACCAATACTTGGAAGACTTTGGAATGAGTAAAAGCAAATCTTAGACCTAATACCCAGTGACCAAATCTTACTTGAAGACTCACTGAAATGACAAAATTTGACCTTGACACCCTAAAATCACTTTGTAAGAGCATGTTTGATCACTGGAGGAAGGTTGCAAAGGCTGACTCTAACATTGGCTCCAAGGGGGATGGTAGCTCCTTGGAGGTTCCAAGAACACCATAGACCTAGTAGCCTTATCCATTGGGCATGGAGTCAAAAACTCAAGCTGAAATTACATGACTGAATATTGATGACTCAAAGACACAAACTGACTCTGAAACTATGTTGAAATTGACTAAAACAAAAAATGACTCAAGACTTACTTAACTAAAACAAGTACTTACAAAGCTTTTTAATGGCAGTAGACCATCGAGATTTGAGGGCTTCAAATCATGATGACAACCACCTACCTACTGATGAAATATGTACAATCATGTGAAGTGGGCCTTCCAATGTAACCAATCCAGCAGATGGCTACATACTGAAATTCTACTCTCACTTTCCCCGAGTAGGTAGAATGATGTACATGTAGGCAACTCACAATAACCACTAAAACCAAGGCTTATGCTAATGAGCCAAGCAAAATTCATCTTTTCTAATGCTTTCAAAAGAATGCCGAAGGGATCTTGAAAATCCTGAAGCACTAGCTTGTCTTGAGATCCAACAACAAAAATACAAGTACTCCCTTCATTCTGATCTAAAAGAATAGTTGTTTGTTGATTGATAGGAAGGCATAGAATAGTATAAGCTTCTGCTATCTGAGTGTTGGCTGTAAATTCCTCGACCATGAGAAATTCTGACTCAAATTCTGGCATACTGTCTCTCTCAGACTCAATTTCATAGTCTAAGCCTTTCTTAAACAGAAAACATTCTTCAAGATTATCAAACATGACAATGTTATCATCTTCATGAAGGAAAACATTATCTGTTCGCTGATCTATAAATCTAATTTCAAGGCTGTCATTATTTTCAAAAGTGGAAGAAGCTTCATTAACACCTTCTTGACTATGTGAACACTGCAAACTTGCATTAGCTTGCGCTGTAACCTGACCTTTAAGCAGTTGATCTATCTCATCTTCAGACAGAGGAGATAATATATTTTGTTTTCTTTTGCTCAAATGATTATTGTTTTTTTGAAATAACATTTCAAAACATGAAAAACCTGAATGACAGTCCTCAATTCCCTGGTCTTCTGAAATTTGAAAACATTGTTGATCATCTTCATATGACATGGCAATCAAATTGTCATCGCACTCATCAGTCATATGAGGGAAAAGTTTAGATAGTTATTGAAACTCAAAACTAACACTTCTATCATTTACCACTGAGTTATCCAAAGAAGATTTTTCACTTACATGAACAAAGATCTCATCTTGTTTTTCATAAAAGGACTGGATTACCTCCTCGTGAAGACTTTGTTCTAATGAAATGAGAACACTTGGATCAATAACTTTGTCTTCTTCTTTCAAGAAAATCTCAACAACAGATCTATCCTTCATGGGATTCAGAACAAGGTACTCTTCATCATCACGATCTGAATCTAGACCTGATTTTATCACAATCTGAAATTGAAACTTGATTTCCCTACATACTGTCATCTGCTATGAGCATATCTGAAATAATACCTTCTCCTTCATCATTTTCCATTGTACTAAGATCTTGATCCTGCTGCAAATTTTCATGCGCATCTTGATCAGTATCCACTAAGCTCTCTTTACGCTGCTAAAAGGGATTTTCATACAAGGCTTCCATGATATCATTGTCCATGAAGTCATCATCTTCATAAACTTTCTCAAGATTTTCAATAAAACTATAAGCATGTCTACAACAGTTCTGAACTAATATTAAGGATGGATAAGATTCTTTATACCTTTCAAAGAACATGGTATGAAAACCTTTCAAACAGTAAATACTAGCAGGCGGCAAACTTTCATACCAAGATCGGGCTTCACCTTCTAGAGTGGCCATGAATATTTTCATCAAGCAGTCTTCAGGAAAATCAACCTTCAACTTGCGAATATGTATGTGAAATCTAACTAGATGTAAAGCAACATCACTCCTATCATCATCTTTAAACATAGGCAAATTCATTTGCCAATCTACCTTAGGAATTTTATTTGGGAAACCTGGAATGTGATCTCGGCTCATGGGAGCATACCTTTGATCCAACGAATCCATTTTGATAACAATGAATTCACCAAGAAATTCTTCAGGCTACTGGTTATTAAAGAGTAGAGTCACCATAAAAATTCTGAACCTTGGGATTTTTCAACACTGGAGTCGCCAGGTAGATGATTTCAGCCTTCCGGTGTCTGATCCTTGTCCACCGTCAACAATCAGATCTAAACTTGATACATTTTGCTGAGGAACATAAAACTACTTCCCCAATATGGTCGCCACGATGTTAGAGCCTAGATCGACCTCAGGCAGAAGGGAGGCAATCGTAGGATAACCACAAACCACGCTTAACCTGGTAGCTAGCCCTACCAGGCCAGGAGAGGGCTCTCTCCTTGTCAATCTCAGTTGAGATGACTGAAATGAATATGAATTTTAGGCTAGGTATAGTAGCTCTAGGGTTTTTGTTTGATTTTGATGGTTTGGCTGCTTGATCAAATGGAGTAGGCAACTTAGGTTCGGGAAATCAAATCAGGGATGCAGACATGTTCTGTGGGTCAAGACAGATAAGTGTTTATGCATTAGTAATCAAGTGAGATGGTGTGTTTAAGATTGCTGAGGGGTTGAGGAGGGAATGTGGAGACCATGAATCCTCTTCAAATAGCTAAAAACATTAAGAACTAAATGCATTCCCAAGGCAAAGCACTGTTAACAATGTATTTTGCCTATTTCTCTTGATTCATTTAGTTCAGAAGAATGGAAAAGGTTTTGACACATATAACACATAAGAATAACTTATTACAAAATAAGAAACAATACAAAAACACAGTATCACAAGAATTCCACAGAAATAGCTGCAAAACCTGGTTTTATTCCTTGCCAAACTGCAGAAGTAATGTACAGTGAAGCTCAAAGCATCCACAAGAGTCCAACCTTTGCAAATGACTGAAAAAGTACATAATATAGGAAAGGAAACTACTCATGCTAGCTATCAGGGGTCAAATCCATGAGAAGAGGGGTGGTTTCAACCATATCTAAGCTAAGAACACAAAAGTAGGTAGTGGAACAACTTGCCTCTAAAACTTAGGAAACGAATTCATTCATCATTAAACCACTTGAAACTTGATGTATCTACCCTATGAGGTGTTTTTCATCCATATTTACATCAAATACCTCATTTACCATGCTACATTTACCAATGAATGAAGAAAAAGTCAAATGCAGCGAAAACTAGGAGAAATATGGATTTTAAAGCAAAATTGGCAAAATCCATTTAATACGCAGCGCCAAAAATGTAATTCATAGTGCCACTTCAGGGGCATTTTTGGAGGCCTTCCAAGTGTCCAAATTAGGTGCAAGATGACTTGTTGGAAAGCCCTGTCTGTCTAGTTTCTGGAACAATTTGATATTTCTGATTTGGAGCTCATTTGCCCCTCCAAAAGTTGATTCTCCCAAGACTGCTTCCTGTGGGTCAAAAAGTGGCAGAGAGTGCATTTTTTGGGTGTTTTTTTTACCTTTTTGGTGGCCAAGATATTGTCCAAATCTTCTAAAAATTTTTGGGTTTACTTATTTTCATGATGATTCCAAATATGTAAGCCATTTTCTCAAAAGATTCTCTAGTCAAAAGCACAACACCTATTGGGTTTTCCTGCGTTTCACATTTCAATGCGCAACACCACTGATTCTATGCACAATGCCTCTTTCAAACCGAGTTTTGGAGGCCTTCCCGGTGTCTAAATTGGGTGCAGGATAGCTTGTTGAAAATCTTGTCAAGTATACCTTCTAGAAAATCTTGAATGTTTTAATTTGGAGTTCATTTTCTCTATCCAAAGTCAAATCTCCCAAGACTGGTCAAAATGTGAAAAATGAGGCTTCCTAAATGTAGAGTGTTGTTGCAGTCAACTTTTGAAGGTCTTCCTCAATTCCAAATTGAGCTCATGATAGCTCATTGGAAAGATATTTGTGTATAGTTATCATTTTACTCATCAAGTAAGTCATTTGGACAACAAGAATAGGAGAGATATTGATTTTACCAAGGTCACTCCAGAGGTGCAACAACCCTCCTGAGGCAACTGTATTTTTGACATTTCTCTAAAACCATGACACCTGTGTAAAAAGTGAAGGAGGTTTTTCTTCCTTGGCCTATTGTGGAAAAAAAACCCTCCCATTGTTTACAAATTCATTTTATCTTTCTCAGAAACATCATTTTAGTAAAACTTATCTCGATGTGTGGAACAAGGAATTTGTAGAAATGAAGGGAAATGAAAGGGATAAGGGGCTTCTAAATTCTTGAGAAAATTTTTGGAAGTAGAGAGGGATGCTAGGAAGCAGGGGAAAGTGGAATTTCAAATATTGCGTGAGGGGAAGGGGTCAAAAAGGGAAAAACACAGGCCTAGCCTAGAAAATTGTCAAATTGTAGCAACAAGCTAGGGTTTGTTGGAAAATGATGAATTTGAGGGATATCAGTGATGCGAAGTGTTTAATAAGGTACATTAAGGATAGGGGAAGGTGTATGAGCATCAGGATATAAGTTTTGTGGATGATTTGACCATCCAAGAGAAATTACCTTCAAAACCCTAGGAGAGGGAAATGAGCTTTACCCAAGTACAACTGAAGCACAAATAAGGTGTAAAATGACCCATTGGAACCTGAAATGATGATGAAAAATCTCTGAATGATGGTACACTCATTCAAATGGTGACATGGACCAATACTTGGAAGAATTTGGAATGAGTGAAAACAAATCCTAGACCTATTACTCAGTGACCAAATTTTACTTGAAGACTCACTAAAATGACAAAATTTGACCTTGACACCCTAAAATCACTTTTTAAGAGCATGTTTGATCACTAGAGGAGGGCTGCAAATAATGAATCTAACAAGACCAAGAAGATTTGACTAGGAAATCTCCTAGAAAGATATAAAGACTCTAATGAAAGTCTGAAAGAGACAAATACCTTTGAAAATGGATATCTTTGGGAGATATGTCAATAAGTGTGTAGGATGCTAATACTTACAAGAAGATGTCATGATGACAAGCCATATTGTAAGGTATGATTTAATTTAATATGATGTTTTTATTTCTTGAATAATATCTGGATGAGTTCATGTAGGGCTACTAGAACAATACTTGTAAATACCAATACAACCTGCATTCATGCGATGGATGGAAACTCCTGAAATAAGCATGGAGAGAAAAGAAGTAGCCATATGAAGAATGTTCTAGATGTATTCCAAGAAGGCCACTTTACATGAAGAAAGGAATGACATGATGAAATAAGAAGGAAAGTGATTTATGGTTGTTTCCCTAGAAGGAAGAATCTCAACTAAATTTCATGACATCAAGGAGAGAAGTTGATCAAGCAGCTGAAGAACCTGTAGGAATTTACAGGGTAAGTTCCTCAGAAAGAACACCAAAAGGACACCGCTCACAACCAGATCTCAAATCAATACACCAGTATTTTTGACGTGGTTAAAACCCTCAAAGAGGGAAACAGTCCACGGCCTGTCCCAACGTGGGTACTACAGGCAATTTATTAATCAAAGAATGAAAATTTACATAAGCTTCTCTCATGCACGGATTACCCGAACAATGACCCTCCATGCGCTTTAAATAGAACTCATGGACCAATCGGGTGTCAAGCCACGGATCAAGTGTCGGTAATACCGAGGAGAGAGTGAACCGTCGGATCACTACATATCGTGACTGTCGGATTGTAAGTTACAAAATGTACAACGGTAAAGAAACACACTTTACCTAACTCTATACCTAACTCTATACTAGACCAAGTTGAACTTAACTATTTCCTATGTGTCGGAATATCCTAACATCCCCCCTTAAGAACAACTTGGGATAGGATTGAAGGATTTACAAATATGACACAATAGGAGAAGGAAGGAGGCACTAGAGCCTATCCCCCCTTAGTGACAACTTCCTGAACTCCAAGCATATATCGAAGTTTAGTGAACTTCGCCTCTGTGAGAGCCTTTGTGAAGATGTCTGCAACCTGATCATCTGTTGAACAATATTGCACTTCAAGAACATGGTCATGAATGAGCTTTCTGATGAAGTGCATGTGTAGTTCAATGTGTTTGCTGCGCTGATGCTGGACTGGATCTTTGCATAGCTGAATGGCACTTTGATTATCACACCAAAGTGTGGTTGGATGCTGCTGTTCAAAGCCAAACTCTGATAGGATCTGACGAAGCCACAAGGCTTCCTTACTAGCTTCCACGGCACCACGATACTCTGCTTCTGCTGACGAAAGAGAAATGGCAGCCTGTTTCTTACAAGCCCATGTAATAGGTCCTGAACCAAGAGTGAAGACATAACCGGCAGTAGACTTCTGATCATCAGGGTCACCAGCCCAATCAGAATCAGTGAAACCAACTAATAGAGGAGCTGCTTTGGCACTGTAATGAATCCCAAACTGTACTGTACCTCGAACATAACGAAGTATTCTTTTGGCTGCTTTCCAATGACTTTCACGGGGGTTTTGCATAAAACGAGCAACAAGGCCAACAGCAAAGGAAAGATCAGGACGAGTATGGGTTAAATACAAGAGTTTTCCTACAAGTTGACGGTATAAGGTAGCATCAACTTCAGGAGAAGTACAAGAGACTGAAAGTTTGACTCCAGACTGAAAGGGAGAAGGGGCTGGCTTACAGTCTTCCATGTGAAAATGACGAAGAATATCACAAGCATACTTGGACTGGGAAAGGGAAATACCCTCCTTGGATTGCAAGACTTGAAGACCGAGAAAATAGTGTAAGTGTCCTAAGTCTGTCATTTCAAATTTCTTTTTAAGGCTGGACTTCACATGGTTTATAAGGTTGGGATCACTACCAGTAAGAATAAGATCATCAACATAAAGAACAAGGATGATAAGAGAGTTGCCCACTTTCTTGGTGTAGACAGTATTGTCAGAATAACACCTAGAAAAGCCAGATTCTAAAAGAAAGCTATCCATTTTGGCATACCAAGCCCGAGGAGCTTGCTTGAGACCATAAAGAGATTTCTTAAGTCGACATACAAGGCTGGAGTCTGTTTGGGTGAAGCCAATGGGTTGTTCCATATAGATTTCTTCATGCAAGTCCCCATGCAAGAAGGCAGATTTAACATCCATCTGATGGACTTCCCATTTTAAAGAGGCAGCAAGGGAAAGAACAAGGCGGATAGAGTTCATTTTGGCAACAGGGGAGAAGGTTTCAGTGTAGTCAATGCCTTCAACCTGTGAAAAGCCCTTAGCAACAAGACGAGCTTTATGTTTATCAACTTTCCCATCTGGTCCATACTTGGTTCTGTAAACCCATTTACATCTAACAAGTTTGCGTCCCTTTGGTAGAGGAACAAGATCCCATGTATCATTTGCCAATAATGAATGATATTCTTCATTCATAGCTGCTTCCCAATGTGGATGGCCTGAAGCTTCTGCAAAAGTGTCAGGATCATGATTTACTGGAGCTTGAGCCAGTAAAGAAGAGGCTCTTTCAAACTGAGAACGTGTACGTCGCTGATCTGTAGGATCACCGGCAAGATCACCTGCTGCATCCCGAGTAGCACGAACCCATCTTGGAAGTTGAGGATCTTGAGAAGGTGGGGAAGGATTATCATCCTCACTTTCATCATCTGAAGAAGAAATGTTTTCAAAAGTAGAAGAGATAGGAAGAGGTGGCACATCCGCCGGACTAGGCTCGCAGGCCGATTTATTTTCATCAAATTTTACATCTCTTCTAATGATAACATTTTTGGACTTAAATGGAATAAGTATATAACCTTTTACATCTTCAGAATATCCAACAAAAGTACATTTCTCACTCTTAGGTTCTAAAGCTTTATGCTTTTCATCTGGAATATGGGCCCATGCTTCACTTCCAAAAACACGAAAGTGACTTACATCTGGTTTAATGGAACTCCAAGCTTCTTCTGGAGTGATATTATTTATAACCTTAGTAGGAGTGCGATTGATTATATAATTTGCACAATTAATTGCTTCGGCCCAAAAACTAAGACTGAGTCCTTTAGATTGCAGCATACAATTAGCCATTTCCTTTAAGGTGCGATTTTTCCTTTCAGCTACACCATTTTGTTGTGGAGTGTATGGAACAGTATGTTGCATTTGAATTCCATTTTCGGTGCAAAAGTTGATGAAGGTGTTTTTAACATATTCTCCACCATTATCAGTTCTTAGCTTAAGAATTTGATGTCCAGATTGTTTTTCAACAAAGGCTTTGAAGGCCAAAAAAGTGTTAAATACTTCGCTCTTGAGTTTTAAGAAGTATACCCAAGTGCGTCTGGAGAAATCATCAATGAAAGTTAAGAAATACTTGCAGCCAGAGAATGAAGCAACAG
This sequence comes from Pinus tabuliformis, assembly GCA_031772625.1. Classification (NCBI taxonomy): domain Eukaryota; kingdom Viridiplantae; phylum Streptophyta; class Pinopsida; order Pinales; family Pinaceae; genus Pinus; species Pinus tabuliformis. The sequence continues at coordinate 1,272,135,429 of CM062820.1, read as the reverse complement.
GAAGTGGACCACATAAATCACTGTGCACAAGCTGTAAAGGGGCTGAGGCGTGCCAAGAGGCACGTTTTTCAAAACTGTCCCGATGATGTTTTCCGAGTACACATCCGGAACAAACACCATCTCTGCAAGATACCATAGGAAGACCTGTCACCATATTTTCTTTACATAGATGCTGAAGGGAGCGATAGTTTAAGTGACCAAATCGCTCATGCCAAAGTTTGCTCACTTCATCATTATGAGCAACAAATACTGAGGGAAGATTTGATGACCCAAAGTTGTGAAACTTATACAACCTTGTGGAATCATCAGCAATACTAGTAGCTAGAATCTGTTTAGGATCTCTCAGATCCTTGATTACAACATCATGAGGTGAAAATTCAACAATTTTACCTTCACCTGAATGAGTTATCTGATATACAGATAGAAGGTTGCAGGATAAGGTTGGAACACATAATACATCATTAAACTGACCATTGTCTAGATGAATAGTTCCAGTCCCTACAACATTAAGAGATCTATCATCACCAACATATATATTTTTGGTGTTACAATCATTTAAAGAAGAAAACATGGCTTGGTTTTTGGCCATGTGATAAGAGGCTCCAGAATCAATGAGCCACTCATGAGAATGAGAAGAAGAAGATACATTTAATGCATAACCAGACTGAGATGATTGACAACGACATGCAGAAAGTGCCATTCCGGAAGTTGAAGTTGAAGTATGCTCCACATGGATGTTATGTTTCTTCATTGCGGCTTCCAAGGCTTCCATCTTCTTAAAGCATTTAGATTCTAAGTGGCCATCTCGATTACAAAAGTTACAATGTCTATCAGTCTTCTTCCATTTGTTTTTATTGGTCTTATCATTTTGCTGAAATGATCCTTCATTTTGAGGCTGAGTTTGCTTAGGACCCTTGTTTGGTTTAGGACCATTCTTTTTAGGATATGACTTCTTAGGATTCTTTGAATTTGGTTGCTGCTGGGCGGCTAACGCTTTCTTGGAAGAGTTTCCAAGATTAAGAAGACCAAGGTGTAAGAGTTTTTCTTGTTCTCTTATTAAGGAATCACAAAAGGAGTCAAAGGAAGGGGCCTTGTAGTCTTTTCCTTGACAAATGAAAGCTTCCCTTGTAGAATGGAAAGTGGAAACAAATACAGAGTAGGCTGGTCCCAACTTAGTAAGGATGGAATAAATAAGGTTACTATCTTCTTTCTTAACCTTAACACCTTCCAAGAGATATCTAAGGGTCTTGAATTTGGACAAGAAATCTTCAATGCAAGAAAAATTATTAGGATCCAAAGTAAGCAACTCATTTTCAAGTTGATGGGCTCTAATTTCATTTTTAATCCCAAAAACTTTAGTGATTTTTTCCAATGCTTCATGAGGAGTCTCAAGTTCTGCAATATGGAATCTAAGATCAGGAGAAATAGACATCCCTATCAAACCACGTGCTTGATCTTGTCTATTTTCCCATTTTGCAGCCTTGTCTTCATCTTTTGGTTTCTTCTCTTGGTCTGTGGCTATTCTGTAGAGACCTTTACTTCTAAGTAAATCTTCCATGTAGGCTATCCATTGGAAGTAGTTAGTGCTGTCAAGAATGACTTGGCATGGACTTTCCATTTTTTTTAAAAAAACTGAAGCTGAAGATGCTGAAAGTAAGTGTTCCAATGGATAGATCTCGAAAAATTAGGCTGTTTTAAAAAAAACGGCTCTGAAAAAGGCTTCCGGATGAAGAAGTTATGGCTTTTTGAAAAAAAATTGTTGAAGTTGCCGGCAAAGTGCGCGAATGTGCGGGAATGAAAAAATCCGCCCCCACAAAATGGAGACTTGAACCCAAGACCTCTACTCTCTTAAAATAGCTTTGAACCAATTGATCTATACAAAAAATTTGAGTGAGAGAGAGAGAGAGAGAGAGAGAGAGGGGGGGGGGGGGGGGGTTTGGTTTGCGTGCTTGCCTTGAGAAAGCTCTTTTTCCCTACAAAACACAAAACACAAAACCCAACACGAATATGCAAAGAAAAAACGAACCTTGCGGCTCGAAGTTAGCTTTAGCCAAAAAACTAGATATTTAAAAAAATGAACCTTGCGGCTCAAAGTTAGCTTTAGCCGAAAAACTAAATATTTTTCTCAATGTTTCTGATTTTCCGAGATCACACTAAGGTGCAGGGAAAAGAGCATACACATGAGAAAAAATCCTTCCTTTCTGTTTCTGATTTGCCCAGATCGCACAGAGTCGCAGGGCAAAGAGCATACGCAGAAATGAAAGGTATAGATCCGGTTAAAAAAAAAGGTTAAATAAACCGAAACCGAAATAAGCAGAGAGAAAATAACAGTAAACTGCAAAAAACACTGTATACCTCCCGATCTGAAAAATGACGCAGCTAGGGCTACCGAAAACCTTTTCGCGTGAAACGAAAGGGGTTCCTCACTGGAACAGATGCTCCGAATGCAACAGAGCAGTCCTCTCGGCCCGAAAGCAGTCAGAAACAGCAGATCTAGGAAACGACAGCCGCATGCAGTTCTACCGGCTTCAGATTTGGATCACCAACGGACGCGGCCCTCAAATAGCTCCGATACCATGTAGGAATTTACAGGGTAAGTTCCTCAGAAAGAACACCAAAAGGACACCGCTCACAACCAGATCTCAAATCAATACACCAGTATTTTTGATGTGGTTAAAACCCTTAAAGAGGGAAACAGTCCACGGCCTGTCCCAACGTGGGTACTACAGGCAATTTATTAATCAAAGAATGAAAATTTACATAAGCTTCTCTCATGCACGGATTACCCGAACAATGACCCTCCATGCGCTTTAAATAGAACTCATGGACCAATCGGGTGTCAAGCCACAGATCAAGTGTCGGTAATACCGAGGAGAGAGTGAACCGTCGGATCACTACATATCGTGACCGTCGGATTGTAAGTTACAAAATGTACAACGGTAAAGAAACACACTTTACCTAACTCTATACTAGACCAAGTTGAACTTAACTATTTCCTATGTGTCGGAATATCCTAACAGAACCCACGAAGAAGAAGATGTTGATGTATAAAAGAGTCCCTAGCTAAGAGGGAGCTCTAATAGGTCCTTGATCAGGAGGGAGTTTGAATTATATCACCCCTGATTACAAAGGAGTGACAATTTTGTTTTTCCATTTCATGTATCATGCATTAGACTAGGACTAACAGCTATAAGTCTAGATGAAGGATATGAATGGAAATGTAGAAACATGATAGACACAACATTCTTGTCTTCACTTGGGAAGAAAGGATGGGAGGATTGGGAAATCATCTGGCATTAGATACTCTGTGGGGATGTGTAGGGAATCCAAGATAAGAGTAGGCAAGAGGAACAATATTATTTGAGGGTTGGGAGCCCAAGATAAAAATAGTCCTAGAAGGACATACTCAATGAACACCGTTGTGGGTATGTACCTTGAGAGACAATGATCAAGGTGTCTATAAATCATTGGTATCACCAGCATTGTATCTCATGGTCTCATGGAGAGATGGAGTTGTTAGTCAAGGCCTTGCACTATGACAATGTTGATTGATATGATGCTATACAGATGGGATTACCAATCCGATTCTTCTTATGAGAAATTCTTCAAATTTAGCATAACCAAGTACCATTACAAATACCTCCCTAGTTAAGAGGGAGTGTTGAATAAAGTGTAACTAGGTTTGGTATTTACAAATATGACTTTGATCTTTGTACTTGTCAAGAAAAGAAATATTACTTTTGTAAATTATAAGAATGAGTTTCTTGCTCATTCCATAGGTCTAGGAAATTCAAAGAGTCAAAGACATGTAAAGATATCTTCTTGAGAATATGTGTAAATATATATAGTAGTCTAAAAGGCCCTCCAATATAAGCACAATCCTCCAACTAGAAAGCACAAAGGAGTCTGCCAGCAAAACGATGAATAAAGGTAGCCATGTCGGCCTCAAGATAAACATAAATGACAAGTAATATGACAAAGGAGACACAACACATTCGGTGGACATGTCGGCTCAAATACAGGGATAAACTACTATATAGATAAGCTTGCACCCTCACATTTGGATAGTGACATCCTCATACTCCTCTCTGAAATCTTGGTCAAGTTAAGGGTTACAAAAATCTCGGATAAAGGTGCAGAACAATGTTTCGGTTAGGAGGAAGATCCCTTTGGTTTTTCGAATAAGGATGAATGTTGTACACACTCACATATTCTCATAGTTTTAGATAAGAAACTCAATAATACCATAGTGATATATATTCTCGGCATAGCCATGACAATTAAGATCTCGAGAAAGATTGTAGTGATGATGAACATAGTTACATTCTTGATCAAGGTGCAGTCATAATCCTAACATGGTCATGATCTCGGTAAAGGCTATGATAAGGCAACCATGATCTTGATGGATCAAACAGAAGCTCTCCAATACATATCTTAACATGGAATATCTATTTGATGAAGACTTCAGTGAAGGGACAACAAATATGTTGCAACAGTAATGAAGTGAAGTAGTAGTGATGGCCTCGATGGTGCAATGATGAAGATGATCTCAACAGTGACAAAGAAGAGGATTGGTGTCTTGGTCTTGGAGTGGCCTAGAGAGTCAAGGGTCATGGTCTTGGTATTCGTCAAGTATAATCTCTATAAGAAGAATTATGTGTGGGTTCTCCTCTCCAAGAGGGAGAGGTTTTGGCCCTAGGAGAATGCCAACTTCTTGTGTTCCCGTCTCTTTGTTTTGGTAGAAATTTGATGAAGTAAACACACACACTCATAATAAGAAGAAGATCAAGATAAGATAAATAGTAAAATAAATTGACAAATTGTTATCAAGCTAAGAATAATCACATTAACTACATTTTCCCTAGATTCTTCAACACCATCTCCACTCTTCATTCTTGTGACATGATCCAGGTCACATTTCTTGCTCATCACTTTCCATCTTTGACATGAAGACATTGTATTTAGCCTTCCCAAACTTATATCTAATTGTGGCTTCCTCATGAAAGTGATATTCCTTGACCTCTAGATTATCTTCTCACACTGCTACCTTCGAAGATGAACACATTTTGACTTCATATTTGCAACATGCTAGATATTAATATTTCCTTAATATTTTTCATTCATATAGTTGACTTTGCCTCAAATGTCATAATGTATTCCTGTACCATTCTGATAGGTAGAAAAATAATACATTAACTAGGTAACCAAAAATAAATAAATAGACTTACCTCATCATGTTGACCACCTCGTTCCATCAACATCCCCATCGACCATCTCCACTTGTTATTTCCTCCTTGCATCAGAGTGCCCAAGGATCGAACTTGATTACCATGTTACAACTTTTATTTTTCCAGACATCATACTAGATGTTAACAATACATATTCTAGAGAAAGTCCTAATCTTTCATACATTCTTTAGTAAGTCAAATTCTATTCTTTTCCAACATCATAACTAATTTAAGCATATCCAACTTTTATTTCACAAGATTCTCATACACATGAATCTTATCCAAAGTCAACATTTATTCCTATGATTTTATCCAATCATCTAGCTATCCATATATTTTCCATAAAGTTTGTATCCTGACACAATGCAATCCTTCATCCTTCTTTACCAACATGTTTCCACATTACATAGAATACATACTATTTCTGTCATGGTTCCTTTCCCAAGGACTTTCCAAGATGAAGGTCCTTCTTGAATCATAAGCAAGATGAAAACTCTAACATAGTGTTAGATAATATTTGGATGAACAATATGCAAAATGGTCTAACATTCTATCCTAGATGATCTCTACTAAGCAACATAATCATATAAATTCCAAACATGCTAATATCATATTCTTCTATCCTATGATGCTTATGCAAAACATATCATCAAAAGAAAAAACATTCATAAAGAACCTAGAAGTTAGTGAACCTTCTTTAGTAATAAAGATCCTTCACTTCTTCCTTCTTTTTGTTCTTCTCAGGTTCTCCCACTGCTTCGTCTACATGAGATTCACTTCTATCCTTTATTTTATTGTTCTACATGTTTGGAAAATTCCTCTTAAAGTACCCAAATTCATTGGATCCAAAACATTCCACATTGAACACATATTTCTTCTTTGACTTGCCAAACTTCCTTTCTTCATCTTCTTTACTCAGGCTAGGAATGATTGAGATTTCTTATATGATCCAATGTCATATTTGACCTTCATCCTTGATTCTTCAAGTATGCATTATGACCACAACTCATCAAATGGAGTTGAATCTTTCTTGGAGTATATACTTGTTGCAAATTTTCTCCATTCTAGCACCAGTGCATTCAACACACATATGGTTACTTCCAAATCAGTGTTTGGCTCCCCAAGTCCTTGTAAATGGTCCCTTAACTGAGAGACTCTCATGAGGAAGGATGCCATATCCTCATCCTTAAATTTATTCATTATACATATATTTTTCTGCAATGACATCTTTTGACATGTTGTACTTACAGAGTACAAATTCACTAGCTTTTCGTACATGGCCTTGGAATTCTTCAGGTTTGCCACAAATGGAACAAGAGAATCCTTGATTGATTCCACTATGATTATTTGTGTCCTTACTTCCCCTTTCTTATACTTCGCTAGTTCTTATGTCCTTTCCTTTGCTGGTTTAGTTATTTCTCTAGTAGAATATCCCTTTACATATTACTCAGTGAGTATCAAGTCAATCCTCTTATTCCATGCTAGATAGTTGATTGATCCTATGAGTTTGTTGCTCTCCTTGTAGAAAGAAATTACATGACTTTAAGATTCAACAATAATGAGATAATGTGATACTTACATGAATAATATATCCAACCTTCTTAATGTTTTCAAGATCTTTGGAGTGTTCTTGATGATGCCCTTGAAATATTTTCCCTAGGATTCCTCCACCAACAACATCCAAGATTGATGCCTTGTAAATAAATTTCCCTTTTGTGAGATCAATACCCTACTTGTGAGCTAGATCTAGTTTTTTATATTTTTCAGTGTAGAAACTATAGATTAGAAGGGTCTTCTACCAACAAGCCTTTAATCAGATCCCTTCAAGAGACAATTTTCTTATTTTAGGACTTGAAAGCTTCCTCTCCCTTGGTTAACAATTCTTTCTAGTGTCCTTCTGACTGCCTTCCTTGCTCACCTTAGCTCTAATACCATGTTAGAAAATAAAAAGTGGTATCTTATTATCTCTTATTTTCTTAACCTTGATACTTTCTTATGAATCTCAATTATCTTCTTTATGTTATTTAGCTATATTTGTTCATCAAACAATAGAAAGAAACTGTAAGAACAAAAGAGGACATAGATATAGGCTCTCAGCCACAACAAAACTCCTATAAGGGGAAAACTAGGAAACTCTTCTATTGTTAGAATCTACTTCAAATGAGATACAAATTCCCAATCCCTAGACGAAGTCCTTCTCCCAGTACCAAGTCAGCCCTTCCTCAAGTCCTTCTTTGATTTTGTACCAAACTTCTTCTTTCTTGTAACTTCGGCCTGCCAGCTACTACTACTTGACCTGTAACTTCAACCCAACTACTTCATGCCAACTATTACTATAGAAACCATAACTATCTTCCTTCTGAGACCTTCTCGGAGAAAAAAAATTGTCCCCAAGGTCAACTAGGTCAAGAGAAGGATTTCACTCTATCCAACAACTTGTCCCTGTAATTATGCTCCCCAACAACAACTTCGCTCCCCAACAATTCAGGCCTGCAGCTTCGGCCTATTTTTGGCTACATAAATCCTAGATTCTTCACATGTGTGAGAGAGATAGAGCCCAAAAATAGAGAAATTTTGTCCTTATTTCTTTTCCTTAACCTTCACTCTCCTTTTTCCAGCTTCCCAGATATAGATCGAACTCTTCCTTAAGATACCAAACTTGTTCTGTGAGTGTGTCCAAATGAGGTCGACCTGCTTCCTTTTATAGCCTTCTCAAGAGGTCGAATTACCTCCTTGAGGTTGACTTGAGGATCCCAGTGCCAACTTGTACTCTTGTAGATTGCCATACTTTCTAGAATAAAAAATAATTCTTTTTACAATTACAAATTTCCTAGAAGGGTATTATAAACATGATGCTGACTTATTTGACTCATGACAATAATTCCTAAGACCTGAAAAACCCCAAAAGCACGAATAACATTCTTTTACCTAGAAAACCAACAATAATGAGCATGAAACCCATGCTTTAATAATAATATTTTTATTTCTTATTTCCTTGTTTGTTACATAGGATACATATTGAAATTAGTACAACAATTATGAATACTAAAACTAGTTACATTTCTCAATAATTCTAGCACATATTAGATCAAGACTATGAGTTAGCCAAGTGGTTGGTCAAAGGAAATGCATGATTATAGGAAGATGAAGACCCAAAAGGATGTATGGAGGCCGAAGATGATTGTATTCTACAATTAGAAATTAGGTTTAAAGCATGCTTAAGAACCAATTTTGGTATCTCTATATAAAGTTTCATATGTAAACAAATATGGTACTATTCATGGGTAAGGGATAGTTTTCATGGATGAAGAGGGTCTTCAATAGTCTCAAGTAGTACATGGGAAGTAGAGTGGCTCAAACCAAATGTTCTGAATGAGGTCTTGGGCATATCTTAGATATTTTGGATTGGACCATTTCCAAGAGATACTATAGAAATTGAAGCATTTTGTCATATCTTTGAGTGCCTGAGCAATTTCACACTCAATGATGAATATTCTCTGTATCTTATACATAGGAGAATGCATAATCATTTATTTATCAAAATTGTATAATTCTATATTAGGGGAGAAATTTGTGGTAGGGTTGGCTTGCATGTCGACTTTGGTTCAAAAAGGAAGAGAAGAGGTGATATCTAGAAAACCTTCAAGTATGGTTTCTTCTCATAGTGCATATTGGGATGTGATGGATGATACATTTTTACCACTTGTCAATTTCAGAGCAGAGATGAAAAAACATTTCTATTCAATGTTGCAAAATTACCTTGAATCCCATCTCCAATTGAATGATGAGCATTGTACTCACATTAGGAGGAGATTGTAGAGATTGAAGAATATTTTCTATGATGTTGGCTTTCCCCATAGTGAAGGATATCCTTGTCACACTACTGAATTCATCTGTTGTTAGCTTATATCCTTGGAGAGATGGAACAACATCCAATAATGATGAAGTGGCTTTTAGGAGAGGTGGCTAGCTTATAGGGGAAGGTTTTAAATGGTTATTAGAAAATGGTTACAAAACCATTATTGATATTAGAGCTAAGAGGGTTTAATATTTCCAATATCTTACTGTCAATGAGGAGGCCATTTTTTTATAGAAATATTTAGTAAGTGAATTTACAATGGAAGTTAGAGTGGCACCATCAAGGTAATAGGTTGAGGAATCCATAACCCTAGTATTGAATCATAAAAACATGCCTCTCTACATTCATATCTAGGAAGGGAGTTAGTTCTAGTATAAAGCAAATCTATGTTTGTGCTTGGTATGTGAGAGGTTGATTGGTGAATAAGTAAAATAGGTGAACTCATATGTTTTGGACCTTTTTCATGTGACTTGGGAATTAAGGATTATTTCAAGAAAAGAGGAATGTTCCTATATATACATCTACTTGATATTCTAAAAAAATGATTGAATGCATATTTAGCATGGTTTATAAGGTACATTTGTGCCATTTAGCCTTTGATCTGTGTTAGTGACAGACTTTTTGGTGTCATATATTGTGGTTACTTAGTTATAAGCAACCCATGTTTACTTATTGATAACAATTTCTATAATTACATGGTGTTGGTGTATGTTTGTAGATCGATTGGATAAGGGTTCAATCTTACTTTAACATATATTGGCATGAAAAAGAAACAATGTGATGACTCTCAATATTGTGACAAGTTTGTTGCAACCCCAAGAGTCTCCTTTAATTATCAACCCAAGGTTCATACAAAATTAAGAGGGGCCAACACTATATGTGCAATAAACACCTTCATATTTCTAGTTTGACTCCCTTTGATGCACGTGAAAGAATTCAACGAAGAAACTCAAAATGAGCAAAGATCCAAGTATGTTGTCAGTCCTAAGTCGTAGAAAACAAATGACAACAAAGAAAATCTATTTTATCTTGTTTGAAAGTAAATTACAGAAATGAAATCTATTCTACTCTAAAAAATGTAAATCACACATCTTATATTACTTTTTCAGAAGGGAAACACTTCTGTAATCCACTTTTTTAGGAAAGAAATCACACATTGCTAAAAGTAAATTGCAAGAAAGAGAATCTAATCTAGTTGCTGAAATCAACATTCACGAAACATACATTATAGAAGCTAAATGGAAACTCTATTGAGTCTTAGCTCAACCAAATTGGTCTCAGAGAATTCATAGGATATTCTAAGACATAAACCTATTTCTACCATGAATTTGGAATGAATATCGGCAAGGAAGAAGCTTGAAAACAAATTGCTACAAAAAACTCTATTTTTCTATAGGAAACTTCTAGAAAGCCTGTATATTGAGTTAACTTGCCAAATGCCTATGCTAATCAAGTGAATATGTTGTGGGGTAGATTTTGTAACTCAATTTAATGTTTTTAGACTTCAATACAAGTGGAATCAAGTCAAAATAGCTTAATTAACACATCATAGAATTCAACAAAAATTTACTACTAAAACCATAAATTTCAGAATAGTGAACTAGTAAGCTAATCTAAGTAATCCAATGATACAAATGATTTTACTAAGCTATGCTAATGATGTGTTACATTATTTATTAGATAAATCACCTGAAAACAAACTCATTTCAATTATTTAATCAATCTAACCTATATCAAATGAAGCATGAACACTAATTGCATAAAAGATAAATGTAACTAAGAAAAGAAATGCTGGAAAGAAGAGAAATAAAATACATAGTAAGGTTTTGAGGCTCCTAGGTGTTATGGCCACAACCACCACCCTATTAAAACCTGCTCTGGTGGAAAATTTGAATGGGTCCCCTAGACGTTTGATCTTTCATTTCTTACTGGAGTTGTCACATGGAATTACATCTTCAGATCTGAATGGTTAAGACCCCTTAATAAATCTCTGTGGCATGAGTCATTTATAACACAGTCTAGCCCTTCATTCATATCTTTCATCGGGACTTTTTCAATCCTCATAAACCTTCATGATACTCTATGCCTACACATACAACCAACCCCCACTCTCTACTATGGTTGTATTTGGATTCAACCCGCAAAACCTTCTATTGCGTCCTTATTCCTATATAAATGATTTCATAATAGAAGTACTCCACAAGCACGCATAACTTACCTTTCCGCATTTCAGAAGTCACAATACACATTCCTCTTTTGCATTCGATATGCGATGACCTCCCAGACTTCAAATGCAATTAACCACGTCCATATCATATAGGGTCTACCATTACATTGCTTATCGCAATCGCTTGTTCACTCTGTTAGAGTCGGTCTTGAGCCCTTCATCAGCGATCAAAACTCTTTGCATTTGCATAGGTAGGTGTCTCATCAGTGTCAATTTTTGCATCCCGTTAGGCATGCCATAACCCTGATGGAGGAGCTAGTGTATTTGTACCCCTCTTGGCATTGCTGGATCAGGTCATTTCAGTCATTAAACTCTTTCAAGCTTGTCTTGTCTTGTCTTGAGGTCAAATTCCTAGGTCTAGGGTTTTGGTCAAGTATGTTTACAAGGTCATTTTTCTGAAGGTCAATAAGTGCTTAGCAAGCCAGAGGGATGATTGTAAAGATGTTTCTTCGAAGTTTTTTATCTTGTACAGATAATTTTCACCTTGGATTTAAAAACTCTGTTTTTAAAGCCAAGGTCATTTTTCAAATTTTTGTAAAAAGTGATGAACTTTCAAAAGACTTCAGCGGACAGTATGCAACCCTGGTCCCCTTGCCAAGATCCCTCAGATGATCTACCTGCAAAAAGAATCAAGTTAAAGCACTAAAAGAGTCAATTTCAAGACAAAGGAAACCAAAAAGTCAGTTTTATAAAGTGTCAAAGAGAAACATTAGAAAGTGGGTTTGAGCATGAAATTTATTCAAATGAAACTTATAAAGACCCAATCTCCCTCCTTTTACTCTCATTGTGCATCCAAGACACTTGCAAGAGAGATTGGGCGAGCATCCAAGCGATTTTGAGTGAAGACCGGTCGAAATTAGGAGCAGGACAGGCGCGCGACCCGTCAGGCCAGGCGCGCGACCCGTTAGGCCAGGCGCGCGACCCGTCAGGTGGGCGCGACCCGTCAGAGCTCAACCCGCAGTGTATTTTCATAACGGGCACGACCAGTCAGGCGCGCGCGACCTGTTGGGTGAGGCGCGCGACCCGTCAACGACCTCCCTCCAAACTCATTTCAAATTCGTTCAAGCACCCTCCAAATCATCAAATTGCTTGAGGTAGGTTCTCCAAACTTGGAAATGGTTGCTGGTTATGTTTAAAGGACATCATGAATGTGTTTAAATATCAAATTGTGCAAGAGAAAAAGCTCCTTATGGTTGTATGTTAAATTTGTAAAAATTTGCTAGGGTTTGATGCTGTTTCAATGGTTTTTCCCTTGTAATCATTTTTCCTCATTCCCATTTCATTTTCCTTGTATTTCCATGTAAATTTCCCTTTTAAATTTGTAAAGAAAATAAACCCTACCCCTTTTCCCTAAAAAATAAAAATCAAGCCCTAACCCTACCCCTCATAATACCCATGTAAACACATGTATTTAATGATGCATATGCAGTGATGTTTGCAGTGTTTTTCCCTAAATTCCCTGTTGTATACATGTATTCCCATTTTCCTTGTAAAAGTGTCCCTCCCCTAACATTTCCCTCATGTTTCTTGTCCCCTTGAAACAGCATATAAATCATCACCTTTAAAGGCAGAAACAGCAGTACATTTTGTCCACTTTGCTCCTTAAACAATGTCAGAAACCAAAACTTATGAGCAAAGTGATGACCAGTCATCAGCTTCAGAGATTGAGGTACAGAGGAGGCCTCATAAGGGTGGAAAGGGTGGTCATCATAGGAAAGAGGAGCCCACCTCTTTAGCAGAGTTACAGGCTTGTCCTATGGCAGTCACATGTTTCCAGTATATGTCTTGCTATGAGTTTTGTGAGAGAATCTCTCGGATTCAGCACCACAGAGAGTTGGCTCACCTATTTGTTTTACACTTGCATGATGGACATGTCAACCTTGCAGGGGTGGACTTTACATTGACACTCGAGGTGATCTCACATGCCACAGGGATACCTAATGTTGGGGAGGTGTGGAATAAGCGCAAGGTGCTGGATAGTGTTCACTTTGAGCCTTTTGTCCGGCCACCATTCATGAGACATTTGGTAGGTGTGTTTCCATTCAGGTTTCTCAGGAGCGAGTATGCTCCCATGATGAGGCTCATCATGCACTATTTTACCTGTGAGGGCAGATTTTCACAGGTATATTCATACCATATTCGCCTCTTGATGCACTTCACCCGAGTGAGGATGATGAACATCCTTGTTTTCTTCTATCAGAACATTCAGAGGATGGTGCCCATGTTACAGAGGAAGAGCTCGGCACAGCAGTATAGGAGCCTGTACCATTATGGTTTGATTCAGCTTGTAGTATTGCATCAGTTGGCTCAGCAGGGCATCTCATGGGAGGATTTCATCTCTTGTGAGCTTTTCACAGCACCATCACCGCCACATCCTGAGGTTATTCATGAGGAGGGAGGACCATCACAGCAGCATGACATCCCTGTCACTAGACATGTCAGCTCCTCACCTCTGGTTACCTATCAGAAAGGCCCGAGGGCCTTATTTGCAGCAGCTCGGCGAGTACTATCTCCACAGCAGGTGGAAGGGGTCTCACCTTCTTCATCGGCTCAGCGAGTGTTATCTCCACATCAGGTGGAAGAAGCCTCACTTTCTTCACCAGCACAGGTACCAGGGAGGGGCAAACAGCCCATGATTGATGAGGGGCCTTCAGGTGTCCTAGATATTGAGCTTGTTGATCTTGAGGCCAGTTCTCCGAGCCAAGAGGCAAAGGAGATCATTCAACATCTCAGAGCTGAAAATGATGCCTTGCAGAGGAGATTAGAAGGGGCACAATGGACCATCACATACCTGGAGCAGCGCAACAAACAGTTGGAGGATGAGAAAGCACTTGATGAGCTGTGGAGGATTCGTAGTGACCGAATCTTGAACCGAAGAAGACCCGGTGATCCATTGCCCGCTGACCGAGAATCCATGCTCATCCGGGAAAATGCACACTTGGAGAGGCTGTTGGCTAAGGCCAACCAAGAGAAGAAATTGCTGAGGAACATGAAAAATCATTACTGGGCAAGAATGCATGTGTGCAAGGCAAAGATGAAGATGTTTCAAAGGCGGTTGACCGAGGCACTAAAACGGAGAAAGAGGCCCAATCCCCTCCGTATCTTGGCTGAGGCCTCACTCAAGGATCAAGGCACTAAATAGCCTAGCCACAGCACAAATCCCAAGAAATTTTGAGAATTTTGGGTGAATTTTGGCATTTCCAGGCAATTTGCAGGTTTTTCCCATTAATGGGTCTCACCCCCCGCGCGACCCTTCATCATGGCAACTCCATTTGAAAAAAACTCAGCATTTCCAGATTTTTCATGCAAAGTTACACATGCTCATGGATGGACTTGAGATTTGGTGAAGTTTTGGACCTCCAGAAAGTCAAAAAACTAGCAAAAAATGACTTTCTGCCACTTTTTTGAACTGCAGAAAGCAGTCTTGGGAGATTTGATTTTTGATAGGGCAAATGAACTCCAAATTCAAAAATTCTAGTTGGGTTGGAAAGTAGACTCACTGACCTTTCCAACAAGCCTACTCTTGCCCAATTTGGACACCTGCAAGTTCCCCAAAAGTGGCTCCAAACCCGTCAGGCAGATTTTTCCAAAATGCACTGTACAGCTCAGAAAAACGTAGTTTGACCCAGTTTGACTTTTTGGGGTGAATTATGATTCTCTTTGATGTAATTATTGTACTTTTAAGACACTTTTACTCTTATGTAACACTTCTAGAAGATTCATTCATGAAGAGGGTAAATATTAAATGAATGAATTGGTTTCCAAGTTTATAGAGGCAAGTTGTTTTGGCTGCCTAGTTTGTAGTGCTTAGTTTAGAAGTGGTTGAAACAGCTCCTAGGATAGTGAGCTCGACCCATGGAGGCAGGGAAAGAGGTTATATAATCTATATTATGTACTTTCTTGCTCATTTTCATGGTTGGACTCTTGAGGGATAAGCTATCATTTTATTATTCACTGTATCTCTGCAATTTTTGGCTAAGGAAGACCAGGGTTTTGCAGTCCTCTTTGGGATTCTTGTGGACTCATGTGTTGATGGTGTGTTTCTCAATGTACTTGTAAGCTTGTTATGTGACTCATTTCCTTTCTTTTACTTCTGCACATTAAACAAATGAAGTGTTAAAGTAAGAATTCATGCCTGCCATGCTCTGCTTTTAAGTTTGTTTAATTTCAATGTTTTCTACTGTCTAAAGAGAATTCAAAGTTATTGTTTGCTCTCTTTAGCTCTTCACCTTTCATTCCTGACCATCCACCTCAATTAAAGGCATCAATACTGTCTCCTACCTCGCCCCAAAGAACCCCCTGCAGAAACTGTGTCCAATCCCCGCACCCAATATTGCCCTCTCCTCAATTTGCCACCAAAAAACCCAAAAAAACCCCAAATCAAACTCTTTGATCAGTTTACTAGCCTAATATCAGTGTTACCTTATTGGTCATCTCATCTATTGAAGATTTCACGAGATAGACCGGAGAGAGCCTTCTCTTGCCCCGTAGGGCTAGCTACGAGGCTAAATGGTTTGATGTTGCCTTGAGGTTTACCTTTCTCAGCCTGAGGTGAAATTTCAAGCGCTAACATACTGGCAACCATACTGGGGAGAACAAACTAATCGTTTGCTCATTGATGTGTTATTTCATAAGTCTTAGACGGAGCCTGAAGTTACGCCAGGTAGCCTTCGAAAACGCTCTTGTTTTACATCAGCGTTAGTAGATAAACGTTGCTTCAGTCAATCTCCGTGAGCTTGTGAACGTAGCGCTTCATTGACACTTTATCCCAGTATTATTGTTAACTCTGAGCCGTGGATGATAGATTGAGAGTTTTCACAGGCTGAATGGTTTTTCTTTCCTAGTCTTTTTGAGAAAAACAAGCTGGCTACAGATCCTAGACCCATTTTCAAATCTCATTCATGCCCAGCTATTTTTGATTGTCCTTAAGATTTAGATTTTGACGAAAGCTTTGAGTTGTCTCTATTCAAAGCCAAGTCTGAAAGTGCGCTCGATTCTCTAGTCCTTGACCCTGATTTTGCAGCTGCTATTGAATTTGAGAAACATAACAAATTGGTCGAAAATTTCATCTTGAGACGTCTCCAGACGCATATTCAAGCTACTACCCTTGCTGATTTTGTTGAGAATATCTCTGATCATATTGGATCCACTATCACGGCTCACGAAGAATCTTATCCTCCTTATGTTTCAGTTTCGCCTATAATCACCTATCCCGAATCCACAGTCGGTTCTCCTTCTGCACTTCATACCCCTCCTACTTCTCCTACCCTTCCGACTCCCCCGACTCCACAAACTACACCTCCTCTTATCATAGTCCCTGCTATCACAGCTCCTCCTCCTCATACTCATCCTACTCCCCCTCCTAGAGCAATGGCTGCTCGGTTTGCTCCACTTGCTTTGCCTGCAAATCTTCATGATATGCCAGCTGATTATCAAAGTAAAATTCCTATGTTTGATGGCACTCCACAAAGTATTACCGCTCAGCAACATATCGACAAAATGACCACTTTCTTTGATCTATATGAGTTAGATGAAGAAGATGTTACCATGCGGTTGTTCGTGCAAACATTTGCAGGAGAAGTCAGAAAATGGTTCAGAGGGTTGACAGCTAACAGCATTGCCACTTTGGAAGCACTTCAGAATCAGTTTTTAGATCGATGGGAAATCAGAAAGGATCCGCTTCAGATTAATGCCGAATACAACAACCTCAAGCGTAATCCGGGTGAGTCAGTTCAAGATTACATAATCAGATTCAATACAGTTTACAATGCTATTCCCGATGATTTGAGACCATCAAGGAAATCAGCACTTCTTAAGTTCCCGGATGGTTTTGATCCGGAGATGGCCTACTCATTGAGAGATAGAGACCCTCCTACCTTGGAGGATATGCAGAAGATTGTTGTCAGTGTTGAGGCAAACTTAAATGACAAAAGAGCAAGAATGAAGGCTGAAAAGCGTGTCACAATCAAGGAGGAAGCATCCACCTCAAATCAGCTTCTTCGTGAGGTTGAGCAGCTTAAAAGAGCATTTGAAAATGTTCAGATTGTCAAGCCGGAACCGCAGATTCGTAATCCAAATTTCAGAGGTCAACAGCAGCAGCAATATAGAATCAAGCAGCGGGAAACAAAGGCACAAGAGGCAGCAGTTCAGCAGCAAATGAAACCTCCTTTTCAGCAGAATTTTGTTAGCCAAGAATCAGAGGATGAAGGTGATAATGTTGGAGAGGAAAATCACTTCTTCACTCCTGATGATATGCCCACTTATGTTACAGAAGAAGATGAGTTGGTGAGTAATTCCATCATTCCCCAAGATGAGCATTATATTTTGTCAAACGATGCAATACTTGAAGAAGAATCCGAAGAGTATCAAAGAGGGTATTTGCATGCTTTATCAGCCCAGCAAGGCCAGCAAAGACAATTGAGAAACCGAACTATTCCCATAAATCCCATTCAGAAAAGGAAAGATACTTCAGCTAAGAATGATTCGGTTTCCCCACACGCAAAAGGAAAAGACATAGTTGGTCCTTCAACAAGTCAATCATCACCAGCAGCTAAGATGGATCAGCCATCAAATGCACCAAAAGATAGAGCTGAAAAAAGAGATAATCCGATTAAAGAAGGTGAGAAAGTTTTAGTTTTCAGTTTGGAGAATGAGATTGCAAAGTTGAAAGTGCCCATTCCTTTGACAAAAATCATGAAGAATAGCACCTACGGAGGCCAGCTCTCCAAGATGTTGAATTTTGATCCAATGCTAGACACGGTGAATGTACAAGATGATCAGCCGGAATTGATTTTTGGGCCAGCTTTGAATGGTGAGTCTCCTGAAAGTGATGTTCCTCTGTTTTATATCAGTTTGCGATTGCATGAGTATGTGTTGCACAATGCCATGTTTGACTCGGGAGATTCGCATAATTTGATGCCGAAAACGATCATGGAGAAGATGGGACTTGACATCACAAGGCAATATCATGATTTGTATTTGTTTGATTCCAGCCGGGTAAGGTGTATTGGTTTGATCAAAGACCTGGTGGTGAGTCTAGATCAAATTCCAGCGAAGAATGTTTTGATGGATGTGGTAGTGGCGGACATTCCTCCGCGTTTTGGCATGTTGCTGTCGAGATCATGGGGAGCCAAGCTCAAAGGTACACTTCAGCTTGATTTTTCATATGCCACAATTCCAGTTTTCGGTCAAATGAGGAAGTTATATCGGGAACAAAAAATGAAATACATGATCACTAGTAAGGAAAAGCCCGTCAATCATCCTGTAAATTATGTACAAACAGATTTAGAATCCTTTGTTTTGTTTGCGGATAATTTCAATGAGGTAGATAGTCAGTTAGTTCAAGTAGAAGATATACCAGACATCTCAGAAAATTTCAGAGAAGTTTTGAAAAAGGAAAGTGAAGAAAGGTCTGCTGTCATAAGGCCAATTGCTGAAACAAATGGGCAGCAAACAGAGCATGCATCAAAATCAGATTTTCAGCACTTAGAAGATGATGAGGATGGTCTTTGGACCATGGATTTTGATGGCGCAGTGGGCAGCGATGGTGCTGGTATAGGTGTGTGGATTCGAAGCCCATTTTCAGTCCAAAACCAAGTTCCAAGCAAGGTACGGGTATGTTCTTATAAATTGGCATTTGATTGTTCAAATAATGAGGCGGAATATGAAGCTCTTATTGCTGGTCTGAAAATTCTTCGGAAGTTGAAGGCAAAGAAGATAGCGGTATATGGTGACTCCGAGTTGGTTATCAAGCAAGTAAAGGGTGAATTTCAGGCCAAACATCCTCGTATGCGAGCATATCGGAATGCTGTCCTAGATATCTTAAAGCGGTTTTCAGAACATACTTTGACATGTGTGCCCTGGATTCAAAATGGTGTTGCGGATGCATTGGCTAAGGCAGCAAGTAATCTGAAAATACCCATGAATTCCAGCAATAAGTTTGAGATATATGTAAAGCATCGTCCTACTGTCCCAGATAATCAAAGGTGTTGGCAAGTTTTCCAAGATGACGAAGAAATCAAAGATTTTCTGCAAATTGAGGGTAAATTCGAAGATATTTCAATAGACACGGAAGCTGAAGGAGTAAATCATATGAATGTGTTGCAGCTCAAGGACAATTACATTCCTAAAGGATTAATTCCTTTGGAAGAATTGTTCGATCAAGATGATGTGGCCCGCAAGCCAACTTTGAGGCCAACGGACGAAGGTGTTGAAGATGTGGATCTTGGGACAGCCGAAAATCCAAAGATGGTGAAGCTCTCAAAAGCATTGCCGCCAAAGGTAAAGAAAGAATATATCAGATTATTGTCTTCGTTTTCTAATGTTTTCGCATGGGACTATTCAGATTTGAAAACTTATGACACAAGTATCATTCAGCATACCATTCCCATAAAGCCAAATCAAAAGCCTTTCCGACAAAAGTTGAGAAGAATTAATCCTAAATTACTGCCATTGATTGAGAAGGAAGTCAACAGGTTGTATAGGTCTGGAATCATAGTGCCAATCCGGTTTTCTGATTGGATTTCCAACTTGGTGCCCGTGAGAAAGAAGACCGGCAAGATTCGCTTGTGTATAGACTTCAGAAATCTGAACAAGGTGTCATTAAAGGACAATTATCCGCTACCCAAAATGGACCACATATTGCAGCGGGTAGTGGGGGCATCAAGGATGTCATTGCTTGATGGTTATTCCAGATATAATCAGATTTTGGTGCACGAAGATGACCGTGACAAGACAGCATTTACTACTCCGTGGGGTACATTTCATTATGCCAAGATGCCGTTTGGATTGAAGAACGCGGGTGCCACTTTTCAGCGGGCAATGGACATGGCCTTTGCAAATGAGAAGGATGTCTTTTTGGTTGTTTATCTTGATGATCTGACCGTGTTTTCTAAATCTGATGAAGAGCATTTGTTTCATTTGACTAAGGTGTTTCAAAAGTGCAGAAAATATGGTATCTCATTGAATCCGAAGAAGAGTCTTTTTGCTATGAGCGAAGGCAAGCTGCTGGGCCATATTATTTCTAAAGATGGCATTCGTATAGATCCTGCATGGGTGGAAGAAATTCAGCAATTAGAGCAGCCCCGAAGCAAGAAAGAAATTCAGTCTTTCAATGGAAAATTGAATTTTCTGCGTCGCTTCATCCCCAATCTTGCCGAACATCTTAGAGAGATAACCAACATGCTCAAGAAGGACAGCGAGCTCAAATGGACCGAAGAGGCGGTAAAGTCTTTTAATTTGATAAAGGTAATCTTATCTTCAGCCCCAACTTTGATCAGCCCAGATTATACACAGGATTTTATTTTATTTTCATTTGCTTCTGAGCATACGTTGGCAGCCGTATTGATGCAAAAGAGAGATGGGGTTGAGAGGCCCATCGCTTTTTTCAGCCGTATCATAAGGGACGGAGCACTGAATTATAATATTATTGAGAAGCAAGCATTGGCGCTGATCAAAGCCTTGAAAGATTTCCGGGTATACATATTGAATTCTCATATTTTAGCATATGTTCCAAATGCAGCTGTTAAGGATGTTTTAGTACAAACGGAACCGGAAGGAAGAAGGGGTAAGTGGATCGCTGCACTATTAGAGTATGATGTAGAAATTAAGCCTACCAAGTTGATTAAAGGTCAAGGTCTTGCTAAGTTGATGGCTGAAACGAATTTCCACGTCCTTGACATCAATTTGATTGCTGCCTTGTCCGATGAAGACGAAGAAAATTCAGCTCTACAGGTATCCAATATCTTTGTGTCTTCTCCTTGGTATGCTGATATAGTTTATGTGCTTCAAAATTTGTCTTCACCCCCTGGGATGCCTAGAAACAAAGCTAGAACATTGAAGCTAAAGGCTCCCAAATTTTGCATTATCAAATCAGCACTTTACTGGAAAGATCCCGGTGGCATATTGCTGAACTGTTTGGTCGAAGAAGAAGCTAAGACAGCAGTAGAAGATTTTCATAAAGGTGACTGTGGGGGTCACTTGTTTTGGAAGACCACGGCTAATAAGATTTTGAGAGCTGGTTTCTATTGGCCTTCTTTATTTTCTGATGTGTATAAAGTGGTAAAGAGTTGTCACGAATGTCAAATTTTTCAAGGAAAGCAGAAATTACAGCCGTTGCCTCTCAAGCCCGTTGAAATCAGCGCACCATTTCAGCAATGGGGCTTGGATTTTATTGGTGAAATCCACCCAGCATCTTCCGGGCAGCATCGATGGATCTTGACCACCACAGATTACTTCACGAAGTGGATTGAAGCCATTCCCACCCGGCAAGCCACGGACTCGGTAATTATCTCTTTTCTTGAAAGTAACATATTGTCACGTTTCGGTTGTCCACATAAGTTGATTACAGATAATGCAGCAGCATTCAAATCGAAGAAAATGCTTGATTTTTGCTATAAATATAACATCAACTTGGGGCATTCGACCGCCTACCATCCGCAAGGTAATGGGCTGGCTGAATCTTCGAACAAATCTCTAGTGAACATCATAAAGAAATTGCTGGAAATAAATAAGAAGAGCTGGCACAAAAAGTTAGTAAATGCATTATGGGCTGATCAGGTAAGTCAAAAGAAGTCGATTGGTATGTCACCTTTTGAACTGGTTTATGGAGTAGATGCAGTGTTTCCTACTTCACTTAGTGTTCCAGTAGCCAAGTTGTTTCAAGAAGCTAGTGGCGAGGAGGATCCTATGCAACGGCGGATCAGTCAAATGATTCATTTACAGCAGACACGAGAGGAGGTTCATCAAAATTCGCTTAAGTTGCAGGAGCGCATAAAGAAAATCTATGACAAAAAGGCCAAATCAGATGATTTTCAGATCGATGATGTTGTTTTGAGATGGGATGCCCGAAATGAAGACAAAGGGAAACATGGAAAATTCGACAACTTGTGGAAAGGTCCCTACAAAATTGCAGCATACCGTGGTCCAAATGCTTTTCTTCTCAAAGAAATGAACGGTGATGAATGTCTCGGTGGGTCGGTGAATGGCCGGCTGCTCAAAAGGTATCATGCTTGAGCATTTTCTGCTCTAATCACTCTCATTGTAATTACCATTTTATTTTTATTTTGCAGCAAGTGTGAACTGATCTCCCATCTTTAGTCTGGGGCCCAAGGTGAAGGCTATAATTCTGAGAACGGTGATTAGTTGGTGTGAGTTTTTAAAGTTGTTTTAGTCAGTTTATTTTCTGCATAAAGTGAGTCGGTTTATGTCAAAGTTAGTTTAAATTTCAGTCAAATGTCAAAGTCAAATAAAGTTGTCCAAATTTGGTCACATGTGTAAAAGTTGACTCCATTGCCCAATGTTAATAAAGCACTGGTCTGCTCTTCCAGAGGTCTAAGGTTCTTGGTACCTCCAAGGAGCTACCATCCCCATTGGAGCCAATGTTAGAGTCGGTCTTGAGCCCTCCATCAGCGATCAAAACTCTTTGCATTTGCATAGGTAGGTGTCTCATCAGTGTCAATTTTTGCATCCCGTTAGGCATGCCATAACCCTGATGGAGGAGCTGGTGTATTTGTACCCCTCTTGGCATTGCTGGATCAGGTCATTTCAGTCATTAAACTCTTTCAAGCTTGTCTTGTCTTGTCTTGAGGTCAATTCCTAGGTCTAGGGTTTTGGTCAAGTATGTTTACAAGGTCATTTTTTTGAAGGTCAATAAGTGCTCAGCAAGCCAGAGGGATGATTGTAAAGATGTTTCTTCGAAGTTTTTTATCTTGTACAGATAATTTTCACCTTGGATTTAAAAACTCTGTTTTTAAAGCCAAGGTCATTTTTCAAATTTTTGTAAAAAGTGATGAACTTTCAAAAGACTTCAGCGGACAGTATGCAACCCTGGTCCCCTTGCCAAGATCCCTCAGATGATCTACCTGCAAAAAGAATCAAGTTAAAGCACTAAAAGAGTCAATTTCAGGACAAAGGAAACCAAAAAGTCAGTTTTATAAAGTGTCAAAGAGAAACATTAGAAAGTGGGTTTGAGCATGAAATTTATTCAAATGAAACTTATAAAGACCCAATCTCCCTCCTTTTACTCTCATTGTGCATCCAAGACACTTGCAAGAGAGATTGGGCGAGCATCCAAGCGATTTTGAGTGAAGACTGGTCGAAATTAGGAGCAGGACAGGCGCGCGACCCGTCAGGTGGGCGCGACCCGTCAGAGCTCAACCCGCAGTGTATTTTCATAACGGGCGCGACCCGTTAGGCGCGCGCGACCCGTTGGGTGAGGTGCGTGACCCGTCAGCGACCTCCCTCCAAACTCATTTCAAATTCGTTCAAGCACCCTCCAAATCATCAAATTGCTTGAGGTAGGTTCTCCAAACTTGGAAATGGTTGCTAGTTATGTTTAAAGGACATCATGAATGTGTTTAAAGATCAAATTGTGCAAGAGAAAAAGCTCCTTATGGTTGTATGTTAAATTTGTAAAAATTTGCTAGGGTTTGATGTTGTTTCAATGGTTTTTCCCTTGTAATCATTTTTCCTCATTCCCATTTCATTTTCCTTGTATTTCCATGTAAATTTCCCTTTTAAATTTGTAAAGAAAATAAACCCTACCCCTTTTCCCTAAAAAATAAAAATCAAGCCCTAACCCTACCCCTCATAATACCCATGTAAACACATGTATTTAATGATGCATATGCAGTGATGTTTGCAGTGTTTTTCCCTAAATTCCCTGTTGTATACATGTATTCCCATTTTCCTTGTAAAAATGTCCCTCCCCTAACATTTCCCTCATGTTCCTTGTCCCCTTGAAACAGCATATAAATCAGCACCTTTAAAGGCAGAAACAGCAGTACATTTTGTCCACTTTGCTCCTTAAACAATGTCAGAAACCGAAACTTATGAGCAAAGTGATGACCAGTCATCAGCTTCAGAGATTGAGGTACAGAGGAGGCCTCATAAGGGTGGAAAGGGTGGTCATCATAGGTGAGAGGAGCCCACCTCTTTAGCAGAGTTACATGCTTGTCCTATGGCAGTCACATGTTTCCAGTATATGTCTTGCTATGAGTTTTGTGAGAGGATCTCTCGGATTTAGCACCACAGAGAGTTGGCTCGCCTATTTGTTTTACACTTGCATGATGGACATGTCAACCTTGCAGGGGTGGACTTTACATTGACACCCGAGGTGATCTTACATGCCACAGGGATACCTAATGTTGGGGAGGTGTGGAATAAGCGCAAGGTGCTGGATAGTGTTCACTTTGAGCCTTTTGTCCGGCCACCATTCATGAGACATTTGGCAGGTGTGTTTCCATTCAGGTTTCTCAGGAGCGAGTATGCTCCCATGATGAGGCTCATCATGCACTATTTTACCTGTGAGGGCAGATTTTCACAGGTATATTCATACCATATTCGCCTCTTGATGCACTTCACTCGAGTGAGGATGATGAACATCCCTGTTTTCTTCTATCAGAACATTCAGAGGATGGTGCCCATGTTACAGAGGAAGAGCCCGACACAACAGTATAGGAGCCTGTACCATTATGGTTTGATTCAGCTTGTAGTATTGCATCAGTTGGCTCAGCAGGGCATCTCATGGGAGGATTTCATCTCTCGTGAGCTTTTCACAGCACCATCACCGCCACATCCTGAGGTTATTCATGAGGAGGGAGGACCATCACAGCAGCATGACATCCCTGTCACTAGACATGTCAGCTCCTCACCTCTGGTTACCTATCAGAAAGGCTCGAGGGCCTTATTTGCAGCAGCTCGGCGAGTACTATCTCCACAGCAGGTGGAAGGGGTCTCGCCTTATTCATCGGCTCAGCGAGTGTTATCTCCACATCAGGTGGAAGGGGCCTCGCTTTCTTCACTAGCACAGGTACCAGGGAGGGGCAAACAGCCCATGATTGATGAGGGGCCTTCAGGAGTCCCAGATATTGAGCTTGTTGATCTTGAGGCCAGTTCTCCGAGCCAAGAGGCAAAGGAGATCATTCAGCATCTCAGAGCTGAAAATGATGCCTTGCAGAGGAGATTAGAAGGGGCACAATGGACCATCACATACCTGGAGCAGCGCAACAAACATTTGGAGGATGAGAAAGCACTTGATGAGCTGTGGAGGATTCGTAGTGACCGAATCTTGAACCGAAGAAGACCCGGTGATCCATTGCCCGCTGACCGAGAATCCATGCTCATCCGGGAAAATGCACACTTGGAGAGGCTGTTGGCTAAGTCCAACCAAGAGAAGAAATTGCTGAGGAACATGAAAAATCATTACTGGGCAAGAATGCATGTGTGCAAGGCAAAGATGAAGATGTTTCAAAGGCGGTTGACCGAGGCACTAAAACGGAGAAAGAGGCCCAATCCCCTCCGTATCTTGGCTGAGGCCTCACTCAAGGATCAAGGCACTAAATAGCCTAGCCACAGCACAAATCCCAAGAAATTTTGAGAATTTTGCGTGAAATTTGGCATTTCCAGGCAATTTGCAGGTTTTTCCCATTAACGGGTCTCACCCCCCGCGCGACCCTTCATCATGGCAACTCCATTTGACAAAAATTCAGCATTTCCAGATTTTTCATGCAAAGTTACAGATGCTCATGGATGGACTTGAGATTTGGTGAAGTTTTGGACCTCCAGAAAGTAAAAAAACTAGCAAAAAATGACTTTCTGCCACTTTTTTGAACTGCAGAAAGCAGTCTTGGGAGATTTAATTTTTGACAGGGAAAATGAACTCCAAATTCAAAAATTCCAGTTGGGTTGGAAATTAGACTCACGGACCTTTCCAACAAGCCTACTCTTGAGAAATTTGGACACCTGCAAGTGCCCCAAACGTGGCTTCAAAGGTGCGCGACCCGTCACGCAGGGGCGCGCGACCCGTCAGGCAGATTTTTCCAAAATGCACTGTACAGCTCAGAAAAACGCAGTTTGACCCAGTTTGACTTTTTGGGGTGAATTATGATTCTCTTTGATGTAATTATTGTACTTTTAAGACAATTTTACTCTTATGTAACACTTCTAGAAGATTCATTCATGAAGAGGGTAAATATTAAATGAATGAATTGGTTTCCAAGTTTATAGAGGCAAGTTGTTTTGACTGCCTAATTTGTAGTGCTTAGTTTAGAAGTGGTTGAAACAGCTCCTAGGATAGTGAGCTCGACCCATGGAGGCAGGGAAAGAGGTTAGATCATCTATATTATGTACTTTCTTGCTCATTTTCATGGTTGGACTCTTGAGGGATAAGCTATCATTGTATTATTCACTGTATCTCTGCAATTTTTGGCTAAGGAAGACCAGGGTTTTGCAGTCCTCTTTGGGATTCTTGTGGACTCATGTGTTGATGGTGTGTTTCTCAATGTACTTGTAAGCTTGTTATGTGACTCATTTCCTTTCTTTTACTTCTGCACATTAAACAAATGAAGTGTTAAAGTAAGAATTCATGCCTGCCATGCTCTGCTTTTAAGTTTGTTTAATTTCAATGTTTTCTACTGTCTAAAGAGAATTCAAAGTTATTGTTTGCTCTCTTTAGCTCTTCACCTTTCAATCCTGACCATTCACCTGAATTAAAGGCATCAATACTGTCTCCTACCTCGCCCCAAAGAACCCCCTGCAGAAACTGTGTCCAATCCCCGCACCCAAAATTGCCCTCTCCTCAATTTGCCACCAAAAAACCCAAAAAAACCCCAAATCAAAATCTTTGATCAGTTTACTAGCCTAATATCAGTGTTACCTTATTGGTCATCTCATCTATTGAAGATTTCACGAGATAGACCGGAGAGAGCCTTCTCCTGCCCCGTAGGGCTAGCTACGAGGCTAAATGGTTTGATGTTGCCTTGAGGTTTACCTTTCTCAGCCTGAGGTGAAATTTCAAGCGCTAACACACTCCTCCATTGCATATCGCTTTTCGAATTGGTAAAGGGCTAAGGTCTATCTCCCATGAATTCTATCGCATCGGATATCGCAATCGGAACTTTCAACCAGTGTATTGGAACAAGCTTCAACGCTCCGCGATATGGCAGACCCGTCGGGATTATTAAACACAACATATATGATTTCAGGTCCGAAGCCCATCGCAAATCGCAATCGACGGAACTCAATGCTCAACATAAGGCACTCTGTGATATGGCATACATGCCAGGATTATTAAACATAATGCATATATGTATCGGGTTCGTCCCACTGCAAATTGCAATCGGTGGAACCAAAGGTGATATTGCATGTGACTGTCCACTGCGATGTGTGATTGCGACTTGATCACATCACAACCTTGGCTGAACCAGGGGTCGATTCTTTCACACTTGCTCCTTTTGATTTCGATATGCCTTTATCATATCTCCCTTTTCCTTTTATCTGTTTTTATATTATCAAGTGATTCGTAAATTAAAATTTGAATATTATAGACAATGAACATGCTTGATACTATACACAGAGCTCCTAATTACATAGTCCATCTCTTTATAAAAGTTTTAATGAGGGCAATATTTGTTTTTGGGCATTTCTATCATATTTTTCATAATCATAGCTAATGTTAATTATTTCTGCAGGCGAGGATTAAAATATGCATGAGCGGATCCGAAGAGTTTATATATGCCGGTGTGTTCTATTTGAGATTCGGCCTTAGACGTTCATGGTCGAGTTTCCATGTTTTGCCTGTGTATTCCGAAAGTTATGTTGTCTCGGGTTTTATCATGAAGAAATGACACACATCCATTCTCCTTTCAATCAACATCTACTCATTTCCCCCAGGAAATGAAATGCTCCAGCAAATGTGGCCTCGATGTGTCAGCGGCTTCACTGACCGTTCTACATCTGTATATTTTGATTTGTATATTGAAAAGAGCAGGAAGGTTGAAAGTCAGGGGAAGATGGAGGGTCAGTTCCTTTCTGCATAAGTATTACCTCTAAGATGAAACATGGAATTTTTTTTGGGCAGAACAGGGTTGGATTTATTGTGTTAATAAAGAAGACTATTTCGGTCAAGAAGAAGCCTTTTTTAGATTCATTTTCCTTTTTCTTTTATGTTTGGAATTAGGGTCTTGTGGCTGGCATGAGGATATATATGTTTTGTTTTTGTGCATAGTGATAATAGACAACTTATGACTACTGTTATTTGAATATAATTCGTTATCATGGTTAACTCATGAGTGGTCTCCGATTCGAAGCTATATTAAATATCAGTTGCAAGTTTTATTTTTAGGAACAGGAATGTGCATTCTTGTATGAATAATTAGATTGCAATTAAGCTTAAATACAACCTTGTTCATCGGTGAACTCAATAATTGATTTATTTGGACTTAGAATCTATATATGATGTTTAATCTCTTTTATTATGCTCCTGCAGGATATATTAGAATAGTTAGGACTAGTATAAGTAGGTAGAATCAGTATAGATAGGACTTGATACATATAGGTTAGCTATTTCTTTTGTTGATTTAATGGAAGTATTCCTCCGGGGAGCAATCTTTCAGCACCTATAGCAGTTTAGGGATCCTTTAAAACCCATTGGAACTAGCCATTCCAAACGAAATCAGATCTAATCAGGGCATGCAATCGTGTTGGTTCCCCTTGTTGGCATATTGAAAATTCGTCGCGTCAACAAATTGGCGCTAGGAGGGCCTGAACCGCCATCCACATCTTTTCAGGATTTCATCTATAAATGTCGTGCATGGATTCAAAAAGATTAATGTATGGATTGTAAAAGTCAAAAATATCCTTTCGCCCATTTAGAAGAGCCTCATTTAGAAGAAGCAGAGGTCCATCTAAGTCTCGTGTTTGGGTCACCCAAGGAAGAGAGACTGTGGGAGTATCTTGTCACTTAGGAACAACCAGTTAGAGTGCTTACTTGTGCTTACGCTCGTTCCCTTTCTTAGCTCCCCATATTTCACTCTTTATCTTTGATAGCTAAAAGAAAGCCAAGGATCTTTCCCATAAGCAAAGAGACATCTACATCCCCTTCTCTTGAAGATATTGTACTAGATTCCTTACAAAGTATCGACACTCCTTGGGAAGAAATTCCTGAGGATCCCCCCTCTAAAGATAATCCCTAGGTTGATTTGGAAAATCCTAACAGAGAACGCCCTGAAGGAACCTTCAACTATAACCTCCCTATCCATAATATGGATAACGTTCCCCCTCCAGGTGGGAATCAGCCTCCATTGCCCCCTCTAGGTTGGAATCAGCCTCCACCACCTCCTTTAGGTGGGAATCAATCCCCACCTCCTCCAGGAGCACTCCCTCCCTGGCTTGCACAGGATGCTGTAGTGGTACCTGGGCAGCAACATGCCTTACCCAGGAACGCAGAAAGAGTATTACCTAAATTCGACCCTGAGTGGGGAGACACTGCTGATAACCATATTCACTCTTTCTTCCTAGCCGTGCGCATGTTGGGTGTAGCCGATGAAGATGCAGTATGTCGCTTTTTCCCTTTTACTATGATTGGTGCGACCCCCACATGGTACTTTAGCTTGAGAATAGGATCGATCACCTCATAGCGTGCCTTTCAGCAGGCCTTCTTAGACAAGTTTAGCGATGACAAAACACCTGCAACCTTAGTTTTAGAACTATTCCGTTTAAAAATGGAAACCAAAGAGAAGGTCAAGGATTTTAACATCCAGTTCAACACTTTGTTCAACAGAATCCCGGCTAATGCTAGACCTACTGATGAGGTGCTCATGGAATTCTACACCATTGTTCTCCCTATCCCTACCACGATGTGGGTTAAAAGGAGTAATGCACAAACCTTAAAGGGTGCTATAGATGAAGCAATAAAAGTTGAGAATGAAATGATCAGTCTCACAGGATGTCAACATACAACCAAAGAAAAGAAAGCCTCTCAATCATCCAAGAAGAATAATGGGAGTGATAACAAAGTGGTTGAGATCAAAGAAAAGGATAC
This sequence comes from Pinus tabuliformis, assembly GCA_031772625.1. NCBI lineage: Eukaryota > Viridiplantae > Streptophyta > Pinopsida > Pinales > Pinaceae > Pinus > Pinus tabuliformis. The sequence goes on along the minus strand of CM062820.1, from coordinate 1,272,105,295 downwards.
CACAAATGTGGAAGGTTTGCATCGAATCATTAAGAAATTGATGAACACAGTCATTGATATGAAAAGGAATTATGGAGAGATTACAAATGGGAATGGAGGAGATTATTACAACAGAAAATCCTTCAAACCTTTCTATCGTAAGAAGACAGAAGGTGGTCATGGTCAACCTGCATTTCCTGCTCCACCCAATGAAGGGATTTTAAATATTGAAGAGTTGGCTCTTATCGGATCACTTCTTACCAAAGAAGAACTTATAGTAGAACTGGAGCCAGAACAAGAATATGAGGAAGAGACCAAGTAGAAGAGCCCTTGGATGAGGTATCTCAAGTCAATGTACTATGGGATTTCTATACAAATGGGAACGATGATGATGAAGGAGATAGTACAACAGAAATCCACACTAATGAAATCCACACACGAAGTAAAGGGCCACTTGCGGGCATGATGAAGCCTGTAGACTAGACAAAGAAAGATGTTCGCCCTTCAAAGGCATTCGCTCCCAAGGTTCCTGTTGAGAAGAATAGACCTAGTGGTGATTCCAAGAGTACTCTACTTGTAAACTATTCAGAGAAAGATAATACATCTCCAAATGCAACGAAGGTGACTCAAAATGGTAAACTCCGAGCTAAGAATGGAAAAACTGGTATGTTTACTCTACCCTACCCTATTTATAACATTGATTACAACATTGTGGATGATCTTAAGAAATCTCGAGCTAATATCACATACTTCGATATGTTAAAGTTAACACAACAAAGAGATCTACTCTTGAAAGCTATGAACGAATGTAATTATGAATCTCCCACCATTCCGAGTAGCCAAACCGAGAGGTCGGTGTCCAGACTTGTTAGTACCCACAGTATAGCCCAAACGTTATCGGCCATGGAAGCCACTCTATCGAAACTAAATCAAAGCCCCCAAGATGTCGGTGTAACCATGATAGGAAGGAAATCAAAATCCATGACTCCACCTTTCGTTATCACATTTGAAATATTCAACATGAACATATACAATTTCTTGTTAGATTCTGGTGCCTCGTCCACTGTTATGCCTTACGCTGTTGCTAAAAGACTTCATACAATACCTGACAAAATTGGAAGTCGAATTATGGAATTGGACAGAACGAATGTAAAAGTAATTGGAGAATTGAAAGATGTGCTAATTTGGATGGCTACCAAACCACGGTACACACAAGCCATTGACATAGTGGTAGTCGACATACCCGAGGCATATGGAATGCTACTTAGTAGGGACTAGTCAACAAAGTTGAATGGATATTTCTCAACTGATTGGTCCCATCTCTTGTTTCCTCAGAAGGGAAAAGGTGATATACTGAGAGTTGATCGAGAAAGATACATGAAGTATGTGGTGACAGAACTAAACGACCCCAATGAACCTGTAATGTTTACCAACTCTATCCTTGGGAATTATAGTTTCGACATTTGTGCCACCGAAACCTATTTTGGAGAATTCCATGCAGAGACAGTTGAAGAAACTGCGACAAACACCCAATTGGAAGCTCTCCCCCGTAGTCCAACTGATGAGCCACCCGGTAATATAGTAGATGATAGAACTAATTTCATAGGAAGCAGTTCATTTGATGTAACATTAGATTCTATATTCTGGACACTCTACTTTGATAGCTCTAACTGCCTTGAAGGTGTAGGTGTTGGGAGCATTCTCATTGACCTGCAAGGGAACCAACATTTGATGGCCAACTGGTTGGAGTTTGCGTGCACCAAAATCACGGCAAAATACGAAGGCTTGCTACGGGGCCTGAAAAAAGCCATTGATATGAAGGTAAAAAATCTTAAAGTTTTTGGTGACTCACAGATAATTGTGGACCAGGTAAGGAAAAGGATACATTGCAATTCGCCACACCTAGTAAGATACCAACATGAGGTATGGAACGTAATTGACAGTTTTGATTCTTTTAATATCACATACATACCTTGAGGGAAAAACCAAGATGCCGATTTGATGGCTGGTATGGATGTGAAACTTTTGCCTGATCTTAGATTAAAAAAGAATAAATATTATGTTGAATTGATTTTCAAACCATCTGTGCTTGATAACATCTCGAATTGGTAGGTGTTCGAAGGTGATGAGCAAATTCTTGAGTTCCTGCATTGCGGAAAAACATTCAAAAATGTAGTCATTGATGAAAAAGAGCATGAGAAACTTATGAATGGGAGTGAAGATGAGGAAAAGGATCAACCCAATATAATTCCCAAGTCAGTTGTCAAGATGGAGCACTTTTATGACCTACATGATAAATTTAAGAAGCCGATTAACTGCAAAACGCATAGCTCATCCATGAAGTATGAGTCGGTCAACCTTGGAACCGAAGAAGACCCAAAAAATGTTAATTTGGTCTTGGGATGCTCTCCACAAGAAAGGGCTGCATTTGTTAAGCTGTTTAAAGAGTACGAGGGCGTCTTTGCATGGACATATGGAGACTTAAAAACCTTTGATACCAGCGTTATGCAGCATGTAATTCCTTTGGAAAAGGTTGTTAAGCCCTACCAACAAAAGCTTCGTAAGATGCATTCAATCCTGGAACCGTTGGTGAAGAAAGAATTAAAAAAAATGCTAGACGCTAAAATCATTTTTCCTGTCAGGCGTACCCGTTGGGTAACCATGTAAAATTTTGTAGAATTTTTCTACAAATCAGCTAGCTCGATACCATGTAGAATTTTTCTAAAATTTCCTACAAATCAGCTATCTCCGATACCATGTAGAATTTTTCTACAAATCAGCTAGCTCTGATACCATGTAGAACTTTTTCTACAAATCAGCTAGCTCTGATACCATGTAGAAATTCCGACCTATAGATCACCTCGTAATGCAATGTACTAAAGCAAAATACTTGATCTACTTCTACAACCAATTTAGCAGAAGCTTAATCAAACATGAGCAACATCAATAGGAACACATATAACTGATATGGAGAAATCAAACACACATAACACAGAAGATATAACCAGGGGAAAACACCTGCCTAAAACACCATCTTTGTATTATCATACAGGTGGAAATATAGTCCGGATTACACAAAGCCTTAGCTCGGAAGCTATCGAGCTCTCAGTACAATCTGTCTGATGCTCATAGACAATCAAAGGCTTCTCACAAACCTTCTCCTCTACCCTCCAAGCCTCCTATTTCCTTGTGCAGTTTTCCTTGGGGTCCAGTGCTGCCACCTGTGTGAATTGGCCTCTTCACACACTCACTAATCTCTGATCTAACTGCACAAACTTGAAGGAGATAAATCCTCGTCATGGATGAGCTTCCTTTATAGGGAAAATATTCATTCAACTAATAGTACACTATCCCATCTCTGATCTCAACTGGGTCTCTGTCTGAACTGACATGCATGAGTTATTTAAGCTATAGTATTCAGTTATCTGAAAATACCAGTTGTTACATGCATGCAAGCATTAACAAACTGAATCTCATTAATTTAACAACTTGTTAAATTAATATAACTGGACTTGAATCATTTAACTAAGCCAACTAATTACAACTCATAATTACAACTCATCCCTATCTCTTTAACTGATGGATAAATTCATCAATTAATAGATAAACTGTTGCATGTCCTCACATAGACTTCAAGTTTGTTTTTCCTTAACTAATTAACTCATGGAGATTAATTAATTAATATTTTAAACTGTTCGTAAGACCAAATTCGTTTTTACTTCCTATAGTTAGACCAAGGACTGCTAAAAATAAGAAGGGACCCATAAATGCTATTTTTAGAACTTTCTATTTTTAGTAGTTTCACCTCTCACCCAATGTGGCCAATGACCTCACTGGCCAAACTGCTATTTTTAGACATGCTATTTTTAGCAGGTCTATTTTTAGCACATTCTAAATTTAACATTTCTTGTTGCACATTTTTCAACAAGCCAATCTCGTACTAGTAAGAAAACAAAATGGAGACATCAGGTTATGTATCGATTTCAGAAACCTGAACAAAGCATTGTAGAAAGATAACTATCCTGTCCCTTCTATGGAACACATTCTTCAGTGTGTTTCTGGGTCTGAATGTTGTCCCTATTGGATGGGTTTTCGTGATATAATCAAGTATTGGTATCGACGAATGGAGATTAACTTAAGACAACCTTCAACACTAAATGGGGCACTTACACATATCGTAAAATGCCGTTTGGACTTATTAATGCGGGTGCCACATTTCAGAGAGATATGGACATAACTTTTCGAGGATTGATTAACAGATCAGTAGTGGTTTACATGGATGACATTACTGTGTATTCGTATCGCAAAAGGGATCATATTTATCACCTGAAACAAATTTTTGAAAGATGCCGAAGGTACGAATATCGTTGAATCCCAAGAAGAGCGTTTTCACAGTTACAGAAGGGAAACTACTGGGTCATATCCTCTCCAAAGAAGGGATTATTATTGATCCTGAAAGAATAGATACCATCATGAGAATACAATCCCCTGCAAATAAAATGGCAATGCAATCTTTTTTCGGGAAAATTAATTTCATTAGGAAATTTGTTTCAGTTTTCGCAGAAATAGTGCATCCCATTCAACTAATGATGAAGAAAGACGCTGCGTATAGGTGGAGCGATGAAGCTAAGAAATCATTTCAGTGAATTGAGGAGGCCATAGCAGAAGCTCTTGCATTGGTTAGCCCCAATTTTGACAAGGAATTCCTTTTGTACGCTTTCGCTTCTGATGATTCATATGCTGAAATCCTCACCCAAAAAAATGATGACGGCAATGAAGTCCCTATTTCTTATCTGAGTTATAATCTTCAGTGAGCAGAACTAAACTACCTAGAAGTGGAGAAACAAGGTTTTATAGTTTTTAAAGCCGTGAAACATTTCTGCCCATATTTATTAAAGGCCAAGACTAAGGTAATCATTCCGCACCCTGCTGTAAGAACACTCTTCGTGCAGAGAGAAATGGGTGAATGGAGAGGGAATTGGATAACCCCTCTTCAAGAATATGACCTCGAGATTAAGCTGGCAAAGATAGTTTGAGGGCAGGGATTGTGTAAGCTTGTGGTAGAAGCTTTGGCAGATAAATAAGGGGCGTCGGAAGAACCAGAAGCACAAAGCATGCGGGACGCGCAAGTAGAATTCAACGAGGAGCTCAGATGGATAACCGCAATGTTGATGAGTGAGCATGAAATGTTGGAAGTCCCTTTGGACCTTCAGTCGTGGTATTACGACATACACTTTTATCTAACTCGAGGATCATGTCCTGAGCACATGTATGCATCACGAAGGAGAGTGCTCATATTAAAATCTAATCAGTATCACTTGGCCAATGACACATTATATAGAAAAAATTATGATGGAGTTTGGCTGAGGTGTTTGGAAAAGGATGACGCTGATCGTGTCTTGAAAGAAATGCACGACAACCCAGTAGGTGGTCACTACGACGGAGATACCACTTCTTACAAAATATTAAGAGCTAGGTATTATTGGCCCATAGTTTTCAGAGACTCGCATGCCTACACTCGAAAGTGCAGGGTGTGTCAAATTGCTGCAGGGAGAGAAAGAAAGTGAGTCATTCCCCTCAGGCCCGTTATGATTTACCTCCCATTCCAGCAATGGGGCCTAGATGTCATAGGTGAGATCACTCCAAACTCTTCACAACATCATAAGTATATACTCATGGCAACCGACTACTTCACCATATGGATCGAAGCCATCCCGCTTCGGAAGGTTAACGAAGATGAGGTAATATCTTTTATTGAGAAATTTATTATCAACAGGTTTGGTATCTCTGACACTCTCATATTTGATAATGCTTCTTACTTTTCATCACTAAAATTGACTGAATTTTCTATTGATAAATCAATTTGCATAAGGTATGCATCAAACTATTACCCCCAGGGAAATGGAGTTGTAGATTCCTCAAATAAAAACCTCATCCACATAAGTCGTAAATCTGTCGCCAACAACGAGAGGAATTGGCACAACACTCTAACAAATTCCATTTGGGCCGATAGGGTCACCTCAAAAGTAGCATTAGGAAACTCCCCATACTTCCTCGTCTATGGACAAGAAGTCATCTTGCCTCCCAATGTTACCCTTCCATATTTATAGCTCTCCTGAGCTTCGAGAGGGACCCCTTCAGCCTTACTTCAAAAAAGGATCAACTAACTAGTGAGGTTGGAGGAATTGAGAGATGAAGGCAAAAATAAATTTAGAAATCACCAAATGATTGTGAAGAGATGGTTTGATCGTCATTTGGAAGGAGATAAATATTACCAAGTCAGAGAGCTTGTCCTAAAATGGGACAAGTTGAGTGAGCCAAAAGGTAAGCACACGAAATTCCAACACTTATGGCTGGGCCATTCCAAGTTGAGGAAACGATTGGTCAGGGAACCTACAGATTGAAAACTTTATAGGGAGAAACCAAAAAACTCCCTGTTAATGGCCAACATCTTAAGAGATACTTCCAGTAGCCACCACATGGTGGTTACCTCCTGAGTAGGTTAGGATTCATTTTTCTTTTTCTGTTAGCTTAGTTATATTTTCATCCTGTCTGTTCTTGTTTTGCGCAAAGTTTATCTTCCTTTTGTTTTGAATTTCAGTCCTTTTCAGTCAATTGATTTCGGTCTTTCAGTCTTATTTTCACCTTTTATAACTCTCTTTAGATTGCCCTCATTCACTACCTTCAGCTTTTTTCTTCCCTCATTAACCTACTGATAACTCTGCAGATCCTAAATTCATTATCGCCTTGCAAGATTAACGAACCTTTAATGAGCCTCTGAGAGCTAAAAAAAAAAAAAATCAGGGGTAAAATTCAAATCGAAGCCACTCACTGGCATCTATTAGGAACTAGGTAAGCTTTGTTGATAACTTGGGTACCTGAAGCATGTAGGGACATATTTATAAAATGAAAAATGTGTAACCACGACTGGACTAGCATGGCGGGATGCTGCAATTTAAAATCCCACCTAGACCTAGCCTATACTCGCCTATAAGGTTTTCAATTATTCTCCATTGGTTCCACCCACCACACTAAATTTCCAGTATCTGTCATCTGCAAGTAAACCTCCTTTCATGAGCTAAGCTCGCTGTCGTATATCCTGTGGCAAATTTAATTGTGCTCTAGTTGTTATGATCTTAACCTGCAAGACAATACTAGAATACCAAATATGCGAAGAAATATACCCAGAACATAGAACAATGAGAAATAACAACAAGTATTTTATTATTCAGAAAGCAATGTTCACTTGCCTCTTCGAGGGGGCAACCTCCAATAGAGCAGAGCTCGAATACAAAATAAGACACGATGCTCCTCGAGGGGAGTCTCTATCCTTTATATAGGATTCATACATGCAATACCATGGGGCAATACCATGGTTCTTATTAATACCATCTATCTAATACCATGGCCCATTTGCAACTAATTGTGGTCCCTTCATTAAATGCGGGTTAACCACTTACAATTACTAATATGGGCTTTATTGACTCTTTACTTAACTATAACTATGACTCGATCCTATTACATAAATAAGGGGGTTAGGGTGGGACCCTAACATGCCCTCCCCCCATAAGAGTAGCCTTGTCCTCAAGGCTGAAGCTGCGGAAACTACTGAAGAATAGTGGTTGGTTCCCAGGTTGCATATTCCGGAGAGGTGTCTTTCCACTTGACGAGGACTTCCTTGATCATGCGGCCACACAGGTGCCTTTCTCGTGTATCAAGAACTTGTTCAGGTTGGAGCCAGATTGACCCTTCTTCATCCAGTTCAGGTAGACTGGTTTGAATTCTGCAATTGTTCCCAATCACTTTCTTGAGGCATGAGACATGGAAAACTAGATGGAATTTTATAGGGGGTAGCAAAGCTAGCTTGTAGGCAACTTCTCCAATGTGTTGAAGTACTTGATACGGTCCGTAGAATTTTGGAGGTAGTTTCTGACAAACCTTGTCTTTGAGTGATGTTTTCTTATATGGTTGCAGCCTCAAAAATACCTAATCCCCTTCTTTAAATTGGCGTTCTAAGTGATGTTGATCTACCTATTGCTTCATGCGGTTTTGAGCTTGATGAAGATTTTCTCTAAGGTGGGCCAGCATGGTTGTGCGGTTCTGTAGGAGTTGATCCACTGCTTGTACCTTCGAGCATCCCTTGATATAAGAAGTAGGGGAAGGTGGGATTTGACCATAAACTACTTCATATGGAGTCATTTTGGTGTTGGCATGACAGTTGGTGTTATACCACCATTGAGCTAGAGGTAACCACTATACCCAGAGATGTTGCTTTTCTGAAGTGAAACACCTAAGGTAGGTTTCCAGACATTTGTTGACTGCTTTAGTTTGACCATCAGTTATGGATGATAGGAAGTACTGAGTTGTAGTTTGGTACCTTGTAGCCGGAAGAGTTCCTGCCAAAAGTTACTAGTGAAGACTGGGTCACGATCAGACACAATGGAAGTGGGCATGCCATGCAATTTGAAGATTTGATCCATGAAATATTGAGCGACCAAAGTCAGTGTAAAAGGGTGGGGTAGGGCACAAAAATGAGTATACTTAGAAAGTTTGCCCACAACCACCATGATGATTGACTTGTTTCCTGACTTTGGAAGACTCGTAATGAAATCCATCGAAACCTCCGTCCAGATTGAGGTCAGGATGGGCAATGGCTGTAATGTGCCTGGGGATTTGAGTGTTTCTCCTTTGTGGCACTGACAGATGTCACATTTAGCTACAAAAGTAAGAATGTCCTTTTTCATGCCTGTCCAAAAAAAAGATCTTCGAGTATGAGCATATGTCTTCTGAAAGCCTGAATGTCCTGTAGTGGGCGATGAGTGCAACTCCACCAAAATGTGGCTTTTGAGGGTGGATGTTTGTGATATTACAACTTTGTCCTTGTAGCGAAGAATCTCATCTTGCCTCGAGTAGTTTGCTGTGGAATTTGGATCCGCCTGCAATTGATTAATGAGTTTGGAGAGCCAGGATGTGAAAACCATTCCTTGCGATCCTCTTCAATCCATTCTGGAATGGGAAGGGAAATTGCAAGCAGGGTACTTTCCTCAAATTTGCAGGATAATGCATCTGCTACAATATTTTCATGCCCTTTCTTGTAAATTATCTCATAATCATATCTCAGGATTTTGGTGAACCATTTATTTTGTTGTGGTGAGGATAGATGTTGATCCAAAAAATATTTAAGGCTTTAATGGTCTGTGCGGATTTGGAAACGACGCCCCAATAAGTATGGTCGCCAGGTATCTACTACATGTAAGATGGCCATCATCTCCTTCTCATAGGTAGATTGTCCCAGATTCTTCCCACTTATTTGTTGGCTCGTGAAGGCCAAGGGTCGACCTTCATGCATTAAGACCGCCCCAATACCCATACTCGAAGCACCACATTCTATCACAAAAGATTTGGTGAAGTTGGGTAATGCTAAGACTGGAGTGGAACACATGGTATGTTTGAGAGCTGTAAAGGCCTTTTGTGCTTCATCATTCCAGAGGAATGAATTTTTCTTGAGGAGTTGAGTAAGGGGCCTAGCAATGCAACCATAATTGCAGACAAATTTGCGATAGTAGACTGTGAGACCCAAAAATCCTCTCAGGCTCTTCAAGGTCTTAGGTTGAGGCCACTCCTGCATTGGCTGGATCTTTTTGGGGTCCACCCTGACACCTTCACGCCCCACAATGTGGCCCAAATACTCAACTTCTTCCATGCCAAAAGAAAACTTGGACATCTTGACAAATAATTTATGCTTGCAGAGCAGTTGCAAGAGCAGATCTACATGCTGAAGATGTGCGGCCCAGGTGCGACTGTAGATGAGGATGTCATCAAAGTAAACCAGGACAAATTTTCTAAGATATGGTTTGAGCAGGTGGTTCATAAGGCTCTGAAAAGTGGATGGGGCATTACAAAGACTGAATGGCATGATCAAGAACTCATAATGGCCTTCATGAGTTTGGAAAGCAGTCTTTGGAATGTCTACTTCTTTCATGCGAATTTGGTGGTAGCCTGAGTGAAGGTCGAGCTTAGTAAAAAATTGAGCCCCATTTAGTTCATCCAGAAAATCATCGACAATTGGGATGGGGAATTTATCTTTGACTGTCAACTTATTAAGGGCCCTAAAGTTTGGACACATACGCCATTCCCCATCTTTCTTGAACACCATGACCACCGGCGATGAATAAGGACTAATGCTGGGACAAATGATGCCTGCTTCCAAGAGTTCCTTGATTATTTTTTTTTATTTCATTCTTTTGGGAAAATGGATATCTATATGGGTGCACATTTGGTGGTTGAGCCCCTGGGACCAAAGTAATGTTATGATCATGTTCCCCTCTCAATGGTGGAATTTCATGAGGCTTGTCAAAGATTGGCAGATGGCTGTTTAATATCTGTTGCATCTCAGGATGAATATGAAGAGAATTGGGTTCGAAGGCTTAAATGGAATTAAATTGAGCTATAACTCCATGGTGGCCCTTTTTTAACAATTTTTCCATCCGATGTGAGCTGATGATAGAGGGACTTCCTGCCTGGAGTCCGCGGAGGGTATGTGTGTGGTTGTTCTGCTTAAAGCTCATATATAACTCTTGAAAATCCATTGTGATTGGGCCAAGTGTGCGAAGCCATTTAGCACCGAGGACAATATCGCAGCCTCCCATGTGTATGGCAAACATGTGGGTCTTTAACTGATAATCCCCCATTTGAAGTTTGACATTTTCATAGCGGCCTTCACATTTCATTGTTCCCCCATCAACAATTTGGACCTAGAAGTTAGAAACTGCTCAGATAAAACAATGCATTACTTCCGCGACTCTTTGATGGATAAAATTATGTGTACTTCCACTATCAATCAAGACTACTACTGGGTGATTCTTAATAAAACATCTGATTTTGAGAGTTTGAGGCGAAGAAATCCCTGCCAAAGCATGCAATGAAATAACTAGTTCTTCAGGTACATTGTTTTGCTGGTTGTCCTCTTCTTCCTCCTCTAGTTCCTCAAGTGGTGGGGCTTCGTTCGATGGACTGTGATCAGTAGCATCAATTTGAAAGAATTTGGGCTCCTTGCATTTATTCCCAGGGGAGTATTTCTCATAAAAGTAGTAACATAAGCCTTGATTTCTTCTTTCCGCCATTTCTGTTGGTGACACCTTTTGAACCTTGAGTGCTTGGGTAGTGCTTTGAGCCTATGGGGGGCAACCCTTGGTGATGAAATTTGGGCAATTAGACTGGGCCGTTAACGCATGTTCGACTTCACGAGCTATCCTACAAGCATCCAGCCATGAGCTAGGGTGGTGCAGTCAGACATGGGCTTGTATGGCTTCTTTGAGACCACTGACAAAACATTCCACGTAAAACTCATCATGTAGACCTCCAGTGCGGAAAGCTAAGGCTTCAAAGGTTGCAATATATTCATTCACTATTCCTATCTGTTGGAGCTTAGAGAGACAACCCAAAATGTCAGATTCCTAGTCAAAGTGATCCATAAGAGCTTTTTTGAATGTATCCCACGTCAAGGGCCTTCCATAGCAATGTTGATGCCATTGCCACCATTGTCATCTTTCATTGTCCAAGTACATGATACCCACACTAATCTGAGTCACATTATCCAGGATGTAATTCAGATTGAAATATTGCTCCATTTGTGCTATCCATGCGGTCGGGTGAGAGCCATCAAATTTGTGCATGTCCAGCTTGGGTGGTCGCGGATGGGATTGTTGGTGGGTGCTTAAGAGGTGAAGCGACTGGCTAGACTCACCCTCACTATTTTCATTGCCAATATATGCGTATTCACATGCCTCCACCTTGGCCTTAGAGAGTGTTGTATTTAAGTTCTGCATCAGCAACATGAGCTTGTTCAATGTTGTTTCAAGTTTGTCGATCCTCTCATTTGCCATAGCTTGAGCTCTAGTTTCTACCATGCACCGATCCGATGTACTAGAAATTTTGGGACCGCCCGAATTTTTTGGCTCTAACAATTGAATGGTACCACCTTTCTCAGCTCGTCATCCTAATTCTGATGGGCTAAGTCACCAATAAGTGCCCCGGGGGGTCTTAGAATTTTGTTTACTCTGAGCGGATTTTTACTCCTTGCTTAGGAATACTGCAGTAGCCGAATCCCAGGAATGTCAATGCTACCAAAAGTCCTGCGAAAATCATGCCCAGGTATAGGAACCCCCACAACTACTCAGATCTGGATGGAAGATCTAATGGTTCTGAGAGATCTGAATGGCTGATCTGATAGATTTGAATGATGGAATTGATTGCTACTGCGGATCTGATGGATCTAATAGATCGGAATGGCTGTTTTGATAGATCTGAACGACGGAACTGATTGCTGCTGTTGCGACAAAACCCCACTTGCAAGATCTAATCTGGCAAAGATTATGCGTGATCCAGAGATAGAGAAGGGAACTATGGTCTCCAGGAGTGTCAGGTGCTACAGATCGCAATATACGTAAGGGTCTGACAATAGTACTCAGCCCAATTTTTCAGGGCACTAACCAAGGAGGATCAATCGTACCCTTAGATGTACAACTCGACTACCCTATCGTACACACAAGTAATCTCTCCGGGTGCTGTTCTCGGTGTACTGTAGCAGTAAGACGACCGACGGTTTATCTATGGCGAGGTTTCAAGGGAGCTAGGGGGCTTCCGATATACCTAGAGGGTACTTGAAAGACAGTCCATGCATGGTTTTGTCTAATGCGCTACTACTCAAAGGGGTACCCACAGGGGTTACAAGGGAGTCCAACAAGCATGAACACCTCTTATATTTCCTGCGTGCATGCCTCCCCAAATCCGCAGGTTTATGCGCTCAACGACAGATCTCATGGTTTAAAGATGCCGAAACATGTCTCTAGCCAAAATTTTTTTTGCTAAAAATTGGAGATCCCACCGGCCCTGGAAAGTGCTATGATACCATTTGTTATGCTCTTAACCTGCAAGACGATACCAGAATAGAAAATATGCGAAGAAATATACCCAGAAGATAGAACAATGAGAAATAACAGCAAGTATTTTATTATTCAGAAAGCAATGTTCACTTGCCTCTTCGAGGGGGCAACCTCCAATAGAGCAGAGCTCGATTACAAAATAAGACACGACGCTCCTCGAGGGGAGTCTCTATCCTTTATATAGGATTAATACATGGAATACCATACGACAATACCATGGTTCTTATTAATACCATCTATCTAATACCATGGCCCATTTGCAACTAATTGTGGTCCCTTCATTAAATGCGGGTTAACCACTTACAATTATTAATATGGACTTTATTGACTCTTTACTTAACTATAACTATGACTCAATCCTATTACATAAATAAGGGGGTTAGGGTGGGACCCTAACACTAGTCCTTGTGCCTGAATCTGGAAGGACTTTTTTAAAATAAAATGAAATGTCAAGTCCTTGTGCCAATCTAGAAGGACAGGTTGTTTAGGAAGCCAGTTGGAGTAGGGACTGTTGCTGGACTCAGAGTACCGGTTGACACATCAAGCTCAACCTTGCTTAAGCGGTTTAAAAATATGGCATGATCCGTGACTGCGCCCCATTCGATCATATGAAAGTATAGCACTAAAATTTCATACATAAAGTGTAGATAAGCATATCTACATATATTCATCAAGTTTGATGTGTGATAAAGAGTTGAGGTACACACCTAAATAGGTATTGACAAACTGGTGATGGCCCCGAAAGGATTTTGAAAGTAGAAAATAGGTAAAGGAGGGTCAATAAATCCCATAATACGACCATTGGAGAATGCCTGTCAAAACCATATCAGTAAGTAGAAGTTATTTGTCTTTATCCCGACTAAAGAAATTAATGTTGAAGTGGAACCCATGCCTGTCTGTCTATACATTTTGCATTTCAAGTTTATCTTAACACCCTTATGTTCTATGGACCAATGTTTATTTGGTAACATAGATAACTTGTTCACCCAACGGATCGCCATTTTGTTGTGGCCACAACCAGCACCCTATTAAAACCTACTCTAGTGGAAAATTTGAATGGGTCCCCTAGATGTTTGATATTTCATTTCTTACTGGAGTTGTCACATGGAATTACATCTTCAGAGCTGAATGGTTAAGGCCCCTTAATAAATCTCTGCGGCATGACCAATTTATAACACAATCTAGCCCTTCATTCATATGTTTCATCGAGACTTTTTCAATCCTCATAAACCTTCATGATACTCTATGCCCTCACATACAACCAACCCCCACTCTCTACTATGGTTTTATTTGGATTCAACCCGCAAAACCTTCTATCGTGTCCTTATTCCTATATAAATGCTTTCATAATAAAAGTACTCCACAAGCACGCATAACTTACCTTTCCGCATTTCGGCAGTCACATTACACATTCCTCTTTTGCATCCAATATGTGATGACCTCCCGGACTTCAAATGCAATTAACCACATCCATATCCTATCGGGTCAACTGTTACATCGTTTATCGTAATCGCGTGTCCACTCCTCCATTACATATCACTTTTCGCATTGGTAAAGGGCTAAGGTCTATCTCCCATGAATAATTGCGATGCGATCAAGTCTCTGATTGCATTGGATATTGCAATTGTCACTTTCAACCAGTGTATCAGCCAAATCTTCAACGATCCGTGATATGGCGAACCCACCGGGGTTATTAAATGCAACACATATGATTTCGGGTCTGAAGCCCATCGCAAATCGCAATTTGCGGAACTCAATGCTCAACATAAGGTGCTCTGCGATATGACAAACCTGCCGGGTTTATTAAACATAACACATATATGTATTGGGTCCAACCCATCACAAATCAAAATCAACGGAACCAAGGGTGATATTGCATGTGACTGCCCGTTGCGATGTGTGATTGCGACTTGATCGCATTGCAACCTTGGTTGAACCAGGGGCCGATTCTTTCACACTTGCTCCTTTTGATTTTGATATGCCTTTATCATATCTCCCTTTTGTTTTTATCCCTTTTTATATTATCAAGTGATTCGTAAATAAAAATTGAATATTATAGACAACGAAAATGCTTGATACTATACACAGAGCTCCCAGTTACATAGTCCATCTCTTTATAAAAGTTTTAATGAGGGCAAGATTTGTTTTTGGGCATTTCTATCATATTTTTCATAATCAATAGCTAATGTTAATTATTCTTGCAAGGGAGGATTAAAATATGCATGAGCAGATCCGAAGAGTTTATATATGCCGGTGTGTTCTATTTGAGATTCGGCCTTAGGAGTTCACGGTCAGGTTTCCATGTTTTGCCTGTGTATTCCAAAAGTTATGTTGTCCTAGGTTTTATCATGAAGAAATGACATGCGTCCATTCTCCTTTCAATCGACATCTATTCATTTCCCCCAGGAAATGAAATGCTCTAGCAAATGTGGCCTCAACATGTCAGCGGCTTCACGGACCGTTCTACGTCTGTATATTTTTATTTGTATATTGAAAAGGGCAGGAAGGTTGAAAGTTAGCGGAAGATGGAGGGTCAGTTCCTTTCTGCATAAGTATTACCTCTGGAGATGAAAGATGGACTTCTTTTTGGGTAGAATAGGTTTGGATTTATTGTGTTAATAAAGAAGATTGTTTCAGTCAAGAAGAAGCCTTTTTCAGATTCATTTTCCTTTTTCTTCTATGTTTGGAATCAGGGTGTTGTGGTTGGCATGAGGATATATATGTTTTTTTTTGTGCACAGTGATAACAGAGAACTTATAACTACTCATGGTTATTTGAATATAATTCGTTATCATGGTTAACTCATGAGTGGTCTCCGATTCGAAACTATATTAAACATCAGTTGCAAGTTTTATTTGTAGGAACAAGAATGTGCATTCTTGTATAAATAATTAGATTGAATTTAAGCTTAAATACAGCCTTTTTCATCGGTGAACTCAGTAATTGATTCATTTGGACTTGGAATCTATATATGATGTTTAATCTCTTTTATTATGCTCTTGCAGGATAGATTAGAATAGTTAGGACTAGTATAAGTAGGTAGAATCAGTATAGATAGGACTTGATACATATAGGTTAGTTATTTCTTTTGTTGTTTTAATGGAAGTCTTCCTCTGGGGAGCAATCTTTCAACACCTATAACAGTTTACGGGATCCTTTAAAACCCATTGGAACTAGCCATTCCAAATGAAAGCAGATCTAATCGAGGTCTGTGATCGGGTTGGTTCCCCTTGTTGGCATAGCAAAAATTTGCCATGTCAACACTAGGATGATGAATCCCAAGGGTAATCAGAGTCGTATGAAGGAAACCAAGCCTTAGAAACTAAAAATGAAACCAAAATTCATTACTAGAATCAAGGCAAGTACATCTGTATTGGAAATAAAAGTAGAACTACTAAATAACAAGATTTCTTCACAAAAGCACCAAAAATTCCTCTCTCTAGAGGCTATTTTGAATTAGTACTTATAAAAATTTGTGGGAAAGTTGCCTCCTTGAAAGGAAGGCTTATCTCCCCTCGAAATCCCTCAAAATGTGTTAAAATTGGCAACCAGGGCCAAACTCCATGTTGGTCATATTATTTATGGAAACTGATATTTTTCTTGGATTCTTCTCATCGATAGGTGTAGGATTGATCTAAAGATCATCCAATTCTGATAAGTATTCATGGAGTTATGAATTTATTTTTGTTATAAGACAATTCATCAAGGTCGGCTAGCAACCAAATAATCCCCACATGTGCTCAACATTTTAGTATAAAAGGAGATGATTTGAGAGTCATTTCACACACACTTCTATCTTGATTTCTCTCCACTTGTGTTGGGTTTTAGTGGAAGAGAAATCAATGAGTGGAAGCCATAGACATTGGAGGAAAAGAGGTTTCCCTAGCCGCAACAAAGAAGGAAGCCCTAAGCACTGTTCTAAGACAACCCTAAACACTATTCTAAGGCAGCCCTAAATGTCATTCTAAGGAATCCCTAAATGATATTCTAAGGCATACCTAAAAACTGTTCTAAGGAATCCCTAAATGATATTATAAGGCATCCCTAAACATTGTCCTAAAGGTATCCCTAATGCTATCCTAAGGCAACCCTAAACACTATCCTAAAGGTAGCCCTCAACGTTGTCCTAAAGGCATTTAAGGCAGCCCTAAACATTGTCCTAAAGCAGACCTAACATAGTTCTAGAAGGGAGCCCTAACGCTAATACCTATGTTTACCTAGCCGTAGTCATATGGTGCTCTAGACGCAGGACTAATGCAGATGAAAAGGAGGATTGTTTTAAGGCCTAAAACAAGGCACCAAGCAGTTGGAAGGAGGTCGAGGGTAGGCCGAGTTGAAGAAGGGTTGTTTGGGGAAATGAAAAGGTGGGCTGTAGGTGACAGTGTGGGACTATGGTAGGCCACAGTCCTAACCACCTCAAAATGGGGAGAACATGTAGAGTTTGAGGGCTCAAACATGCCCAGGACAACAGTGCTAGTAAATGGGACAACTGGGCTACGTGGTGCTTCTAAGACACATGGCACAACAACAAGGAGATAGCAGCAAGGTATGGCATGCCTATTAGGGATAACAACTACAACAATATATATAGGCAGCAATGGCAAGGGACAACTGCATAGTAAATTGAACAACAAAGGAATTCTAAGGCAAACATGGGACAACAACAAGCATGGACATCATGGCTAGCATGGAAAGCATGGACATCATGGAAAGAATGGTGCTGCAAGCACATGAGACATGATGTATGTCAACATGGTTCAGCATACCACATGGGACAATAGTGTGGTAATATGATGCAGCTTTGGGACATGGGAAAACTGTGGTAGCATGGTACAACAATGGCACATGGGACAGCTGTGGCAACATGGTGCAACAATGGCACATGGGACAACAGTGCAACATAAGGTGCAGTAGTATGATGTGTACATCATGGTCATGAGGTCAAGCATTGTGATGATGGGTGCATCATGGTGTAGCACGATGAGGTGTAGCATGATGACGAGATACAACACAATGATAGGTGAATGAATCACCTTGGAGAATTAGTTTAAGCAGCATGTCATCAAATGATCTCACGTATCATCTTCTTAGAGATGATTTATGCTCTTATCTATATAAGTCAAAGTGTTGACTTCTGTTATAAATGTACTATCTCTCTTTCTTTATCTCTGCTGAACTATTGAAGAACATATACGAAGAATTGATCAAGGGTTTCCCCACATTGGGGTTTATCCCTGGCTAGCGCCACATCTTGTGTCCTCTTGTCTTGGCTTGTATTCTGCAATTTATGTTTATGTTCTATATGTAGTTTACTTTAATGTTGATGTGATTGCTAATGTGGAAAAGGTATTGAGCTAACTGTGAAAATTGAAATAAATTGATCTAAGCATAGAACATACCTAAAATTAACATGGTATCAGAGTTCAGGTGAAGAAAAAGCCCAAGCAAGAGTGAAAGAGCAATCACCGAAGATAGTTGGGAAAGGACAAGAGGATCAGTGGATTCCTCATCCCTCTTCAAATTCACCAAGGGTGAAGTCGAAGCAAAGTATATTATTAGAATGGCGCAGTGGAAGCTTTTGATGGCCTACCTAAAAATCACTTCAATGGGAAGTCCGAATCTAAGGGTGGAAGGAAAGCCAGATGCCTTGCTTGCATCTGCGAAAGAGTGTCTAAATGGCAGGGACACATCTCTTGATGACAATAACAATAATTCCAGGGACATCTTCAATGATCGAAGGAATGACAAGTAATTCAGGTCATCAAGGAAACGACCGACTCTTCAAAGAAAGCAGGGAACCCTAGGTATGAAGACCCAAATGTTGTTTATGATAAGATAAATAAGCATTATCTTGTATTGGCCTTCTCCTTCAGATTATGTGGGAATCTGGCTTATTGATTGTAGTGCTTCAAGGAACTTCAACGGATAGAAGTGTGCTCTCTCTAATTTGGTAGAGATGGAAACAATCATGGGATTATACTTGGAGTCGATGCCACCTATCCTGGAAAGGGTGCAGGGAATGTCACCCCTCAACTGAATAAGGGTAACTCAATTCATTTACAAAATCTCTTTTATTTAATTGATCGTAACAAGAACCTGGTGTCCATTTCGGCAATAGAAGTCAAAGGTTTAAGGGTGGCATTCATCGATGGAAAGGTATGTGTTTGAAAATAGAAATGCTTTTACTCATGGGTTCAAGATTGGAAATTTGTATCAAGTTGCAGGATGGTCCATTAGGGACCATGTTAGTTGACACATCTCATCTATAGCACCGGAGGTATACTTATGGGGCTCTACCTAATGTGATTCAGATGGTGACTCGGATGCCTGAATTAAAGAAGAGCATGAAGGTATATGTCTGAGATGTACCAAAGGAAAAATGTTACAAGGGGACCATTCACCTCATATAGCAGGTCCACAGGCTTAGAAAAACCCAAGGGGTTTGAGGTTCATGATTGGGAATCTCATGTATACAGGTGGGATAGCCCTCAATGGCTTGAAGCAAAACATCCTTGGCTTAGTGTGAGAGGATTGATAGCTTTCTAATGAAGTTGAGATTCACTAGGAGTGAAGGCAATCGAAACCATTGCTTGAAGGTTTTGGATGATAGACCTCTCATACCGACACCTTCTGAGGATGACCTCTTTCTGACAGGTGCAAACCCTCTCATTTGCAGAAGTAAGAGAGTGTTGGATTCTGGATTTGGAATGGTAAACTTCAAGTTTGTGACTACCTCAATGGAGCTTAACTTTATGAAGTTATCTGGTAGTAATGTCGGACCAAATTTGGGAAATGCCTCTGAATTTCATAAACTCATTTGCATTGATATTCTTGGTGAACTTCCATCTGGACATATGTTTTGCAGTTAGCATGATGAGCTCATATATGGTTGAGTCTCTCTCGATTGGTGCCAATAATCTTCTGAGATATCTTCCGGGCACAATCTCTCATGGATTGAGATACACTGCTAGAAATTTGAAGCTGCATGATTATTCAAATGCTGATTAGGCAGGCAGTGTGGAGGATCACAAGAGCACTTCTGAGTGCTGGTTCTCTTTGAGTTTTGCTTTGATATCCTAGATGAGAAGGAAGCTGAAGCAGTTTCTTTGAGCACCATTGAGACCGAATACATAGCTACTAGTTGATCTCGTGTGATGCTACCTGGTTGTGGAAGCTCTTTAGTGAGCTATTGCTCCAATATGTAGACATCAAATACTACCTTATAAGGGATATGGTACATCAATGAGCAAGGAGTCTCCATCACATTGAGATTGATGTACAGGTCACAGACATTTTGTTGAAGCCCTAGGGAAAGGTCAAATTTGTCTTTCCTGAATGACTTGGAGTCATTGAGATACCCTCTTATGAGGGTACTGCATGTTGCATGCATTGAGCTCTAGGAGCTTAGGGGGGCTTTGGGTACTTATTGGAGCAACAAGCACCCATAGGGTGACTCAACCTCCCCTAATGGTGCACTGTGTATAGGATGAATGGATCAACCTTCCCCTGTGATACCCCATGGTGACTCAGGGATAGGGTGAGTGGTTGTCATGTCGAGGCATCTTACCCATGAAGTCTGGGACTCATGGGAAGTACCTATCATCTGGCCAATGAGTAGGGAACTAGGGTTAGGGACCATAGTAGTACTGTCGATGGACACATTGTTGTATCTAACACACTCCCTATGCTAGGATGACCTCCATTGATCTAGGATCAGTGAAACTGATGTGGGATCAGTATGAGTGGTTTGAGACACTCTCTTGTTATATTGATCTGGGATCAGTATGAGTGGTTTGAGACACTCTCTTGTGATATTGATATGGGATCAATGAAACTGACTTCGGGTCAGTAAGAGTGGTATGACAAACTCTCTTCATATGGAACTGACTTTGGGTCATTAGAGAATGGTATGAGACATTCTCAATCAATTCTTCTTCTTCATGGTTCAACAGAGTATAGTAGAGCTCAGTAGAGTAGAGAAGTACAATGCAGGGCACTGATGGCAGAGAACATTTGGATAGATGGATCAATGGATGGAGTTCTCCCTAGTTGAGAGGGAGTGTTAAAATTGGCAACTAGGGCCAAACTCCATGTGGGTCATCTTATTTATGGTAGCTGATATTTTTCTTGGATCCCTCTCATCAATAGGTGTAGGATTGATCTAAATATCATCCAATTACGATAAGTATTCATGGAGTTATGAATTTATTTGTGTTATAATACAATTCGTCAAGGTTATCCAATAACAAAATAAATCCCACATGTGCTCAACGTTTTAGTATAAAAGGAGATGACTTGAGAGTCATTTCAAACACACTTCTATCTTGATTTCTCTCCACTTGTCTTGGGTTTTAGTCAAAGAGAAATATAGGAGTGGAAGCCCTAGACATTGGAGTAAAAGAGGCTGCCCTAGCCGCAACAAAGAAGGCAGCCCTAAACACTATTCTAAGCCTACCCTAAACATTGTTATAAGGTAGCTCTAAACATTGTTCTAAGGTAGCCCTAAATGTTGTTCTAAGGCAGCCTTAAACGCTATCCTAAGGCAGCCCTAAACGCTGTCCTAAAGGTAGCCCTAACATTATCCTAAGGAAGCCCTAAACACTGTCCTAAAGGCAACCCTAAACATTGTCCTCAAGGCATCCTAAGGCAGCATTAAACGTTGTCCTAAAGGCATCCCTAATGGAGTCCTAGAAGGGAGCCCTAATGCTAATACCTATGGTGCCCTAGCCACTGATGAGCCCCATAAATGGGTAATTATATGGGCTCATTTTCCTAACATAGTTAAATCAACCATTCTCTTTGCTTATTGTATGTTTTTTATTATATATATGCTTATTGAGTGAGTTGAGTTAGTTATGATGCCATGAGGTCTAATATGTGTTTAATGTAGAATTTTGTTGAATATTGAAGATGAAGTCAATGATTTAATGGACAATTGGCAGCAATAGTTCGAATTGGATGAAGGAGAGGATTTATAGGAGGTGTTATAGACATTTTTGTGCCTTGCATCACTGAGCATGAAATGTCAATAATTAAGGGATCCAAAGTCCCTAAACATGTTGTTCCTACCCCTAGAGGAACAAGGCCAGCAAACCACAGCAGTTTATAAAAGTTCTCCACCTGAAAACACTCAAAAACAAGCAATTTCTGGATCATGTCAACTGCTCCACTGAGCATCTGCGCTGAATGTCAAGTGCTCCACTCTGTACCTGCGCTGAATGTCAACTGCAAAGAAGGCCACCTGCGCTGAGCGTACTTGGACAAGTGGCAGACTCATTCCTCAAGGTGTCAATGCCCAGGAAGCTTCCAAAATGACACTTGGATCAAGGAATTCGACTGGTGATGAGTAAGAGGTTCCAAATCTCCAAGTGGAAGTAAGAATCTCCAAGTGGACTCAAGAACTGAAGTGGGAGAGGACACTAGTAAGCTTCATGCCAGCCTCAAGCTGACTCATCCTTTCTCCAAAACTCCTATATATAGAGCTCTCTCATGAGGTCTAAGGAGGTTGGATTGTATTGTAAAGAATTGTTGTTGGATTGTGGTTGGATCATTGGGTGTTTATGCTTTTGAAAGGGGCTGAAGAAGGAATTCCTTGCTGCTGGGAAGGAGATGCTGGGTTGGAACCCTCTGGGTTGTATCTCTTCCTGAACCCTGTTTATCAATCAATAAAGCTTCTTGGTTCTTTCCTATATGCTGGTGTTTATTGTATGATTTGCATTAGTGTATTTGATTTACTTCTAATCCTGAATCATTTATGAATATGAATATTTGTCTTTGTATTGTGTCCTTCTCTTGTTGCATGTAGCTGTTCTCTTGTCACAGGTAGCTGTTCTCTTGTGATCTCGTGGGAGCAAAAGCGAGGAGGCAAGTAGCTGTGGACACACAAAGTGGAGAGGATCTAGATCGAGGGACAACCGAAAGATAACGGTAAGTCTACCAATCTCCTCTTTTTCATTTTCATAAAGGAAAGAAACCGAAGTAGCTGCATTCGTTTGTTGCTAAGGCACTATCACGCCTTAGGTGGATAGGATCGTCCTGCATAGGCATTTTTCCCCACAACAAATTGGCAACTCCACTGGGGATGAACTTTGTTTTAGTCATTTTGTTTGAGCTTGCATCATTGTTTACTTCATAGACTCAACGACAACAATCGAACTGCTTTGCAAAGTAGAATGTTGCTGCCTTGATCCTTTACTGGGTTTTTGTCTATGATCTTAACAATGGACTCATAAATGACTTGATGATCCTTTGTGATAGTCTTTAGTACCCTTTCAAAGTATCCCTCTGTTTATACCTTGCTTGTGTTTCTGATTTGGCCTGAAACAGTTGATTTTTGAGCATTTTATGACCCGGAAACCAAGAGAGACGAGAGTTTCTCCTTTCAGCGCAGGCACTGTGAAGGCAGTCTGCATTTCAACGCAAGTCCCGTGAAGGCTACCTGCGTTGAATGTCAAACTGACAGTGTTCTACCTGCGCTGAACCAGTGTGGCCTTGTGCAGCTGGGGTTCCTTGCTGTCTTTTGCCCTGTTTTGATCTCTGTTTTTGCTGCCTTTAACCAGCATAGGTACCACATCTGTAATCCCTTTTCTTTGCTTGTATTCAGCCTCATTTTTGTACAAAAAGACTGTAAGTGTTTTTATGTGTTTGTGGCGTCATTTACAGTTTTCCTTTGCATGAGCGAAATAGTCATCCTGTAGCCTTGATTCAGATCTGATTGAGTGATTGATTGTGATCTTAGAAGAGAGTTCATTGGCTGTTTGCAGTTTGATCTATCATTTGCTTTTGCTTATTGGTTTGAATTTGTCAATTTTAAGTGTCGAAAAAAGTATTTCTTTCGAAAAATCACAAAGTGATTGTAATCTCTTGTACCCTTGCTGATTTGGGAAAAAGTAAACTTGTTTATTTTCAGTCATCTAAAAGCAAATTCAAAGTTGTACAAAAAGCTTTCTTTGTAGGCATTTATACTAAGAAAGGGAAAACAAACACCTGCATTGTGCATTTTGCATTTTGATAAGATTGTATGTTTGATTTAGGAAGAGTGCATTAGAGTGTGCTGATTGCTCTTTGAGAAAAGATAGTCGCTCTCTTTTCCCTTAGTAGCTAGGATTTTCAAAGTTGAAAGATTATAAAGCTTGCTTATCATCTTAGACTGCATTTAGGAATTTGTACCAATACATCTCATGGTGATCCTGAAAGACAAACTTTAAAAAAAGATCAACTTAAAATATATTGAATGAACCTAACAACGCTTTGCAACATAACGCTCACAGTAGAGGTCTAGGTAGAGACGTGTTCCGGCGTCGTTAAACGTAGTGACTGTCGATCTCTAAGAAGGTGGGTGATTCCTCTTGAGGGACGATTGCACTAATACGGACTTGTGCTCCCACGTACCGTCGCGTATATATTGGGAGACCCCTATAGGCATATATCCTTTATCCTTAGGAAGCCGTGTCGGCCGCCCTACTGATCGCAATGCAGTGAACACAGCATTCACGAAGATCGACCACCCGTACCGTAAAAAGTATTCTGTGGTTTTGCGAAAGGTTTGGCACACCCTCTGCCTAGATCTCCAGAGCAATTTCTTTTGGCCTTTTTCAGACTCTATAACAGAAAAAGTCCAACCGAGCATTTGTCACTTCGGGCTCGTTAAAATATCGAAGGAGACTAGAGTCATCTTTAGCTTTTTCTCGACTCTTTGAAACTGAAAAAGCAAGTTGTGTCTAAAAGCGTCATTAACAATTTATTTTAAACGGAACAATCACCCTTATTCCCACGTTGATCTTTAGGTTGAAAAGATGGAGCACACCAACCAAGGAGTTCCCCTTGGTGGGAATCCTAGTCCCTTCTCCTCTTGGGGAGATGTTGGTGCGCCCCACATGGCCACATTGTCGCTTCCAGGATTGACAATTGGCCTACCTGTTTGGCTCTTTTCAACCAATGTCGTTCAGAATGCCACCATTCCTGAGCAGTCGAGTCAACAGTTAGATCAGACAAGAGTTGCCTCCCAGCCTTCTACTTCATCTTCCTCTCCTCCTTCCTCTTCGCTTGACGGAATTGGTCGGTCAAAGAACCGAGTTCCTAAGGAGAAAAAGGAGAAGAAGAAGAAAGAAAAGAAGCAGAAGGAGCCTAAGGCGACTGGGGGCAAACAATCGTCATCTAACAAAAATCCACACACCGCACTCGTAAGGCCTAAATCGCCATGCGTCATATGCAGGGGAGACCACTTCCATAGAGATTGTCCATGTATCCCTCGGATACTAAGAGATTGGTCCCCCCATCTGCACAATTCGGTAGCATCGACCTCTGATAGCCATGTCGATTGTTCACCGTCAACTAGTGGGAGTGAAGCTCCAGGACAGAGCGGGAAAGCTAAATTTCCCTGCAGACTGTGTGAAGGCGATCACGCCATCCACCGTTGTCCCTTCTTAGATGAGGCAAAAAGAGTTCTGGAAGATCGCCCGATATTACGAGCAAATCTTCCTCTTGGATATCAAAAACTCTTGCCATGTCCCTCGCTAGTTGAGAATCCGGTTGACCCGCCCAGGTGGTCAGCCGAAGCACCTGTCATTGAAGATGAACCGTCTAGATCCATGCCTGACGAAAGTCAAAAGGTTGATACGGCAGTTGACCCGGTTTTGCCTTCAGAGGCTCCATCTTCGAATGACACCATCACAGAGGAGAATCAAGACGACACCATCCAGATTCTCTTCATCAGCACTGACTCTGATGATCAAGGGGGCAATGCTGCCATTCCTTTATCGCAGGAAGGAAGTTCATCAGAGCGCTATCCAGCCGTTTACTCGGTCCCACCACCAAGCAACCTGGTTGTGTCCTTTGATTGGAACCAACTAGGCAGACCCCGGTTGCCAGCCAGTGTACCATTCAGAATTATTTGTCAAATATACAGAATGGTAATGGCTGGCACTATCATTGATGAGGGGGAATCTGTGAGTATCCTTTCCTCTATTGCTTGGAAAGCGCTTGGTTCGCCTGCGCTTTTGCCTGAGATGAGAAATCTATCAGGCTTTGATAAAGGAACCAGTCGCCCTTTAGGAATCCTCCCCAATGTGCCAATAACACTGAAGGGGAAGACCGTTCAAATGAACGTGATGGTCGTTCAAGGACCCTTGGATTATAACCTACTCCTTGGACGAGACTATATATATTGCATAGGAGCAGTAGTCTCCTCACTCTTTAGAGTAATGTGTTTTCCACATGGAGGAAGAATGGTCAAGCTCGTGGACCAACTTTCGTTTCCCGGATCACACATCGCAAATAGTCGCTTACCATCCCTAAATGGTCTATTCATGCAAGAAGTGTCTCAACCCACGGTCCGTCCTCCTGATGAGCGCGAGTAATTCGGGAGGACATGACTGGAACCCAGGGGGCATGCGTCCTGGTCTGCTTCGGCAGAGAACTTTGGGTATAAGGTAGGATTTCCGCGAAAGAATATGACTAGTCCGTACCCCATCCATGAAGGAAAGAGGGTTGTTCTAGAATAGGATTCTTTTGTCAAGGTACTTAGGAGAGACGGGGCCCGTCTCCCATCTTTGTCTATTTCGGTGGACATTGCCAAGGAAGTGTTTTGTTTAACGAGACAATCTTTAGGTAACCTGAAAAGGTAGGCCAAGGAAGTGTTTTATCTAACGAGACAATCTTTGGGTAACCAGAAAGAGGTAAGCCTCCCTCAGTAACACCAATGTTTTATCTTTTGAGTAGTGTTCTTCTCTTGCAATGACAAGTAGCTGTGAACACCCAAAGAAAAATAGAAGTGAGAAGGAGGAGGGGCAACCTTGAAATCATATTTTATACCTGGGGGCATGCAAACCCTTTTGGAGTGCAAGAAAAGAGCGGCTATTTACCTGCTTTTTGGGTTAGCTGTGTCGGAACCGGTTATTTATCTGTTTTTTGGGGTTAGCCGTTTCCGAACTTGCATAAAGGAAGGGTGCGGAGCAAAGCATAGTGAGATGAAGCTCCATAAAAAATAGGGATCTCACAATGAGACAATCTTATCATATGACTGGTATATCGAGCAGTTTTAGCAGCATAGTTCATGCTCGTTAAAAAATAAACATAAGCTTTCGAGCAGTTTTAGCAGCATAGTTCATGCTCGTTAAAAAATAAACATAAGCTTTCGAGCAGTTTTAGTAGCATAGTTCATGCTCGTTAAAAAATAAACATAAGCTTTCGAGTAGTTTTAGTAGCATAGTTCATGCTCGTTAAAAAATAAACATAAGCTTTGAGCAAGTTTAAGCTCGTTAAAAAATGAACTTCCCGGTAAATAACCATTAAGAATGTAACCTGATCAACCATAAAAAGACCTTGGTCGTGTTTTGTGCACCTTCACCTCCACCGTTCATTTGGCTGATCGTTTATCTCCATATGATTGTTTACCCATTTTGAGGAACAGCTGCGAAGAGTGATTTCACCTAGCCATCCTTGTGACACTGTCGTGATTGGAAAATTCCAACCTGTACCTGGAATCAGCTGCTATCCCTGTTCATCACTCGTTCCTCAAAAGACGAGTCTTCTTTAAGCTCTTTTCAATTGACTCGTAAAATATGAAAAGATTGCCGAGTTTTGGCCTTCCAGCTCGTTAAAGGACAGGAAGAGCTATCCCTCCTCTAGATTTTAATCTTTTTGGACCTGAGGGATTATTGCACAAAAAGATCGAGCGCTTGTTTTGTTCGGCTCGTTAAAAGTACCGAAAACTCATCCCTTCTGTATTGTTTTATACTTTTTCGGACTTAAGGGATTAGCTGACGAAAAAGGAATTTTGGAGTTGACTTTATGTACCTTTTTAGACTCTCTAAAAATGAAAAGGGTCGAGTTTTCCTTGTCGTTAGACTCGTTAAAATTATTAAATAGCGACAAACCTGTCTTTAGACGAGAACGAGTTTCCCTATCGCTAGGCTCGTTAAAACATAGCGATGGGCTTGCCCGAAGGGCAGGTTATAGAACAAGCATATGTTATCCTCCTCAAGCTTGACAAAAATAAAGAGGTACTGGTCAGAAATGACTGGGGAAAAATTGGGAAAAATCGAGAAGTCTTTGATGGTAGCAGGTCGCTCTTGAACATGACACTTTTCCTCCGTATCACATCGGGTTGGGTTGTTTCATTCACCGGTCACATCACCATGGTCTTTGCCACACCATCCATATTTGGGGTAATGCCACCGATCCATCGCATCAGTGTCACCATATGTTCAAGAGAAGTCGTTCGGAAAGAGTCAACCAGGTCCCATCCACTGCCATACATTATCCTTCATCCATTTCATGACCGCCACCCTGAATCATATGTCACAGATTGTTTTCACCTCCATTAAAATCATTAGCTCCGTTCCGTGTCACTGATGTGGGATCCATTAAGGCCCTCCTGTGACGGATCGCTTCTTGTCGACATCAGCTCATTATCCAAGAAGTTGATCTAGGAACAACCCCTTCAGTACTTTGAAGCTTGCATGCCTCAATGGCAAGTTTCTCACTTCCGGCGACAGGTATACATCAATGACCTTCGACCAGAAGATTTCGCGTGGTGTTCGACGCCAAGTCCTTTATTCACACCACGTGAATTGTACTGCAGTACCTTGAGGGTCATTATCATTATCGGTGATTCCTCTCACGCTTGTTAACGGTTTACATCATTGACCGGTAATCAAGTGATGTCTTTCCATGTTCGACTTCAGCGCAATTCTCACATGGATCGACTTGTACTTAGAGTGAAGATCGAACGAGTTTGAAGACCCCGGATCTAGTTTCATCCATCCGAGCTACGATAATATATTCAGGAAAATAAAGACATTTGTTATGTACATCATTGCAGCAAATGATCATCCTCCTCAAAGGATGATAGTTTCGCCAGAACTATCAGTCTACCATCAGACAATCGTCTGTTCTATGTACCAAAATGTATTTATAAAGCTGAGCATGGGAATGCCTGCCTTAGCTAGATCATGAAAGCAGAATGAATCATAATGTATTGTATTGTATCTTATTACAGGTCTCCTCCCAGCAAATGGATGAACTTCGGACTCCCCTGGATAAAGCATTTCACTCGATAAACGGCCTCATACTTTAGGGGGCAACTGTTATAGACATTTTTGTGCCTTGCATCACTGAGCATGAAATGTCAATAATTAAGGGATCCAAAGTCCCTAAACATGTTGTTCCTACCCCTAGAGGAACAAGGCCAGCAAACCACAGTAGTTTATAAAAGTTCTCCACCTGAAAACACTCAAAAACAAGCAATTTCTGGATCATGTCAACTGCTCCACTGAGCATCTGCGCTGAATGTCAAGTGCTCCACTCTGTACCTGCGCTGAATGTCAACTGCAAAGAAGGCCACCTGCGCTGAGCGTACTTGGACAAGTGGCAGACTCATTCCTCAAGGTGTCAATGCCTAGGAAGCTTCCAAAATGACACTTGGATCAAGGAATTCGACTGGTGATGAGTAAGAGGTTCCAAATCTCCAAGTGGAAGTAAGAATCTCCAAGTGGACTCAAGAACTGAAGTGGGAGAGGACACTAGTCAGCTTCATGCCAGCCTCAAGCTGACTCATCCTTTCTCCAAAACTCCTATATATAGAGCTCTCTCATGAGGTCTAAGGAGGTTGGATTGTATTGTAAAGAATTGCTGTTGGATTGTGGTTGGATCATTGGGTGTTTATGCTTTTGAAAGGGGCTGAAGAAGGAATTCCTTGCTGCTGGGAAGGAGATGCTGGGTTGGAACCCTCTGGGTTGTATCTCTTCCTGAACCCTATTTATCAATCAATAAAGCTTCTTGGTTCTTTCCTATATGCTAGTGTTTATTGTATGATTTGCATTAGTGTATTTGATTTACTTCTAATCCTGAATCATTTATGAATATGAATATTTGTCTTTGTATCGTGTCCTTCTCTTGTTGCATGTAGCTGTTCTCTTGTCACAAGTAGCTGTTCTCTTGTGATCTCGTGGGAGCAAAAGCGAGGAGGCAAGTAGCTGTGGACACACAAAGCGGAGAGGATCTAGATCGAGGGACAACCGAAAGATAACAGTAAGTCTACCAATCTCCTCTTTTTCATTTTCATAAAGGAAAGAAACCGAAGTAGCTGCATTCGTTTGTTGCTAAGGCACTATCACGCCTTAGGTGGATAGGATCGTCCTGCATAGGCATTTTTCCCCACAACAGGAGGGAATCCTTCTCATTTATTACTCCCCACTTCAAATTCCCCTTCATGCAGCTTGGAGTAAAACAGCCAAATCAATGCACTAGGAGGCAACCGAGCAAGTGAAGGATAACTTATGTTTATCTCGAGTTTTGGGAGCCAAACCTCCCTGATTTTAAGGAAGTTGTTGGGAGATTCAGTGGTATAAATAGAGAGGCCTAGGGCCTCACTAGGGTTGGATTTTTGTTGTACTTTTTCTATTGTAGAACTCTGCTCAACTTCGAGCTTACTTTTGGTGATAGTTTCATGTAATCCTACTAATAGTTTGATAATAAAGATGAGATCCTTTATGAGCTAGCACTGAGTTAACTCAAAGGGCTGAAGCTCTTGGGTTAGGGCCCAATCCAAGCATCCAAGCTCCTGTTGTTTGTATTTATATTCTTTGTTTCAGTTTATGGATTAGTTGCCGTTAGATGAATTTCTTTCTTGATTAAGAATAGGCTGCTTTTGGTGATTTAGAAGGTTATTTCCATTTGTGTTTTCTATAGCAGGTTCTACAGTGATACAAGGAAGATTCAAAAGGCTAGCAACAATGCCTTGGCCTCTTTTCCTCCCTTTGGGACCATGAACTGAGGCAGAGACCCTCTTGCTACTCCAAAAACACAGATTTTCCTACTCCATAGGATTTCTAGTGTTTGCAGTTTGTTAGAAGGTTAATGCTTTGTTGTAGATCTCTTCCACCATGCTCATTCCTATCTTTGCAATAAATCTCCTCCCATGCTTTCTTTCCTTGTAGCATTTATCAGCATTTCCTTTCATAGATCATAGTTTGCTTGGATGCAAAAACTCTATTTTTCTAGATGCACTTATTTCCTTGCTTTCTCAATCTCATTGTTTGATTGTCAGTTCTTTGGCAGCAGATCTCTTCTCACAACAGGTCAGCCTATCAACCATCACATTCTCACCCTGATCCATGCCCTATAGGTCGGCCAAAGTTCACCTCAAATTTGCCTTATTTTTCTGTGTTTTTCCATAGGATTTCTTCCTCTCTCCCAATCATCTTTTCCTCTTATAGTGATCCTTGGTGAACCCTAGGCGCTTTAACACATCATCCCAACCTTCATATACCTTTTCTACCTTCTCTCATACCTTCAAAACCTTCAAAACTGCTCTCGGCATCCTCCTGTAGACCTCTTATAGATCTCCTGTAGATTTCCTGTGTCCTCCTGTAGATTTTCCTATAGGCTTTCTTTTTAAGGCCGAGTGTGGGAAAAGCCTCCAAAAGGCCACCTGAGACCTCTTCGGACCAATCTACACCATCCTACATCTCCTAAAAACCCAAAGTCACCCTTCAACACCACCTATTTGCCTCCACCTTCACACACAATAAAATACATGCATGTCAATTTCACATAAAAATACATAAAAATCCAACAAGATGTTTTTTTCTCATTTACTTCTAGAAATATCTTGAGTAGGTGTTGTTTACTTCCTTGAGTAGGTAATGGCATTCATTTCATGGTTTATATAGTGCGTTATGCAAAAGTAGGATCAGGTGGTTAACTAGGATTTCTTTGGTTTGCTTTACATTTCAGTCTTCCTTTCTGCAAGTAGAATAGTATCAGTAGAGTAATCTCTCTTTTTCCTTTCATCACATATAGAGCTTCTTCTGGAATCCATAGAAGTTGGCTTGAGCTCCTAGTGATCTTGTGCCAGCTGACCAAGTGACAACCTGCAGTAAGAACTAGTACTTGTGCATACAGTACCGTCGCTTCCAAGTTTTTTACGAACTACCAAGTTGATAAAAGTAAAGTAGGAAGCCCAGGAGTTGCAGCATTATTGCTGCAATAATGGTTCCCACCACTTTTTGGCACCGTTGCTGGGGAAGCATTAGAGTATTTTTTGATTGCTGCTTTCTTCTATTTTCTTTTTTTTTTTTAGACAAAGTTCGGGTGCTATATATTAATCTGAAAAAAAGAGAAGGCAGTTTGCCATACATATAGTGCTTCCTGAGCATGCTGGATCCAAGGAATTACAAAAAGTTTTTCTTCCTTGATCCTAATCCTAGCATTCCTGCCTCTGGGGCTTCTTAAACTACTGTAAATCCGGACAAACTGCAGACACCAAAATTTACAACTACATAACATAATTAATCAATCTCTATATGACTGATCATCCTGGCAGTGGACGCTTCTGGATTTGGATCAGGCTCATTCTGTTTAGCGCTCGAAGAGGAAGGAACATCTTTGAACTTCTTGTCCATCATGGTCTTAAGGAACATAATTGATTCTTCGGCATGGCTACATCGATTGGCTAGGCTGTTAAACTGTTCATATAAGGAGCTGGCTCTGTGAAGGAAGAGATTCATCTCAGCCCTATATTTCTCATTAAGAATTCGGCATTGGTCTTCCAGTCTTGTCTCCAGACTGCGCACTTGATCCTCCAGAGCCTTCTGTTGAGCTCGCACTTCTTCAAATTCAGCCTGTAGATCTCTACAGTGAAAACATTCTTCTGGACGCTCCATTGTCGCCGAATGGGTCTTGCCTTTGCTGTTCAATACTTTACCACAAAAGCTCAAGTCTCTTTGCTTGCTGTAAGCAACTTCCCCAGCCCGCACAGGGCTGCTGTGCGCTTGTTGGTTCCCACGGACTACCTGAAGAAAGGCGGAAGCAGTTTTGCTCTTCTGCTTGCGAGCACAGGTTTTCTCTGCGTGATGGAGAGGCATGTAGCCCGATCTATAAATAGAAGCTAACCACAAGTTAGAGGAGCGGGAAGGAGCCCTGCATTTCCCGATGCTCCAGCTCATGGTCAAAAACTTATCATGAATTACACAAGTGGTCTGTCGCCAAGGACGTCTTTCACCTGCGATTCGCTTGATTCCCCTACTCTGAGTGGATCTTCCAATCTTGTTTCTGATCAAAATCTTTCCTACCATACCTGTTCTGCCAACTGAACTGATTGTTTGCCTGCTGTCATAGATTCTACTATCCTCGGTACGCTTGCTGTTGACTGGTTGAGGAATATTCATGGTAACGATTGTAAGGAGGAATTATCGTTACAACACAAGATACCTTTGGGGCGCTCGCAAGCTCTGTTGGCGCACTTGTCAGCCTCCTTATTCAGTCCTCGGAGGATATGGTAATAGGTGACTTCTGCCAATGAGGCGCTGAGGATCTGGTTCCTATGATTTATCTGCTGAAGCAGAATGTTCGGTGAGCTCAGCCTCTGCGCCATGAGTCTAATAATAATTGCTGAGTCCCCAAGCACTATTACCTTATTTATCCCTAACTTGATCAGCTGAGAGAGACCCTGGTACAAAGCCAACCCTTCTGCCCTGTTGTTGGACAACTCCCCCAATCCCCATTCAAACTGAAGAATTCTTTCTCCGTTAGCATTGCAGATTAGACCCCCTGCGCCGGCTTGGCCCGGGTTTGATTTTGAGGCGCCATCAAAAAATAAATAGAACTTATTACAGTTTCTCAGCCAGCTTGCAAATTCGGTTTCCTTTAGCCTCAGCTTCCAATCCCTGTTTGTTTCTTTCGTTTTAGTCTTTCCTTGATTTAATTCCTGTGCGCTGGTTATGTTCTCTTGGGCATAGCTTACCAGGTTCCTCTCTTCCATGCTGTAGCTGTTCATCTCTATCCTACCTTTGATGTGGATTGTGACTGCCTCCAACGCTAAGTATTTTGCCTTGTGACAAATTGCTCTGATATTATAGCCCTTCTCCTGGAATACCCTTCTATTTCGTGCCAGCCAGATGCGCCATAGGAGGGTTAGAGGAATGGCATTCCATATCCTTTGCGTCAATTTGCTACTTTTCTCTTTCCATGGGCAATTCTTTCTCCATTTATGTATTGTATCTGCGATAGTTGCCTGAGGCTCCCATGGAGCATCCCCAATTGAAGCCATCTGTCTCCAACATTCATCAGCAACCGAGCAATCTATAAACAAGTGTTGTATTGTTTCCTCTGACCTGCAGCAATTCGGGCATCTTGATGGTCCCATTATGCCTCTTTTCTTTAAGTTTTCCGCTGTTAGAATTTTTCCTTTCAGGAGCAGCCATATGAAGAATTTGACCTTGGGGGGTGCTTCTGCTCTCCAGACAATTTTCCATTGGTTCCATATATCCTGAGGGAAGGTGTTGTCACATAGATGCTGGTGCCCCGCTTTGGCCGTGTATTGTGTTCCAGTTGGGTCCCAACGGTAACCATCTTGCTTGCCTTTCTGAATCGGTGCTTTGCTGTGAAGGAGGTTCTTTAAGGCGGCGAGACTGGGTTCTAGCTCCCTAGGGAAGGCCGGGAACTTCCAACCTGTCCAAGCTTGAGATTGGGTGTCCCATTGTGATATTTGATCTAGATACCATATTCCTTGTCCATTTAACCAGTTTATAGCAGGAATTGCCTCCACTTTTGATTCAATTGGTTGCTGTCCTAGAATTCTGTCTGTGGAAAAATTGATGCTACTCCCCCCTCCTGGGACTTTTGAGATGTTTTGAGACATGAAGGGTATGGCTTTCTTGCATAGTTGCCAAATTTTTGAACTTTCTCTACTTGGAATGTTGGTTTCCAGAAGTTGTTGCCTTGAACTGTTCAAGTATTTTGCCTCTAATACCTTCTTCCACCAAGCTATAGGCCCTGTGATCATTCTCCATATTATTTTAGCTCCAAGAGCCAAGTTCAGCAATTTTGGGGATCTTATTCCTAGTCCTCCCCTTTCCTGAGACTGGATGACATTCTTCCAGCTGACAAGGTTGAATTTTCTTTTTTCCGTTTTCCCTCCTTGCCAAAGGAAGTGTCTGAGAGCTCTTTCCATTTTAAGATGGAAAACAGCAGGGGCTTGGCATAAAGAAAAACGATAAATAGGGAGAGAGGCCAAACCTGATTTGAGAAGAACAAGCCGTCCTGCTGGGTTCAGCCACATGGTGCCCCATTGCTGGATTTTTCTCTTTATTTTATCAAGGATTTCATTCCATGTGCTAGCTTTCAGCGGTCCCATACTTACTGGCATCCCAAGATAGGTGAAGTGGCTCCAGATAAGCTTGTAAGAGACTCCTAATATACTTGCAATACTATGGATGGTGTGTGTTGAAGTGTTCCAACCATATATGCAACTTTTTTGCTGATTGATCTTTCCCCCTGAGTATTCCATGAATTGGTCCAAGATCTTTTTGAAGCGCCTTGCTATAGTGGTGGACGCTCCTCCAATTAGGAGGGTATCATCCGCAAATTGAGAGTGATTGATGTTCTTTGTTCCTTGCTCAAATTTGATACCCGTGATTAGACCTATTCTCCTATGGAAATCCAGGGTTTGGCTAAGGGACTCGGCCATAAGGATAAACAAGTAAGGAGACAAGGGACAGCCTTGCCTAAGGCCTCTAGAGGATTGAAAGGCAGCACACGGTCTCCCATTTATCAGAGGAGAGATCCAGGGTTCCGATATGCAGGCTTTGATCATTGTGATGAAGGAGGAGTCAAAACCCATTTTGTGAAGAACAGCAAAGAGGAAAGAATGCCTTACCCTGTCGAAGGCATTGGCAAGGTCCAGCTTTAAAACAAATCCTTTCTCCTTTCTGCTTATGCTTGAGTGGATAGCCTCTTGCACAAGAAGGATAGAGTCAGAGATGTGTCTATTGGGGAGGAAGCCTCCTTGGTTTTCTGAGATCAGGGATTGAAGATGGGGCTTGAGTCTAGTTGACAGAATTTTTGTGATTATTTTGTACGCAGAATTACATAGAGATATTGGCCGAAATCGTGAAAAAGTGGAGGGTCTATTTTCTTTGGGGATTAAGGCTAGATAGGTGGAGTTGGTAAATCCCCCCATTTTGCCTTTCTTTAAAACCCAGCGTATCATCTTGACGAGATCTTTTTTGATCAGCTGCCAATACTCTCTGTAAAAGCTGATCGGAAATCCATCAGGCCCTGGAGCTTTATCTGGGTGGAGATTCCAGATCGCTTTTTGGATTTCTTCTTCATCAACTTCTTTCTTGAGTTTGCTGTTCATTTCTTGTGTGACTCCTTTGGATAGGTGCTGTAACAAACTTGAGTAGTCCTCCTCCCCTTTATCCTCAGTCAGGAGATTCTTGAAGTGATTGGTGGCTGCTTCCTTTATAGATTCCTGGGTATTGTAGCTGTATCCTTCGCTATCTTTAATTGTGCTCACAGTGTTTCTAGCCTTTCGAACTATAGCCTGCTTATGAAAGTAAGAAGTATTTTTGTCTCCCTCCTGAAGCCAGAGCTGTCTTGACTTTAACCTCCATTTTGTTTCTTCGTCCTTTATAGTTTGTCTCAGCTGAGCGTAGAGTTTTTGTTCGTTCTCCTTGGCTTGCTGGGTCAGCCCAAAGACTTCGATATTTCGCTGCACTTCCTCCAGATCTTGCTTAATTTGTTTTTTGTTCAACTCAGGCTCTTGGTAATTATTCTTTGCCCAATTTTTTAAGGCCTGTCTAACTCTCTTTAGTTTTGTCTCCCAGATATAAGTTGGGGAGCCTTCCACATGTTGTATCCATGTCTGCCACACCACGTCTTTCGCTGCAGGTGTACGGTTCCAAATGGAACAGTATTTAAATGGGAGAGGTCCAAGCTGACATTGACTATGCAAAGTGAGCGTGATTGGATAATGATCAGAGGCGGAGACGTTGAGGATATTTGACTGACCGGTGGTGAAAGTGGACAGGTAAGATATGCTTATTAGGAACCTGTCAAGACGCTCCATAATATTGCCAACTCCTAATCTTCTGTTGCTCCAGGTGTATCTTCGATTCTTAGGCCTGATATCTATGAGGTCTTGCTCCTGCATAATATTCTCAAGTCGATTTCTGAAAGGATCTGGGGTGAAGTGTCCCCCTCTTTTCTCGTTTGCATGCAAAACCAAGTTTAGATCCCCTGCAATAACGAGATTGTTGTCTCGCTCTTCTTCTATACTGGCTTCCAGCGCGCTCCAGCATACATCTTTCTCCCTATACTGGTTCGGAGCGTAAATATTGTAGATAACCACCGCTGCTCCATCTGTCTTACTTTCTAAGTTAGCCCGGATCCAGTTCTGGTGTATTCTGGTGGAGATGCAATTCCATTTATTACTGTCCCACATTGTTAGAATGCCGCCTGAGGCTCCTCTTGCTTCACTTGCGCAACCGCTGTAACGCTTTTGCTGGTTGATGACTTTATTCATTTCTGATTGATCTTGTTTTGTTTCTTGGATAAGAACGATTTCAGGATTTTCACTTTGGACTAAATCCTTGAGGGCTGCTATCTTGGAGGGGTGCCCTAATCCCCTGCTGTTCCAGGATAGCATTTTCATCATGATTTACTGCTTACATGGAGAGGTGCTCGCCTCTCTTTGCCCTTGTTGTTGTTTTCTTTATCCGAATGCCCAAGAATAAAGGATTCTATAGGAGTCTGAGAGCCCAATGCAATGTCTTTCTGGGCACTCTCTTCTCTCTGTTGTTTGGCCGATTTTCTGCCAGGCCCATGCTTCTTTGGAACATCACTGGGCGCCCCATGATCCTTTGAAGAACTTCTGGTAATCCTGGTGGAGGGGGAGTCAGGAGAGGGGTGGGAAATGAGGGGGGGAGAGGGGTGAAGAGGAGGGTCAGAGGGGGGGAAATCAGGGACTGATTCTTCCTCAGAGAGGGATGCGAAGGGATTAGAGGATGGGGGAATGGGAGGATCGGGAATACGAGTGGGGGAGGACGGACAATGTAAGGAAGGCTGCTGGGAGGAGGTGGAAGGATGCTGAAGGGAAGAGGATTGGAGGGGAGGATGCTGATGGGAAGGACCAGGGGCTTCAGAGTCCGAGATCTTGAGGGGAGGGGATGATTTCTTCCTTTTAACAGTTTCCCATTGCCCATCTTGCTCTTCTGGTTCAACATTAACAATTTTAGGACATCTATTTGCAAAGTGACCATATTCGTGGCATACCTTGCATTTGAAGGGTATTTGCTCGTAATCCAGCTGCTGTATATGGCACCAGTCATCTACTTTCAGTTTGATTGCTTCCGGCAGTCCTCGTCCCAGATCAACCTCAACACAGATCCGCGCACAAGCCTGCATGTTGTCTTTGGGTTCACTGTGGTCTATATATTTTCCAACCGCGTTCCCTATTGCTTTCACAGAGTCATCCCCCCAGCAGTGAAGCGGGAGATGAGGAAGTCGAACCCAGACTGGAACCGCACTTGGTATATCTAGTTCGGGGTCAAAATCTGGGGTCCATTTATTGAGATAGAGGCCCCTGGAATCCATAAAGTAAGGCTCGTTTCTGAATATGAGGTCTTTGTCCTCCTTGGTTTCAAAATGAAAGGTAAAATATCCTCTACCACAGAATCGGATGGATATTTTGCCCTGGATCTTGTCCGACCAATTTCTTTCGACCCACTTTTGCACTGTCTTAGGTGAAGGCCATAATCCTGTAAATTGTTCGATTAACCCTTTCTCTGCTAAGGAAATGGCTGCCATGCGTGGAATGGTCGGAGGCAGAAGGACTTCCTGTAATACATCTAACTTCTTCACAAACTTGGTTGCTGTTGGTCTAGGTCTCTGCGGAGGAAGAGACTTCACCAGGTTTGAGAAGGCTTGTTGCAACTCCGGATCCCCACTGGGTGGATCCAGAGGATCCATGGTTCAGCTCGGACAGTCGGCTCCAGGCAGGCTCAGGCGCGGGCAGGCTCAGGCGCAGGCAGCGTGCGTGCAGCAGCAGTTCTCTTCTATTTTCTATTGCAACATTATGCTAATAGTTTATTTCAGCAAAAGTAGATTAGTCATTTCCTTTCTTTCAGTTCTGCATTTTCTCGCTTTCCTGTTCAATTCTGCAATTTCCATTTCAGCAAAAGTAGATTAGTCATTTCCTTTCTTTCAGTTCTATGTTTCCTTGCTTTCCTGTTCAATTCTGCAATTTCCATTTCAGCAAGTTCATTTAAGATAGTTTCAATTCGTTTGTTCAATCAATTTCAGTTTTGTAGGTGCAATCAGTGAAAAAAACACAAAAACCAACCCAAAAATATTTCCTTTCATGCCTCGTAGGAATAGAGATAATTCAGGAAAATTCTTGCCCAACACCTCCACTACATCACATAGCCAACCTTCTCTCTTCTTCTGTGGCAGTGATCAAGAAGAACATTTAGGTGAACAACCAGAGATATTTGAAGGACCTATAGGAGAAGAAGAAGAAGAAAACATCCCTCCTAGGCCAATGGCTGAAAGCAGAAATGCTAGGGAAAATCTAGAAAGAATAGAGGGTCCCTTTCCCATTCGGGAGACCAATGGAGACACCAAACTGAAGAACATAAGTCCTTCAGCCCTACCTCACTTCCATGGTCTGACTATAAAAGATCCTAACACCTTCTTATTTGAATTTTTTGTTATTTGTCGAACCTATGACTATGCAGAAGATGAGCAAAAGTTAAAACTATTCCCTTCTACTCTCAAGGATGCAGCATTGCGCTGGTTCATGGGGTTACCTGGAAATAGTATCACCACTTGGGCTCAGATGCAGCAAGCCTTTAACAACAAGTATCAAGGCCACTGTAGGTCAAAAGATACCAAATAATAAATCTTCCAAATGACCATGGGAAGTGATGAATCCTTGGAAGATTATGAAGAGAGGTTCTAGCTTAGTTACAAAAGGGCCAAGTGCACACTTGACCCTGAATCTCTAAAGTTGGTCCTACTCAGGGGAATTCTGGAAGACCTTCTAGACACCCTCCATCTACTGGCTGAGGGAGACATCTACCAACTATCTTATGAGGACATAAAGACTGTTTTTAGAAACCATTCTAGAACAACCAGA
The DNA here is from genome assembly GCA_031772625.1 of Pinus tabuliformis. NCBI lineage: Eukaryota > Viridiplantae > Streptophyta > Pinopsida > Pinales > Pinaceae > Pinus > Pinus tabuliformis. The sequence goes on along the minus strand of CM062820.1, from coordinate 1,272,065,449 downwards.
AAGAAAGGTAGGGGAAGTCAACCCATAGCCAGTACCTCCTCTTCCAATTCATCCATCAAAGGTGAACTCAAAAACATGTTGGAAGAATTCAAGAGTGAGATGTTGCAGACTCTTGCAATGCAAATGGATACCTTGCATATCAAAAGAAAACAAGAGGAAGCAGAGAGGGCTTTGGCCATCTTTTGTCCTAGATGCACCAGGAGGCATCCTAGGAACAAATGTCCATTAAACTCTATAGAGGTTTGTTCATTCTGTGAAGAAGATCATTCTACAGATAAGTGCCCTTCCTTGCCCGGACTTAAAGCTGTATACCAAGGGGCCGAAGGAGCCACTGAACCACTCTATTTCATGAACCAAAGGAGACTGCATGGACCTAGACCATACCAGCAGGGGATGCAAGGGACATCTCAGGCATACTACAACCCAAAAAAAGTCACTTCCATACCTTCTTGGGGCCCTCCTACTCATCCTTCCTGGTCCACGCCTCCTCCTTAGTCCTTTCCATCTCAATATCTTGCCCAACCAGCCACTCATTCATTTCAATCCTATGCTCAGCTGCAACCTCAGTGGAATGCATCTCTTCAAGGGTGGAGGCCCCAGTACAAATCTCCTCCCGCTTTTTTGCCTCCATCACCTGTGCAGCCACAACCATTGCCTCCTGCTCCACCAAGGCAACCCTAAATGCCTGCCTAGCTGAACTCGAACCTGTTAGTGGGGAACCATCATGCCCAACTTATGCTATGGAGAGTTAGGAGATTAACCTGCGATCTAGGAAGGTTCTCCTAGATAGCCACCCCCCACCTAGGGAGGTTGAGGAAGATAAAGAGGAAAGTGAACCTAAAGAAATTCCACCCTTTCTTGAGAGATTATCTGGGACAACATAGCCTACACGAGACGAAACTGAACTTCTGGGAGAATTGAAACAATTATGTGTGAAGATACCACTTCTCCAAGCCATAAAAGATGTGCCTATCTACAATAGGTTAATCAAAGAGGATTTCTTTAGGCATCCAAGAAGGCACAAGAGAGATACCCCAACCATCAATGTCATAGGACAACTGTTTGACCTAATGTTGTGGCAGGTAATCTGTCTGAAATATTTGGACCTTGGAAGCCCAGTAGTTGATGTCCACATCAATGGCAGCATGATGCCACATATCTTGATTGATTTGGGAGCTACCATTAATGTGATGACAAAGGACACAATGCTCAAACTTAAGCTCCAGGGCTCCTTGAGGAAGACCACAACAGTACTGCAGCTAGCAGACTGCTCCATCGTGACCCCTGAAGGGACTATGGAAGATGTAATGGCCTTTATTGATTCTTGGGAGTACCCTGTTGATTTTTTATTTCTCCAGCTGAAGGCAAAGCTCATTGAGTATCCTCTCATTCTGGGAAGGCCCCGGTGGGCTACTGCCAATGGCTACATCAGCTGTCGAGCTGGGAACATGACCATCAAGAACGGGCATATGTCCAAGCAGTTAATCCTATACCCTCCTGCTCAACCCTTGCTAGAACATGATCTACCTCTCTAGTTGGAGGAGGAGGATGAGGATGAAGTCTATTTTTCACTGCTTTGTGCATTAGAAACTACCATGAGGGGAAAACTGCAAGATGAGGATGATATGATTGAAAATTTGATTTAGAATCCACCCCCCAGTATCTCACCATTAGAAGACATAGTAAGAGAAACTCAAAACAACCCCTCAACTGATCTTTGCATGGTTGACTCCACTTCTCCCCGTGTTAAGAATATAGAGTTTAGTCTAGAAAGAACCTTGAAAATCAATCCATCCCTATCCACTTCCTAGGAGAAGGAACTGTGTAGCCTGCTGAGAAAGCACTTACATGCCTTCGCTTAGTGTTATAACGAGATGAAGGGAGTGCACCCTTCAGTTTGTACTCATCATATATACATCAAGGAAGGTTGCAATCCAGTCAGGCAGCCTCAAAGGAGAATGAACTTAGCACTTAAATATATTGTTAAGGAAGAACTGCAGAAGTTGCTTGATGCAGGGTTCATCTATCCCATCTCTGATAGTGAATGGGTCTCTCCTTTGGTGCTAGTGCCAAAGAAAAATGGTAAGTGGAGAATCTATGTCAATTATCGAGAATTGAACAAAGCAACTAAAAAGGACCATTTTCCTTTACCTTTCATCGATCAAGTGTTAGATGGTCTGGCAGGGAAAAAGTATTTCTCTTTTCTATATGGGTTTAGCGGGTACAATCAGATTCAAATCAGCCCGGAAGACCAAGATAAAATCACTTTCACTTGTCCGTGGGGTACCTTTTCATACCGGGTCCTTCCTTTTGGTTTGTGTAACACTCCAGCCACTTTCCAAAGAGCGGTACTGAGTATATTCTCCAAATTAGTTCGTGATGCAGTAGAGATATATATGGATGAATTTACTCCTTATGGCTCTGATTTTTAGGAAGCTTTATCTAACCTAGGAAAAGTTCTAGACAAGTGTATTAAGATGAACCTGTCCCTCAGTTCGGAAAAATGTGAATTTTTGATGCTGAAGGGACTGTGCTAGGTCATGCAATATCTCAGCAAGGATTGCAGGTGGACTCCAACAAAATTGCCATTATCCAAAGGGTCCCACCTCCTCAAAAGGTGAGAGATGTCAGAAGTTTCCTAGGCTTAGCTAGGTATTACTGAAGATTCATTAAAGGTTTCAGTAAGTTATCCTCTCTGTTGTTTGGTCTTTTAGGTAAAGATGTCGAGTTTATATGGTCGGAAAACTGTCAAGAAGCTTTAAATACCTTGAAAAGAAAACTTGTGACTACCCCAATTTTGAGAGGCCCAAACTGGGCCCTACCTTTCCACATTCACACAGATGCCTCGAACAAAGAAATAGGATCAGCCTTGGGACAAATTGGTGAAAAGTTACCTTATGCCATATACTTTACAAGAAAAAACTTGTCAAAGGTGGAGTTAAACTATACAGTCACCGAAAAGGAACTCCTAGCTGTCGTGCATTCCTTAAACAAATTCAGACATTATATCACAGGCTATCAAACCTTTGTGCATAATGATCATGCTGCAATTAGATATTTAATGAAAAAATCAGATGTAAATGCTCACATTATTAGATGGTTGCTTCTGTTACAACAGTTTGATCTGACCATTATTGATAAGCATGGTAAAGAAAATGTTGTTGCTGAATTTTTGCCAGAGTAAATTTGCCTGCAAGTGAAGAAGGGATGGTGGATCAGCAAATTCCAGATGAAAATATGTGTACTATTTCAGTACTCTCTCAATGGTTTGCTGATATAGCAAACTACTTGTTTTCAACACAGTTTCCACCACACCTATCCTCAAAAGTGAAGAGCAAGATAGTGAGGAAGAGTGCCCCTTTCACCTGGATTAGGGGTAATCTCTTCAAAATTGGCCCAGATCAGATCTTGAGAAGATGTGTCAGGGAGGAGGAAGTCTTTGACATTCTCTTGACCTGTCATGACGGGCCTTGTGGAGGTCATTTTGCAGTAAAGAGAACTGCCTTCAAAATATTGCAAGCAAGCTACTATTGGCCCACTCTTCATCAAGATGTGAGGAGATACACTAGCCAATGTGATCGATGTCAAAGGATGGGGAAACCTACTCCAAAGGATGAGATGCCCATGCAACCTCAAGTGACCTTTGAGCCATTTGAGAAGTGGGGCATGGACTTTGTGGGTCCTATCAACCCTCCCTCAAAATAGAAGCAATACATCATTGTGTGCATCGATTACCTGACAAAGTGGGCAGAAACAAAAGAAATCAAAGCAGAAACAAAGGAAAAAGTAGCTGAGTTTTTGAGAGAAAACAAATTCTACAAGTTCGGATATCCAAGAGAATTGGTCACAAATCAAGGCAATCAATTCACTTCCAATTTGATTGAAGACCTACTCACACAACATAAAATCAAGCATAGGACTTCCACCCCTTACCATCCACAAGCCAATGGGCAGGTGGAAGTCAGTAACAGAGCTTTGGAAGGAATTCTGACCAAGGTAGTGAGAAACAACAGAAAATATTGGGCGGACAGATTAATTGAGGCCACCTAGGCCTACAACACAACATGGAAGACCACCACAAGGTTCACCCCCTATGAACTGGTCTATGGCAAGAAGGCTTTGTTTTCAATCGAATTTGAATTCAATACACTAAGGATGGCTACTCAGCTAGACCTAGACCTTATCCATGCACAAAAGGAAAGATTACTCCAGCTCAATGGATTGGATGAACACAGATTGCATGCCCTTCTCCACATGGAGGTAGTTCAACTTTAGTGGAAGATATGGCATGAAAAAAATATCAAGGAGAAGCAATTCCAAGAGGGAGATTGGGCACTGCTCTAGATTCAAGGTATAAAGACTTCAAAGGCAAACTGAGACAAGATGGCTGGGACCCTACACTGTGGAAAAATGCAATGACAATGGTTCAGTTCTGATCAGAACCATTGATGAGAAAGCCATCCCCTTGCTTGTCAATGGACATAGGTTGAAAATTTACAAGAAGTTGCTCTCCAAGCAAGAGTTCATTGAAGATCTGAATAAGACAGTGATGGTACTGGAGCATGTCTTAGCCTCCACTTCACCCCCTCACTGAAGAAAAAAGAAAAAAAGAAAAAAATAAGGACTCAAGTGAAAACCTTCATGAGGCGTTTGAGTCCCATCATGAGGTTGAAAACCTCTCCTGATGTGGCCCAGTGATGTCAAAAAAGTAGAAGAAAGAAAATAAGATCCTTGGGTGAAAACCTCCCTGAGGTGCCCTGGTTGTTTTCAAAAAGAAAAAAAAAGAAAAAAAGAATAAATAGAGAAAAGAGCAACGAATTTCCAATTGTATTGCAGGTGTAGGAGGACTATAGGAAGCAGCAGCAGGTGTCAAGGGAACTTTGAAACCAATAACAACACCTCTCCTACCTTCCCTCACCTTTCTCCATGATTCTTGACATTCTTTCCACCTCACTGTGTTTCTTTTCTGAAAACTGTGTTTTCTACAAGAGGCCCTGTGTTTTTACAAGAGGCTCCTATAGAAATTACAGAGAGCCAAAAATCGATTTTTAAAGTAGTTTGAGGAGCAGGGAAGCTTCATAAAGGATTTATAAATCCTCCTACAGTCTCCAACCCTCTCTTCCATCATTTATAGACTTGCATAACATCCCAAGCACCATTCTTCTTCCTGCCAAGAAAAAAACACAGAAAAAACAGTTTTCTAGAAAAAGAAAAAAAAAGGGGAACAGTATCATTCACCTCACCTAAGGCCTACCCTTTACCTCTCCATCTCTATCTACACTTTTGACATCATCCTTGTAGCTCCAAGCACAGAAAAGAGCTAAAATTTCAAAGGGAGAAGCAACTACAGGAGCTCCTGTAGGAATTCCTATAGCAGCTAATCCCTTTAAAATCTAGCATCAGCAACATGAGGGTGCAAATCTGAGGGTTGAAGCAAACTCCTGAAGATCAAGTCCAGCCAGAAAGGCACTTGCACAAAGCACAGTCACATATCAACAACCAGACAAGCATGCATCAAAAGAAATAAAGGCATGCAGCAAAAAGAAAAGCCTCCTCTCAGGTAAGTGACTAACCCACTCCTCTGTTTGCATTAGTATAATTAGAGAGCATGCAACAAAAACGAGATGGTTGAAGCTGGTTGGGGTTGAGGTGGCCAGTTAAATTAGCCACCCTCGTCCAGTTGACTTCACTCTTCCGAAGCTGTCAACACACGTGCGCTTAGTCAAACTCAAGAGAAGATGTCGAGGATAGGTAGTGGAGGTGGTGGGAACTCCGATTGAATCATGAGGGGTGATTACAATGAAAGGGGAATAATGACAAGGTAGGTGGGGACCAGTGGTCCAAATGGGGCCAACGTACACTTGGCTAGCTCACCCTCCATCACCAGAAATATCCATAAACAGCCATAAGTACTCCTCGCTGAAGAACTCTCACCACCTTTCTCTTTCATTCTCTCCTTGAAACTCCACTCTTGCTACCTTCTCGTGCCCCTACAAACCTCGTACCCATCATTCTATATTGATCTCTCCAGTATCTCTACTCTCATCACTCTATAGGAGCACTTATAGGTTCTACAAGAGAACCTATAGGAATCCTACAGGAGGGCTGGCAGTGTTCTACAGGAGGGCCAATAAGCTGTTTTGGAGAGGAAAAACATGGTTTTTAGCACAATTCTCAAGTTGCAAAGGTAGGTTCCATGTATACCCACCTTGATTATCAATATGTTCAAGGAATGATATCACTTTAAGGAGGAATTGAGTCCATATAAGAAGAGGAATTACATAAAACTTTTCTGCCTGTTTTTTAAAAAGAAAAACAGTGTTTTCCTCTGTTTTCCTATTTTCTTCAAAATTCTTGTATCCATCTCTACATTTGGTGTTCAAAAGGGGTATAAGCATAATGACAGGAGGATTCATGAGGAAGGATCCCACTAATTCAACCAGGCTCCATGCACACCCCCAAGTAGTAGACATATTTACAAGAGCCAAGTGGATGAACTTTTTTGAGAAATTCCGAGGCTATGATGAGGAAATTGCTCAGGAATTTGCCCTTTATTTAGTCCCTCACTCAAGAACCCATGGCACTATCACTTTTAGAGGTCTTTCCATGGAAATAACTCCAAAATTTATCAGTATGTTACTACCCTTCCTCTTGGATTACCTTGGAGCAAAGATGAAAAACCAATTGGACAGGCTGCCAAGAAAAACTTCTTCCAAAACAATGAACATCCAGTAGAAGATAAAAATGGCATTAGAAGGACAAGCTTACCCTATCCTTGGGATGAGGTTAGTTACCAAATCATCAAATATATTTCCTGTGAGGGGAGGTATAGGATATTCTATGGTTACCATTTTATAATCCTTCATGAACTGAGATAAGGCATGGACACTCCAACACCCCAGAAACTCAGCATCCCCTGTTTCCTCCTGCAGTCCCTCATAGAATCCAGCATTAAGTTTAAGGTAGGAAGTCCAGATCAGTTGGCTCACCATGGGTTAATCAAAATATTAGTGGAAGAAGTGCTCCATACATTTACAATCCCCACAGCCTGGGAAATTTTCCAAAACATGATTGCTGAATATGACATCAAAGCCCTGACCTATGATATTAGCCCCACTAGTAGTGAGGAGGAAGAGTAGTAAGGGGGAGAGGGAGAAGAAACTGGTGATTTAGAGGAATAAGAAAAGAAGAAGAAAGAAAGCAAAACAGAGTAGGGAGAAATAGAACAAACAGGGATAGAGAAAAAGACATAAGAAGGAGAAAAAGGGGCAAAAAATACAGAAGTGTCTTCTGAAACCCTAGAAAGAAAGGTAGCAACTTCTCTCACTGCCCTCAGCATCCCAATTAAACCAAAACAAAAGAGGAAGAGGCAAACCTCAATGTATTTCAGAGCTAGGAAAAGCACAAGGATCAAAACAGGGAAACCCCAACCTTCTTGTAAAGTGCCTATTGTCATTGAAGATTCACCCTCTGCCTAAGGAAAGGAATCCCCTTCCAAGGCACCTATTAATTATGAAAGGGGGACCCCTAGATCTCCCACATGGAAAGAAAAAGTAGAACTACAGGACTCAAAAATAGTTCTACAGGAGGCAGAAATTGTTCTACAAGAGACCCTGTCAAAACTACAGGAGACCGAAAAACTTGAAGAAAAGGGTAGAAGGACAACCACAGGGGAAGGAGGAAACAACAGAGGCACAAGAACCTAATCCCTAGCTTAGTCTTGGCTCTTACTATAATCTTCTTGGGGGGGGGGGGGGGGGGAGAGAATCATTCCACAAAAAATTGCAATTCCACTATTCTTTAAGTTGGAGAAAGAAAGAATAAGGACCCATAGGTGGATGCAAATAGCCAAATCCAAGGGAATTGAGGATATTGGCCACATGGAGAAAAAGTTTAGAGAAATGGGTAGGGAGTTAAGTGCTGTTAGACATAGGGAGGAAATTGCAAGAAGCCAACTCCAAATTGAAAATGAATTGATAAGAAGGTAGCTAAAGGATAAAGAAACCTAGTTGGCATGTATGGCTGGTTTATCCATGGAGGCACTGCAATGTAACACACCAACAAAATCCTATGGATTATACCTCAAGGACCAATGTCTACAGTTTCAAATAAAGAATTTGGCACAAAGAGGCACAATTCCTTTTCAAGATTACAGATAATTTATGGACCCGTGTGACCAAAGAACAGTAGAAGATAAGGCAAAAATGGTAGAATTTTACCTGCATAATATGGCCCTCACATACATGAATGTGTGGGACCCCAATGCTAGTCTAGGGGACCTACAACTAATGGCCATGGTTTCATGGTTGAACCATGAGGAGTTAAGGGCAACTGAAGTAAAAAGTTTGATGATCAGAGAGCAGAATGAGCCACTAATGATCAGAGATGAGCCATCAGATCCCATGGCTCTCATCAGCACACACCACCTACTTGCAAACAATCCTCAAATTTCCCCTAGATATATAAGTGATCAAACATAGGCCATTGCACATTTTGAGGACATGGAAAGGTTACTTGGAGATGACTGTGTGCATGCATGTATGAGGAGATGGAATACCTTACCACACAATCTGAAGATCAGGGAATATCATTCCCCGATGAGGATGAAGGAGACACTAAGGAGAGTGCCAATGTACAAGCACTCAATGCAGAGGCTGCAGGTCAATTGGATTGGCCTCAAACTGAGTCCACCACTATTGTTAAGCATGCTATAAGGGAGAACCAGAGAAGAAGAGAAGAGGTAGTGGGAAGAGATAGATAGAAAAGCAGGCTTCTATGACAAGGAAGAGGAAACAACATCAGAAGCTTGGGATGCTAGAGAGGCCACCTGGGCCATCAAAGATGAGGAGATGGATTAAGTTGCTCAGAGGATGAGAAACACCTTTAGTAATTATATGGGCTCATTTTGCCTCCTAACATAGTTAAATCAACCATTCTCTTAGCTTATTGCATGTTTTTTTATTATATTTATGCTTATGGAGTGAGTTGAGTTAGTTATGATTCCATGAGGTCTAATATGTGTTTAATGCATATTTTTGTTGAATATTGAAGAGAAAGTCAAGGATTTAATGGAAAATTGGTAGCAATAGTTCAAAGTGGACAAAGGAGAGGATTTATAGGAGGAAATCCCCCTCATTTATTACTCCCCACTTTGAATTCCCCTTCATGCAGCTCAGAGTATAAACAACCAAATCAATGCACTAGGAGGCAACCGAGCAAGTGAAGGATAACTTATGTTTATTTTGAGTTTTGGGAGCCAAGCCTCCTTGATTTTAAGGAAGTTGTTGGGAGCATCAGTGGTATAAGTAGAGAGGCCTAGGGCCTCACTAGGGTCAGATTTTTGTTGTACTTTGTCTATTGTAAAACTCTACTCAACTTCAAGCTTACTTTTGGTGATAGTTTCATGTAATCCTACTACTAGTTTGATAATGAAGATGAGATCCTTTTTGAGCTAGCACTAAGTTACCTCAGAGGGATGAAGCTCTTGGGTTAGGGCCCAATCCAAGCAGCCAAGCTCCTCTTGTTTGTATTTATATGCTTTGTTTCAATTTATGGATTAGTTGATGTTAAATGAATTTCTTTCTTGATTAAGAATAGGTTGTTTTTGGTGATTTAGAAGGTTCTTTCCATTTGTGTTTTCTATAGTAGGTTCAACAGTGATAGAAAGAAGATTGAAAAGGCTAGCAATAGTTCCTTGGCCTCTTTTCCTCCCTTTGGGACCATGAATTGAGGCAGAGACCCTCTTGCTGCCCCAAAAACACAGATTTTCCTACTCCATAGGATTTCTAGTGTTTGTTGTTTGTTAGAAGGTTAATGCTTTGCTATAGATCTTTTCCACCATGCTCATTCCTGTCTTTGCAATAAATCTTCTCCCATGCTTTTTCTCCTTGTAGCATTTATTATCATTTGCTTTCATAGATCATAGTTTGTTTAGATGCAAAAAATCTGTTTTTCTAGATGCACTTATTTCCTTGCTTGATAATCTCATTGGTTGAATGTCAGTTCTTTGGCAGCAGATCTCTTCTCACAACAAGTTAGCCTATCAGCCCTCACATTCTCACCCTGATCCATTCCCTACAGGTTGCCCAAATTTCACCTCAAATCTGCCTTAGTTTTCTACGTTTTTCCATAGGATTTCTTCCTCTCTCCCAATCATCTTTCCCTCTCCTAGTGATCCTTGGTGAACCCTAGGTGCCTTAACGCATCATCCCAACCTTCATATACCTTTTCCACCCACTCTCACACCTTCAAAACCTTCAAAATTTCTCTCGACATCCTCCTATAGACCTCCTATAAATGTCTTGTAGATTTCCTATGTCCTCTTGTAGATTTTCTTGTAGGATTTATTTTGAAGGCCGAGTGTGGGAAAAGCCTCCAGAAGGGCACCTGAGACCTCTTAGGACCCATCTACACCATCCTACATCTCCTAAAACCCCAAAGTCACCCTTCAACACCACCTATTCGCCTCCACCTTCACACACAATAAAATATATGCATGTCAATTTTACATAAAAATCCAAAAAGATGTTTTTTGCTCATTTATTTCTAGAAATAGCTTGAGTAGATGTTGTTTACTTCCTTGAGTAGGTAATGGAATTCATTTCATGGTTTCCATAGTGCTTTCTGCAAAAGTAGGATTAAGTGGTTAACTAGATTTCCTTGGTTCTCTTTACATTTTAGTCTTCCTTTCTGCAAGTAGAATTGTATCAGTAGAATAATTGCTCTTTTCCTTTCATCACATATAGAGCTTTTCTAGAATCCATAGAAGTTGTCTTGATCTCCTAGTGATCTTGTGCCAGCTGACCAAGTGACAACCTACAGTAAGAAATAGTACTTGTGCATACAACACCGTCGCTTCCAAGCTTGTTACAAACTACCGGGTTGATAAAAGTAAAGTAGGAAGCCTAGGAGTTGCAGCATTATTGCTGCAATACTGGTGCCCACCAGCTGCAGGCATATGTTGCCCTAGATGCAAGACTAATGCGGCTAAAAAGGAGGACTATTTTAAAGCCTAAAATAAGGCACCGAGCTTCTGGAAGGAGGCTGAGGGTAGGCCGAGTTGAAGAAGGGTTGTTTGGGGCGACGAAAAGGTAGGCTGTAGGTGACAGCGTGGGACTGTGGTAGGCCATAGTCCTAACCACCTCAATAAAAGGACAACATGGAGAGTTTGAGGGCTTAAACATGCCTAGGACAACGATGCTAGTAAATGGGACAACTTGGCTACATGGTGCTGCTAAGACACATGGGATAGTAGCAAGGAGACAGTAGCAAGGTATGGCATGACTGTTAGGGACAACAACTACAATAGTATATCTATGTATCTGTTATAGACATCTTTGGGCACATCAACCCCAAACTTATATGTTGATGATATTCTTTCATCAACCCATAAAATAGTTGTTTTATTTCCTAAAGAAACTTAGTCATCTGAATGCCTCATTTCCCAAAAGTTACATCTCAAAAATCATCTAGAAAGTGCCTAAATGAATCATTGCTGAAAGCCCTATGTTAGGGTGAGATGCATCTTAGGTGCTGCACTGTCAAAGTGAGATGCATCGCAATTTGGCCCTCTAGAAGGTGTGATGGACGAGGTTAGACAAAATTTCGGGAGAGTTTGAGAGTTGGTTGCTCATGGAAACTCCTAGAAACTTCTCCTGTGCCACCTGCCCCTCTGAGTTCACCCAAGGATGACTAAGGGAACTAGGAAACCATTCCAATTCCCCTCTTTCATGGAACCAATTCCTAAATATAGAAAGGCATTCATCATCCCCATTGATGACTCAAACCCCTACACTCATCTATAAAAGGATCTCTCATCCAAGAGATCAGAAGGCTGAATTATTCTGAGTTGCAAGGAAGTGTTGTTAGTTTCAGTGTTGAGGTGAGAGCATTGTGTTATTGTTGGTGTGTTCTTGCTGGTTCATGAGGTGAAGAAGACTTGAAGCTGGGAGGATGGTGCTGGATCAGACTTCTTATGTGTTGTAATTCTCCTTGTTATCAATAAAGTTCTTCAAGATTTTTCCCAATTGTTTGTGTTAACTGTAAATGCACTCATTTGTTCATTATATTTCTGATTCTATGATGTTTATGTTGTGATAGATCATTGTGCTTTGACAGGTATTTGTTTCTATAGCTGTGCAAGTACTCTCCAAGCGTGTTAAGTATGGGGAGGAGTTATTAGATCAGCCAAAGGAGAGGGAGATCAAGTAAGGAATCAAGAAAAAGTTACAGGTTGGTCTTTCATAATATTTCTCTTATCTATCACTCATAGGAAAGATAGTGAATTTCTTTGACTGTTGTTTCTAGGTTAGCTACCAAAGCTAGAGGGCTAGCATTTTTTAGAGATACTAGTTTTCCTAGAAACAAATTGGCAACTATCTAATCCGTGTACATGTAATGAAAGATTATAAGTTGAGCATGTGAAAGCCTCCCTCAACTAGTTCATGAGAAAATTATATTATCATGATGTATTGTATTGTAATCATAGTTGCAGGAATCGCCCCCCCCCCGGATCCTAAGCCGGAATCGCGTCCCGTACGGAAGCGTTCCGGAACCTCCAGGCGAAGCGCGATTCCGGTTTTCATGAAGCGCGATTCCTAAATTTTAAAACGATTCCTGGAATATGGGTTGCGTTGCCCCGGATCCGCGCTTCGGAGGGCGCTTCGGGCCTCCGGAAGCGCCACGCTTCGGGCCCGGAAGCGCACGCTTCGAACTGGCAGGCTCTTTGTCAAGGATTCTAATTAATATGGGATGCAGGCCGCTATAACATTGCTCGAATTATGGCAATGCTCGACACAGGAAACGATGGTCAATGGTGTGGATAGGTAATGCAAATCATCTTGCAAATTTGACATTATTGTCATCAAAACGTATGTATGTATTGAAACATGAAACTCGTCAATGGAAAACTCCGTGAAGCTGTTGCTATATGTGTCTTCTTCAACCTTCGTGAGAATGTGTGGTCAGTCGTCGAAATGGACTGGGCACTGGAATATCCTCTGACTTCTTCTACAAGTCCTGAATAGGTAGTTTGGATCATAGTAGTGAAGTTCCAATTCGAATTTTGGTATGAAAATTCTTTAAAAACAAGTAAGGAAAGTTTTGGAGTATACATCTTATAAATACTTAATTTGTTTTTAGGAAATGGAAAAGAAAACTTATGAATAGTGTTTAAAATGTTTTAGATATTTTTAATTTAAAATAATCTAAAATACTGAAAAAAAATATATATTAGAAGGGACAAATATATATAATATAAAAATTATTATTTACAATAACAAAATCTCAAAAATTAAATGTAAATATAAAAAATATGTTTGAAATAATCTCCCAGGTTCAAAAATTTATCTAGTAAATATTAAATAAATTTATAAAAAACTAAAACTATTTATAAAATTTAATATCATTTATTTATATGATAACAAATAATTTTTTAAAATTGTGATCAATTAAAAATAGATTTCTATTTTCTATAATCTATTTCTATTAAAAATAGATTTCTATTAATTGAGAGGGCGCTTCGGGCCTCCGTAAGCGCCACGCTTCGGGCCCGGAAGAGACTTGTAGACTTGTGAATTTGAATTTTGAACCTTTTTGGCTTGGCAGTGACCAAGTGACATATTTTGTAAACATTATTATTTGAATTTTGGACGTGACGAACGTTGACAGTTGCTCACTTGCTAGATAAATCATAATATGCTCTATGTTTTATGTTTTATAATATGCTTAAATGTTTTATGTTTTATAATATGCTTAAAAATTTGATGTATGTTTGTAATAGCTAGAATATAGTTGATTGTTGTACATACTAGTAACTACAATGGTATCATGGATGCCATATCTATCTTGATTTATGCAAAAATATGCATGTTTTCATGTCTTCTACAATTAATTTGGTATTTGGGATGTTTGTTTTGAGTATAAATGCAAAAAAATAAAAAAAAATATATATATATATAGCAGACGCTTCCGCGGACGCTTCGCTTCCTAGATTTTTGGAAAATGACGCTTCCGCACTCCTGCTTCCGCTTCCGCGCTTCCGCTTCGCTCCCGCTTCGTGCAACATTGATTGTAATTGATGCAGGTCACCTTCTAGTTCGAAACTTTTGATCCTCGTGATAAAGCATTTCACCCAACATGAACATTTACGACCTCATGTTTTAGGGGGAAACTGTTATAGACATCTTTGGGCACATCAACCCCCAACTTATATGTCGATGATATTAGGGTTCATCAACCCCTAAAATAGTTGTTTTATGCCTTAAAGAGACTTAGTCATCTGAATGTCTCATTTCCCGAAAGTTCCATCTCAAAAATCATCTAGAAAGTGCCTAAAATGAATCATTGATGAAAGCCCTGTGTTAGGGTGAGATGCATCTCAGGTGCTGCACTGTCAAAGTGAGATGGATCGCAGTTTGGCCCTCTAGAAGGTGCGATGGACGAGGTAGGAAAAAATTCCAGGAGTGTTTGAGAGTTGGTTGCTCATGGAAACTAAATGAAACTTCTCTTGTGCCACCTGCGCCTCTGAGTTCGCCCAAGGATGACTAAGGGAACTAGGAAACCATCTCCAATTCCCCTCTTTCATGGAACCAATTCCTAAATCTAGAAAGGCATTCATCATCCCCATTGATGACTCAAACCCCTGCACTCATATATAAAATGATCTCTCATCCAAGAGATCAGAAGGCTAAATTATTCTGAGTTTCAAGGAAGTGTTGTTAGTTTTAGTATTGAGGTGAGAGCATTGTGTTATTGTTGGTGTGTTCTTGCTGGTTCATGAGGTGAAGAAGGCTTGAAGCTGGGAGGATGGCATTGGATTAGAATTCTTATGGGTTGTAATTCTCCTTGTTATTAATAAAGTTCTTCAAGATTTTTCCCAATTGTTTGTGTTAACTGTAAATGCACTCATTTGTTCATTATATTTCTGATTCTATGATGTTTATGCTGTGATGGATCATTATGCTTTGACAGGTCTTTGTTTCTGTAGCTGTGCAGGTATTCTCCAAGCGTGTTAAGTATGGGGAGGAGTTACGTGATCGGCCAAAGGAGAGGGAGATCCAGCAAGGAATCAAGCGAAAGCTACAAGTTGGTCTTTCATGATCTTTCTCTTATCTATCACTCATAGGAAAGATAGTGAATTGGTTTCACGGTTGTTTCTAGGTTAGCTACCAAACCTAGAGGGCTAACATTTCTTAGAGATACTAGTTTTCCCAGAAACAACAGTAGTGACAAGGGACAAATTCATAGTAAATGGGATAGTAAAGGTATGATAAGGCAAACATGGGACAGAAACAAGCATGGACAACATGGCTAGTATGACAAGCATGGAAAACATGGAAAATGTGGAAAGCATGGTGCTTCAAGCACATGAGACATGATGTAAGTCAACATGGTTCAACATACCACATGGGACAATAGTGTGGTAACATGATGCAACTATGGCACATGGGACAACTGTGGTAGCATGGTAGAGAAATGGAACATGGGACAACTGTGGTAGCATGGTGCAACAATCGCACATGGGACAGTAGTGCAGCATAAGGTGCAATAGTATGATGTGTACATCATGGTCATGAGGTCAAGCATTGTGATGATGGGTGCAACATGGTGCAATACGGTGAGGTGCAGCATGATGAGGAGATGCAACAAAATGATAGGTGGTGTAACCTTGGAGAATCAGTTGAAGCAACATGTCTTCAACTGATCTCATGTATCATCTTCTTAGAGATGCTCTATGCTCTTATCTAGATAAGTCAAAGTGTTGACCTCTGTTGTAAATGTACTATCTCTCTTTCTCTCTCTCTACTAAACTATTGAAGAACATATAAGAAGAATTGATCAAGGGTTTCCCCACATTGGGGTTTGTCCCTGGCTAGTGCCACATCTTATGTCCTCTTGTCTTGGCAAGTCTTCTATGATTTATGTTTAAGTTCTATGTGCAGTTTAATTTAATACTAATGTGATTTCCAATCTGGAAAAGATATTGAGATAACTGTGAAAATTGAAATAAATTTCTCTAAGCATAGAACATACCTAAAATTAACAAAGTGTGGATCTTGTCTTGAACAATAGGAACCTTCATTAAACGTTGAGTTATGGCTTCTCATGTAGTGAGGAATGTTAATTATCAAAGTAGCAAGGGTCCTAGGAGGGGTTCCTATAGAGAAGGTACTTGGTCAAGTGGAAACTATGGAGAAATAGCCCACTGTCACCTCAGTTAAATCTTCTTTCTCTTTACAATCTTTCATCAATGGTAGGAGTCTCGTTGTTAGGGAAATCACTATAAGAAATGTGCCAATTGTGTAAGGGTAGTGATTTCCAAGCCTATTCAAAGGAGAGTCTCTAATGATAGGGATTGATTGCTTTGGAACCAATATGGATGGATCCCCAAGAAGGGATAGAAGGAAACTTAGACCTAGGATTGAGGGGTATGTATTGGTCTGAAGTTACCTAAGCCAAAGAATCATAGAAGAATAGGGTTTCTAAGTAATCCTTATGAAGTTGGAGTGTCAAGGTTGTGGGACCACAAAGAATCCCTAGCGGACCCAAATGAGGTCAAGGATGTGGGGTAAGACCTCATATAGATGGACTTGACCAAGTGAGGGAGGATAAAAGGATCAAATAGGTAAGATTCAAATTCAATGTTCAATGTAATGATCCTTAATGAAGCCACTAACCATAGGCAAACGAGGGAAATGATTTTCAAGCTAAAGCTTGGTATATCTTGAGATTCCACCATCAGAATAGCCTCAAATATGGAGGACCTCAAGACGACTCACCAACACAACTCAAAACAATTTTTCATTAATTTTTTATGCCTACAATAGAATTTGTGTGATGCCCTATATGAACTTCTAGGTTAGGGCTTAGAAAGACAAGAAAGGAGGTGAGAATGATTTTAATTTTGTGATCACCTAGGGCTAGACCAATGCCTAGCCTATTGGGATAAATGGAGTCAATGAAATTTAATGTTTAGAGACCCTTATTCAATCAAGCGTTTACCCATCAACTTTGCATGGCCCTAGAGGCAACAACTAGGTCACTAGGAAAATTTACACTTATTTGATGCTATAATTGATGATTTATCAAGGAAAATATGAGCATTCATATACCCATAGGATATTTATTCACCGTACTTTCCATGCAACACATGTAAAATACCTCACAAAAATAGGATTAACAAATTTTCATTTCATTAAGGTAGTTTGACTTGCTTCATGAGTGAAAATTTCATACATTACATAAGTGACAAAAATATGAGACATACATGATGAAATTACACCTACAAGTATAGGAAAATATTCCAATGATTAATAGAAAAAAAAAATAGAAGCTCCAAGATCAACAACATGCTCTTGCAAACATCGAAATGCATCAATATCCAAATTTTTCCATTAATAAGGCTATCGAAATTCTCAAGAAGAGATACAAGTCCAAATCTAAGTGATGATCAAAGGAAATTATCATCACATCAATATATAGCCTCCCTAGGGGGTTCGATTTTCCTAATTAGGCATAATAATTCCCCAACTAGTAAAAAATGTGCAAAAATAACATAACTTGGTGAGAAGCCCACCGAGATAGCTCCATAATACAACAATAAACCTCTCAATATGGAAAAATAGTAAATATAACAGGTTGAAGGGCCATTCAGGAGGCATAGTGGAGTCCAATGTGTACCAACATGAATGAATGAGCTCCAAACAAAATGATCAAGGGGTTGGCCCCTTGATACCCAATAAAACAACTTGTGGTGTCCCCAAGTGGTTATGGGGTCACAAAACATCCTCATGGATCTCTAAATGGATCAAATAAGTTTGTATCCCATTTGTAAGGGCTAGAAGAATGGTGCAATCCCTCCCATTGTCTCCCACAGTGAGACACATCCTAATTTGGGCCATGGATCATCTGCCAAGTGTGTTGTGCAAGATTGGAGCTGGATGGGCAAGGTGGTCTAGGTGCATCATCATCATCTAATAGATGGAACACAAGAAAGACATGAGTGAAATGAAGGATCCCATGGAGTGAAAATCTGTTCTCTACTATGGTAGAGACCCGTGGCTCTCAATGCTCACCTAAAAATACCAATATGATCCTATGGAGGGCTTGGACTATGTAAAGGGAGACCAAACCATAGATGAAGACATAATGGGCTTTCGAGCATACAAGCAACTCCAAGTTCATGAAAAAGGTTAACTAAGGATCTTATTAGGTGGTTTCAACCTCTAAGGGGGTGGCATGCCCATGGTACATTTGTCAAGTGGTAGTTGGTGTGTGAAATAAAGGTGGAATGGAGTGAGGTATCAAAGGAAGGCTCCAAGCCACATGCCAGAGTATAATTTTAGCTAAAATGAGGGAAGCCCACACTTGGGTACATGAGTGTAGGAGGGAGAAATCATGGTACATGAGTTACCCCACCCATTGTTTTTCCACCCTTCTTCATATTCCTTTTTCCTTTTATATATTTTCCCTTTGTAATTGCTTGGGGCTCTAGGGGATCAGATCATGATATGTAAGATATACTAGTGAATACCCCTTTAAGGTGGGGCAGTTCATTGCTCAGCAGGGGTTGGGACAATTATGGGTTCCTTAATGATGTAAGGGGCCCCAGGAACTAGCGTGATGACCATGATGATAGGGGTAGAGGTCATGTTTAGATTTTTCCCATGTGCTAAATGTGTATGTCCCAGCCATATTTTTAATTTTATGGAACATTCCCTATTGAGAGTGGACAAATAATTCTTTTTATTTTATTTTTAGCTACATCAACCTCTAAGGCATCATTCTAGGCCTGACCCAAGGTATGGTCAAGGGAAAGGTGAGGCTAGCTCCTTGTGGACCCAATGGAAAAATGTGGACCTAGATGGGAAATATGATGAATGGGGTTATAATGAGAAGATGAGAGTGATGTATATGGTGTCGGGTAGCAGGGCCATGCAAGAAAAGTTAGGGTTTCCCATGTACTTCCACCTCTAAATCTAGTAGCTAATAAAGGAGATCCCATAAGACTAGGATACAAGGTTAACCATCAAATTGGAAAGATGATCCAAGAGTACGAACCAAGACCACTGTTTCCACCGAGTCCCCCCACTAATCGATGCCTAAATGTGTTGATGATAATTAAACAAAAATACCCAACTACATAATGAGAAACCATACCTTTGGGGCACATAATGAGAAACCATACCTTGAGAAACTATCTGGTAGTTGTAAGAGGCTGATAGATGTCAACTGAGGACCATCTAGGAGAAGACGTTTCTCCTATGGATACTACTAACAGGTGGTGGGTAATAGGGAACACATCCCTAGATTTTCTCAGTCAGTATATATTTAGAATTTCTTCAATAATTTCATAATATTGTATTTATTATCCAATCTTGGGCCATCCTATAATAGGGAGCATGTCCCTAAATTTTCTCATTTTGCATATCTTCAGAATCAACCTAATATTCTCACAATATTCTAAAAAATAAAAATAAATAATATTAGGCACATAATAGTTAAGGATAGATTGAATTCCTAAGGACCCATTAAGACTATAAATTAACTCTTTAATGTGCAAGTAAAGGGGTTTAAACCAATGTTTTAAGTGGCTCATAATGACCATATGGGCCTTATAAAATATCCAATTATGGGGCATGTTACCACTCAAACTAGAAAGTGTCCTAGGAGGGGATCCTATAGAGAAAATACTAGTTGAAGTGGCAACAATGGAGTAATAGTCCATTGCCACCTCAACTAAGTCTCCCTTCTCTTTACAGATTTTCACCGATGGGAGGAGTCCTGATATGAGAGGAAGAACTATCATAGATGGTTCATTTATAGGATATTGGGTGATTCATAAAACCTATTCACAAGAGGGGCTTAGATAACACACTTACTTTCTATAAAATCAAGATGGATGGCTCTCCTAGAAAGGATAACGAGATATATAGACCTGGGGTTTGAGGAGTTTTACTTAAAAAGAGTTTCCGAAGGTCAAAGAATCCTAAAAGACTAGGGTTTCTTAGTGATGTTTGTGAAATTGAATTTATAAGGTAGTGGGACCACTCAGAAGCCTAAGTGAGCCCAAATAAGGTCAAGGGTTTGGATTGGAGCTACAAATTGATGATATTGAACAAGTTAGGGAGGAGAATGGGATCAAAAGAATTGATTTTTTCTTGGAATTTGAGTACAATGATCCTAACGAAGCAACCAACCAAATGGAACCTAGGGATGCAAATGGTCTTAAAGATATGGATTTAAATATCTTGAGATTCCACCATGGGATTGACTTCAAATTTGGACGATCTATCAAGAAGACCCCAATGTAGTAGTTGACTAATTTTCAAGGATTTTTAATTGCCAAAAATGATTTTAGATGATGCCATAAGAGGCCTACTAGGTTAGGGCTTATAAGAGAAGGAAGGAGGTGAGAAATAATTTTCTTTTATGATCACATTTGGAATAGACCAGTGCCTATCCTTTTGTGAGAATGGATTCTAATGGAAACAATGTTTATAGATGCTTAATTTCAATCAGGGAGTTCACCAGCAACTTCGTATGGCTTTAACAAGAACTAGCTTACAAGGGAATTTTATACTTCTAATTATTTGCAAATGATGACTTATTAAGATAATGCATGAGAAATCATGTATCTCTAAGAAAATAATACACCATACATTTCCACAATCAATATGAAAAATCCCTCACAAATACAAAATAAGCAACTTCACATAAGCCCAAGAGAATCTACACCAACTTCATGAACGAAAATATTCCATAGATCACTTCATGAGACATACTTACAAGATAAGCATGAAAATAATACTCGCAATGTATAGAGAAATTATTCCAATCATAAAGTGCAAGAAAATTGAAGCTCCAAGACAAAAATCAAGATATTCCAAACATAGAAATGCATAATTCTGCAATTCATCCATTAAAAGGTCTAGCAAAAATCTCAAGAGATAAAAATGAGCCAAATCCAAGTGATGATGAGTTTCAAATGAAATATCATCAATTGATATCCTTCCTAAAGAGTTTTTTTTTCCTAATTAGGCATAATTAAGCCCCAAATAATAAAATAATGTGTAATAATAACATCCCTTGGTGACAATCCCACCAAGATAACTCCATAATACAACAATAAGCTTCACAAGAGGGCTAAATAGTGAATAAAATGAGTTGTTGGGCCCTTGAAGAGGCCTAGTGGAGTCCAATGTGTGTCAAGGTGAGAGAATAGGATCCAAACATAGTGACCAAGGGGGTCTCCCCTTGATATCCAAGCAAATCAAATGTGGTGTCCCAAAGTGGGTGTGGGGTCACAATGACATCCTCATGGGTCTCCAAGTGGATCGATAATGCTTGTATACCATCTATAAGGGCTAGAATAATGACATAAGCCCTTAATCTGTCTCCCATGATGAGACACATCCTCATCTGGGCCTTGGAACATCTACCAAGTGTGTGGTGCAAGTGTGAAGCCGGTTGGTCATGGCGGTCAAGGCACATCATCCTCATCCAAAAGATGGAACACAAGAAATCAATGAATGGTTCTAAGGGATCCATGAAGTGGAAATCTACTCTTTGCTATGGTGGAGGCCGATGAATCTCAACGCTAACCCTACAAGTGCCAATATAACCATTTGGAGGAATTTAACCCCGTATAGGGATATCAAAACCCAAATGGAGACCCACCTATAAACTTGTATAAGATCCAATTTAGCCCCTCGCCTTCAGTACACCAAATCATTAGAGTAATCGAGTAAAAGAGCTTACAAATCATGGAATCAAGTGGACACTTCATAGTGGCATGCTCTTCCATAGTGGTATTTATCATGTACAAATGTCTCCAAGATCAATAAGGGAGTTAACCAAGGACCCTATTAGGTGGTTTCAACCTCCAAGGGGGTGACATGTCCATGGTACATCCATAAAATGGCAGGTGGCATGTGATATAATGGTGGAACATAACGGAGCATCAGGGGAAGGCTCCAAGCCATATGCCATAGTACAAGGGTAGCCATAATAAGATAATCCCACACTTGGGTGTATGAATATAGGAGGGAGAAATTAGGGTACAGGATTGACCTCGACCTTTGCTTTTCCACCATTCTTCATATTCCTTTTTCCTTTTATTGTTTTTTTTTTGTAATTTCTTGGGGCTCCAGGGGATGGGAGCATGATGTGTATGACAAAGAAATGAATACCCCCCTAAGGTTGGGAATTTCATTGCCCACCAGGGGTTGGGACAATCATGGGTTCCTTAATGATGGAAGGGGTCAATATGAGGGACCCTAGGAACCAAGATTATGGCCATAAAGATAAAGGTATAGCTCACGTTCATCTTTTTCCCACGTACTATATGTGTATGTTCCATCCATATTTTGACTTTTATGGTACATTTCTTGTTGAGAGTGGATAAAATATGTTTTTTCTTATACGTTTATATGCATCAACCTTCGAGGAATTGTTCTAGGCTTGACCCAAGGTGTGGGTAAGTGAAGGGGGAGGCTAAATCCTTGTGGACCCAATGGACAAATGTGGACCCGAATGAGAAATATGGTGAATGGTGTTATAATGAGCAGAGGGGGGAGAATGTATGTGGTGTTAGGAAGCAAGACCACACAACCAAAGTCGAGGTTTCCCATGTAGTGCCACCCCTAAAGCTGATAGCCAATAAAGGAGATCCCATGAGACTAGGGTACAAGGATAACCATGAAATTTGCCAGAGGATAAAAGAGCATAAGCCAAGCCCATTATTTCCTCTGAATCCCCCCAATAATCCATGCCAAAAAGTGTCTATGATAGGTAAACAAAAATACCCAACTATATAATCAAATTCATACCTTTGGGGTTGGAAGGCCCACCTTCAAACATAAAATCACAACAAATGGGCGAGGGAGCATATGGCTAGCTCAGGTGGCGGAGATAGTGGCACATATAGCTATATGGTGGCTGCAAGGGGCTGGTGGCTTCCTACTAAGGACCATCTAGGAGAAACACTTCTCCTATGGATACCACCCATGGATGGTGGCTAATAGGGCCCATAATCTCTGCTTAAGAATGTAACTAGTTTTGGTCTTCATAATTGTATTTGTCAAAAGAAAGAAAAATAAATTTTTATTATTAAAAGAATTGACTTATTAAAGCATGGGTTTCATGCTTGGGTCAATCATCAATAGGTCAAGCTTCCATTGTGGGCTTCTAGGATTATGTTTTGATTCATTGTCATCATTATTCTATTCTAAGGCCCTTCTTGGGATCTTTGTGTCATGAAAAAAAAATAATTTTTTATGCATATTCTCCTCCTCCACCAAGTCGACCTCAAAGTAGTTGACAAGTTTTCCTATATATGAAGAATCAAAATACTATATATAGGAGTGTATTCGACCTATTGAAGTATGGAGACAAGGCATTTGATCTATAGCTAAGTAGTGGATAAGAACTGTGACATACTAGAACAAGAAGTCTATCTTATTAAAAGAAGAAGGGAATCCTAGAGAAAGTATAAATTTGTGATTCTCTATCACTCATGTGAGCTTACAAAAGTATTACAATACCAAAAATGTAGAACTAAGTTAGGAGATCAAAATTGTAGAAGTAAGAAGAAAGGGGCTGAAAAGGATAATTGGAATGATGTTGTTTGACTTGATACCTGGTAGTTTGAATTATTTTTGGAAGGCTAACTTGGTGGAGTGAATAAAGTTATTTTCCTTGTGTCGTAGTTGTCTTTGTGTGATCTGATTCTATTAGTGGAAGAGTTTGACTAGGCTTTTCCATTTATAGGGGTTTTTCCCTGGCTAAGTGCTGACATCTGGTGTTCATTATGTATTGTATTCATGTTTTTGGCATTTATTTGATGATGAGAACACTAATATAATCAACATAAGACAAATATAATATCAGATATAAATGTCAAGTGAGAGAAATTAAGTCTAAATGTCGCACTAATAGATTTCTCAACATGGAATCAGAGAAAAAGGTCAATGAAAAAAGGAAACTTGAAGATCATGAGATATATAGAAACAATGTCAAGCTTTGAAATAAAATTATGGGCATCTCTGTTGTTAGAGACATAGACCTGAGAAAAAGGAGAAAAGGATTTAAGGAGGAAAGAAACATCACTTTGTAGATCCAAGAAGGCTAGATCAATAGTTTGACTAAGGAAGAGAAACTTGAGAATAGGAAAAAGTTCTGAAATCACTGAGTTTTGTCGATTTATAACTATTATGTAAAGTGATTGAATTACAAGTATCTCTTATCAAGGGTAGTCCTTGATGATCAACAAAAAAATTGGAGTCTAGACCAATTTAAAAGCATTATAGTCTTGTTATGAAATCACTGTCACAATATGGACTGAAAGAAGCCGAGACTCCTATGGAAAAAGGGATGAGAATATATGCATATATATATGAAATTTGAAGCCTCAATTATGACATAAAATTGGCCTAGAAGGATGAAAATAAGACATCTTATGAAGTAGGTCGAACCTCTGTGCATGAATTTAAGCTCTGAAATAGTCTCAAAAGGATCCAAAGTTCTATAAAATAAGGAAACAAATCATATAATAGTTCAACAAAGAGATTACTTACAAAAAGAAACCAAGACCCAACTAAGGAGGCAGTCTTAAGATCATTTGAAAGAAATTGCAGACATACCACTATGATGCGAAGTTACCATTCTATGAAAAATGATCCAAAGTCATAAATACAGTTTAATCATTAGTTAAACTTGAAGTTGTGTTCAAGAATTGGACCAAGTTATTCAAAGGTATGGTAAGAGCTACAGTCACCAAGATAATGAATCTAAGACTCCTGCTACAAAAGACCCAAGAGATAATTATTGAAGACAACTACAAGAATGAAACTACATTCACCATATTTAAAATGAATAACATAGACTTGTGCTATCAAGTCAAGAATAACAGTGAAATTTCTTAAGGAAATATTTGAAGCATCTATACTCTTGAAATATCTTGTAGTGAATCTTTCTTGGAAGCCTTCTCTATGGTCAACCTTGAAATCAAACTTGAAACTCAAGTAAGTAATGTTATTATTATTTGCAATTTAATTATCTAACAATATGTTTTCAGTTTACAAGGAGAGAAACAAGCTCAATGAAACATCATGGTAGACAAAGGTATCTAATAGCATGTTCATTTATCTAAAAATATTTTAGGGTTGGTTTCTTGTATGGTTTTAGGATTGATATAGTTTACCTAACATGATATAGTGTCCTTTCCATACCTATCTAGGGCTTGTAAAGTATATAGCAATCCTTTACAAGAATGGAATTGATAATGTCAAAATCCCTAAGAATCCTCTAAAAGACCCTAGATAATCATCACATTATTGTACTTGTATTTTTTGGTAATATTTGTCAAGCTAATATTGTAGGTACATTTAGAAAAAGTTGACTCTATAAAGGAGTTCTTCAAGAAGAATCCTCCATTGCAGAAAGAGTTCTTCATTTGTTAACACTACAAGGTTTTTTAAAAGAACAAATCAAGGTATGTTTGATTTGATTTGTTGCAAATCTTATTCAAATAAGAAGGTATGCATATTCTTCATTTGAAATTTGATTTTTATTTATAACTTTCTCATCTCTAGGGTTTTGAATCATTAAGATTCTTGTTTAAGGTGATTAATATTTAGATTAAATGAACCTTTGTTATACTATCTATCTTTTGTTTACTTTAGTAAAACCATAATCTTTAGAATTTGCTGCAAAACCCAGTCTTTTGGTGCTTAGGGTATGTTAATAATGAAAGCCTAGTCTACTTAGGGTTTGTTGATAAAGTTTAGAACATATAATGTTATCCTACTCTATTGATGATTAGAATTTTAGTAATGTAATGAAGAAACCCTAGAATTTTAGGGTTTTATGAATTAGGCTTTATGACAAAACCCTTGCGATAGTCAATCCTAGGAAAGAAACCTTAGGTGTATGAGCTTCAACATAATTGAAACCTTAGTCTGGTTAAATTATTGGAGTTTGAAGTGTGTATATATGGTTTAAGATATAAACCCTAGTAAGATATTGATATAACTAAATAATAATGAAACCCTAAATATAAAATTCTAACTTGATTGTTGATATACCTGCTTTAGTTTTATTGATGAAATCTAGGATTTGTAATAAAACCCTAGCATTAGAGGAAATTTCATCCTAAAAGTGCCCATGAAATTTTCACGTAATTTCCATGTCATAGTATGAAAACCAATCAACATCCTTTAAATTTGAAAAGAGATACATGTAAATATTTTGGAGGGAAAGGAAGATTTTTTTTTAATTGTATTTTTGGTTTATTTCCTTATAGATTTACTCAAATTTCAAGTGTAGACATTCATTCAATGCAAAATATAATTCTGCATCCAACAAGTACCCATTATGCATACTTTTGAGAAGACTTACACTAATAAAAATTGAATATGCATTAAAAAAGCATGTTAAACACACTTTTTTAATGTATCTTCGATTTTTATCAATGTGTGTCTTCTAAAAAATATGCATAATGTGTACTATTTGGATGAATAATTTAACTCCCCATTCAACGAGTTTTTATACTTGAAATTTGAGTAAACTTATAAGGAGATAATCCAAAAATACAATTAAAAAAATAATAATTTTCTTCTTTTCACTCCAAAATTCATAACTCTTATTTTATTATTTTAACTATTATTTTATTGTTTTCCCTTAGGAGGTCACTTTTAGGTTGAAATTTCCTCTAACTTATATTTTGACATGAAATCCTTGGGCATAGTATTGATAGTAAAATTATATGATTGGATTGCTAACTTGATTTAGTTACTAATATATAAGGCTTGATGTCTCAATGATGAAATTTAGGGTTTTTGACAAAACCCTAGAAAAGTTGTTGAAGTATAGGATATAAAAGGTGTAACTCTTGTTGATTATGTACATGACTAGGTTTAGGTTTTACATTTCTAATGTATTTCTTGTTCAAAGTATTAAATTCTCCCATTATGATAACTTGCTAACCCTATAGTTGACTTCATGCTTTGTATATTTGTAATTGGTTATGCTTGTTGTTGAATATTTGTAGGTACATGACCTTCAATATGTTCAAGATGTTCATGACTTGATAAAAATGACGAGCATGATGGAAAGAGGGAGCTATAAGAATGATGATGACCTAAAAGATGAACATATGACCTTGTTTCCATTGAAAGAACGATGTCCTTGAAGAAATGAAGCTTTGAAGTTTCTGTAATGATATAATAAATAACCTGTAAGAATAAAGTTGTTAATCTCCCTAAGTTGAGAGGGAGCTTGGAAGAAAGTGTATATCTCCCTAGTTAAGAGGGAGGGCATATTGTGGAAGCTATAATAAATACCTGTAAGAAATAATTCTTGAAATATGTAACTAGGAACGGCCTTCATAGTGTGCTGAAGGGAGTTGGAATAAACATGGCTACGCTCCCTCGGGAGACACTCTATGTTTTGCAGGACGGAGTTACTACAAAACTACAAGCCAGGGAGGGTCGCGCACTCTAGGTGATGAGCGATCAATGAATCAACATCGGATAGTTGAGCCTGCAGTGCGATGAGGTAGTGGCATAGAACCGATAGCTTATGGAGGTGGTCGACGAAGCTTGCCAGATGGTCTTGGAGCTGGCCATCCAAGCAAAGGAACCAGCGGAGGCACACATCTGGAAACTAGTAGTAGGGGTGTGTGAGGTGAAGGAAGAGATGGCCAAGATTTAGCTGGAGCTGGCCAAGATTTAGCTGGAGTTGTATTGATGCATGTTGGCCTCATTTTCTATAACCAGTGCTCCCTCATTTTCTATAGTGTTGGTCATTCAGGCGCTCAACATTTCCTCAGCCACAGCCATGCCTTCTGTGAGGCTGGTTGATAGAGTATTAACCTATGGAGTGCACACCTGAAACTCCTGTATCTATGCCTGGAGGGTCCCTAACACTATCTGGTGTTCTGTTGTGAATTGCTGGGGGGCCTCTGAAGTGACATCACACACAGTCTCCCCAATATCATGTAGATCCCCCTTAGTGAGGGTGATCAGGTCGAAAGAAGTCTTTGAAGCCTTCAAGTTCTTCTGCGACCCTACCTGCTCTCTTTGGCGCTGCCATTTCAGTTGTGTGTGGGTCCGCGCCACCTTCCTCTAGATCTGTTTCCTGTTTGGGCAAAGGCGACTTCTGTCCTTCACGCTCCTTCTATGCGACCTTCTCCCGCTCTTCTGCTACCTTCGCAACATCCCACGCTGCCTGGGTGTTCACTACTGCTGATTCGTTCCAATGCTTCTCTACTAATTGAACCATCCGCAATTTTGCCTCCTCATTTTTCCTCTATGCGGTGGACTTCTTTTCTTCCACCATGGAACTGGTTGGAGCACACCACTCCGGTGGCCATGACTCAAGGATGATGAATATTACATCATCCGTCGCCAAATAAGGGAGCTCATTCCAAGTCTTCATGGGGTCCATCCACGTCTTGATGTAAACATGGTGGAAGTTTGCCTTCAACTCCGTAAAGCTCTACAGACTGGTGTAGACAGCGGGTGATAACCATAGTTTGATGTTCATCTCCATGAACACCCATAATATTTTGCTGTCTTTGATCCTTTGCACATCTTTAGTTGCCCACAACGAAGTGTACTTCGCTTCCTCCAGAAGATTCTGCGCAATCATTGGGAACTGGATGTCCTCAGGAAATTCCCAAGCCATTGGCACTATGGATAGTAGAAGCCATGCATAGTGGAAAGCCTTCCCTTTTTCCTGTGCCTCGTGGTAGTTCTCTAGGAACTCTCTTGCACAAGTAATCCACCTAGTTAAACTGGACCCCCTCTGCGCACTGTGTAGCAAGTGCAACCACCAACGCGGGGACCTCATCCGTGCAACACCTCCGCACAAGTTTCCTGGCCAATATTTGCATCGCGACTTTGACCACAACATTATTTATGCTGGAGATTGCATATCCTCTCTTCTTCTTCTCTAGCTTGAAATTTTTCTTCATGGACTCCGCGATGGCCAAATTGTCACTCTCACCCTCTGAAATATTCATTGGGTCCCCCCCCCCTTGCAAGGGAGTCGGGTAATTCTATGGATTAAGTGGTCTGTGATGAGGATGGGCTCCTCAAGCCACAAACACCCATCATGCACCAAGCAGAGCAGCTACCTGATGACAAAAATAATCACTGGGGCATGATGGTAATGCGGCACCTAGAGCAGGTTTAACATGCCTGCCTTTTCTACATCGTGCAACCACTGGCGTGACTCCAATTCTATAACTCCCGGTGGTGTGTTTTTCTTCTAGTGCATCAGCTATGTGGTTGCCAAATGTGGGAATTTCTTGTGGTCTGCGAGATCCCAATCTTCAAATTTTAGAACCGACACTCATCCCAAGTGCGCTCCTTCAAAAATGATGTCTTCGGGGAGGAGAGGAGTCTGCAGAGTGCTCTTGCTCTCATCTAGGTCCTTGGGCACCCTTGCTTTCCCCTTCCGTGGAGGAATATACACGAACAACCTAGTTAGAGGGTTCGCATCCTAGGTTTCCACCTCCATTTCTACGTCTTCCTCCTCCTCTACCAGGATTTCTTCGAATTCTTCCTCCTCATCAATTTCCAAGTTTACCTCCTTCCCCTTTTCTTCCATGGTGAGCCTGGTCCTTAGTAGGTTCTGGGGGACACATGCACCGGTACCATAGGCTGCTTGTCTTTCTTAGGTCTCGGCATGTGTGGTGATTTAGGGATTTCTACAACTATCCCGACACTTTCTGGGGCTTCTCCTACCGTTATGGCCTGTGTGGCCTCCTCAGCAGTCATTCCTCCAGTATCCATGGCTTCTTTTGGCGTGGCCATAGTGCTATTCCACAAATCTCTCAACGGTTCGGGTAAGTGCTCAAACAATGCCTTTAACTTCAAAAGATCAAACAAATCTGGGTTCATGAATCTCTGGGCGCGCAATAGCTCAATTCTCAAATTTCCAAGTGTTGTTTGTTGGGCAACCCTTGCAATTTATAGCGCCTTTTGAATTCGAATTCGACCATTTCCCCACATTTGGTCCATTAATGCTCCCTTGGCGATAGATTTTCCCAAATGTAGCCCATAAATTTTGCCTTAAATGCCTACCGCCCGCTCCCTTTGGTCTCAAACCAAGCATCGCATCATGAATAGTGATTGTAATGGTCACTTTCTAGACAATCCACGCGGAAACACAACTACCCTCGAGTTGTCGCGGACCCTGTGACACCTCGCTACTGCGCACAACACTGACATCGCGCAACACCTCGACAGAGTAGTTTATATTCTTGTGCCTCCTTTCAACTTTCTGGAGCACTAAGACTATGCTTCTTGCTGCTAGTCATATGGTCAGGCCACGTGTATATGACTTCAACCGACTATCGTTTACTTTCCTAGGAAGAGTTCGCCATTTAATTTCACCAATTGCACCATGCCATCGTTTGTGATTTCCTTGATAACATACGGTCCCATCCGATGCATTCTGAGCTTTCATTGGAATTTATGTTATGAATATAATTCATAACAAGTAATTAAATAAAATAAATATAAATATTAAATAATTAAATATTAATTACGTTAAATAGTCATTAAGTTAGGTGAAAATGCATGTCTAAAAGACATGCTAATTCACGAAAGGTCACCTACTGAGGTATAAAATTAGGGCCTCATTGTACATTCAAATCATCTTATACAATATGTATACATTAATAAATTATTATTTTAAATACCTTCTGTGTATTTTGACATTCAAGTTTAAAAGCTATTAGTCCTTTGTGATTCAGCATAGTTTTTATGTTACAGTGGTATCAGAGCCATGGCACACGATATAATCATGCGGGTCTTTGAACATAGTTCACTGCACAATGTGCTATTACGTTCACATCCTAATTACGTTGAACAGTTTAGTATTCAAGAAGCATTTCAGTGTTTAGAAAAATCATTTGCAGAAATTAAAGCATGTCAAAAGGAAATTGATAATAAGGAAGAGAATATTGACAGTGAAGAAACAGAACAAGGTGAAGCATTAGATAATTATAATGTTGAAGATAAAGCTAATGTAGATCAAGATAATGATTCCAATGAAGCTAGTCTTCATATGAATGAGAATGACATGGATCAAGATGATGATCCAAATGAAGATGATGTAGATGAGGATTATCTTGAGAAACAAGGAGTTTTACAATATCATAACAATGAAGAAGATGTTAGAAATCCTAAAGTCAAGGCTACAGTCAGAAAAGGAAAAGAGACTGGAGTTAAAAGGATAAGGGCCTAGGCCTTCTCAAGGGGGCATGATCTCAACAAATATCATAGTTTAATTGATGTCATCAAAATTCAAGAAAAGCCTATACCCCAGGTTGTAAAAAACTAGGTAGAGAGATATGAATCAGATACAAAAGCTGCTTTAATAGAGTTACTCACAATGTTATTTGAGGCATGTAGAGTTAGATACCAGGCAGATGAAGGTCCATTGGACAAATTTGATGTGGATGATGTGGTGGTTTCCTTAGTACACCAAGCCAAGGATGGAAATATAGAAGACTACCTTGGATCCAAGCAAAAGCATTTGAAGAATTTCAAAGATAAACTTCTTGTTTTTCTAGACATCCTTGTTTTTGAATGCCAGGATGGACCATTGTTTGATCATGTATTTATGGAGAAATGCATAGTTTATGTGATTGCTCTTTCATGTACCCCTCCAAGAGGATTTTGACAGGTTACAACATTGGTTGGACTCCAGCTGGTGACATCACTTGTTACCGTTGCAAAAACTCTCGGTGGATAGTGGGAGACTACACAACTCCAGTTGAATGCTGAGAAAAAGAAAATGAAAGATGGCCCTCGTTCCAATCATTAAATAAGACCTTGTCTATGACGCATGAAAAGATAACTATAGCAGAGGAAATGATGCATAAAATATTTATAGGGATTTTAATGCATCATTATCAAGACATAGATCCAGATATTCAGACTGCCAAATTCCTTTGCTGCGTTGGTTGTGCCCACTGGCACCTCTTAACACCCATATGTCATGTAAACCCGTCGTTATCGCTGCTATACCTGTTGTTACACGCTGCTCCTGCCAGGCGCAATACTGCTTGGTCACTATACATTGCCCGTGCGAGCGCATTGCTAACACCTGTCATTCCTTTCTGTTCAACCTTGTTGTTGCAGGTGAATGGGTCAGTTGATCAGATCAAAGCGACATGGGTTCTTCCTGATGGCCAACCAATCCTCCCCGTCACTGCATCGATACTCGACAAGCAAGTCGACTTGTGATCCCTGTTTGTCGTCAAAGATCTCTGCCATAAGTCGGGCCTATGCCAAAAAAACAATGCTGCCTGGCGCTACAGCCATTGACATCGTCACTAGTTCACTACTATCGCTGCATAATCCACCACCGCAGTTTATCCTCACGCAAAACGTTGTGTCTGCCCTCCCTGCTGTGACTCCGTCGGCACCCAATGTGTAGTAAAAATAAAATAAAATAAATCTGGTTTCGAATCCTCCTGCTCCACATTTTGATCTGGTGAAACACGACTTTACCAAGAGTCGTAAGGTTTCACCGATTTTGCTAGACCATAACATAATAATTACTATATTAATTAATTTAAAAAACTAAAATTGTTTAAAAAAAAATTATTTTGACAAAAAATAATATTAACATATATATATCTATATATATATATATATATATATATATAGATATATATAGATATATATGAAAAAAAATATTATTCAAAATAAAAACAAAAAAAATTAGAATTAAAAAAAAAAAAAAAACAAACAAACAAACTTTGGACTCAAAATAGAGTTATTAGTGAATTATAAACGTTGAGCCACCAGTGATGGAGACCTTCCACCTTCCATATGCCGAGACGACAACAACAAAGACAATTGCCATCAATATAGCTTTGAGGACAAAGCTTCTGAAGGAAGGGGCTATGTTATGAATATAATTCATAACAAGTAATTAAATAAAATAAATATAAATATTAAATAATTAAATATTAATTAGGTTAAATAGTCATTAAGTTAGGTGAAAAGGCATGTCTAAAAGACAGGCCCATTCACGAAATGTCACTTGCTAAGGTATAAAAGCAGGGCCTCATTGTACATTCAAATCATCTTAGACAACATATATACATTAATAAATTAGTATTTTAAATACCTTCTGTGTATTTTGACATTCAAGTTTACAAGCTATCAGTCCTTTGTGATTTAGCATAGTTTTCATGTTACAATTCATCAAACTTACTATCATATAACAACACCAAATCGTTCACCTTAAAGGTGCATAACTTGATATGTTGATCGTGCCAGGCATTTTCGCGCTGCTTTTGTACCTATTAGTTGCATCCAGCCAAAATCCATTCTTCTTCGAGCTCTTCCAACTGCACGAGCCTCTCCTCTAGGACTCCACAGTCTGTCATACCTATGAGTGCTGCTATGCACAGATTAGGCACGATGTATTCCATCGACATTACAACTTCCACTCCATAGACTAGCCTAAAAAGCATTTGTCCCGTCAGTTTCTTGCATGTTGTCCTATATGCCCATAATACTGTGGGTATGTGCAAGTCCCAGTCATTTTACTGCGCATTGCATACCTTAGTTAGCGTAGTGTCCAGTACTTTTTTAAACGCTTCTATTGTCTCATTAGCCTATGGATGATACAGTGTGCTTTTCTGATGATACACCTGAAACTGTTCTGTCAGTGTGCTGATTGTCTCATTCAAGAAATGCATATCGTAATCTCTCATCAAGATATTCAAACATCTGAATCATGTCAGTACATGTTCAAACAAAAACTTTGCGTCCGTCATGGCCATGTAGTCTTTTACTGGTTGCGCTTCTGCCTAATGCATCAGGTACTCTGTCGCAATAATAATATATCTCGCGCCCATCTTTCCTTGAGGTTTGATAGGTCCTACAAAGTCGATCACCCACTTTTTGAAGGGCTGCAACGTCATTTATGGATTCAAAGGCATCTCGTCCCTCCATGATGGCTTACCTATTCCTTGACATACATCGCAGGCCTTGCAATGTGCTTTTAAATCTTGATGAAGGGTTGGCCACCACAACCTTGCGTGAAGAATCTTCTGTGTGGTTGCTTTCCCTAAATAATGACCTCCCGCAGCACCCCCATGAGCGTCCACGAGGACACTACTCCATTCAAACTCAGGGACATACCTTCGCAGTATCTCATCATTCCCCATCTTGTACAGATGGCGTGCAATGACAGAAAAATCTTCCGCGCGTACTACTAATTGTTTCTTCTGCTAGATAGAGTATCCTTTCGGCGCAGTTCCAGTTGTTAAAAAGTGAATTATATCTTCAAAATTTCCATCCATTATGTGCACAACAAAAAGTTGTGCATCAGGTAGTCATTCCTCCAAACTAGTAGGTTCCTCCTCTGTCTCAATGCGCGACAGGTGATCAGGTCCAGCATTTAGTCATCCAGGCTTCACAAGAACTTCAAAATCATATTCTTGGAGCAATAAAAGCCACCTGCATATGCGCCCCCCCAACAAAGGCTTATTGATGCAATCCAAGTCATCATCACTTTCATAGTCATGCACCGGCTCTGTATAGTGTGATTCTTCAGTAGGGTCCAGGGGTATAACTACACGTAGAGGTCTTACACTTCAGATCTTCCTCTATTCTTGTATTCCATGATAATCACTTGAGTGATTTATAACTTAAAGCCTCACTCTATTTATACAATCCTATGGTCTACGGACCATGGGTAGATCTCTATAGCCGACATTACATTACAAAATTGAGGGCAGACAACCCTATGACACTTTTACAAACTACGTGCTCTGCACCAAAAAAATGTGGAGTCTTTACATCAGATTTATCATTTATGGCCAAAATATTGGCTCTAAGCCCCAAAACTTCCCTTGGGGGATCCCAAGCTGAACAAAAGCATACTTGAAGGAATAAATCTTCATTAAGAAGGTTTCTTCTATTATCAAAATTATCAAGAAAGGCATCAAGTTGAAGATATCACCATCTATGAGCATCTTCACTTGAAAATTAAGTATCTTTATATCAATGTCTAAATCTACTATAAAAAAGACCTCATTTTGCAAGGAGAGAAACAAATTGGTTGGGTCATCAAACTTCCTTGCATGGAAAAAGAGGATAGACTTGATCCTCATAGAGAATGAAGTTATTGAATATGTAACGAATAAAGTCTCCAAACCATCTCAAGGGAAATCTCAAGCACTAAAAAAGTATATGACATGGGAAACAAGGGCTCAAATAATCCTTATAAAATCAATCAAGGATCCCCTCATCCCATATGTATAAAAATTGGAGAAACCACAAGAAATCTATGATAAGTTGGTAGAATTGTTTTTGGTAAGAACTACAAGAGAAGTTGTATCTTTGAGAATTGAGCTATACAAGATGAAGATATCAAATGAGGAAGGGATAGCCTCATACCTTATGATGGTATCGTAAATAAGAGAAAAGATTCAAGAGTTAGGGGAAATAATGTTTGATAAGGAAATGACCATAGTTGTGCTCAATGCACTACCTGGTGAATGGGGCAATTTTGTGTCAAGTATCTATGGAAAAAAGGAAGCCACTCCATCCATTGAACTTTTGTCATTATGTAAGATTGAAGAAACTAGGTTTAAGGAAAAGAGAGATGTTGCATCAAATGAATAAGTTCAAGCATATGCTACCATGGCCAAGAGAAAAGGAAAGTTTGGAAAATTTGATCCTCAGAAAAATAAGAAGATTGATATGTCAAAGATCCAATGCTATGAATGTAATGAATATGGGAACTTTAAAATTAATTGTCCCAAACTTAAGAAAGAAAAAAAGAAGAGAAAAGAAAGAAATGAAGCCCATGTCATCGAAGAACTAGAAGAACCTAAAAAGAAGAAGACAAAGGAGGAGGAAGTGAACAATCTCTACTATGACTAAGATAATCTTCTTTACTTCTTTTCAATCTCATAGAATATAGTAGTCATGATGGAAAGCATCATAAGAATGATAGGATGCATTAGATATGAAATAAAGATGACATCATCATAGAAGTATGGAAGGATAGTTGAAGTAGAAATTATACATAGTTGCAACAATCATCATAGAAAGGAAATAATTCTTCGTATATTCATTGAAAGCACAAAATAACAACTAAAATATATATGGTTGGAGGAAATTAATCTAACAACATAGACTATAAAGAAATCATCATACATCATCATTATTAAGGATCATTTGTGGCATGGGGATCATTAAGATCCTCCACTGGAATCTTCATTATAAGGTTCATGGAAGAAGCAAGTGTCACACTAATGGTCTACATTCCACCTTGTGTGGGATCCACCGGTCAGGTATGATGATGAAATTATGTAGAATGTTGAATTGGTTAAAGTACTCACCTTCAAGCATGGAAAGGAGGTTGCTAGAAGGGAGTTTAGATTACCAAGATAATGAAGAGCTATGTATATATATGGTAATAGATAAATATTGACATCGTATAGTTGTATATGGTATTGTAGCTCCTAAAGACAACCCCTAGGTTGAGGAGATGTCAGTGCCTAGGACATCTTAAAAGTGTTTGTAAAATTTTCTGAAATTGTTCATTTACATTCAAAATTGAACACATTTTTAAAAATATAATTGGTTCAAAATATGTTTCAAGAGGGTAGACACAATTGATATCAAAGAAAACTCATAGAAGACATAATATCAATCTCTGGTGGCTAAGTTACAAAAGCACATAGTTCATTGGTCATTGTAGCAAGCATGAAACAAAAATATGAAGAAAAGAAATCAAATACACAGGGCTTAGCGTAGAATCCAGTGCATCAGACTGCGGTAAGAAATGGATAAATGAAACACTAAAATGATATATCACATTAAATGGGGTGCATATTAAGGACGTTAGAGTTTATTAGTCACAAGCATCTCATATCAACATTAGACATAGATGAATCCATGATTTCATAAAAATACACCCAACAACTACTATTACATGTTTGTTGAGAAGAAAACAAAGATAAATGGAATGAAGAAAAAAGATAATACATACTACAACTTTATGTAATCCAAAATCACCAAAATTGTTTATTAATCTACATATAGAGCATACCTTTTCCCTTTCTCCATTAACAGTTCCAAAGCCTCTTTGAAACCAAAATTCATAACCCTTCAAAATGTACCATAAACAATTTTTTTATAGGGTCTCAAGACGAATACCCCCTTACACAATATTATTTCTTGATCTACTAATGATTCATAATATTAAAAATGGTGCAAGTGTGCAACTTGCACAGTTGTACTTAAAAAACCCTAACTAACATGAATTCATTTCTTGAAATGGAATATTTACAAAAACATAAAACAACAAAGTGTCACCATTGACATGATCAGAAAAATATTCATCTCCGTTGGCTAGGTTTTGGAGGAAGAGTTGTCGGGTCGTTGATCTGGATTTATGGAGCGTTGATGAATTGATCACGTTTTTTCCATAGTGTTGGGATTAGTAGAGTAGAGAAAAATAAACTTTGATAGGATATCTTAAGACCTATGATCCCTAAGTAATTTGGCTTGGTGTGAAACAAGGTCTCCACTAGCCATAGCAGTTGGAAATATCTCCTTAGAAAGCTCACTATTGTATTTCTCTTTAAGGAGGAGGTATTCTCGTGGGAGGGATCAAATCTTCTCTTAGCCTCTACAAGCATCTGATTGTACTACTACTATGGGATTAATCCTCCTATGAGGTCTGAACAGCTGGGAAGTCCAAATGCAGCAATGTAGAAAAATCCTTTAACACCTTTTCCAGACATTCCTCGAACTTAGCTCTGATTGCTTTCTTGTGGATCATCTTGGATACCTCTAATATTGTAGTTATCCGATCTACCACATCTATATCCCTCAACTCACTGAGTGGTTTTTCATTGACATATTGAATGAATCTTTTAGTTGTCTCAAAATTATTTTCATCCTTTTCCTTGGAAGATAGGATAAAGAAATCATAGTCCTTGATTGAAACTTTTTTCTCTACCATTCGTGTCAAATACTCCCAATTATTCTTCATATTTGTTATTGTTTCATCCCATATCAACTTTTTGGCCTGGAGGAGGGACATGTTACCTTTCAACCTGTCTTTTAGTTTAGTAATTTATTGGTTTGCTACCTATATATTTTTACTAATTAGTTTTGCATTTCTCTTGGCATTCTCCAACTATTTCTCCTTTTGTTCAAGGGAACACTTAGCATTGCCTAAATCCATATTTACTTTCTTGAGTTCTCCTTTTGAGAGTTTCATATTCGTGAGGGTGTTAGTGAGATGCTCTGGGGGATTCTGAGGATTCTTTGGCACAATCACTGAAGAAATATGAGAGACATTTTTTTTGTTGTATCTCTACCACCTATTGGTTGAGAGCCACCACTTTGTTATTCCAGTCTATCGACTCCTTAGCTAGAATCTCTTTTTCTTCCTCCATCTGTGCTAGTTCTCTCAATTGCACATGATCACTAGCAATCATCTTCAGCATGTGCCTAATTTCTTGGAGTTCAGCTTATGTTTTGATTTTTGTGTAGCTTGGGAGGTACTCCAAGCCCTAGTGTTCGGGGTTTGTAGGGAACAATGCCACAAGTAGGCTTGTGGGTTTGGAACCCAAGCATGGGTTTTTTCACCCATCGGGATTTGGGAAAAAAACATGAAGAATTTGAGCATGAAAAATTTTGAGGTGATAGAGTTTGACGTGTCGATTCCAATGCTTTGAATGTCACCCAAATCAAAACTCTAGAACTTGAGATATGAATTTTTGAGGTTGACAATTAATTATGGACTATCAAGTCATGTAGATTTGGTCCAAGAGACATGTCTCTTCCAAAAATTCGTGGAGCCCTTATTTTTGGTATAAATATAAGGTGTGAGGCATTGATTTCAATAATCAAAGTGCATTCATCTCTTGTGAAAACATATCTTAGGTAGCGCCGGAGTGGAGGACAAAATGTGGAGGAGAAAGAGCTAAGTTTTGGAGTGATTATGCCTCCATCATAGGTCTGAGTTACCTCAGGAACTGCCGCAGGAAGAAAGGTAAGTGTTGTTGGCTATTTGTGGGAAATCTTGTGTGGGATGGCTCTTCAAAGAAGGTTGCAACTTTAGTTGTTCCTTATAAGTGCAACATAGGCCTAAAAATACTTGTACGTGGAGCCTAGTCTCTGTTGTAAGGAGGGAAGAGAAGCCACAGCTGTACAGGGGTATGGAAAGTGTTGTTTAGGGGTTTATTGGAGCCTAGACCTATAACCTAGAGCAAGGAGATCATTGTGAGAGGAAGCCATAACAAGTTAGGGCTATGTGGGTGACTGTGTTAGGGATGTTGCAGTGTTCAAAGGTGCCCTAACCAAGAACAATTAATAAAATTAGTCTACATCAGCACTTTGTATCATGTAATTTATATGGGTTATGTGTTTTGTGTGGGATTAACTGCTAGAGGATTGGTCCTAGTTTGGACAATTTTATGAGCAGCTTATGGAAGCCAAGGAGGTATGGATGACATGGAGGTCAGAAACCCTAACCAGTGGGTAGTTTCAACAGTGAAGATTGGTTCCTATATTTGTGGAGTAACTCCTCTATTGTAGAGCAAAGGGTAGATATAGAGAATTTTGTTAGAATTCATGTGTAAGGGTCTACTAGGTGTGAGGATTCCCTAGCTAGAATTAGATGCTACAACAAAATTGGCTACTCGTGGACTATTGGAGGGCAGCGTGAGAGTGGACCAAGTGTGAACGTGGATCAGACACTGATGGTCTGCTAGAGGACAAGAGGATAGTGTTTAGGTTGGAGCCCACTAAGAAACACCTTCATGGGAAAAGGTAGTTGTGAGAGACATAATTTTTGAGCTTAAGGGTTTGATCAACCATGAGCAATTTGTGGAGCCTGATACTTGTACATAGAGAAGGACTTCTACAACATATGATGGGAAATCCTCCTATCCTATGTTCATTGTGGGAGATGGACATCTTGCAGTGATAGGTGGCAACCCTTTGTTCTCTATGTTGGTCTTCATTGGAGCAGTGCAGGAAGACTATATTGGGTTGAAGTCCCTGAGTAGCTGAGGAGAAATAGTGGGAAAATTGAGAGTTTTTCCCAAATGAATTTATGAACAAATCGACATGAGTCTCGATGTGCTGATGCATTGATGGACGAATGATCAACTAGTGAGTAGATTGGATATCTGAGATACAGTGGCCAGATGGACTTGGAGCATTGATAGAAGTAGGAGCCAGAGACTGTGAGCCGAAGGATCGAGAAGGTACATGGTACGACCAAGGTAGCTTTGAGGAGCTCTATATCAACTAGACGGTTAGACGATATTTTTGAGGGTAGATTGGTTTTTGATAGTCCAACACCAAGCCCCAGTTTGTATCTTGTACTAGCGGATGTATAAGGGCCATTATCCTAGGTACAAAATCCCTAGACTGTTGTATTATATGTTTTTTAATATAATGAAGTTGGGTTGAAAATTGTAAAAAGTTTTCTATATTCTGTGCATATATGATTTAGTGTTGTTTATATTCTGCTATGTAAAGTAGTGTCATTTAGTTTCTTGGTTTGGTAGTGTAAGAGATTTTAAGATTCTATCCTAGACCGAAGATCATGGAAATTCAACATGGTATTAGAGTGTATTTGAGTTACTTTGAGGGACAATGAATCAGAGTGTGCACAACAAAGCAACTCAGAGGGAGTTTTGGATGTCTAGATCATTGAGTAGAGGGTTCAGCTGAAGACATGGAGATGTGGTCTTGACTGGCTTGGCAAAAAGATTGGCTGGGAGTTCTAGTGGATTGGTGGTGAGCCTGGTGAACAAAATTTTGTTGTAGGGAAAGATGCTTATCATGGACTTCCTTTGACTTGGCATGGATGGTTGGGACAACTTGGGGGTTTATTTGGAATGGTGGAGATCAACTTGATCTAGATGACTTCATGTGATGGACTATAGATTGGCAAGCTAGAGTCTTTATCAGATTGTGATGATACATATCCAAGATTGGAGAGATTTGCATGAGTGGTATTTGATCCAGGAGGATGAGTGCTTGCAGGACTGAGCCAGTGGAGATCATGTAGGCTTAGAGGGAGCAATCTTATGGAGGTTTGGGATCTTCATATTTAGATGTGATGAGGGAGAGGCACTACCGATATTGCTGGATTCATTCTACAGGGTATGCTATAATCATGGATTCTAGATGGGTTAGTATCGTTGGATGATTATGGTTACTTCTTAGTCTTGGAAGTACCTCCCTTGCTAAGAGGGAGTGTTTATTTTGTGTAGCTTGGGAGGTACTCCAAGCCCTAGTGTTTGGGGTTTGGAGGGAAAAGAAGCAAAAGTGGGCTTGTGGGCTTAGAACCCAAGCATGGGGTTTTGCACCCATTAGCGTTTGGGTGAAAAACATGAAGAATTTGAGCATGAGAAAATTATAGGTGATAGACATTGGTGTGCCGATTCCAACACTTCAAAAATCACCCAAATCAGAGTTCTAGAACTTGAGATATCAATTTTTGAAGTTAACAATTAATTATGGACAATCAAGTCATGTAGGCTTGGTCCAAGAGACATGTCTCTTCAACAAGTTCATGGAGCCCTTATTTTTGGTATAAATATAAGGTGTGAGACATTCATTTGAATCATCCAAGTGCACTGATATCTTGTGAAAACATATTTGAGGCAACGTGGGAGTGAAGGAAAAAACATGGAGGAGAAACATATGAGTTTTGGTGTGATTTTGTCCCAATCACAGGCTTGAGTTACCTCAGGAGCTGCCACAGGAAAAAATATAAGTTATGTTGGTTAGTTGTGGGAAATATTGTGTGGGGTGACTCTCCAAAGAAGGATGTAGCTTTAGTTGTGCCTTATAGGTGTAATGTAGACCTAAAAACACTTGTACATGGAGCCTATTCTCTATTGTAAGGAGGGAAAAGAAGTCGAATCTATACAAGGGTATGGAAAGGGATATTTAGGGGTTGATTCAAGCCAAGGCCTATAACCTAGAGCAAGGAGATCACTGTGATAGGAAGTCGCAACAAGTGAGGGTTGGGTGACTATGTTAGGGCTGTTGCAACATCCAAAGGTGCCCATCAGGAGCAATTAATAACAACACTCTACATCAACACTTTATGTCATGGAATTTGTATAGGTGATGTGTTTTGTGTAGGATTGAATGCTATAGGATCAGTCCTAGTTTGGATGGTTTTATGAGCAGCCTATGGAACCCAAGTAGGGAGGGATAACATGGAGTTTAGAAGACCTAA
This sequence comes from Pinus tabuliformis, assembly GCA_031772625.1. NCBI lineage: Eukaryota > Viridiplantae > Streptophyta > Pinopsida > Pinales > Pinaceae > Pinus > Pinus tabuliformis. The sequence continues at coordinate 1,272,023,182 of CM062820.1, read as the reverse complement.
CCAGTGGGTAGTTTCCACAGTGAAGATTTGTTGTAGTGTTTTCTTCTCAATGATGTACGAAAATAACCCACTTAAGATTGTGGATGACAAAAAATCTCAACAATATAAATGGTTACTAAATATTGTATATATACAACAATTGATGGAATCAAAACATGCCAAAGGCTGAATCTATGCCACAATCATAGTTAAACAACAAAAAGAAAGAGTAATAACTCCAATCATCCATTGGAAACATGATGTGTAAAGAATAATTTTATTATAACACCTATGAAGGGAAAAAATAAATGTTACCAGTCCCCCTCTATGGTATGGGTTCTTGGCTATCCTCAAACATCTTCATCTTTGGTAGAGTCTCTCTACTCTACAATGCATAAACCCAGCAAAACTATGGTGTGTGATAATGAAAATAATCAGAGTTACAACAATGAGTGCAACAATGAAAATAATCAAAAGTGAAAAATGAATGGAAAACCCTTCTATTTATAATAAAATATTGAGTTATCCTCAAATAATAAAAAATAATAAAATATTATTGATCCCATTCTTGGAATAACCGCTTGGAATATTTTATTATATTTGGCTAGGAGGGAAAACGTATTTAAACTTCTATTTAGAAATAATAAATAAACGAATGATTTATTTATCATCTCAAGGAATTAGTTAAGGAATAATAATAAAACAATGGTGAAATTAATTATTCCTTGAAGAAAATCAAATAAATAATGATTTATTTAATTATTCTTCATGGGTTTGACTCTAAATTACTTAAAAAATGTGGTTTATTAAGTAATTTCTCATGGTGAAAGCAATTTTACTATGGTAAAATTGGATTTACATGGTGTACTTCGATCCATCTAGCAAATTAGGCTAGATGATCAATGTTTTGGTGATAACATATTGCCCCCCAATGTACAAGGATTAGCAGCAAAACGTATGACCGAAGTATGTTGTAAAGACACAATCACTAGACAACACAGGGGAGTCAAAGAGAGAGAGAGAGAGAGAGAGAGAGAGAGAGAGAGAGAGAGAGACCAATGAAGCTGAATTTGAAAGAGAATAGGGACAAAGTGGGTGAGACTAATGCAAGTCTCTTTTTATGTTGTGGTACTGGACCTCACTGAGGCGGGGGAGGCATACCCATACCCGCCGAGATAACTTAGTACAAAAATAAGTGTTTGCCCAAAAATATAAAACTAAGCAATGAAGTACATGTTGAATGGTACATGACATGCTAGGATAACAGAGCTAGAAAATAATACAATGTGTTCCATATACATAATGCACCTAGAAAAAACATGGGCGAGGATTGAATACAATAATATCTGAGTACATGAGATACAAAGCCCCTTCCCTCAAAAAAATGGGTGGGAGGGAGGGTAGAACAATCGGAGAAGCCCTGCTGAACAAGGAAGTGCTATGCAAAATTGAATGGATCATCTGGAGGAAATGTGCATGCTATGAAAACTGCGATCAGTAGGAACCAAACCCATCAACTCTGAGGAATTGCATCTGAGGATGTAGCATAGTAGGTATGCATCTGGGAATGTGGGGGGCTACCTAAAGGGCCACCCCTTTATGAGGTCTGAAACATCTCACACACACCTGGGCATCACAGGTACAATCTCCTACATCACTGGACCATCAAGTGTATGGATCACGAACATGAAACGACCAAGTTAAAGGGAAATAATGAGACCCTCTACTCGGTCCAAGGCGTTGAACAAGGATGGATGCTGGAATCGAGATACACTTCCCTCTAGCCTGTTCTTTTGGAATAAATGAGTTGTTGTCGATAGAATAGGGCCCGCAATAGATGAGGCAATGAGGATCCTCAACTAAATCACAACGGAAAATAGTAATGTGACTGATGGACTGACACCAGGTAAAATGGGGGAAAGTGGGACTGAGGGAAAAATAAACGACTTCCCTTGTTAGAGCATAAAGTGCATGTTTGACCTGGCAGTAAATGACTCAACTCTAGTGGGGATGGGGACAATATGACTAGAGGCCAAAATGGGAAACACAAGATGATTGGTATGCAAATATGGTTGGAATACTGTGACATGATATAATGGGACATGAAATAGAGTCCAAGAATGCAAGGGTGACTCATCGCGGATGCTTTGAACAAGGGTGACTCGATGACGCTACCACATAGACTAGGCTTGATGGTGACCATCAAGACATGAGTAAATGATGGTTACTCATGACGAAAATCAACACATGGTATGAAAAGTATTAAGAACAAGTGGACCTCAAAGTACACGTTTCGATTTATGATGAAATTCGATTTTGGAAGGCGACGAAGTGACCCTTTTTGTAAAAATGGCTTCCTTGTGAAGTTTCAAATCATCAAAAAATGAGGAGGATCCATGATAGAGCTTGATGAGAGATTTCCAATGGTGCTAACGGTTCATCCAACTGAGCTACGGTCTGGTCGTAATGTGCGACAGAAAAACTGTGGGTTTTCCTATAAAAGGGCATTTTCCCTCTAATTTGAGAGGAGGAGAAGGCCCTAAATATTGTGGAGATCATAACGAACAAACAGACCATCAGAATCGAGATCCATGACTTTTAGGCAAGTGGCCTTACTTCTCTAAAGATGGCCTTAATTATTCTTGGAACAATGGTTCTTGGTGATGAATTAAGGGAAGAGGAAAATGAGAATGAACTACTATAGGAGGTCTAGAGTCATCCTCGCCCACTAAGTCAAACATGGGGACTATGTGGTGATAGAGTAGAATATTTGAAGATATTGTATAAAACTTCTACGATATGGCTCGTTGGAGAGGCCGGTAGGACAAAATATCCAAGGAATGGAAGGACAATCGACCATACCTAGATTCGGTGGGATCTAGGCTGAGACTTAATTGAGAAGATGGCTATGGGAAAACCATCATGCCCCCAAGCATGGGATACTGGCCACAAACATATGTGATGGAAATGACTAATCTAGTATGCAAAGGTGGGAATGATGCCCCATAGTAGGAGGAGTTTTTGGAGTGCCATTGTGCTTCAAGTGCTCAAAAAAGGGATTCAGGAATCCCGGCCCAACTTGGCATGAGATACTCCAAAGGAGAATATAGGGGCCTATGTGCCCCCCAGTATGCTATGGGCATACTGGATGTATTTAGAGTTATGGGATCCAAACACTTACATCATACATAATATGATTATGCATTTTTATATGACAATGATGGTTTTCCATGTGTTTTGTGGTTGTCTTTCGTGGTATACATGTGATAAATGCCAATCTAGAATATTATTTGCAATGGTATCTACATAGTTATTATGGGATCTAGTAACATGATTGAACATAATGGTTTCAAATTCACGTACCAACAACTTAACTCATAGATATTTTCTAAATAGGACTTGGTTATGCACATGATACACACCATTCAATTGCATGACAAGTGCAAGGAATCTAAATGAACATGAAGATGAAAGATGCAATGAGCAAGGGCATCCACTAATAAACCTACCACTGCATCATATTTGGCCTGATTATTGGTGGCAGATCCAATGCACACACCATTTGAAAGGACTAATGTATGCAAGGGGATTAAAATGGGCCATGCTGCCGAGGCTAGATTCTGAGAGAAGCGACTTGCATCGTCAACATGACCGATATATAGTGTGGATGATGGATCCATGTGAAAGGTGCAAAAGAAAACGAATGAGATGATGCAATCTACCTAAATTCATGGCAGAAATAAAGACAAGCAAATTAAAGGGATGTGCTATGAGCGAAATTTATTGAGGTAGAGGACATTGGGATAATTAGGAAGGAAATGGCCTTCAAAATCCTCTGAAGAAATGCCCCCTTGCCTAAGTGTAGGGGTAATTAGGTATAGACATAGCTTCCATGGTGTCCTCATCAAGCTAGGAGATGGGCGGATGGGAGGAATACTGACTAAATGATGTGGTTGTGTTACCTGGTGCATCAACCTGAGAAATAAGGTTCAAATACGCATCATCTTGAATGGTAGATGACGGGATGGTAGATGGAAGATCTACGGATGTTGAAACCTGGGATTCTGTTGAAAGAGGTTTGATAGAAGCGTGCACAGAAACCTCAAAAAGGTTTAATTGCGAGGAACTCAAGGATGACGACAGGTAAAGGATCTAGTTTGTGATGTCCGTCATCTCGACATTGGGGGAAGGGATCACAATAGTGGGGCCAGAGTCTCCCTATTCTGGTTGACTAGTGGTAACAAAATCCACGGGTAGAGGAGTAGATGATCCACTGCGAGTGGCCTCGTATTCGCGAATTGCCCCGAGGCAATCGTTAAATTCATCGAGATAAGGGTAATAATGGGAATAGTGACCATGAAGATCACACAGGGCACAAGGGTGGTTTGTGCACAACATTTTGAGTTTCTTAGGTGGGACTGGTAAGTCAACATGGAGTTATGGAATGTTTGACTTAGGGAACGCTTCATGAACCAAATGTTTAAGTTGAGGAAGTTTAGGGGAATTATTGGTGGCGTGTCTAACAAATTGACACAAAGCGCATGGGGGTGTCATATTTGGGGGCTTAGGTGTTGGAGGATCTTGGGGAACCTTGTCCTTAGGTTCTTTCCTCTTAGCTTTGTGCCCCCCCTGTTTCTATGCTTTTGCAATAGGAGCTAGTTTCTATTGAGATTGTGATGGAACAGAAGCAGCGATAGGGTCATGGGGACCGGTTTGGTCAGGGTCGAAGCATGATAAGGTCTTAGCTGACCAGGCGGAATGCTTGCAAAGGGATTGATATAGCATACAGGGATCCCAAAATTCATGTTAGGAAGGACCAACAAAGCCATGACAACGACAGAAAATACTGTCGGAGGGGGGGATAAGAAAGGTATATCGCCTACAGGGTAATGTCCCTACGGAATAGCTTCTGAATGGTTGAGACCTCGAGGAACAATTCCTGGTGGAGATATAGGAGAGGCACCTACAAATGGAGGAGGTCCTGGAGGGGTGGATTCAGAGGGATTCATGGGCAGGGAAACAACAGGGTGTTGAGGACATGGCTATTGGTCAAGTGTACTGGACTGCTTAAGGGCAGCCTGTGACGCTTGTAACATGTAAACACTCATATAGGTAGGCTTTGAGATGGGGGGGGGGGGGGGGAGACCAAGGAAAGCACCCAATAATGAGGAATCTTTATAGACTCTGGGAGAAACATTGGTGGTGTTATCTCAAAATCAGATCCTGATAGGCTGCTGGTCAGGTTGACTCTAAGTAACTATTTTAGACCTACTTTAGGCTGAGGCTTAGCCTCCTCAACCTGAGAGGGCTCTCTCTTAAAGGATTAATGATTTTGATTAAAGATAAGATGGCTAACTCTTATAGAACAACTGAGAAAAATATGAATGCTGGAAAAACATTAAGCATCTATCCATTGGGCTTATGGAGTCAACAACACCTCAATATAACAGTGAACTCAACCTTACATAGAAGTCAGGGCACTCAGCATTTAGATATTCAGAACATAACTCATATAGGACCACAGTTTATAAATGCATACAGGAAATCAGAGCACATTCAGTGAGTTCTGAGTGATTATACATCTATACCACTGTAAAAATTATGGAAAGAATAAGATCACATATTCTGAACAATAGAAATCCCTCATGAATCCTGAGAAGCAAAGTCAAAATTATATTACTGAAATGAGTCTTCACATAAGCCAAATACAAGCTGTATCATAAAATTTTCCAACCCTCATTACATTGCTGTTTCAGCTATATATAGAACTCTTATTCTAACTGATCGAGATTCCTCCTCCAGCATGAGGGGAATTCGAAAACTACTTCTAATGACACCTATTAACCCTTTAACTAACTAATAAATACAACAAGGTGCTGACTGGAGTTTTTTTAGAGATCTGAATCAACTATGACTCTAACTCCATATTACATGCATGATGGCTTTAATTACAATGATCCTTGTTCTTTGACATCTGCTCCCCTTTAGTTTGGCTATAATGGATGTTCAAAGCTACATGTTTGATCTTTAATGACACATCCTTTCCAATACCCTGAAACATATGAAACTATCCCTGTGTATCGGTCTTTAGTCTGCCTTAACATGTCCAGATCCAACGAAGTATATCCTTTATCTTTTAATTACCCCAAAATGGAGCAAACTGTCACGTCTTTGATGTGCTGTCCACCGTTTGCATACGTGAAAGCCAAAAATTTTTCAAACTGTAACTGTTTCACATATCCTAAAGTGTGATAAATATGAAATATGCTTCCTTTATGACAAAAATCTAAAGTTGGATTCGAATGCATATTATCTCCACGTGTCTTGACCTAGTTAACTGTTGGATAGCTTCAGATGATGCCTTGTATGCCTTTTAGATGTTTCCCTTTCAAAATTCCCGCTTATAATTCAAAACTGCTTGATTTGCGTTAAAATCATCACCTACAGCAGTTTCGTAGTGCACTACGAAACTGCTGAGTTATTTAAAACAGCTTGCTTTTAACCCGAGACCTTTATTAGCCGAGTACTTGATTGCCAAAAACTTCTTTAGACTTTCCACATGTCGAATAGGGATTTATATTTCCTCAGGAAGATAAAATCAAGCGAATTTGTCAAAATTTTAAAACAAAATCTTACTTGACATGAAAACTCATTTAGCAGGTAGCTGACTTAGCTGTGCCTTCAGATCTTCAATTTGTTTCTTCATAGCCTTATTCCCAGCTCTCAGTTGCATATTGATCCTTCTGATGTACTTGGCTTCTTTGATTGCTGGTACTGTCCATGTGTGAAATTGTGAATGGCCATCAACCACTGAATTCAACTGGGCTTCTAGGGTTTCATTCCCTTTCCATAGAGCTTTATAATACTTTGCATGTATGACTGCATGTTTTCTAGCGGCTTTCTTCAATTTGGCAATCTCATATTTAGCTGATTCTAATTGGCTCTTTATGGCTGCTATATTATCTCCTTGAGATGTGATGACTGTTTTGTTTGCATTTTTCTGTGTCTCTTCCCCTGTTTCCTCTGTTCTTGGCAGTGCTTCCTGTACTTGCTGGAATCTCCTTGTCATAGGTCTTCTAGGTTTAAAAACGAATTCTTCAGCTGGCACATCAAATTTAAGCCTTTTTGAGGCCTTGGATTTCTTGGTGCTTTCTTGTTCTGACTGCATCAATTCGATTTGAACTGGTAGAGACTGCTCGAATTCAATAGCCTGTAATAAATCATTTAAACTTGCCTTGGACACTGGACTTTCTTCAACTGCTATAGCTTTACCTTTTTCCTTATTTATCTGACTTCTTGTTCTTACCCTTGAGACTACTTCAGATGTGCTTGTTTCAGGTACAGTCTTTTTACCTTGAGCTTTTTCCTTAGTTGATTGCTGAGGTTGATCTTGGATGACGAGTGGCTTCACTTGTTTTCTTACTTGTGACCTTGGAACTCTTTTAGCTCTTACTTCTGTTTGGAGCTCAGCTATTGTAGCATCTCTAACAGGTTGAGGAGTGAGGCCAGTCTGGCTTTTGAAGCCAGCCATAAAAATAAATGAATTCCAATCTCTGTCTACCTTTTAGAGCCCATCTAAAACCAGTAGTTTAATTAAACCATGATGAAACAAAGAGGTTTCACAATCCTCTTTCCTCAGCTGTACCTTATCACACATCTTGCTCAAACTACGGAACAGATAAAAAGGTAAGTCTATGGAGACCTTCCCGGTGAAGTGCAAAAGGAGTTTGAAATGGTAAGGATAAACCTTGTTATACCTTCCTTCACAAGTCAGATATTTCTGTATGCAGGTGAGTAAGTGAGCATAATGTTCTTTGACATAATTCCTGGGCACTGCCTTACTTAAATCCTCATTTACATAATCATCCTTCAAAAACTCCTTGCAAGGATTCATGTCAAATTTGAAATTTTTACACCATTCCTCTTTTCCTCGTGGGATCTCTGTTACAGTAGATATCACTTCTGGCGAAACCTGCAATTCTAACATGGCTACCTTTGAATTCAAACCTGTGAAGTTAAGTGCAAATTCCTTAGTTACCTGTGCGTGTCCTCCTTGTAACTTTTTGCAAAACTTCCAGCACCCGGCATTTTTAAATGCTTTCTTCACCTCTTCATTTCTCAGCGTTATATCCAGGCCTTCAGGTTCAGTCCTTAGAGGTTTACCGGATCTGTGCTCTTTTTTCTCCATTGATTCTTTCAGATCTTCACAAACAATGACTACCAGCTTCCGGTTGGAATTGTGATTCGGCTTCTATTTGAATTCAGCCTCGCTTGATTATCAGCCTCGCTTGAATTTTGAATTTTTCCGTTTAAAACCTTTCAAGATGTAACCTTGCAGATTTTTCACTCATGCAAGACTTACGGCCATCATTAAGGTTTATGCACGGTTGTCTTTCTTGGGAATGATAATTCGTGCGTATCAACAGATCTAGTGGTGGTGATAGTGGCAATGAGTGGTGAAACATGATAAGAGGGGTACATGAGCTGACATGAGAAGACATGGCCTATGACTCACCTAACAGACTTGACATTTCGGGAAAGATTCGCTGCGGAAGTACGAATCCATGATTTCGCAGCGCTGTCAGTTTAAAATTTTAATGATGCGCTGCGAAACTGCCTAATCATGATACGCTGCGAAACTGCCTAACTATGATTGCGCTGCGAAACTGCCTAATTGGCATTGCGCTGCGAAATTACAACAAGACACGGTGACTGACATAAGATAACCGGTGGCTATAGAACAATGGTAGATGGAGGGGAACCAATGGGAGCTGAGAATAACTTGACTCAAAAAACTCATCAAAACTCCAGATTCTAAGGAAAAAATTAAAACCAAATTAAACTAACACTGACCTTCATCATCGGGCTAGGATGGAAAGTTGCATGTATAAATTTTAGTTCTAAGTGATAACAGGTGGGAGGAGTTGAAGACTGTTTTATCAAACATTGATGAGATAGTGGACTAGGGGGAGGTCACGGATGTCGGCTTGTAGTAGGTTAACTGATCGATGGTAATGATCTTCCCTTCATGGGGGAAGCACATCTTGTGAAACACCATAGATATGATAGCTGACATGGAATATGTGTAACTATGACCTAAGAGAATGTTGTAATCCAAAGGGGCATCGATGACTTCAATGTCGACATGGATAGTCTTGCCCATAAGGGTCAATGGACAATTGCGGTAAATGCCAAGGGGCTAGGAGGAGTGTCCATCCCAAGCACACAGAGGGATGGTGGAGGGGAAAAATCATGTGACTTAAGTTGTTTCCAAACATTAGTGGACATCACACATGTAGATGCACCTTTGTCAATAATGCATTAGGAGATGATGGCATTACATACTTTAACTGGTATCTGGAAAGCAACAGATGAAGGAAATGGGGGAGGGTCTGATGTATTAACCGGGAAGACAATCAAAGTATCGTTAGAAGGATATATTTCACCGAACATAGTTAGTAGAGCTTGCTTTTGGGATGGGCATGACTAGAGGACTTCCAATGTCGGCATGGCAATAGGTGATTGCGCCAAGTCGTCTACTATAATGTATGTATGGGAAACTCTGTTAGAAGCCGCATTTTGGTGTAATGGTCCCTTTGGGATCTTAGGGATGTCCTCAAATTTAGGTTGAGGGAGCTGTAAAAGGACCATTTGGTGTTATAAGAGGCTCAACAAATATTTTGGTTTTGGACTCGGTGGTAGACGAAGTCAAGGGTTTGTCATATTGACGTGACCAAGTTTGCAGTTTGATATTGGAGAGGTTAACCTCATCAGAGTTCATCATAAGGATCTAGTAGTCACCAGGACCAAAATGTTGGGGAAGATGGGCTGCTTGACCTGGATGAGGTTGAGAAACAACAAATCCTTGTTGAGGGAAAGGATTTGTGAGCATTGTCGATTGAGATGGTGCAAGATTTTGAGGCAATTGTTGACTTCTAGAAGTTTCTTGAGCTTCCCACGTTTGGCGCATCTGGGGTAAGAGAGGACACTCATGTGTATAGTGGCCATGCACACCACAAAATGCACAAGGCCTGATTGTATGAATAGCCTTGTTCTGCTTGGGCTGGCTACTGTGTTGCTGGTTGTTGGTGTTAGGCTAGTTACCCTGGGTTTCTCTAGGTTGATTACCTTGATTACTCTGGTCACCCTTGTTACCCTTCCCCTTATTCTTTTCCTTTGAATTTTAGGGATTGGTAGCACTCTGTTGTGCAAAATAGTGTTGCACTAATCGTGATTTATTCGCAACTAAATCGGAAAATTGCGATTTTTTCAAATCGGCGATATTATCTGCCGATTAAATCGCAAATTTTTTTCAGCGACTTTTATGAAAAAATCACGAAAATGTATATATATATATATATATTTATTTATTATTATTATTATTTTTTTTTAAATTTTTGAGGAGGAGGTGACCCAAGCTACCCCTGTCACTAGTAGAGGACGTGGTTTACCTCCTGTAGCTCCTAGTTCTTTAGCTTCTAGAGCACAGCAGAGTCTACTGCCAACCCCACCGACATCTACATCTAGAGGGGCAAAGGAAATCAGTAGTATTAGACTTTAGTTATTTGGTTCATTTCTTTGTATATGACATTATGACTCATGATATGAGATACATTATTATATTTTTTGTTGATATTTTGAGGCTGAGTTGGGAGTCATCAGTCAGGACTTACTATTTAGGACATGATTCACTATTATGTGTGATGTGCCACTAGAAATGATATTAAACATCTTATATATTAGTCATTTTATCATATTTATGTGTCAATGTATTTATTTTATGTTGTAGATGTTTTAGATATTAAAAAAATTGAAAAAAAATGAATATTTTTGTATGCTATGATTTTTTCCCGATTTTTCTCGATTTTTTCCCAATTTTTATGATTTTTTTCTTATTTTTTCCCTGCGCCAAATTAATCCTAATAATGATTAGTGCAACAGTGGTGCAAACACCTGACCCTAAGGGGGTGGTGGCTGCTGGGGTTGAGGATGCATGGGAGGCTGCGATGTTAATGCTTGAGGGGCTGGAGCACTTGACTATGCATAAGGAGGAGAAATAGTTTGATAGATGGGTTGGGGTCCTGAAAACATGTTGCTATCAGGTCGAGCATACGTGTTGGAGGAACGGGTGCCCCCTGCAGGTAGCCATTAATTTTTTGAGTATATGGTGAATAGTACGGAAGGGATTCAACGATACCCTTAGCGACATCAGTTGCCCCTGGTGCATTGGCATTTCCAGGACGAGGGAGGTCTGGAATGACATTATAGACATAACTAGATTGTGCATAAATCATATCATATCTCAGAGCAGTTTGGAGAGCTTCTTCCTCATTCCAAGGAAAATGGGATGCAACATCTTTTCCAATTGGGGCTAAAAGGCTCCTAAGAAACCAATCTAAATATACAAGGTCTTTGAAAAGTGGGGCATGACATGTGCTCCTCCTTCGACGCCACTCTTGAACATGGTCAAAAAGTCGAGTGATGAAGGACTGACATAATGTGGTAAATAGCTCCGTACCAATGTCATAATAGAGAGGTAAATGAAAATATGAAAGGAATGCTTTAGCAAGCGTCGCGAAACTAGAATGAGATGCAGAGGGCTGGTCTACATACCATTTTTTAGCGTCTCCAGTGAGCATGCATTGGAAGAGCCGAAGATGAATGGAGTCATTAGTTATGGAATTGCAAGAAAATGACATGTGGAAGGATCGGACATGGTTGGTAGGATCCTCTCCAGTACTACCCTCAAAGTTTGGGATGTCTAAGGGAAGCTTAGTCAGCATAGAGGGCCAACCAACATCATGGTGTATGGGGTCGTTTATCAATTGGTTAAAAATCGATAGAATTAACCCAGCCATAAAGGGGAGCATGGGGGTTGCCGAAATGGTTTCTGAGACTATTCCTCTTGATGTGACCACCAAGATAGAACCGGAGCCAACACCAGGTTGGGTTCCTACACTAACTGTGGGTCTAGACATGGTGACAATATGTGGTGAAGGAGGCTTGGAATCAGATGAGGAATCAGAAGGACCAGGAGAAGAGTCGATGTGAGGACTCAGAGGGCTATGAACTTGAATCCAATGGGGAGGGGTAATACACCCAAGTGGAAACTGGAGGTGAAGGCATAATAGTCTCTACAACACACGCCTTGGTGGCAGAATGATGGTAGGACACACAAAAAATGGAAATGGTGAAGGCATATTGCAATATATCTTTGCCTCGATGCGGGGAGATAAATTTATTATGTTAAGTCTTGGCTTGGCGGTGTAAACTAATCGCCCTTCACTTAAGGTGTGCTTGTGTGTGTAAGGGTATTAATTTATTAAGCCTAGATCGTGTTTGTAAAAAAAAGAAGCTCGCTCAAAATGAACTGAAATTAATAATAGAAAATGAACAACAAAACAATTAACTAAACCCCACCCAAACTGGGTTTGCAAACACTGTACTACTTGGTAGCTAAATCGATGGAAAATACACTGAAATGGTCAAGAGATCTAGATGTCAGTGTGAATGGGATCAAGTGATACTAAGCTGCTGGAGATGGATCAAGTGATCAAAAAATGAGGGGCAAACCGTTACAAAACGATATGGAGATGGGTGAAACACCTAGGGAAACCGATGGGACCCTAAGGGAAATGACCAAACAAGTTTAAATGTGAAACTATGGATGGTAATAACCTATGTTTATAGATCTGAAACAAAAGGGTACAAATCTGGAAAATTTGGCTGAAAGCGCTGCAAAAACTCAGACTACTCACTCAGCTAAACTCCTCCTAGAAAGGTGGAAACATACTAGAAGTCCTAGGGGAGGCTAAATTTGAATTCAACGAGTAAATCATAGTGGATTAAGGCCTAAGCGAGATGAGACAAAGGTTAGACAAACCAACAAACAACTCTTTATAAAACTCAGAAACAGATCTGAGAAAAACCCTAAAACCCAAAAATCGCAGGTACTGACCTGTTTCTCTATAGGGATCACACGTTTTGGGCTATTTAGTGCATTCTAGCCTCCAGATCGTACTTTTTGGGCCAAAATGCATGATTTCTGCTTCGTGATTCTCGGTCAACAAATCTCAGAAAAAGTGTTGCCTTTGTCGCGGCTAGTTCCTGTGACTTGCAAAAAAGACAAGAAAGCTTGCGGAAGTCAGAAATTTAATAGATCTAGTGTTAAAAAACTAGGAAACATTAATAGAATTGAAAAAGAAGAAACCGTAAGATGTAAATTGAAGGTCACACAGGTTTCTGGATTTGAAGTATAAAACCCAATAAAGTCGCCAATTTTGTTGTAGTGTTTTCTTCTCAATGATGTACAAAAAGAACCCACTTAAGATTGTGGATGACAAAAAACCGCAACAATATAAATGGCTACTAAACATTGTAGATCTACAACAACTGAGAGAAACAAAACTTCCCAAAGTCTAGATCTATGCCACAATCATAGTTAAACGAAAAAAAGAAAGAGTAATAACTCCAATCATCCAATGGAAATGAGATATGTAAAGAATAATTTTATTATAACACCTGTGAAGGGAAAAATAAATGTTACCAGTCCCCCTCTGTGGGATGGGTTCTTAGCTGTCCTCAAATGTCTTCAGCTTGTGTAGTGTCTCTCTACTCTATAATGCATAAACCCAACAAAACTATGGTGTGCGACAATGAAAATAATCAAAAGTGAATAATGAATGGAAAACTCTTCTATTTATAACAAAATATTGAATTATCCTCAAATAATGAGCAATAATAAAATATTATTGATCACATTCTTGGAATAACCACTTGGAATATTTTATTATATTTGGTTAGGAGGGAAAAAGTGTTTAAACTTTTATTTAGAAATAATAAACAAATAAATGGTTTATTTATCATCTCAAGGAATTAGTTAAGGAATAATAAAAAAAATAAGGATTTATTTAATTATTCCTAAGGGATTTAGTCAAGTTTAACAAAGAATAATAATTAATTAGTGATTAATTGATTATTCTTGTAGAAAAATAAGATAATTAATGATTTATCTGTTTATTTTTCATGATTGGGTCAAATAACAATGGTGAAATTAATTATTCCTAGAAGAAAATCAAATAAATAATGATTTATTTAATTATTCTTCATTGGTTTGACTATAAATTACTTAAAAAAGGTGGTTTATTAAGTAATTTCTCATGGTGAAAGCAATTTTACTATGGTAAAATTGGCTTTACATGGTGTACTTCAATCCATCTAGTAAATTAGGCTAGATGATCAATGTTTTGGTGATAACATATTTCCCCCCAACGTATGAGTGTTAGGAGAAAAACGTATGAACGAAGTACATTGTAAAGAAACAACCACTAGACAACATAGGGGAGTTAGAGAGAGAGAAATAAAGACCAATGAAGTTGAATTTAAAAGAGGATAGGGATAGAAGGGGCGAGACTAATGCAAGTCTCTTTTCATGTTGTGGTACCATACCTCACTAAGGCGGAGGAGGCATACCCATACATGCCGAGATAAATTAGTACAAAAATAATGGTTCGCCAAGAAATATAAAGTTGATCAATGAAGTACATGGTGAATGCTACATAACTTGATGGCATAACGGAGACATAAAATAATACAATGTGTCCCATATACAATGCACCTAGAAAAAACATGAGCCAGGATTGAATACAATAATATCTAAGTACATGAGATACAAAGCCCCTTCCCTAAAAAAAATGGGTGGGAGGGAGGGTAGAACAACTGGAGAAGCCCTGCTGAACAAGGAAGGCCTATGCAAAACTTAATGGATCATCTAGAGGAGACGTGCATGCAATGAACACTACGATTGGTAGGAATCAAAGCCATCAAATTTGAGGAACTACATCTAAGGTTGTAGCATACTGGGTATGCATTCGGGCATGTGGGGTGTTGGGTAGTGCAAGCCCCGCGGAATGAGTATGGGGTGCAAAGCCCAGAATTTTGGGTAATATTAAGGTAAAAGACTCCGCGGAAAGTGCGGAGCACGAACTATAGTAGGTTGAGTCAAAGGGTAGTCTACCCAAAAATAATGTAAAGAAATAGTAATAGAGTTGGCCCGCGGAGGGATCGTGGGCCAAGGGAAAGTATAAATAGAGCGAGGCTCTATGAGGGAAGGTAGTTCTTTGGAAAGATGGAAGGTAATGGTCCTTAAAGGAAATAGCTTGAAAGCATCTGTAAGTCCGAGTCGAGGGAGTAGGGTAGAAGGTAGAGGCTCTGCAACTGTGTGCACAAAGGCCTGGAAAGTCCGCAGCTGTGTGCGCGGACCCCTACAGCTGAGTGTGTAGGGTGGATCTGGATGTATTGTTGAATATTGTTAATAAAGATAAGTTTCTTCTGAATTCTGTGTTGATTGCGACTTTAATATTTTTTGATAAATGAACTACTATGATTTCTGCATTTGCTACAGTTGAATACATGTGAACTGGGTTAATCTTGACGCGTGAAGTAACCAAAAGCACTAAATGTTTGCTTAAAGATCGTTTTAACTAAATCAAACCAGTAATAAGTGATTTAATCTGTAATAAGTGCGATAAGGGTATTCCGATCTGCGCATAGTGTGAGGCTGCAGACCAGCGTGCGACCCCCAAACCACATCTAAGACATCCCCAGGGTGCGGAAACTTGGTTCCAACACCCTCCCCTGCTACATCGGGTGAGACCTTAGTCCGCGCTTCGCGGGCTATTGCCGAAAGGGCCGGTAGCTATGGGATTTGTTTGGCTAAATAATTCTTCCGAACCTGGGTCAAACCCATATAAGCCAACAAATGGTTTCATTGCTGGGACCGGGATTTGCTTAAGGGGTGTTGGGTGTGAAAGGCGAGGACGCAAGAGGAAAGAGTGACGAAGGATCAGGATGGTAGTAATGGCGAGTGCCATCCAATTACCAATATTCAAGGGAGCAGGAAGTGAAGATCTGGAAAATTTTTGGTTTGTATTGAATTCAGTATGGAACACGTAGTTGATCACAAATGATGATATCAAGAAAGTTGTCTTAGTCAGCACACTGCAGGACCGAGCGCTAGCATGGTATATGAAGTATTCGAGCATCAACCCAACGGTGGGGATAGCGGACATCTACACGAAGTTAAAAGAGGAGTTCAGCCGGCCAAAATCAGAGTCGCAGTCAGTCATAGGATTCAAAGAAATCATGATGATGCCTGGTGAGACCTCGTGGGATCTGGATCAGAGGTTAAAAAGCACTATTCGTGAAGCCAACATGACCCTGACGGATGCACAACACTGCGCTTGGTTCATCGCATCACTAACGCCATATCTGAAATCGGCTTTGTCACAGTAGAAGATCTCAACCCAAGTAGAAGCACTGGAGGCAGCAATGCGGCTGCATGAAACCTCGGTACAGGACCCAGGGTTGGGAGTTCAACAAATCCAAGCACAGGTCCAAAATTTGTGTTTGGAAATATAAAAGTTAAAACAAGACCAGCCGCCAGAAGTTCGGGAAGAAGTTTGGTGCATCAAGTGTAGGGGCCAGGGACATGATAAAGACCATTGTCCAGTCGTGGTAAACCTGGTGGTCATGGGGGGACCAACACCTTTGCGACCAGAGGCACAGGCAGGTTCGAGCGTGATCGCCCTGCTCTGGTGTGCAATCTATCAAGTAGGAGGAAAACACAACACAGATAATTTCCATCTGTTGCCAAAATACAATCAAACCCCCAAACAACTCTTTTGCAACTTTTGTAGTTCGGTGGGTCACGAGGATAGAGATTGCCGAATGTTGGTGGATCAGGCATTTGCCTACCGAATACAGATTGCGGGACGAGGTCAAAATCCAGTTGCAACGTTTGTACGCGGTGGATTCCAAGGATGAGGTCGAGGACGGGGCAGAATGGGACCAGGAAGGGGTCAAGGACAGCTAATTTGTTACAATTGTGGAGGACCAGGACACTATGTGCGGGATTGCACAAATCCAACTCAAGTATCATGTCCCTACTGCGAACAATTCGACCGTGAACTGCTAGATTGCCCTACGCTGCTAGCACATATTCACGAAAAAAGGACAACAACTCCTATGATGACACAGAATGTCCAGATGATAAGGGTCGAACCACGCGATGAAGAACCTAAAGTAAATATGGTACTAAGGAGCGGTGCAATCTTAGAAGGAGATCAGTCTGAGCTATATAAAGGTCCCTTGATGTTAACAACTTTCATAGAAACTTGCATGAAGTTACTTCATGATAATAGGGCAGTGAAAGGATTGCAGGAGGTAATTAACAAATATGCAGGATGGGGAGAACCTCACATAGTCCGACGAATGGGGAGCCATACGTCGTGGACCGGACAAGAAATGTGGTTAACAGCACGGATTGGTGACTATGAGATGGATCAGGTCATTCTAGACCTCGGTTCGGATGCAAACGTCTTGCCCAAGCAGACGTGGGAGTGTATCGGCAAGCCCCCACTCCAATGGTCTCCGATCCAATTACGGATGGAAAATCAGCAGAAGATCTTGCCCCTGGGTAGGCTGCAAGGAATCACCGTAGACCTAGATGGTGCAAGCACTAGAATGGATTTTGAAGTTATTGAGATAGTGGATGAGAAAAGCCCATACCCCGCGTTTTTGGGAATAGACTAGGCCATAGAAATTAATGGGATTATTAATTTCAAGCACAGGAAGATGATATTTGAGAAAAAGTCGCGCCGCATAGTTGTTCCGTTAGATCTAGCCAAGGGACCCCGCTACATGGAACCTGTGTGCGACGATGAGTAGGACGAAGCCTTGGATTGCATCTACCAAATTGCTGCACAAAGGCCAATAAATGGTAAGGTAATGGAGGAACGAAGAATTTCACAGGGTTACAAGGAACCATACATCGATGATTCGGAGGAAGAAGATGAGCAATGGTGGAATAGAATGAACGGGGCAACTACATTAAGCTACAATATGCTGAAAAAATTTGTGTACTGCATTAAAGCTCAGGACTGCGAGCTATCGGTGTATGACGGGCTCACAGTAGTAAATGAGTTCCTGGAGAAGTTTGAGAGTGCAGTACCAGAGTATAAGTGATTTGATGCGCTCAAATGGGCCTTGCACACGACACCGGTGTGATGGTGGGGTACCCATAAAGGCACTTTCGCATATTGGCAAAGCTATAAGTGCATGATGCAGATACGATTTGGGAAGCCAACACTCCAACTAACGGAGAAATATGATGGACGAGAAAATCCGCACATACATTTGAGAAAATGGACCAAAGCCTATGGCGAAGAGCCACAACCAGAATGGGTGCACCTATTTTATCATACCTTAGATGTCATCCCAAGGAATTGGTATACTAAAACAGAGCTCTGACATGGCACAAGGGAGTGGGATATCTTGCGCGAAGGGTTTCTATCAACATTTCTTTGTGAGGATCAATGGATGGATACAATGGACAATGCATTAAAGCTAGTCAAGACCGCAAATTTCACGATGCCACTAGAACCAGAAGTACTCGTGCAACCCGACTGGTCGTGATAGCTAAGCCGGGCCCTAGAATGTTACAATGTAAAAGCAGAAGGTGACGAAGATGATCTGCGCGACATCAATATACCAGAAGCTGAAGGAAGTTGACTAGTGCGCAGCCCCGAAATAAAAGATCCAGACGTCACAACTCCATTAAAAATGAAGCAAGTGAATATCGGAACAGAGGAGGAACCGAAGTATGCTACGCTTGGAGATTACAGGGACAATGATATAGTGGAAAAGGTCATCGAGCTACTCCGGGAGTATCGAGACCTCTTCCCTACCAAGATTACGAAGCTGAAAGGGATTCGAGGCGAACTAGGAATGATGAAGATAACTTTGAAGCTTGACATGAAACCAGTAAAACAACAACCTTACCGATTGAATCTAAAATATAAAGCAAAAGTACGAGAAGAACTAGACAAGATGCTGGCAGCCAGGATCATTGAACCAGTCGAGGAGTCCGATTGGGTAAGTCCGATGGTGGTACAGGAGAAGAAATAGAAGGGTGAGATCTGCATCTGCATGGATCTACGAAAACTCAATGATGCTTGTGTTAATGATCCATTTCCCACACCTTTTACCGATGAAGTCTTAGAAAATGTGGGCGGGCAGGAAGCGTATTCCTTTACGGATGGGTTCTCTGGATACCATCAGATCAAGATCGCGCTGGAGGATCAAAGCAAGACAACGTTTGCTACGAAATGGGGTTGCTTTCAGTATACAGTGATGCCATTTGGGCTGAAGAATGCGCCGGAAATATTTTCCCGCATTGTGGTAGCTGCATTAAAGGAATTTATACATAAACTCTTGGAAGTTTATCTTGATGATTGGACCGTCTTTGGCCTGGTTAAGAAACATATTGAGAGCTTACGATTAATGTTGGATACCTGCCGTCGACACCAGATTGCGCTCAATCTAAAGAAGTGTACATTCCTTGTTCCTTTCGAGAACTTGCTGGGTCACGTAGTTTGTAGGCAAGGCCTGATGGTGGATCCAACAAAGATCGCTGTCATATTAGGTCTGCAAGCACCGCGTAGTGTCAAACAGCTCTGCGCTATGCTGGGACACACGGGGTACTATCAGAAGTTCATAAAAGGTTACGCCCAGATCACGGCTCCAATGGAACAATTGTTAAAAAAGGATGCCACGTATTGCTGGAACAAGGAATGTAACAAAAGCCTGGAATTGCTGAAGGAAAAAATGGCATCTGCCCCTATCTTGATCTTTCCAAAATGGGACGTGGAGTTCCACATGCATGTCGACGCGTCGTGTATCGCGTTAGGAGCAGTACTTACTCAGGAAGGCGTGGAGGGAGTTGACCACCCGATTACGTTTGCAAGTCGAAGGTTGTCAAAAGCTGAGAAAAATTACTCTACTACTAAGCGAGAGGGATTGGCAATGGTGTACACACTCCAGAAGTATCATCACTATTTGCTTAGAGGACATTTTAAGATGTATATTGATCACTTTGCACTAAAATACCTAGTGAATAAGCCTGTGTTGGGGGGGCGCATCTATCGAGGGTTGCTGTTGTTTCAGGAATATGATTTTGAGGTTGTTGTAAAGCCAAGATGTCTAAATGTGGGTCCAGACCACTTATCCCGGATTGAGATGGGCGAGGAACCCATGAATCTAGAAGAAGGACTCTCGGATGCCCAGTTGTATGTAGTGCGCATTGCGGATGGCCACTTTGAAGATATAGTCTATTTTTTGACTATCGACACTGCGCCTTAGGGGTATTCTCTGCAACAAAAGAAGGAATTTGTGACACGAGCCACAGATTTCACTGTGATTACCGGCCATCTCTACAAGATGGGCCATGATGAGATATTACATAGATATGTACCAGAGTTTGAACGAGAACAGATCCTTGCCAAAGCACATGGAGGGGTAGCTGGCAGACATTATGCGGGCCGCGCCATAGTCCAGAAGGTTCTTCGTGCCGGATTATGGTGGCCCACCCTACATCAAGATTCAAAAGCATACTGTCAGGCCTATGATGTATGCCAACGAACAGGCAAGCCATCGCGAAGGGATGAAATGCCACTTCACCCATAGGTAACATTATAGCCATTTGAGAAATGGGCAATCGACTTCGTCAGGCCTACTGAACTGTGAGGGAAGACGGGCGCGTGCTATATTATCACTGTGACTGAATACTTGACCAGATGGGCAAAAGCACAGCCAGTTAAAGATTGCACAACCGTGACAATGACAAAGTTCTTGTTCGAGAATGTGTTGACAAGGTTTGGGTGTCCTAAGATTCTCATGAGTGATCGAGGAACACATTTTTTGAACGAAACCATCAGCACCCTCACAGAGGAATTCCAAATATATCACCAACAGAGCACACCATACCATCCGCAAGCAAATGGGACCGTTGAGGCATTCAACAAAATTTTGGAAACCGCACTGACTAAGATCTGCAGTGTGCAATGGAACGACTGGGACTTGTGCATCCCTATTGTGCTATGGGTATATCAAACCATGTGCAAAAATTTGACAAGCTAGACACCTTTTCGACTAGTCTATGGTAAGGAGGCCATGATGCCTATGGAATATATCATGCCCAGCCTACGGATTGCAGTAGCTACAGGAATGGCAGATTGTGGGGCTTTGGAGGAAAGGTTCACACAACTCGATGAACTGGATGAAGAACGATTTTTGGCAAGATTTCATCAGCAGGTACAAAAAATGCGCGGGAAAGCATGGCATGATCGCCATATCAAGGTGCGCACGTTCAAGAAGTATGACCTCATATTATTATATGACAGTAAGTTCAAAAAATTCCTAGGTAAACTCCGTATGCATTGGTTGGGGCCTTATGTTGTTAAAGAAGTAACTGATGGGGGTGAAGTTTAGCTGGCTAAGCTCAATGGAGACCCCTTCCCGGGAAGAGTGAATGGCAGTTGCCTGAAGCTCTATACGGGTAGGCCGACCACCTGACTAACCATTCCACGGAGAGTCTCACCGCTCCAACCAGTTGAAAGAGAGCGAGGGATGATAAAGTAGTCTGGGGAAAAGATGCATCGGTATCAGGGTACGTGTACAATTGGCCAACAATCAAGAGCATGGTTCTGCAGACAGAGCCATGTGGGTGCACCGCTCCAAGGAATGATGACCGTTAATACCACTATTCATGACAAGATGGCTACATTATGGCAAAAGGGAGTGGGCGGCGGGCAATTAAGAGCCACAGTACAAGCCAGATATGAAATGATCGACCACAAATTTCACACGAGAAGGTTACACGAGATAGAACGAGCGGCAATCCGGGCATTTGAAGTTCGCATGGCTTATAAATCACCATGGGGAATCTGCTGGGCAACCAATGCTTTGAAAATACAAATGGAGATGTTCATCATTGTTACGCCCAGCATGTGCCTGAAGGTAGTAATCTGGCCGAAGAAGGGGCAAGACTCTCTAAGGAGTTCGGTATTGATAGCTACGGGTATCCCGCAGGCTGCAACATCGCTAGCAGAGGATGTACCAAAAAAATGGGAATACGAAGTAGAATTGGTTCGGATGTCATTGCCCTGCCTAGGGGTAGGATGGCACGTTACAACATAACAACAGAAGGATGGAAAAACGATGACCATGGGTGGAAATGCAGTCAATAAGTTACCTCTGATGGTTCTCGATGAGTGGGATCCAACAGACAGCAGCCAGGGTCTTGCAAAATTCCAACACAGGTTGCAGCGGATGGTGCGAAGAGAAGATACGGCAGTCGAAAAGGGCTATGGTGGTACCAGGAGGTCCTATATGCGGCTCTCCCACTCGCACTAAAATACTCAGAGGGGGTGTTCTGTGTTAAACGAGTAGAGCAGAATGAGCATCATCGGTTGTGAGATATGGTAGAAACACTGAAGCTAGAAAAGCGTTGCAGGAGACAAATCAGGAGTAGCCTGATGATGAGTGCCACTCAACGAAAGGCGAACCACGAATCCAAGATTGAGCATCTAGCCATGCCAATAAGTGACTTAGGATGAGTCACGATGATTGTGTTGGGGGACTGTTGGGTAGCGCAAGCCCCGTGGAACAAGTATGGGGTGCAAAGCCCAGAATTTTGAGTAATATTAGGGTAAAAGACTCTGCAGAAAGTGCAGAGCGCGAAATATAGTAGGTTGAGCCAAAGGGTAGTTCGTCCAAAAATAATGTAAAGAAATAGTAACAAGGGAAAGTATAAATAGAGCGAGGCTCTATGAGAGAAGGTGGTTCTTTGGAAAGATGGAAGGTAATGGGTCCTTAAAGGAAATAGCTTGAAAGCATCTGTAAGTCCAAGTCGAGGGAGTAGGGTAGAAGGTAGAGGCTTTGTAGCTGTGTGCACAGAGGCCTGGAAAGTCCGTAGCTGTGTGCACAGACCCCTGCAGCTGAGTGCGCAGGGTGGATCTGGATGTATTGTTGAAGATTGATAATAAAGATAAGTTTCTTTTGAATTATGTGTTGATTGAGACTTTACTCTTTTATGATAAATGAACTAATATGGTTTCTGCATTTGCTACATTTGAATACATGTGAATTGGGTTAATCTTGATGCGCAAAGTAACCAAAAGTACTAAATGTTTGCTTAAAGACCGTTTTAACTATATCAAACCAGTAATAAGTGATTCAATTTGTAACAAGCACAATAAGGGTATTCCGATCTGCACGTAGCACGAGGCTACTGACCAGTGCGCAAGCCCCAAACCACATCCAAGACATCCTCAGGGTGCGGAAACTTGGTTCCAGCACCCTCCCCTGCTACCTCAAGTGAGACCTCAGTCCGTGCTTCACGGGCTGTTGCCGAAAGGGCTAGTAGTTGCGGGATTTGTTTGGCTAAATAATTCTTCCGAACCTAGGTCAGGCCCATATAAGCCAACATGGGGGGCTACCTAAAGGGCCACCCTGTCATGAGGTATGATGTTAAGATATGGTATGTTCTATGCTTATAGCAATTTACTTCTTTTTATTATTATTATCCACAGATTAGAAATCACATATGCATAGCGTAAAGTGCAGATAGAACATTAAACAATCGGCAGAAAACAAGCCAAGACAATAGACAGAAGATTTGGCAGCTAGCCAGGGATAAACCCCAATATAAATATTGGGTAAAACATTTGATCAGATCTTCCTTTATCTTCAATAATCCAGCTGAGAGAAATAGTACATAAATCAGATTTACATTTGCAGTAACAAACCCTAGATCAGTCCCAAATTAGGGCAGACAATATCTCACAAACCGACCGTCAGATCAGCTCAATTCCACCACCAAAATGTATGGCCTTCAGAGGAGGACCAGATGAACCTAAAATGCAGTTCAAAAGAGGAGGTTTGATGGTCCACGCTAGTCAAAGTTTGGATCTGCAGTTGCAGCTTTAGTTTCAGTGGCTTCCTTCAAACTAGGGTAGTCGATATCTCACAAATCGACCATCAGATCGGCTTGATTCCACCACCAAAAGTTGTGGCCTTCAGAGGAGATCCAGATGGACCTACAACATAGTTCTGATGAGGAGATCTTCTAGTCCACACAGGTCAAACTCTACTTCTGCAGTTGCTGCCCTAAAATCTGCAACTGCTCCTCCACATGTGTGAGAAAGGTCTCTTTCTGCGTAGTAGAGAAGCGACTCTTTTCTACGCAGGAGAGAGAGAGAGATGTGAGGAATGAGTGAGTACAAATGAAGAAAAGTCCTCCTATATTTATACACAATTGCTGATGTTTGAATGGATGTGACTGTTGGGCTTCTAAGCCTACATGAGTTGTAGGTCGGCTAGATAATTACTCCATAATCAAAATAAATTCATATCTCCATAAATACTTATCGGAATTGGATGATCTTTAGATAAATCCTACACCTCTCGATGAGAGGAATCTAATAAAAATATTATCAGCCATGAATGAGATGTCCCTCATGGAGTTTGGCCCTAGTTACCAATTTAACACTCCCTCTCAACTAGGGAGAACTCCATTTGTAATACGTTTGTTGGTCACCACTGTTCATCCATCAAATGCACTACCCTATACAGTTTGACCCCTGCTCTATTCTGCCTGCTCTTGCTTTGTTCTGTTTTTCCCTATTCTAATTATGAAGAGGAAGAAATGATCAAGGATGTATCATACTGACTCCACGTCAGTCTCAGAGTATGTACCACTGGTCCTAGACCAGTCTCAACCAACCCGAAGTCAACGTCATAGTGGGTACAACTCTTATCATTGGTCTGAGACCAATACCATCCTCCACCGACTCAAAGTCAGTCTATGAGTGCGTATCATTGGTCCCAGACCAGTCTCAACCAACCCAAATTCAGTGTCATCGTATGTACCACTCTCACTGGTCCCAGACCAGTATCGTAGGCTCAGAGAGTGTACCACTAGTCCTAGACTAGTCTCAACCGACCCGAAGTCAGCGTAATCATATGTACCACTCTCACTGGTCCCAGCCCAGTGCTACACTGACACGAATTTAGTCTCGGAGTATGTATAACTAGTCCCAGACCAGTCTCAGCTAACCCAAAGTCAACGTCATAGTATGTACAACTCCTACCACTGGTCCCAGACCAGTCTCAGCTAACCCAAAGTCAGCATCATAGTATGTACAACTCCTACCACTGGTCCCACACCAGTATCATTGATCCTAGATCAATGAAGGTCATCCTAGCATAGGGAGTATGGTAGATACAACGATGTGTCCATTGGTACTACTATGGTCCCTAACTTCATTTCCTTGCTCATTGATTAGATGAGAGGTACTTCCCATGAGTCCGAGACTGCATGAGTAGGATGCCTTGATAGGAGGACTAATCAATCTTGTCCATAGGAGAGTGAATCATCCTGTCCCACAAGAGAGCGAATCATCTTGTCCCACAAGAGAGCGAATCAGCTTATCCCACAAGAGAGGGAATCATCTTGTCCACAGGAGAGCGAATCATCCTGTCCACAGGAGGGTGAATCATCCTGTCCAAAATCGCCATGGAGAACGCATCATCCAGGCCTCACAGGAGAACCAATCATCCTGCTACATAGTTTTCATGGAGAACACATCATCCAGACCTCACAGGAGAACTAATCATCCTACTCCATCATTGTTGTGGGGTGTACACCACCAGGGGATAATGAATCACCCTATGGTCATATGTCACTCCAAGAAGTACTCTGCACCCCCTGGAGCTTCCAGGGCTCAATGCATCATACAAGACCCTCATTAGAGGCTCTTGCAACAACACCAAGTTGTTCTCGAAAAGTAAGGAATTTTACTTTCCCCAGGGGCTTTGTTAGAATGTCGGCGACCTATTCATATGTAGCGATATGTTGGAGCCTTCTAGCTCCCCCCTGTACCATGTCTCAAATATAGTGGTACCTGATATCGATATGCTTGGAGTGATCATGAAATATGGAATTCTCTAACAAACAAATCCCACTCTGGCTGTCGCATAGGATCATGGTGGTATCCAGTGTAAATCCAAATACTCATTGAAGAGCTTCCACAACCAGACTGTCTCATAGGAGGCCATGCTAGCAGTAATATACTCTGCCTCGGTGGTGCTCAAAGCCACCAACTTATGCTTCCTGCTCATCTAGGATATCGAAGCAGATCCCAAGGTGAAACAACACCCAGAAGTGCTCTTATGGTCCACCACACTGCCTGCCCAATCAACATCAGTATATCTAAGTAGTCTCCCATCTCTGATAGTGTATCTTAACCCATAAGTGACTGTGCCACGAAGATATCTCAACAGATTCTTGGCACCAATGCAATGTATGTGGTGAGGTTCAACCATATGCTGACTCGATGTGTTGACTGCAAAACATATGTTTGGACGGGAGTTCACCAAGAACATTAATGCTCCGACGAGTTGACGATACTTGATGGCATTTCATAAAATAGGTCCAGCAGCACTACTGCTTAACTTTTTGAAGTCAAGCTCCATCGGGGTAGTTACAGGCTTGTAGTCCACCATACCGAATCTTTCCAGAATCTTCACCACATATTTTCCTTGAGATAGGAAAATTTCCCCTAGCTTCTGCAAAACTTCAAGTCCTAGGAAATAGTGCATCAGTCCTAGGTCCTTCATTTCAAATTTAGAAGCCAACTCCTTCTTACATTCGTGAATGAGAGGGTCTGCACCTGTTGGGAAGAGGTCATCCACATATAGCACCAGTATGAGAGGTTTGTCATCCTCAACCTTAAATTAAAGGTTAGGATCGACTTCACTCCTAGTGAATCCTACCTTCATCAGATAGCTATGGATCCTCTCTAACCAAGCTCAAGGTGCTTGCTTCAGCCCATAGAGAGCTTTCTTCAACCTGCATACATGAGATTTTTGATCATAAATCTCAAATCCTTCGGGTTGCTTTACATAGACCTCTTCTTTGATCGAGCCATGAAAGAACATGGTTTTGACATCCATCTGATGTAGATTCCATCCTTACGAAGCTGCAAGGGCTATGATCGAGCGGATGGTCGTATATATGGAAACAGGTGCAAATATCACATCATAGTCTATACCTTCCTTCTAGGAGAAACCACGAGCAACAAAATGAGCCTTATAATTTTCCGTACTTCCATCTTTTGTATGTGTTATCTTGTAAAGCCAATTAGAAGTGACAATTCTCTCATCTAGGGGTCTGGGAACTACTTCCCATACATCATTCTTCATAATAAACTCATGTTCTTCGGTCATAGAATCCTTCCATACTTGATGCTTGACGGCATCTGAGAATGATGAAGGCTCATTTTGTATGTTCGTGCTCATGATGGTCAGGTATCTCTAATACCTATTAGGTTTCTTACTTTCATGGAAGGTTCCTCGGGGTGCAGCATGTCCTTTAGCATCATCAAGTAGCCCCCTAAGCCGTGAAGGCCTCTTCCTAGAAGAGGAAGGCTCAGGTGTATAAATAGGATTCATAGGTTCCTCCACATCAGGCACTGTTACATCATCTACCCATACAAAATTTAGAAGTCTTTGATCATGGAGCATGACACGGACAACTTGCACAATTGTATGGTTCTTCCTTTCTGCCACACCATTCTGATCTTGAGTATGTGGTGTAGTAGTCTCCCTCTTAATGCCAACCTTAGGTATGCCTGGGTGAACTAACCATAATATCTCGGAGGTCTTGCTTTGGCTTGAGGGGAATAGTCCCCTTTTGAGCTTTCCTACGACACATCTCGAACATACACCTTCTTTTTCTACTCGGAATTCGGGCATCCCTGTTACCATATGTCTTACATCGAGTAGATCTTTGTAATGAAGGTGGGAAAACCTTCAATGCCAAAGTTTGGACTGAAGAATTGTGTCACAAGACATGACATATAGCGGACTTCCACCGACCTGATATAATGAATCGACTCGAAACCCAAGAGTGAAAGTGTCTTTACATTATTTTTCCATATACGTACCTTGCCACCACTGAAGGTTACCTTGTAGTCTTTGTCTTCCATTTCCGAGATGGACACCAGGTTCTTTTTGAGGTCAGGTGCATTTAGTACATCCTGGAATTTCTAGCCTTCTTGAATGGTTCTTCCTTAATTCCCAGCATTCCTTTTACCTTTTCTATTGAATTTTCCATTGCTTCGATTACCATGAGAGGGATTTTGATCATTGTCACAGTGAGAGTCCTTTCTATGAGGGAATTCCCTTGCATAGTGACTTGCTTTATTGCAAATGTAACATCATCCTTTTCTTCCTCCCTTAGGTCCAACCTTTCTTTTAGATTTAGACCCAGAATTATTTCTTTTCTTAGCATGAGAAGAAAAGGCAGCAGGAGGACCTTTAGGCATGGGCATTTCTTGCTCTTCTACCCTTGTTTCTTCTTGAATGCATCTAGCCATTAATTCCTCGAAACCAGGAATTACATTATTGTTTAGAAGAGTAGTCCTGAACACGTACCATTGGGATGGTAATCCTCTAAGAGTCATGAGTGCCATTTCCCTATTAGTAATAGTCTCCCCAATAGATAGGAGATTGTTTATGATCTCGGTAATTCTTAAGAAGTATGCTTACATACTCTCATCTTTAGCCTTCTTGATTTCCCTCAACTTATTTCTAAGAAACAAAACTTGAGTTGCATCATTAACTTTAAATAAACTCACCAGTCTATCATAGATTTCCTTGGAGGTGTTCAAGTCAGAGATGTAGGCCACCAAGCTCTTGTCGATAGAGTCCCGGATGATCTTCTTGTTTTGACTTCTTCAGTTTTCCATTTGTTCCAGGCAGTAGTGGGTGCATTTGATGGAGGCTCAAAAATATTACCTCTCACATGGTCCAACACTCCTTGATCTTCTAGGGTTAGATCAATAGACATCTTCCATCCATGATAGTCAGCTTTCTCATGGAGCTTGTCTTTGGCAGGAAAGAGTGTTGAGGACCCCATAGTTCTTTTAGGATAGCCTTGCCAATCTTCTCTTCAATGATTGCTCTTGCTCTTGCTTGGGCTTTTTCTTCACCTCAGCTCTGATACCATGTTAAGATATGGTAAGTTCTATGCTTATAGCAGTTTACTTCTTTTTATTATTATTATCCACATATTAGCAATCACATATGCATAAAGTAAAGTGCAGATAGAACATTAAACGATCGACAAAAAACAATCCAAGACAAGAGACACAAGATTTGGTAGCTAGCCAGGGATAAAACCCAATATAAATATTGGGTAAACCATTTGATCAAATCTTCCTTTATCTTCAATAATCCAGTAGAGAGAAATAGTACATAAATTAGATTTACATTTGCAGTAGCAAACCCTAGATCAGTCCCAAACTAGGGCAGACAATATCTCACAAACCGACCGTCGGATCGGCTCAATTCCATCACCAAAATGTATGGCCTTCAGAGGAGTTCTAGATGAACCTACAAAGTAGTTTAGAAGAGGAGATTTGATGTTCCACACTGGTCAAAGTTTGGATCTGTAGTTGCAGCTTCAGTTTTAGCAGCTTCCTTCAAACTAGGGCAGTCGATATCTCACAAATCGACCGTCAGATCGGCTTGATTCCACCACCAAAAGTTGCAGCCTTCAGAGATGACCCAGATGGACCTACATCATAGTACTGATGTGGAGATCTTCTGGTCCATGCAGGTCAAACTCTACTTCTGCAATTGCTACCCTAAAATCTACAACTACTCCACATGTGTGAGAAAGGTCTCTTTTCTGCGCAGTAGAGAAGCAACTCTCTTCTGTGTAGGAGATAAAGAGAGAGATGTGAGGAATGAGTGAGTAAAAATGATGAGAATTCCTCCTGTATTATACACAACTGTTGATGTTTGAATAGATGTGACTGTTGGGCTTCTGAGCCTACATGAGTTGTAGGTCGCTTAGATAATTACTCCATAATGAAAATAAATTCATATCTCCATAAATACTTATCGGAATCGGATGATATTTAGATCAATCTTACACCTCTCGATGAGAGGAATCTAATAAAAATATTATCAGCGATGAATGAGAAGTCCCTCATGGAGTTTTTCCCTAGTTGCCAATTTAACATATGAAAAGATCTTACACACACGCAAAAATCACTGGTACAATCTGTTGCATAATTGGCCCATCAAGTGTATGGATCACGAACATGAAAC
Source organism: Pinus tabuliformis (assembly GCA_031772625.1). NCBI lineage: Eukaryota > Viridiplantae > Streptophyta > Pinopsida > Pinales > Pinaceae > Pinus > Pinus tabuliformis. The sequence goes on along the minus strand of CM062820.1, from coordinate 1,271,993,185 downwards.
AACCAATTCAAAGGGAAATAATGAAACCCTATGCTCGATCCAAGGCGTTGAACAAGGATGGAAGCTGGAATTGAGATACACCGCCCTCTAGGCCATTATTCTAGACTAAATGAGCTAATGTCAACAGAATAGGGCTCGTGATAGGTGAGGCAATGAGGATCCTCAACTAAAGCATGAGGGAAAATAGTAATGTGACTGATGGAATGACACTAGGGATAATGGGGGAAAGTGAGACTAAGGGACAAACAGACGACTTCCCTTGTTAGAGCATAAAGTGCTTGGTTGACCTAGCAACAACTAACTCGACTCGGGAGGGGATGGGAACAATATGACTGGAGGCCAAAACGGGCAACACAGGGTGAATGGTATGCAAATATGGATGGAATACTGTGACATGATATAATGGGATATGAAATAGACTCCAAGAATGAAAAGGTGGACTCATCACAAATGCTCTGAACAAGGGTGACTTGATGACACTGCCACACAAACTAGGCTCGGTGGGGACCATCAAAACATGAGTAAATGAGGGTTACTCATGACAAAAATCAACACATGCTATGAAAAGTATTAAGAGGAGGTGGAACTTAGAGTAAAAGTGTCTCTTTTTGAAGAAATTTTATTTTGAAAGGTGACGAAATGACCCTTTTTAGAAAAATGACTTCCTAGTGAAGTGTCAAATCATCACAAACCGAGGAACACCCATTATAGAGCTCGATGAGAGATTTCCAATGGTGTTGATGGTTCGTCAAACTGAGCTACGGTATGGTTGCAATGTGTGATAGAACAACTATGGGTTTTCCTGTAATAGGGCATTTTCTTTCCAATTTGAGAGGAGGAGAAGGTCCTAAATATTGTGGATATCATAGTGGACAAACTGACCATCGGAATTGAGATCTACAACTTTCAGGTGAGTGGCCTTACTTGTCTAAATATGGCCTCAATGCTTCTTGTAACAATGGTTCCTGGTGATGAATTAAGGGAAGAGAAAAACGAGAATGAACTACTCGAGGAGGTCTAGAATCATCCTTGCCCACTAAGTCAAACATGGGGACTATGTTGTGATAGAGTAGAATATTTGAAGATATGGTATCAAACTTCTACGATATGGCTTTCCGGAGAGGCTAGTATGAAAAAATATCCTAGGAATGGGAGACAATCGACCACACCTAGATTTGGTGGGATCCAGGACGAGACTTAATTGAGAAGATGGCTAAGGGAAAACCATCATGCTCCCAGGCACGGGATACTTGCCGCAAACATATGTGATGGATGGGACTGACCTGGTATGCAAAGGTGGGAATGATGCCCCCTATCAGGAGGAGTTTGTGGAGTGCCACTGTGTTCCGAGTGCTCAAAAAAGGGATTCAAGAATCTTGGCCCAACTTGGCGCGAGATCCTCCAAAGGAGAATGTAGGGGCCTATGTGCCCTCTAGTATGCTATCGGTGTACTGGATGTATTTAGAGTTATGGGATTCAAACACTTATATGATGCATGATATGATTATGCATTTTAATATGATGATGATGGTTCAGCATGTGTTTTGTGGTTGTCTCCTATGGTATACATGTGATAAATGCCAGTCTAGAATATTATTTGCAATGGTATCCACATAGCTATTTTGGGCTCTAGGAACATGACTAAATGTAATGGTTTCAAATTCAAGTACCAATGACTTAACTCGTAGATATTTTCTAAACAGGACTTGGTTATGCACATGATACACACCATTCAATTACATGAAACGTAGTAAGGAATCTAAATGAACATGAAGATGAAGGACGCAATGAGTGAGGGAATCGACTAACTAACCTATCACTGCATCATATTCGGCCTGATTATTGGTGGAAGATCCAATGCACATGCCATTTGAAAGGAATAATGTATTCAATGGGATTAAAATGGCACAGGCTACCGAGGCTAGATTCCAGGAGAAGCGACTCACACCATCGGCATGACTGATATACAGTATGGATGATGGATCCATGTGAAAGGTGCAAAAGACAACAGATGAGATGATGCAATCTACCTAACTTCATGGCAGAAATAAAGACACACAAATCAAAGGGATGTTCTATGAGAGAAATTTATTAAGATAGAGCGCATTACGAGAATTAGGAAGGAAATGGCCTTTAGAATCCTTTGAAGAAATGCCCCCTTGCTTAAGTGCAGGGGTAATTAGGGGTAGACATAGCTTCCATGATGTCCTCATCAATATGGGAGATGGGAAGACAGGAGGAAGACTAACTACATGATGCGAGGGCGTTACCTTGTTCATCAACCTAAGAAATAAGGTTCACATACACATCATATTGAATGGTAGATGGAGGATCTACAGATGTTGAGACTTGGGATTCTGTCAAAAGAGGTTTGATAGAAGCGTGCGTAGAAACTTGAAAATGGTTTGACTGTGAGGAACTCAAGGATGAAATTAGGTAAAGGATATGGCTTGTGGTGTCCATCATCTTGACATCGGGGGGAGGTATCACAATAGTGGGGCCAGAGTCTCCCTATTATGGTTGAATAGTGGTACCAAAATCCATGGGTAGAGTAGTAGATGATCCACTATGAGTGGGATCATATTCGCGAATCGCCCTGAGGCAATCGTGAAATTCATCGAGATGAGGAAAATAATGGGAATAGTGACCATGAAGATCACATAGGGCATAAGGGTGATTTGTGCGCAACGTTTTGAGTTTCTTAGGTGGGATCAGTAAGTCAACATGGAATTTTGGAATGTTTGACTCAGGGAACGCTTAATGAACCAAAGGTTTAAGTTGAGGAATTTCAAGACAATTTGTGGTGGTGTGTCCAACAACTTGACACAAATTGCACTGGGGTGTTGGCTTTGGGGGCTTAGGGGCTGGAGGAGCTTGGGGAGCCTTGTCCTTAGGTTCTTTCCTCTTAGCTTTGCCCCCCTCTCTGGATGCTTTCACAACAGGAGATGGTTCTTGTTGAGGTTGTGATGGAATTGAAGCAGGGACAGGGGTCATGGGGATTGGTTGGAAGGGGGTCAAAGCATGATAAGATCTTAGCTGACTAGGTAGAATTCTTGTAGTGGGATTGATATAGCATATAGGGATCCCCAAAGTCATGTTAGGATGTGTTAGTGTATGTCTTGAAAGCCCTCCATCAGCGATCAAAGCTCTTTGCATTTGCATTCGTAGGTGTCTCATCAGTGTCAAATTTTGCATCCCGTTAGGCATGCCATAACCCTGATGGAGGAGCTGGTCTATTTATACCCCTCTTGGCTTTGCTGGATCAGGTCATATCAGTCATTAAGCTTTTTCAAGATTGTCTTGTTTGGTCTTGAGGTCAAAGTCCTAGGTCTAGGGTTTTGGTCATTTATCTCTGCAAGGTCATGTCTTTGAAAATCCATGAGTACTCAGCAAGCCAGAGGGAGGATTGTAAACATGTTTCTTCAATATTTTTATCTTGTACAGTGAACTTTCACCCTGGATTTAAAAACTCTGTTTTTAAGCCAAGGTCATTTTCCGAGTTTTTGTAAATAAGTGATGAAATTTCAAAAGTCTTCAGCGGACAAAATGCAACCCTGGTCCCCTTGCCAAGATCCCTCAGATGATCTACCTGCAAAAGAATCAAGTCAAAGCACTCAATGAGTCAAATTCAGGATAAAGGAAACCAAAAAACAAAACAAAAAAATCAGTGTTATAAAAGTGTCAAAGATAAACTTTAGAAAGTGGGTTTATGAATGAAATTTTTTCAAATGAAACTTATAAAAGCCCAAATTCCCTCCTTTCACTCTCATTGTGCATCCTAACGCTTGCAAGAGAGGTTTGAGAGAGTGATTGAGAGAAAGGAGCAAAGGCAGAGCGATTTCGGGCAGCAGAGAGGGGCGCGACCCGTCGAGCCAGGTGCGCGACCCGTTGGGTGCGCGCGACCCGTCAGAGGGTCTCCCACAGTTCAGAAAAACAACGGGCGCGACCCGTTGGGCGTGGTGCGCGACCCGTTGAACTGTCTTGCTGCAAACTTCAAACAAATTGCCCAATCTTCCTCCAAGTCATCAAATTTGTTCGAGGTAGGCTCTTTACACATCATTTTTGTGGTTGGTGATGAATGTAAGCCCTCATGCTTGTATTTTAACCTCAAATCATGCAAGTGAAAAGACATTATATGGCTGCAATGTTAATGAGCAAACTGTGCTAGGGTTTGTGTTGTTTCAAGCTATTTTTCCCTTTGGTTTGTTTCCCTCCTTTCCCTTTCACTCACACTTATATGTTCATCTCTTTTCCCATATTATTTTACAAATGAAATGCAAATCTTTCCCATCCCTAATCACTAAAAATGAAAACCCTACCCCTCTCCCATAGCATCAAAAAAAAAAACAAAATTCAAAACCCTAGTTCTCCTCCACCATATGCATGTGTAAATAACAAAAAATGTTGGTAAATATGTCAGCATGTTTTGTGCATGGTTTCCCTATTTCCCCTATTAATACATGTATGCATATTCCCACGTTCACTTTCATACATGTTTTTTCCCATATGCAATGATCTTTGCAAATGATTTCCCAATTATAAATATGTATTCCTATATGCATAATGATTTGCAACATTTCCCTTAAAAATTCCCTGTTATATTTATATATTCCCATTCCTTGTTAAAAGATCCCTCCCCTAACATTTCCCTCATGTCTTTTTCCCCTTGAAACAGCATAGAGTTCAACACTTTTTGCAGGCAGAGACAGCAGTTCAGTTTGTCCGCTTTGCTCCTAAACCATGTCAGAAACCGAAACTGATGAGCAAAGTGATGACCATTCATCATCTACAGAGGTTGAGGTACAGAGGAGGCCTCGTAAGGGGGGTAAGGGTGGACATCATAAGCAAGAGGAGCCCACCTCTTTGGCAGAATTACAGGCTTGTCCTATGGCAGTTACTTGTTTTCAGTACATGTCTTGTTATCAGTTTTGTGAGAGGATCTCTCGGATTCAACATCATAGAGAGTTGGCCTGCCTCTTTGTTTTATATTTGCATGATGGACATGTCAATCTAGCAGGGGTAGATTTTACATTGACACCCGAGGTGATCTCACATGCTACAGGGATACCGAATGTTGGTGAGGTGTGGCCTAAGCGCAAGTTGCTAGATACTGTTCACTTTGGGCCCTATGTCCGGCCACCATTCATGAGACATTTGGCGGGTGTTTTTCCATTCAGATTTCTCCGGAGCGAGTATGCTCCCATCATGAGGCTTATTATGCACTATTTTACCTGTGAGGGCAGATTTTCACAGGTGTACTCATATCACATTCGCCTCTTGATGCACTTCACCTGAGTGAGGATGATGAACATCCCGGTCTTCTTCCTTCAGAACATTTAGAGGATGGTGCCCATGTTGCAGAAGAAGACCCCGACCCAGCAGTACAGGAGCTTATGTCATTATGGTTTGATTCAGCTCATAGTCTTGCATCAGTTGACTCAGCAGGGCATCTCATGGGAGGAGTTCATTTCCCGTGAGTTTTTCACAGCACCACCCCAGCCACATCCAGAGGTCATTCAGGAGGAGGGAGGACCATCTCAGCAGCCTGATATTCCGGTCACTCGACATGTTAGTTCCTCACCTCAGCTCACTTATCAGAGAGGCCAGAGGGTCTTATTTGCAGCAGCCAGGCGAGTACTATCTCCACAGCAGGTGGAAGGGGTCTCGCCTTCATCATCAGCATAGCGAGTGTTATCTCCACATCAGGTGGAAGGGGCCTCACTTTCTTCACCAGAACAGGTACCACAGAGGGGCAAACAGCCCATGATTCATGAGGGTCCATCAGGAGTTCCCGATATTGAGCTTGTTGATCTAGAGGCCAGTTCTCCTAGCCAAGAGGCAAAGGAGATCATTCAGCATCTCAGAGCTGAAAATGATGTCTTGCAGAGGAGATTAGAGGGAGCACAATGGACCATCACATACCTTGAGCAGCGCAACAAACAGTTGGAAGATGAGCAGGCACTTGATGAGTTATGGAGGATTCGTAGTGACCGAGTCTTGAACCGAAGAAGACCCGGTGATCCCTTGCCCGCTGACCGAGAGTCTATGCTCATCCAGGAGAACGCACACTTGGAGAGGCTGTTGGCTAAGGCCAACCAAGATAAAAAGCTGTTGAGGAATATGAAAAATCATTATTGGGCAAGGATGCATGTATGCAAAGCCAAAATGAAAGTGTTTCAAAGGAGGTTGACAGAGGCTCAAAAACGGAGAAAGAAGCCAAATCCCCTCCGTATCTTGGCTGAGGCTTCACTCAAGGATCATGGCACTCATTAGCCTAGCCACAGCTCAAATCCCAAAAAATTCTGAAAATTTTGGGTAATTTTGGCAATTTTTGGAAATTTACAGGTTTTGGCTGCTCAACGGGTCTCACCCCCCGCGCGACCCTTCATCAGGGCAACTTCTTTTTGCAAAAACTCAGCATTTCTGGATTTTTCATGCAAAGTTACATATGCCTGTGGATGGACTTGAGTTTTTATGGAGTTTTGGGCCTCCAAAAGGTCAAAATACATGCAAAATTTGACTTTCTGCCCCTTTTTTGAGTTGCAGAAACCAGTCTTGGGAGAATGAAGTTTTGATAGGGAAAATGACCTCCAAATTCAAAAATTCTAGTTGGGTTGGAAAGTAGACTCATAGACCTTTCCAACAAGCACACTTTTTCTCAATTTGGCCACCTTCACGTGCCTCAAACAGAGCTCCAAAGGGGCGCGACCCGTCAGGCAGTTTTTGCCAGAATTGACTTGCTCAGCCCAGAAAACGCAGTTTTGACCCAGTTTGACTTTTTGGGGTGGAAGATGATTATATTTGATGTAATTATTGCAACTTTATGATACTTTTACTCTTATGTACCTCTTCTAGAAGATTCATTCATGAAAAGGGTGAAAATTAAATGAATGAATTGGTTTCCAAGTTTATAGAGGCAAGTTGTTTTGACTGCCTAGTTTGTAGTGCTTAGTTTAGAAGTGGTTCAAACAGCTCCTAGGATAGTGAGCTCGACCCATGGAGGCAGGGAAAGAGGTTAGATCATCTATATTATGTACTTTCTTGCTCATTTTCATGGTTGGACTCTTGAGGGAGAAGCTATCATTGTATTATTCACTGTATCTCTGCAATTTTTGGCTAAGGAAGACCAGGGTTTTGCAGTCCTCTTTGGGATTCTTGTGGACTCATGTGTTGATGGTGTGTTTCTCAATGTTCTTGTAAGCTTTGTTATGTGATGCATTTCCTTTCTTTATTTCTGCACATTAAACAAATGAAGTGTTAAAGTAAGAATTCATGCTTGCCATGCTCTGCTTTTAAATTTGTTTAATTTCAATGTTTTCTACTGTCTAAAGAGAATTCAAAGTCATTGTTTGCTCTCTTTAGCTCTCCTTCTTTCTTTCCTGACCATCCACTTCAGTTAAAGGCATCAACACTGTCTCCTACCTCGCCCCAAGGAACCCCCTGCAGAAACTGTGTCCAATCCCCGCACCCAAAATTGCCCTCTCCTCAAATTGCCACCAAAAACCCAAAAAACCCCAAATCAACCCTTTTGATCAGTTTACTAGCCTAATATCAGTGTTACCTTATTGGTCATCTCATCTATTGAAGATTTTACCGAGATAGACCGGAGAGAGCCTTCTCCTGCCCCGTAGGGCTAGCTACGAGGCTAAATGGTTTGATGTAGCCTTGAGGTTTACCTTTCTCAGCCTGAGGTGAAATTTCATGCGCTAACAGGATGGACTAACGAAGCCATGACAGCGACATAAAATACTCCCAAAGGAGGGAATAAGAAAGGTATCTGGCCTGCAGGGTAATGCTCGACGGAATAACTCCTAAATGGTTGAGACCTGGAGGAACAATTCCTCGTGGAAAAATAGGAGAGGAACCTAAAAACGGAGGAGGTCCTATATGGGTGGATTTAAATAGATTCATGGGCAGGGCAACAACAGGGTGCTAAGGAGCTGGCTATTGTTCAGGTGTACCAAACTTCTTAAGGGAAGACCTTGATGGTTGTAACATGCAAACACTCATAGAAGTAGGCTTTGAGATGGGGGGGGGGGATCATGGAAAGCATCCAATAGTGAGGAATATTTATAGACTCCTGGTGAAACACCGGTGGGAGGAGTTAAAGACTGTTTGTCGGACATTGATGAGATAATGGACTCGGGGTAGGTCACGGATGCCGGCTCGTAGTAGGTTAACTGATCGATGGTAACGATCTTCCCTTCATAGGGGAAGCACATCTTGTGAAACACCACATACATGATAGATGACATGGCATATGTTTAACTACGACCTAAGAGAATGTTGTAATACAAAGGGGCATTGATCACTTCAATGTTGACATGGACAGTCTTTCCCGCAAGGGTCACTGGAAAATTACAGTACATGCCAAGGGGCAAGGAGGAGAGTACATCCCAAGCACGCAGAGCGATGGTGGCGGGGGACAACTCAGGTGACTTAATTCATTTCCAAATAGCAATGGATATCACATAGGTGGATGTGCCTTCGTTAATAATGCATCAAGAGATGATGGCATTATAGACACTAACTACTATTTGGAAGGCAACAGATGACGACAATGGGGGAGGCTCTGATGTATAAACCGAGAATAAAATTGAACGATCGTGAGAAGGATCTACTCCACCCAAGATAGTTATTAGAGATTTCTTTTGGGATGGGAATGAGTAGAGAACTTCTAGTGTCGACATGGTAGCAGGTGATTGCACCAAGTCGTCTACTATACTATATGTATGGGTAGTTCTGTTAGAAGCCCATTACAACATAATGGTCCATTTGGGATCTTAGGGATGGCCTTAACTTTAGCTTGAGGGATCTGTAAAGGACCATTTGGTTTCGTAAGAGGTGCAACAGATATTTTGGTTTTGGACTCAGTGGTAGACAAAGTCGAGGGTTTGTCATATTGATGAGACCAAGTTTGCAGGTTGATGTTGGAGGGGTTAACCTCATTAGAGTTCATCATAAGGATCAGGTAGTCACCAGGACCAAAATTTTGGGAAAGATGGGTTGCTTTACTTGGTTGATGTTGAGCAGCAACAAATCCTTACTAAGGGAAAGGATTTGTGAGCATTTCTAGTTGAGATGGCATAGGATTCTGAGGTGATTGTTGACATGTAGAAGCTGCTTGAGCTTCCCACACCTGGCATATTTGGGGTAAGAGAGGACACTCAGGTGTATATTGGCCATACACACCACAACATGCAAAAGGCTTGTTCGTATGAATAGCCTTTTTTTGCTTGGGCTAGCTACCTTGTTGCTGGTTATTGTTGTTAGGTTGGTTCCCCTGGGTTTCACTAGATTGATTACGTTGATTACTCTGGTTACACTTGTTACCCTTATCCTTATTCTTTTTCTTTGAATTTTGGGTATTAATAGAACTCTGTTGTGCAAACACCTAGCCCTGAGGGGGCAGTGGCTGCTGAGGCTGAGGATGCATGGGAGGCTGTGGCACTAATGCTTGAGGGGCTAGAGTGCTTGGCTATGCATAAGGAGGAGTAACAATTTGATAGACAGGTTGGGGTCCTGAAAACATGTTGCTAGTAGGAGGGGCATAAGTGTTGGAGGAACTGGTGCCCCTGTTCCCGTAGGAATAATGTTTCTAAGTATATGGTAAAGAGTGCGAAAGGGATCCGACGATACCGTCGGTGGTGTGAGATGCCCTCGGTGCATTGGCACTTCCAGGACGAGGGAGGTCTGGAATGATGGTATAGACATAACCAGATTGTGCATAAATCAAATCATATATTAGAGCAGTTTGGAGAGCTTCTTCCTCGGTCTAAGGAAAATGGGACACAACATCTTTTCCAATGGGGGATAAAAGACTCCTAAGAAACCAATCTAGATAGACATGGTCTTCAAAAGGCGGGGCACGACATGTGCTCCTCCTTCGACGCCACTCTTGAACATGGTCAGAAAGGTGAGTGGCAGAGGACTGACGAAATGTGGTGAATAGCTCTGTACTAGTGTCATACCAGAGAGGTAACTGGAAATATGAAATGAATTCTTTAGCAAGTGTCGCAAAACCAGAATGAGATGTGAAGGGTTGGTCTACATACCATTTTGTAGTGTCTCCGGTGAGGGTGCATTTGAAGAGCCAAAGATGAATGGAGTCATTGAATGTGGAATTGGACAAACACCATATGTGGAAGGATCGACCATGGTTGGTAGGATCATCTCTAGCATTACCCTCAAACTTTGGGATGTCTAAGGGAAGCTTAGTCGGCATAGAGGGCCAACCAACATCATGGTGTATGGGGTAGTTTATCAACTAGTTATAATCTGGTAGACTTAACCGAGCCATAAAGGGTAGCATGGGGGCTGCCGGAATAGATCCTGAGACTGTTCCACTCGATGTGACCACTAGGATAGAACCAGAGCTAACACCAGGTTGGGTCCCTGCACCAGCTGTGGGTCTAGACATGGTGACAATATGTGGTGAAGGAGGCTCGAAATGAGATGAGGAATTAGAAGGACCAGGTGAAGAGTCGATGTGAGTACTTAGAGGGCTATGAACTCGAACCCGACGGGGACGGGTAATACACCCAAGAAAAAATTGGGGGTGAAGGCCTAATGGTCTCCATGACATGCACCTTGGTGGCACAATGATGGTAATACACACAGAACATGGAAATGGTGAAGGGAGATCAACAATATATCTTTGTATCAATGCGGGGAGATAAATTTATTATGTTAAGTCTTGGCTTGGTGGTTTAAACCAAGCACCCTTCACTTAAGGTGTGCTTGTGTGTGTAAGTGTATTAATTGATTAAGCCAAGATTGTGTTTGTAAAAAAAGAAAAAAAGTTTGCTGAAGATGAACTGACATTAATAATAGAAAATGAACAGCAAAATAATTAACTAAACCCCACCCAAACTAGGTTTGCAAACATTATACTGCTTGGTGTCTAAACCGATGGAAAATACACTGAAATGGTCAAGAGATCTAAATGTCGGTGTGACTGGGATCAAGTGACACTAAATTGCTGGAAAGTGGTGCAGCAAAAACAAAAAACCAGAGGGGAAGATCATTTCAAAAAGATAGAGAGATCAGTGAAACACCTAGGGCAACTGACGAGACCCTAAGGGAAATGACCAAACAAGTTTAAATGTGAAACTATGGATGGTAACAACCTATCTTTATAGATATGAAATGAAAGGGTATAAATATGGAAAATGTGTTTGAAAGCGCTGCAGAAACATAGACTACTCACTCAGCTAGATTCCTCCTAGAAAGGTAGAAGCGTACTAGAAGCCCTAGTGGATCAAGGCCTAAGTGGGATGAGACATAGGTTAGACAACCCAACAAAGAGCTCTCTGCAAAACTTAGAAATAAATCTAAGAAAAACCCTAAAACCTAGGAATCACAGGTACTGACCTGTTTCTTTGGAGGGATCACACTTTTTGGGTTGTTTAGTTCATTCTGGCCTCTAGCTAACACTTTTCGGGCCAAAAAGTGTGATTTTTGCTCCATGGATCTTGGTCGGAAAATCTCGAAAGAAAGTGTCGCCCTTGTCGCAGTTGGTTCCTGTGACCTGCAAAAAAGATTAGAAAGCTTGTGGAAGTCAGAAATTTAACAAATCTAGGGTTAAAAAACTAGGAAATGTTAATAGAATTCAAAAAAGAAGAAACCCTAAGCTAAAAACCGAAGGTCACCCAGGTTTCTGGATCTGAAGTATAAAACCCAGTGGAGTCGCGAATTTTGTTGTAGTGTTTTCTTCTCAACGATGTATGAAAGGAACCCACTTAAGATTGTGGATGAAAAAAATATCAATAATATAAATGGATGCTAAAAATTGTAGATCCTCAACAACTGATAGCAACAAAACCTACCAAAGTCCATATCTATGCCACAATCATAGTTAAATAACAAAAAGAAAGAGTAATAACTCCAATCATCCAATGGAAACCATATATGTAAAGAATACTTTTATTATAACACCTGTGAAGGGAACAAATAAATGTTACCAGTCCCCCTCTATGGGATGGGTTCTTGGCTATCCTTAAATGTCTTCAGCTTGTGTAGAGTCTCTCTCCTCTATAATGCATAAACTCTACAAAAATATGGTGTGCGACAATGAAAATAATCTAAGTTACATCAATGAGTGCAACAATGAAAATAATCAAAACTGAATAATGAATGGAAAACCCTTCTATTTATAAAAAAATATTGAGTTATCCTAGAATAATGAGCAATAATAAAATATTATTGGTCCCATTCTTGGAATAACCACTTGGAATATTTTATTATATTTGGTTAGGAGGGAAAAAGTATTTAAACTTTTATTTAGAAATAATAAATAAATAAATGATTTATTTATCATCTCAAGGAATTAGTTAAGGAATAATAAACAAATAAGGATTTATTTAATTATTCCTAAGGGATTTAGTCAAATTTAACAAAGAATAATAATTAATTAGTGATTAATTGATTATTCTTGTAGAAAAGTAAGACAATTAATGATTTATCTGTTTATTTTTCATGTTTGGGTCAAATATAACAAGGAATAATAATAAAACAATGGTTAAATTAACTATTACTATAATAAAATCAAATAAATAATGATTTATTTAATTATTCTTTATGGGTTTGACTATAAATTACTTAAAAAGATGGTTTATTAAGTAATTGCCCACAGTGAAAGCAATTTTACTACGGTAGAATTGGCTTTACATGGTGTACTTTGATCCATCTAGTAAATTAGGCTAGATGATCAATTTTTTGGTGATAACAAGATTGGTGCCTAGATTTTTTCAATAGCTCCTCTATTGCAGAGAAAATGGCAGACATGGAGGAGTTTGTTGGTAGCTATGTGTAAGGGTCTTCTAGGTGTGGGGATTCCCTAGCTAGGAGCAGATGCTACAACAAACTTGACCACTCACAGACTATTGGAGGGAAGCATGAGAGTGGACCAAGTGTGAATGTGGATTGGGCACTTATGGTCCACTGGAGGAAAGCACAATATTGTCCAAGTTGGAGCCTAGTGAGAAAAACCTTGATGGAAAAAGGTAATTGTGAGAGAGGCAGTTGTTGAGCTCAAGGGTATGATCAATCAGGAGCAACTTGTGGGGCTTGAGACTTTTTTGTGGAGAATGACTTCTACAACAGATCATGGGAAGTCCTCCTAGCCTTTGTTCATTTTGGGAGATTAACATCTTGTAGTGATAGGTGGAAACCCTCCGTGACTTATGTTGGTCTTCATTGGAGCAGCGCAGGAAGACGATACTTGGCTAAAGTCCCTGAGTAGTTGAGGAGCAACAGTGAGCAGATTGAGATATTTTCACAAACAAAGTTCTGAACAACTCAACAAGAGTCTCGATGTGTTGATGCATTGATGGACGAACGAACAACTAGTGAGCAGATTGGATAGCCAAGATTCAATGTCCAGATGGACTTGGAGCATTGATAGATGTAGGAGCTACAGATTGGGAGTTGAAGGACCAGGAAGGTACAAGGTATGACCAAGGAAGTTGTGAGGAGCTCTACATTAGCTAGATGATTATAGTATCTTGTTGAGGGTAGATTGCTTGTCGATATACCAACACCACACTCCAGTTTGTATCTTGTAATAGTGGATGTATGAGCATCGTTGTCCCTAGTACAAGAGCCCTAGACTGTTGTATTATATGTTGTTTAATATAATTAAGTTGGGTTGAAAATTGTAAAAATTTGTCTATATTATATGCATATGTGATTTATTGATGTTTATAGTCTGCTATGCAAAGTATTATCATTGATATTCTTGGTTTAGTAGCATTAGACATTTTAAGATACTATCCTAGACCCAAGATCATGGAAATTCAACACTGTGAACTTTGGATAAGAGTTTCTACAACAACTATGTCTTTTGGGTTCACTCCTATCTTTACAATCAATTCTTTGAAGCTCTCATTTTCTAAGTGCAAAGCTCTAGAGTTAGCTCTCTCTTGCTTTAGCTTTGTTGCAGCCTTCTCTAGTAGTGTTTCAACTTTGCTGATGGTCATCACATTTCAACTTAATTCACTATACAACATCTCTCCCACTTTCCCATGAAATTTGATTTTCTCTGGCAAAGGGACACTTGTCAGGTCTAGAGATACATCCATAGTCATAAAATATGAGCTTGATGGGAGAGACTTTGCTAAGGGGTGGTGTAGCGAAAACTTCATTTGGTTCCTCTCTATGTCCATAGCATCCAGGAGTCTGGTCTAATAGGGGACCAAATGTGATGTGAGTTACTATTGGATCTATTCTTTGACCTTCTTGTTGCTTTCCTCTGTCACCTTCCCTATTTTCCTTATTAAGATGGAGGATTTCTTTCTGCCGAGGCAAAATATTTTGGGGGGAGACATTGTAGATTATTTTGTACACAATAGCCATATAAGTGGATATGAATTGAGAATAAACCTCATTATTGTGTTTCATCCTCACAATAATGTCCCAATCAAAAACATTTTTTTGTTTGTTTGTGTGAATCCATGAGACTGAGACCCAGGTATTAAAACACATCTACATGGGTATATAGGAAAAATAAAACATTATGGAGTAATATCTAAACAATGAAGTGACAAAAAATGATGCAACTGGAATTTGATGTATGTAGTTAGGAAAGAAGGTATATCAAAAAGATGGCGTGGCTGCATCATCATTCTCAGAAATGTTATGGTGGCTTTAGTGACAATATTGGCATCATCCTCCCCAAAGAACTAGGAAATTACAATGAGAATAGGTTTCACTGCCTCTGTAAATGTAGGTACTAGAAAAGTATCAGCAACAGGTAAGGATTGGTGGCCTAGGGCCAAAATAATCCATAATAAAGCCTATTGTTCCCCAACTGGGAGGGCGCTATAACTGTAAAATAGTGTTGTTTCAGTAAATTTTGTTCTCTCAGGAGAAACTGGGTATACTAGAGCCTTTTGAATCAGCTCTGGATCTCCAAGGTTTTTACTCTGGTAGATGATATAAAACAATTTTTCTCTTTGACATAAGAGGCAAGAAGCCATGAAATAAACTCTAGAAAGTGATAGAAAAATGGATCAATTTGGTAGTATAACCATCATTCCACTACTCTAAAAGCATCCTCTCCCTTGATATAGTGGTTATACATGTTGAACCAGAGGTCTGACAGATGTTAGGGGCATAATGGGTCAAATATTTGTGATTCTCTATCCATGAGTGACTTAATGTTGGATGAGGGTTTGGCTTCCCAAGATTTGGGAGTTTTAGGAGAAGGTTTATTCATTTTGAGCACGAGGAAAAAATTATAGGTAGAAGGCTTGTGGGTTAACTAGTTGACTAGGTGAAATCCAAACGAACGATGGTGGTGGAGCTTTAGAGTTGTTTGCTAGAGGAATGATGTCATAGACCAGTTGAATGCTAGGAGGAGTCAGTTGTAGGAAGTAAGATTTTGAATTCAAATGGCTAATAGGTCGGTCCTTTATAAGAAAAATAAAATAGTAACTTGACTTCAGGTGGGGTCATGAGGGAGTGACATGTGGTTGAATGTGATAGGGATTGTGACAGGTTAACACATGGAGGAGGGACTTTACCATTTTACTGTTGTGCTTGCTTGCTGATGTTGTCTGCACCTCGACCAAATCTGTACTGGGTATGGTCCATACCTCTTCTCCAGTGGGTGGATGAGCTAGAGCCAAGATCAATCTAAGACCCCCTAGAGTTAATCCAGGCCATTGAAATGCTTAATCTACCTTGTTTAATTTTCAACTCCTAGGTATGGTTCCGATGTATTGTTGTGCCATTCCCCCCCTCGCAATGCCTCTAAGGGTTGGTTGGGATGTGATGCACATCGATTTTCTTGACACTTGCTCAACCTTTACACATGTGCCCCACTTTCCACTTATCTCTGCCACTTTGATTTGGTGTGCCCGCCTAGGCAAAACATTTTCTCATGTTTTCTTTTTCCTGAGGGCATTTAGTGAATTGTCAGAGCCAAATTGTATTCTGTTTAGAAAACCTAGATTGCATCTTTCCTTCTCGGCACCAGGGTGAAACATAGGGCCATTCACCAAAAATACAAAAAGGTATGACAAAGATCAACATTGGCTCCAATTATGGACAATGCATTGCAAGAAATGCGGTGAGAACCTGCAGATTAGTGCCTCTATCTATTGGCCATGGAGTCAATTTATTCAGGTACATATAAAGAAAAAAAGTAGTAGAAACATAAAACATATATGGTATGTACAATGGCTCATCGATATATACAATGGATGAAAATGGACCTTTCTAATGCTGAAAATAGAGCTTGAGAAACTACCTAGTCACAAGCAGTTCATGCACCTCACCATCCAAGGTTTCCAACAAGAAGGTGTTGTTTCCTTTGTCTTCATATATCTTGAAAGGTCCAAACCACAAGGGGTCAAATTTTCCATGCTTTCCCTTTTCCTCTCTCCTGAAATCCCATTTGAGCACCAAATCTCCCGGCTGCAAGGATTTGTCCCTTACCTTCTTTCAAAGAGATTCTCCATCTTTTCCTAATATCTGATTAGATTTTGAGTTAGTTGCCCTCTTTTTTCTTGCAGCTCTACCAACTGATTTATTCTCCTACTTAGAGAATTAGGCTCCTCCTCAGCAACTTGTATAATTTTGGCCACTGGCATAACTATTTGAACAGTAAAAATTGCATCTTTTCCATAAACCAACTCAACAGGAGACCTCCCAGTTGATCTCTTAGTAGTAACTCTATTGACCCATAATTCAAATTTCAGTTGTGAGTCCCAATTTTTCTGATTATATCCTATGGTATTTTTAAGAATTCTCATTATATTTTTGTTTAAAGATTCAATTAGTCCATTTCCCTGTGCGTAGTAAGTGGTGGAGTGTCCCATGATGATATTGTAACCTTGACATAAATTAATAAACTTGGAAGACTTAAATACCCTAGCATTGTCAGTGATAATTTTCCTTATACACCCATATATAGCAAATATATTCTCCTCCATAAACTTGATGACCACATCCTCAGTTGCATTTCAAGCTAGGATGGTCTCACCCATTTGGTGAAATAATTTGTGGCTGTAAGTATCCATTTGTGTTGACCACTAGATGGTGGGTGTATTTCTCCAAGGAGGGCTATCCCTGATTGTCTGAAGGGCTCCTTTACAAAGACATGGATGAAAGAAAGGGGTGCCAACCTCTATTTTTCTGCAAAAATATGACATTTTTCACCGATCCTAACATATGTATGAACCTCAAAAATAACCTGGGCGAATAGAAACAAAATTTGAGAATATTATGGGTTGTGGCTCTCCAGTTGTAATGTCCCCCAAAAAAACAGTTGTGGAATTCATCAATCACCTAGGGAATCTCCACTTCTACCAGACATAATAGCAAAATCCCAACCAGGTCCTTCCAATATAGATGGCCATTTGAGATAACAAACTTTTGGGCTTGTAGCCTTAAGGTCCTATATTTAAATTTGTCAAAATTAATTGGGAACTTCAG
Organism: Pinus tabuliformis; assembly: GCA_031772625.1. NCBI lineage: Eukaryota > Viridiplantae > Streptophyta > Pinopsida > Pinales > Pinaceae > Pinus > Pinus tabuliformis. Next base: position 1,271,975,746 of record CM062820.1, on the reverse strand, counting down.
AGAAAGTAAATAATGTACAATATAGTTATATCAATGTGAGACGAGGTACTTTATCTAGATTCTCTACGTTGAGGTTTCAATGTTTCTCTTCTCCTCTTCTCCTTTACTTTCTCCTACCTTATTTTCCGATAGGTTTATGCCCAAGGCCTAGAAGTTAACCTTAGACAGTATTTTAGCTATTACCCACCCCTTGATCAAATTGGTGGGTTTGATATCCATATCATATTCTTGAATCTTGGAAATCCACTTGCTTCTCTTGCCTTCACTATCACCTTGCATGAGAATATCTTTCACAGCAGTTGTGGGAACATAACCTATTATATTTGAATACTGGAGATAAATTTGAAAGGCCTTCAGAGATTTGACCAAGGCATAGGCCTATTTTTATAAAATATTATATTTCAACTCTGCATATCACAACACTTGGCTGAAAAATGAAATTGGCTACTCTTCTCCTTCACTAATTTTCTGCAGTAAAACAACTGCCACCATGTTAGAGGAGGCAAAAGAAAAAATGAGGAATATCCTATGATAATCTGGGATAGCTAAAACTAGGGATTCTATAAAATCATTTTTTATTCTGGAGAATGACTTCCAAGATTCAATAGTCCACTTGACCTCCTATCCTTCTTTAAAGTTTATGTGATTTCTTTGACAATTTCATCATAGTTTGGTATAAATCTTCTTAGAAAAGATATTATGCCCAAGAAAAATTGAATTTATTTCCTATTCCTTGGTAATGGAATATTTCTAATAGTCTCCACCATTTTGGGATCAACATTCACTCCTTCCCTTGCCACAATGTGGCCCAATAAATCCCTTTACTTAAAGAAAACTATGATTTCTTGGGGTTTAAGGACATACCATACCTCCCGCATTTTGCAAAAGTGAGCTGCAAGTGTTTGAGGTGCTATTCATATGATTTTGAGAAAAAAGTTATGTCATCCAGGTAAATCACAACAAATTTATCTTTTTCCAATGAATGTTATATCCATTTCCCTTTGGAAAGTAGCTCAAACATTTATGAGGTCAAAAGGCATCCTAGCATACATAAACGTTCCCCAAGGTGTGGTAATAGTTGTTTTATTTTGATCCTCGAGGTGTACAATGACCTGATTGTATCTAGAGAAACCATCCATCATGGAAATTTGGGCAAACCCTACTACTTTATGAAATATATAATCCATTTTAGGCAAAGGATAGTTATCTTTCAGCGAGGCCTTATTCAAATTTATGAAGTCTACACATAGCCTTATTTCCCCATTTTTCTTCCTGAGAGGGACTAAATTTGCAACCCAATCTGAATATCTCAAGGGTAGAATAATCTTAGCCTTTAACAATTTCTTCACTTCCTTTTCAATTGAAGGGAGTAACAAAGGATTAACTTGCTTGAGATTCTACTTGTATGGTTTCAATCCAGTTTTTAAAGGAAACTTATGTTGTATGATACTAGGGTCAAAATTATTCAAATCATCATATGACCAATTGAACACATCCATATACTCCTTAAAAAGGTAAATATATATTTGTTTGTATTATTTTGTGACTCCTTTAGCTAAGTTGATGACTCTAGGATCTTCTTCTCTGCCAACGTTACAATCTTAAACATCTTCCTCAAGCTCTCGTTCAATTGGTTTAGAAGCCACATTATTTGAGTTAAATAAAATTTTCAATGGAACCAACCCTCTGGGGATGGTATTTCTCTTTAGTTGAAATATTTTTTGAATGGAAATAGATTCCTCCCAACCAACCTGTTGTTCATCTGTTATCTTCTCATCCTCCTGATCAATCACTGAGTTTGAGAATTCTCCAATAACCTCCATAAAGCGTTTGATCTATTCTTAATCCTCAAACACTTAAAAACACTTCACATTCTATTGTAATGAAGGCCTATAACTAACCTCAACTTCCTGTTGAAAAGTGTGCAACAAGAAATGCTAAATTTACAATGTGCTAAAAATAGGACTCCTAAAAATAGCAATTTGGCCACAGAGGTCATTGGCCACCTTGGGTGAGAGGTGAAACTGCTAAAAATAGAAAGTTCTAAAAATAGCATTTCTGGTTCCCTTCCTATTTTTAGCAGTCCCTGGTCTAACTATAGGAAGTAAAAATGAATTTGGTCTTACCAGTAGTTTAAGATATTAATTAATTAATCTCCATGAGTTAATTAGTTATGGAAAATTAAACTTGAAGTATTTGTGAGATCATGCAATTATTTTCTCTCTTGATTTAGGAATTTATCCCTTGATTAAAGGAGATAAGGCTCAGTTCTATATTGAGAGAATCAGTTGACTTAGTTCTAACTAGTCAAGTCCAGTTAGATTATTTAACAAGTTGTTAATTTTCTATATTCAGTTTGTTAATGCTTGCATGCATGTGACAACTAATAATTGAGTATTTTCTCATGGATAATTGATGCATGGAAGTTCAAACAAAGACCCAATTGAGATCAGATGAGGGACAATGTACTATCAGATGCTAGGATATTTCTAGTAAGTATTCCTTGCACGAGGAATAAATCTATTTTCTTCTATGACTATGGAGGTGGACTTGAGGTGACAACAGGTATGATTAGGCCAATTTTCAGCCTATATAATGAGGCCTAGGTAATCCATGATTTTCATCTTCTGATTATAGAGAGAGAAGGATAGCTATTGAGCTGATTCTTTTTGTATGTTGTTGAGGATCTACACTTGATTGATAATATAGTGTTGGGGTTTTATGCTGGTGCTTTCCCCAGTGACATATCTTGTGTTATGTGTGATTATTTCTCTTGATCAGTGATATGTGTTTATACTAGATGATGCTCATGAAATCGATTTTGCTTCTGCTTAATGTTTTGTAGAACTAGATCAAGTATTATACTTTAGGACATTGCATATATCAGTTTGATCTACAGGTGAAATTTCTACATGGTATCGGAGCACAGGTTAATCAAGCAAGGAATAGTATACAAGCAAGACAAAGGAATTCAAAGTTTATTATTCAGGATATAGATATCTAGTTCTCATCACAGTTCAGATTTCATCCAGATGACCTTCATTGGTTTGAGGCTTGAGTATGCCCTTGATGGCAACTCAAACTATATAGCTTGGAAAGTTCGCATGGAAGCAGTGTTGGAAGATAATGGCATTAAGGACTACATTGATCAAGATGTCCCTAAGCCTACTGATGCTACTCAGGTTGTAGACTGGAAGAAGAATGTGGCTAGAGCTAGGAGAATCATCCTGGAGGGAGTTCGAGATCACATAGTCTCGAGCCTCCATGGGAAGGAGACTCCATTTGCAATGTGGAAAACATTGAAAGATTTATATCAGAATAGTAGTGATCAGAGGAAGCTGGCACTGAAAGACAAGCTTCGAAAGATCAAGTGTGAGAAGGGCGATATGATCACTACATTCCTGAACAAGCTCACCAACTGTAGAGATGAGCTTGCAAGTGTAGGGATCACTACTGCTGATGATGATATGGTGAGTCTAGCACTTCTTGGCCTTCCTAAGAGCTGGCATAGTTACCAGGACTCAGTTAATGGAAGGGACAAACTGCTAGATTGGGAATGACTATGGTCGGATTTGATGCAGGAGGAGATTAGACGGAACACCAGAGATGGAGCTTCTTCATCAAAGCATGATGAGGAAGAGAACATGGCTTTAGCATCTAAAGCTAAGAAGGGGAAGGGAAGTCATCCCAATCCAAGTCTTCTCAAGGAGGGAAGAATTTTGATGAGTCGAAAGTGAGATGCTTTCACTATCATGAGTTGGGTCACTATGCTACTAGTTGCCCAAAGAAGAAGTCAAAGAAGGGTTCCTCCAAGGAATCTAATGGTGATGCATTATCTTCACAATTTGAGATGGATTTCTCACTTATTGCATGCATGGTTTCATCCAGCATGGGATGTGTTTGGTACTTGGAAAATGGAGCTTCTTTCCACATGTTAGGTGACAAGACTGTTTTCAACACTTTGGAGGAGAAGGATCTCCAGATACAGATTGAGATGGGCGATGATGGAAAGTACCATGTCTCAAGAGAAGGTACGGTTGTGTTTCAGAGGGAGCATGGCTCTCCCCTCTCTCTTTCTAATGTTATGTATGTACCAGGGCTGAAAAATAATCTTGTGTCTAATGATATGCTTGAGGACAAAGGCTATGATGTAGTCTTTAGTTTGGGAAAGGTTTTCCTAAGGCATATCGACACTGGATAGATCAAACAGATAGGGATTTGAGTTAAGAATCTCTATAAGTTATATGTAGAAGACTGTGTTGCTTTGAGTACCAAAGCAGAGGTGATGCATGGCCAAGATATTGGCAAGTTATGGCATAGGAGACTAGGCCACTTGCATCATGGGGCCTTGAAGATCATGCAGCAGATTTCTACCGGGTTACCCAAGTGCAAGTTGGAGCAAACGAGCACATGCAAAATTTGTACTTTAGGTAAGTATGCAAAATCTTCCCTTCATGATCGGGATGGTAGAGCAGGAGCAGTTCTGGAGCGAGTTCATTCAGATGTATGTGAACCCTTCTCTACAACCTCCACCATAAAGCAAAGGTACTTTGTTATTTTTATAGATGATTTTTCTCGTAGATGTTGGATCTACTTCATGCAAAAGAAGGATCAAACCTTCTTGAAGTTTTGTGAGTTCAAAAATTTGGCAGAGAAAGAATCAGGGAAGAAAGTAAAGGCCTTACGGAGTGATAATGGCGGAGAGTATGTTTCCTAGCAGTTTAAGGACTTCTGTGGTTCAGAAGGAATTAAACGGGAACTCACGGCACCTCATAACCCAAAACAGAATGGGGTGGCCGAAAGGAAGAACAGATCTATTGTGGGCGCAGCTCAATCGATGTTGCATGACCAAGGCCTACCACTTCATCTGTGGATTGAGACATGCAATACAACAATATATCTTCAGAACAGAAGTCCTCATTGTATTTTGGGGATGAAGACACCTATGGAGGCTTTTTCGGGGAAGAGACCAGATGTGAGTCACTTCCGCATATTTGGATCACCAGTCTTCTTTCATGTGACCAAAGATGCTCGGAGGAAGCTAGACCCAACAACTGAGTTGGGAATACTTGTGGGGTACACGGATACACCTCACAACTATTGTGTGTTTCTACCTACCAGTCAGAGGACCGTAGTGTGCAAGGATCTAAAGTTCGATGAGCAGCGAGCCATGTGAGTGTCACTTGAGAGGGAGCTCAAGTTGCATGGTGATGATGAGGAACTATTAGTTCCTAAGGAGTAGGAGCCTCTTGATTATGCAGATCAGCCACATGCAGAGATTCCAGTAGTGGATATCACCACTACTGGAGATTCTTCTAGAGATGGGCAGAAATGCTCATGGGAAGCTTATAGATTGATGCAGGATGCGAGAGAGAATGTGGGGCAGCCATCCTCTTAGCGCAGACAGAGGAGATCTCCTGAGACATACACTAGCTACATGGCCCTGGTTGGGGAATGTGTAGCAACCGAGCCTTCTTCTTTTGTGGAGGCAGTGCAGCAGCCAGTTTGGGTTGATGTGATGGTAGAGGAGTATGATTCTATCATGCGGAACAGTGTGTGGGATGTTGTTCCTAGACTGGGGGACAAGTCAGTGGTTACTTCCTGATGGCTTTACAAGGTAAAGCAGGCAGCTGATGGTAGTATTGAGAAACACAAGGCAAGGTTTGTTGCCCGTGGTTTCTCATAGGTTGAGGGGGTTGACTATGATGAGACCTTTGCTCCTGTTGCAAGGTACTCATCGATTAGATAAATTATAGCACTATCAGCTCAGATGGGTTGGAAGATCCATCAGATGGATGTGAAGACAACATTCCTCAATGGGGATATTGAGGAAGAGGTATACATAGAGCAGCCAGAGGGATTTGAGACCATTAATCGTGAGTCACATGTGTGTCGGCTCAAGCAAGCATTGTATGGGCTGAATCAAGCACCCCGTGCTTGGTATACCAAGATCGACAGTTATTTCACCGGGTTGGTCTTCACCAAGAGTGAAGCAGATGCGAACCTCTACCACATCATTGTAGAAGGTAAGCTATTGATTTGTACTTTATGTCGATGATCTGAATTTGATAGGTGATGATCAGTTGATCAAGTCTTGCAAGGAGGACCTTGCAAGAGTGTTTGAGATGAAGGACATGGGCCTCATGCACTACTTTCTAGGCATGTAGGTGTGGCAGAGAGATGGGGAAGTATTTGTGTCTCAAGGAAAGTATGCCAATGAGATATTCAGGTGCTTCCACATGGAGATGTGCAAGCCCATGGAGACTCCTCTAGTAGGAAACTAGAAGAAGGAGGATGCTACTTTAGGTGAGGTAGTAACTGCTACTATTTATAGGCAACTTGTGGGTTCACCCATGTGTTTGGTGAACACATGACCGGATTTGTGCTTTGCGTGAACCAGCTGAGTCAAGCTATGGTTCAGCAACCCAAGTTATTTTGGAAGGTGACAAAGCATGTGTTGAAATATCTCAGAGGCACTACAAAGTATGGATTATGGTACAGGTGGATAGAGGGAGTGAAGCTCCAAGGATTCACAAATGCAGATTGGGTAGGTAGTCCTTCAGACAGGAAGAGCACTTCTAGAGGAATCTTCAACCTTCGGTCAGCTACGGTTTCTTGGTATAGCAGGAAACAGAGATTAGTTGCACTTAGCACAACGGAGGCAGAGTATATGGAAGCTAGTCAAGCTGCATGTGAGGCCATCTAGATGCGGAAGATTCTAGTGGGATTGTTTGGTCAGATGATGGATCCTACAGTGATATATTGTGATAATCAGAGTTGCATTAAACTCTTTGAGAATCTAGTGTTTCATGACAGATCCAAGCATATAGATATCCGCTATCATCATCTACAGGATTGTGTGGTCAAGAGGATCATGATGTTGCAGTATATTTCGACCGAGGAACATGATGCAAATATTTTGACAAAGGCATTGTCAAAAGGCAAGTTTGAGTTCCACAGAGACAGGATCGGAGTTGCTGATAATCCCTTTCTTGTTGGGAGGGAGTGTTGAAAAGTGTGCAACAAGAAATGCTAAATTTAGAATGTGCTAAAAATAGGACTCCTAAAAATAGCATGTCTAAAAATAGCAGTTTGGCTAGGGAGGTCATTGGCCACCTTGGGTGAGAGGTGAAACTACTAAAAATAGCAAGTTCTAAAAATAGCATTTCTGAGTCCCTTCCTATTTTTAGCAGTCCCTGGTCTAACTATAGGAAGTAAAAATGAATTTGGTCTTACTAGCAGTTTAAAATATTAATTAATTAATCTCCACGAGTTAATTAGTTATGGAAAATTAAACCTGAAGTCTTTGTGAGATCATGCAATTATTTTCTCTCTTGATTTAGGAATTTATCCCTTGATTAAAGGAGATAAGGTTCAGTTCTATATTGAGAGAATCAGTTGACTTAGTTCTAACTAGTCAAGTCCAGTTAGATTATTTAACAAGTTGTTAAATTTTCTATATTCAGTTTTTTAATGCTTGCATGCATGTGAAAATTGATAACTGAGTATTTTCTCATGGATAACTGATGCATGGAAGCTCAAACAAAGACCCAGTTGAGATCAGATGAGGGACAATGTACTATCAGATGCTAGGATATTTCTAGTAAGTATTCCTTGCATGAGGAAGAAATCAATTTTCTTCTATGACTATGTAGGTGGACTTGAGGTGGCAGCAAGTATGATTAGGCCAATTTTCAGCCTATATAATGAGGCCTAGGTAGTCCATGATTTTCATCTTCTGATTACAGAGAGAGCAGGATAGCTATTGAGTTGATTCTTTTTGTATGTTGTTGAGGATCTACACTTGATTGATAATATAGTGTTGGGGCTTTATGCTAGTGCTTTCCCCAGTGACATATCTTGTGTTATGTGTGATTATTTATCTTGATCAATTATATGTGTTTATGCTTGATGATGCTCATGAAATCGATTTTTCTTTCGCTTAATGTTTTGTAGAACTAGATCAAGTATTATGCTTTAGGACATTGCATATATCAGTTTGATCTACAGGTGAAATTTCTACACTTCGTATCTAAGAAAGAGAGTTTGAGGGGGTTTGAAATTACTAGCAGTAAATTCTAAAGAGGCAGCTATCCTATTTCACTCTCTGGGCAAGAACTCGATAATGAAATCTGGGAAAATGTTTTTCACCAAATCCCATACTTCATTCCTATAAGACTTCAATCTTGGGTGTTTTGTTTGACATTGATTTTTTACTTGCTTCACCAACTGTTTTGAGTTCCCATGCACATACAAGCAACTAATGTTAAAGTTTTTGGCAGGTTTCAAACCCAACAATAATGCTTCATATTCAACTACATTGTTCATGGCCTAAAATTCCAATTTGAAAGAAAAAAGTCTAAAATTACCTTCTAGGGATACCAACAACATGCCTGCTCCATTTCTTTCCCTTGAATAAGCACCATTGAAATATAATTTCCATACCTAACCATGTTTAAGTATTTTTTTACCCATCTAGGTAGGAAATTCCAGCTTGGTATCTCACATGATTTGATCATCTTCTTCTAATAACAGACAAGAAAAATTTTCCTCCTTACCATGCACAGGAGCATTGCTTGAGTAGTTTTACTTTGTAACCGTCTTCACAAATATGGATTCCATGTATAATCAGTGCTCCTATCCACCAAACACTCTAATGGTAGCATATGTTAGATCTAGTTTTATGGAACCCCCAATTTTCATCCCCCATGACCTGGACAAAAGCATTCCAAATCTTGGAGGAATGTCAACAACTACAATATCCATTACTACACTTTTTGCTAGGATTTGAGGCAAATTAACCACTAGATCCTTAATAATTCCTAAGAAATTTACTCTTTTGGAATCAAAGGATTATAAATATTTGTATGGTTTTTTATCTGTAGTCCCAACTATTCCATCACAGATAGTGGCATTAAGTTATGATATGCTCCTGTGTCAAGCATATAGGCAGATCATGTATAACCAAGGTGACGTAAAATGGAGGAGTGGAAGGGTCAAGCTCCTCCACATGTGGTCCAATACAACCATGGGCCTTTCTTCTTATAGGTTAAGGCTATCATGAAGGAGGGTAGTGGTGGGTGAGCTCATAAACTAAGAGACTTGAGAATTATAACTTGGTTGTTTCAATAATTCGGTCAAAGGGAAAACTGTCTTGACTTTATCTAGCTATTTTTGAAGATTGAAGGTGGAGGGATTCCTATCAATGTTCACAAAATCAACAGGTTATTTTCCCTCATTACATATTGGCTTTATTTGTGGTGGAAATTTATTCATTTTGGGGGCTCCAGACTCATTGGGAATGGGATTGGAGGAATCGTTTTTGCTAGGTGGGACAAGGTTGAGTGGTTTATTCGCTCGATATGCTAGCTTATGGGGACTTGGGTGGAGAGTTTCCTCATTCTGATCCTGCACCTTAGACGTTTTCCTACATGACCTGAGATCATATTTCCTATGTAACTGGGATTGCATGAAGTCGACAAACTGTTTACAATAATTACCTATCTCATCATCATCCACATTAGGGGAATTTTGAGGTCTAAAATGGGCCTCCTAAGGAAAATGTACAACCAAAATAAACTTTATAAGAACCAATAGGATTCAAGATGATGATGTCAACCATGGGGGATGATTCACCATTTTTGGAGTAAAAAAGTAAAAATATTAAAAAATAATAAAATAATAAAACTACTTTTCAACTCATATTTTCAACTTATCTTGCTAAGGTTTTACTCAAATTTTGAGCGGGAGTAATCATTGGATGAAAATTTTAATTCCTCATCCAAGGAGTACCCATGTTGCATTCTTTTTATGGACCTTGCTACATGAAAAATGAGAAATACATGAACAAACATGATTGCAATCACATTTTTCATGTATTTCTCATTTTTCGTGTAGCAGGGTCTATCGAAAGTATGCAACATGGTTACTCCTTAGATGAGGAATCAAATTTTACATCCAACGAGTGCTGCCACTCGAAATTTGAGTAAACCAATAGTGAGATAAGTTGAAAACATGAGTTGAAAAAAATAGTTTTTTCCTTTTTCCCTCTAAAATTTGATATTGTAATCTAATCTTACTTTATTATTTCTACTATTATTTTATAATTTCCTTAGGAGGTCCATTTTAGACCTCAAAAATCCCATAGTAGTGGGGCATTCAAATCATCTCCTTCTCCTTCATGTGCTTATATTTCATTTTGTCCCTCAGAAAGAGAAGACAACTGGTTTTCTTGAACCTCTATAGCTTCTTAAACATTCTCCTCAATATCATATTCTAAATACAAAAGACACTGAATATGATCTTCTTGATCCTTTATCTCCCTTTGTAATAACTACAAGGGTGACCACCTATATTGGGGATTAAAATTTTTGTTAGGAGTTGGTTGACTTTGTTGAGGGGGTTTTTTGTTTTCAAACTCTAGTTTTATGTATTTTTTAGACAAATTCCTCATTATATTGTTCATCTCATCTAATTTTTTTTCTTAGGGTAACTTTACATAGCCCGAAGAATTGACTTCTTCCTTTTTCATCCTACTATCACCATATTCAACCTTCCCTTTCCATTTTCCAGTGGAGGTGAAATTTGCTTCAACTTCCAGGGCATCTATTTGAGAGTAAACCCAAACTATGGTTCAAAGGCTTTGACAAGAAGAACTTTGGAAGCAGCTTGTGGAGGTTTAATTTCAATACGAAGTCTGTTATATAACTTATTAAATACCTTTTTAAATTCTGAGACATCCTCGTTCTGTTTTTTCTTCATTGCATTGAATTCTCTAAGAATATAAGCATGATCCATTTTCTCCCCCTATTTCTGCATGAAAGAGTTCTCTATCTCATCCCAGGTATTAATTGAAACATTTGGTAGAATCTTGAAATTTTTCCTGGACTCTCCATCCAAAGACTAAACAAAGGGTCTTTGTACTACATCTAGATGTTCTACATTCAAATTCTTAGCAAATGCACATAAGGTTTCTATGTGCTTTTGGGATGAGATATCAACCTCTCTAGTGACACTTGGAAAGAGTTTAAGGTAATATTGTGGCATCCCATTCAGGGGTTGTTGAAAAGTGAGTGGAGCATATTTATTAAGTAGAAAACTATGGAAAAGCATGTTTTTCAATGGAGATGGTAGACAATTTACCACAGGGCCTAGTTGAGGAGCCATATGGATTGTGGCTATATGGAGCTAAGATGAAATGTTACTAGTGCTCTGAGTCACCCTAATAATAAGGATATATTTGACCTCTTCAACTTCTGGAAAGGTATGGAATGTGAAAGGAGGTGAATTGACAGAAGCTTCTTCAGATTTGACTCTTGAGGAAAATGAGGTAAATAATGGGCAACATTCTTCTCAACATTCCAAAACTTTGGAAGAGGACTCAAACTAGTTTATCTCAACCTTTTGAGAGGTAGATTTTGACACCTCAAGAAATGAGATCACAGGATTTAGAGTAATGGGAGTCCTCTCTTTCCAAATCCTCCTGGATATAAATTTTTACGGTTGAATATAGGTGGAGATTTCTATTGAGAAGTGTCAAAACAAGTATGGGCCTTTTGAAATCCAGGGTGATCAATCGAAAATTTAAATGGTGGAGCTGCCAAGGTGAGAGATATTCAACGCACACCCCCTTTTTCTCACCTAACCAAGGGGTGTACAAGTGTCATACCCAGGGAAAATATTCTGGTTCGATCCTCGATGATGACATCAAAAGATGTTGTATCTCCTAGATACAACCCTCAGGTTGAGGAGAGGTCAGTGCCTAGGACATCTTAAAAGTGTTTGTATGATTTGCATAAATTGTTCACTTACATTCAACATTGAACACATTTTTTAAAATAGAATTGGTTCAGAATCTCTTTCAAGGGGGTAGATGCAATTGATATAAAAGAAAACTCATAAAAGAATTAATATCAAGATTTGGTGGCTAACTTATAGAAGCACATAGTTTGTTGGTCATTGTAGCAAGTGTGAAAGAAGAATATGAAGAAAAGAAATCAAATTAAATAGGCTTAGCATAGAATCCAGTGCATCAGACTTCAGTAAGAAACTAATAAAAAAAACATTGAAATGATATATTAGATTAAATGGAGAGTATATTAAGCACATTATATTTTATTAGTCATAGGCATCTCAGATCAAATTTATACATAGATGAATCCATGATTTCATAAAAATACACCCAACATCTACTATTACATGTCATATGAGAAGAAAACAAAAAAAAATGGAACGAACACCGAAAATAATACATACTACAACCTTATGTAATCCGGAATCACCACAATTGTTTATTAATTTGTCGATAGAGCATAGATTTTCCATTTCTCCATTAACAATTCCAGAGCTTCTTTGAAACCCTTCAAAATGTATCATAATTTTTTTTTTATAGGGTCTCAAGATGAGTACCCCCTTACAAAATATTCTTTATTGATATCCTAATGATTCATCAAAACAAAAATGGTGCGAGCGTGTAACTTTCACAACTGTACTAACTAAATCCTAACTAACTTGAGTTAATTTCTTGAAATTGAATATTTGAGAAAACATAAAACAATAAAGTGTCATGATTGACATGATCAGAAAAAACTTTATCTCTGTTGGCAAGGTTCTATAGGAAGAGTTGTTGGGTCGATGATCTGGAGTTAAGGAGGGTTGATGAACTGATCACATTTTTTCCATAGTGTTGGGATTGGTAGAGTAGAGTGAAAGAAACTTTTATAGGCTATATTAAGACCTGTGATCCCTAAATAATTTGGCCTGGTGCAAAATAAAGTCTTCACCTGCCATAACAGCTGGAAATATCTCCTTAGATAGCTCACTATTTTCTTTGTCTTTAAGGAGGAGGTCTTATCATGGGAGGGATCAAATATTCTTGTATCCTCTACAAGAATCTGATTTTAATTATCCCATGGGATGAATCCTGCTACGAGGTCCCAACAACTCGAAAGTCCAGCTCTAACCCTCTGCTCGAATTCTAATTCAAATGCAACAACATCCTTTAACATATTTTATAGACGTTTGCCGGCCTTACCCTTGGCTGCTTCCTTCTAGATCATCTTGGAGGCCTATAATATTGCAGTGATTCAGTCTACCATGTCTATAGACCTGAAATAACTTAGTGGTTTTTCATTGACATACTGAATGAATCTTTTAGTTGTCTCAGAATTATTCTCATCCTCCTCCTTGGCATATAGGATAAAGAACCCACAGTCCTTGATTGCAACTTTTTTCTTTGCCACAACGCTTAGATATTCCTAGTTAATCTTCATCTCTATTATTAGCTCATCCCATATCAGCTGTTTGGCCTGGAAGAGGGACATTCTACATTTTAGCTTGTCTTTTAGTTTAGTAATTTCTTGGTTTGCTGCTTATAGATTTTTTTTTGATTGATTTTTCTTTTGTCTTGGAAGTATCCAGTCATTTCTCCTTTTTCCTAAGGGAAAGATTGGAATTTTCTAAATCCATTTGTACCTTCTTGAGCTCTCCTTATGAGAGTTGCATCTCGGTGAGGGTCTTACTGAGTTATTCTACATGATTTTAAGGATTCTCTAGAACAAGAACTACACAAATATGAGAGTTAATTTGTTGTTGGAGCTCTACTACTGATCCAAACGTAAAAAACAACAAAAAAATCATAGATATAACCATAAATACGGAGATGTAGTAGAAATAACACTTCATTTCATTAATATCAAATATTGAAATATACTTACAAACAAAATGGAAATAAACTAGCTCGGGTGATCGTAGCTTATCTCTAAGAAGAGATGTGGTAGCTACATGCCTCTGAATTTTGTTACAATGAGGCTAGAAGGCCTATTTATTATTGAGAAACAATGGAAAACCATAAACATCCAAAAACCTAATCTTAGGAGATGAAGCACCAAAACTATGGGCCTCGTTTGGGTAAATTGGTACATCAACTTCCTGTGGTTGTAGCATACAATCATTGTTTGACATGCACAATGCCTCGTTAGAAATATCTATCCAAGGAATACCAATTTTGAATTTAAACATGAATCAAATTTGTAAGTTCGCTCGGTTTTCCAAAAAAAGTCATTTAGGGCTTCAAAATGGCTCCGAAAGTTCAGGACCAAAAAAGCCACCAAAAATAGTAAACTATGCTACAATGAAGGAAACTAAAAAACTGAAAGAGCCAGTGTTGGGGGTCCAAGTGGAATAGGTGGGTGGCCACCAATATCCAATTGGATCAGTCCTCCCCCATTACGAAGAAATGGTCCCCATTATGTTGAGTGCCCACATGATAAGGGGATACTTTTGCTCAACTTGGTCCCTAGTGAGCCACTTGCCTTGGTGTAGGAGTTGGCCAGATTTGAGAATCCGATATAGTTGGATCTTCTACTGGAAAATATTATTGATATGTGTGTCCATGATCTGATTAGTTGTGGTCTATTCAAAGCAGTCTGGGTTTAGCTATGTTGGTATGAGTTCTTCTGCATTGTCGGATGGTCCAACAATGGTGGAAAGTATGGCTAAAGGCCGTCTACATTGAACACTGGGTATAGACTAAGGAACAATGGAATGTTTATCTTGAAGGCATTGTCCCTTTCAGCCTTGGTGATGGTATATGGCCCATATTAGAGTGGGCGAAGCTTGCAGTGGGGTCCAGCGAGGCTCTCCTTCTACAAATGCAACCAAACTTTGTCACCCACCTGGAACTTGTGCGACACCCGATGCTAATCATGGTGCTACTTGTACTTAGCATTGGCCCTGTCTAATATATCATGAACCTTCTAGTGGATGTGTTGAATGCACTCAGTGAAGCTATTAGCCCTGTCGGTTTTAGACTGGACATGATCCAAATCTGCCTAAGTAGCTGCAAATGGTATGGCCACATCAATGGGACATAATGGCTGAAATCCCAGCCCTACCTTAAAGGGGTTGTGGCCCATTGAGACGTGGAGAGATTTTTTGTAGGTGTGCTGGAAATAGGGGAGGGTTTCATCCCATGTGCATGGATTCTTTGAGTTGTACATGCGCAAAATGTGTATGATCATACTATTTACAACCTCTGTTTGGCCATCAATTTGGGGATGGAAAGCTGTGGACTTAGTGATTTTGGTATCCAACATCAACCAAAGACTTAACCAAAATGCACTTAAGAATCTGTTGTTCCGATATGAAACAATGGACTATGGTATCCCAAAGTGTACCGACACTCGCTCAAAGAATAGCTTAGCAGTGGCCTCTGCTCTAATACTCTTCTTGTAGGCCACCATAATGGCCATCTTAGAGAATCTATCAATGAACATGAAAATGCAGTTATTGTCGTTCTTAGTAGAAGGAAGGCTCGACATGTAATCCATGGATATGGATTCCCAAGGTCGAATAGGAGTAGGCAGAGGAGTATATATGCATTACTTTTTGATGGTTGATTTGGCAATGGCACAGGTAGTGCAGGATTTAATGTACCTCCCAACATCCAGATGAAGGTTCGGCCAATAAAAATAATTTTACAGTACTACCACTATTTTCTCTACTCCGAAGTGTCCAACGTCCCAACTATAGTGCATCTCCCAAAAATCTTGGCGTGCTCACTTGAAGGAAAACAGAAGTGTCGTCCAGGTGAAAATTTGGAACTTTCTTACCTTCCAAGAGTGCTTGGTATGTGTTGACAAATTCTAGATCACTGTCGTTAAGACACGACCACCTTGAAGTATCATGCCCACCGGAGTCGAGCACAGTGATCAGCACCATAACTAGTGGTTGGATGAGGTAGTCTACAACATTATTGGTGTTTCCCTTCTTTTATGTAATTTTCAAATGGAATTGTTGCATGTATGTGGACCATTTCTGATGGCAATCATTTTGAAACTTCCCTTGTGTCTATATGAACTACAAGGGTCAGTGTTTTGTGTGGATAACCATTTCCTTCCCCAGAAAGTAATGCTTCCATTGAAGACATTCCTACACAATGGAATACATTTCTTTGTCATAGGTGGGATACTTTTGGACTGTGTCTAAAAGTGTCTCACTGTGGTAAGCCACTAGATTTCCTTGCTGAGTAAGAACTGCACCAATAGCATTGTCAGAGGCATCTATCTCAATCTCAAATGGTTGCTACACGCTTGGTAATTTGAGCACTAGTGCAAAGTAGAGGCACTACTACAACTCGGGAAATGCCTTCTATTGGGTTTCAGACCAAAACAAATTTTCTTTTGCTCTGCCTTTGGTGACTTGACTTAAAGGCGAAGTGATATGAGAGAACCCCAACACGAACTTGTGGTTGAAATTTACAAGGCCTAGAAATTTGTGGAACTCTGTTAGAGTGGTTGGGGATGGCCAATACCGAATGTATTATATCTTGGCTAGGTCCACATTAAAACCAAACTCATAAATGATGTACCCCAGATATTGAACCTGGGTCATACCAACAATGCATTTCTCTAGATTGGCACACAAATTATGTTGTCAAAGGGTTTGGAGGACCTGTCGAATATGGTGGAGGTGCTCTTCCCAACTCTAGATGAATATCAAGATGTCATCTAAATACACCACCATGAATGCATTGGCAAAGGGTCACAAGATGTCATCCATTAATGTCATGAAGGTTATGAGGGATTTCGTCAACCCGAAAGGCATGACCAACCATTCGAAAAGGCCCTACTGGGATTTGAAGGCAATCTTCCACACATTAGAGGGTTCAATAGGCACCTAGTGATAATCAGAATTCAAGTAAACCTTGCTAAAATATTTGGCCGCCTTGAGTTGGTCGAAAAGGTCATCAATCAGTGGGATTGGGTACTTATTCCAGACATTGATCTTGTTTAATGTCCGATAGTGAATACCGAGTCTCCAGGTCCCGTCCTTCTTTTGTATCAATACAATCGGGCTCTCACAGGGTGATGAGCTTGGCCTGATGTGCCCTTTCTGCAATAGCTCCCGAATCTACCTCTTCATCTCATCGTTCTCCAGAATAGTGTCGATAGATTGGTCCATTTGGTAGCGGCGTGCCTGGGGTCAAATCGATGGAGTGCTTGACCTGACAGTGTAGAGGTACCCCAATAGGTGAGGCAAAAATTTTCATGTACTTCTTTGTGACCATATCCATCTGCTGTTGTTGTGTAGAGGAGCATGTTTAGAAGTCATGGTCACAATCTTCTTCTTTCCCTGAGGGTGAATCATAAGAAAAACAAATTTTCTAGTCTACGAAATGATCTTACTGCATTTATTTATAGAGATCAAAGACATGGTGGTAGGCAGGGCTACCTACGGTATCCTATACAACTTATTTCCCAAATTAGTAATCACAGAGAAAGGTCTAGACTCATATACAACATGTTGTTTCCACAAGTATGGTTGTCCTAATAATACATCACAAAATTCAAGAGGAGAAACATCACACAGTACCTCATCCATGAAGGGCTTGATGCTGTAGTGGAGGCGACACTGCTAGCTGACATGGAGATCTCATCCTTGGTGAAGCCACCTGATGGTGTACATCAGTAGATGTGTTGTAGTTAATAGACCCAGACGCTTCATGACCTCTACTGAAATGAGGTTATTTTGTCTCCCATTGTCCACAATGAATTGTAGCGGAGAACCCTTCACCCACATCTGTGAGTGGAAGATGCATGCCCCCTCCTCTAGATCTTTAGGTTCATTCTTTTGGATCTTGGTGGTGGCCATAGTGGCACTAGGCTCCATGTCAATCATATTCTTCCCTTTGTCATTCCCCTTGTTCGGGTTCTGACATAGATTCAAGACATGCATCTGATTCAGAATCCTTCATCTCGGCCACCAATGACTAGTTGGCATGACACTCACTTGTGCTTTGAGTTGAGCTCTTATGGAACTCAAACCATTTTCCTGTGTCCTTCTTTGTCTTCGGGGTGTTTTAAGATATAACAGTGATTACCCCTTTCTAGGTAGGGTGGTCAACTTCCCTCCAGGGGTTGGGACAATCATGGATTCCTGAATGATAAAGGAGGATCATCTAGGGCCTATGGAACCAGGATGATGGCGAATGATTGGGGTAGAGCTCATGTAATGGATTTTTCCCACGTGCTAATTATTTTTGTCCCGACCATCTTTTGCATTTTGTGGTATAGTTTTCTGTTAAATGTAGCAATTTATGCTTTTCAGTTTTTCTTTCAATTGCTTCAACCTCTGGGGCATCATTCTAGGCCTAACCCAAGGTGGGGGTAAGGGGATAGGGAGGCTAGCCCTATGTGGACCTAAAATGGGTATGTGGACCCAAGTGGGAGAAAAGATGAATGGGGGTAGAGTGAGTGGAAAGGGAGTTATATGTGTGGATAAAGAAGTAGGACTATGCACTTAAAATTGGGGTTTCCCAAGTAGTAACACCCTAGAAAAAAAGGGTCAATAAATGAGATCCCATGGGATTAAGATCCAAGGGTAGCAACCAAAAGAGATCAAGGGGAAAAGAGAACAAACTAATCCCTCTCTTTCCTCCAAATCCCCCCATCAATCCATACCTAGAAGTATCCATGATTAGTAAACCCAACACTCAATTACAAAATTACAAGACATACCTTCAAATTCAGGAGCCCACCTTCAAACATACAATCAATATAGGTGGGTGAGGGACCACATGGCTGGCTTGGGTGGGAGATAAATTTCACAATAGCTAGTAGGAGGCATCAAGGGGCTACCAGTTGAGGCTCATCATGGATAAAAATTTCTTCTAGGGATATCAACCACGAAATGGTGGGTAACAGGTAGTAGGGGTCCAATATAATCCTTGTTAACTTCTTTTCAAATGTATCTTTGTTCTGCTGTGAAATTTCATTTCAGAACCTCTCATTGAGTTTTAGGAAGTGACCTAAGCTCTAGGCCTGAAAAACTAGCACAAATATTAGAGTTGTAGGGACAACACTGGGGAAAAAGGTCCCCAAAATATTTCTTTCCCTTGTCGTGGGAGCTTTTGGAGACTACTAGAAGCACCCTTTTCAATATCAAGGGAGTGTTTAGAGGTTTGATGCACTAAAACTTCAATTGTTCTCAGGGGCTAGTTACCTGAGTGGTTGGGATAGCTCCTAGGAATTGTGTCATTGATGTGGAAGGTCTGTGTGGTGTGTTTCCATAAATTCCACTTCCTTAAGATGAATTAGGAGGTTGAATCCCATTATAGTGGGCTCTCATCGCATATTTAGCCTAGTTGGTCAGTTACTTGGGTAGATGTGGGATGAGGGTGTTACAAAGTAGTATCAGAGCAGGTTACACTATCTTTAGGTCATACCTGATAACATAGAGTGGTATCAGAGCGGGTTGCACGCTCTTTGGGTCATATATGATAACACAGAGTGGTATCAGAGTGGGTTGCACTCTCTTTGAGTGATATATGATACTACATAGTGGTATCATCTATGGTTCACCCCTCATACTAGATGGGTTGTGTGTTGTCATGCATGAATGTAGGTTGTATATGAGCTTGTTGTGTATGCATGGTGGTGGTCATTGTTATCATTGTGTCGCCATGTGGAAGTTGATGATGTTTTTGTTGGGATGTTTTTGCCATGAATTCATGTCAATTGTATATGAATTTTTTAAGCATGTCAGTGTCTATATGTTGTCATGCATGCATTATTATGGGCATGGTTTCCATGCATGATGTTGTTGTAGGAATTTAATGTCATCATGATGTAGTTGTTATGTTATGATTCTAATGTGTTGACTGAGGTGAAGCTAGAGATGCAGACCATCAGAGTGAGGTTGCAACACTATACTTTGAGGTAAGAGAAGATCATCATACAGGCATTGTATGTTTGGAATGCACGTATGTGGTTAATGTTTGTTATAAGCATTAGAGTTTCATATATTCTTTCCATTCTATTATTATCATGGTTACATGTATGATAGATGTTAGCTAATCAATGTGATCATATGTACATGCTTTGGTTAGTCATGAAGGGTAGTATATTGTTGTTATATGCATTATGGTTATTTATGTGCCTTTAATTCTATTGATGTTAAGGTTACATACATGATAGATGCAAGTTGATTAGTGTAGTCATATGCACATGTGGCAGATAGTCATGAATGATAGTAACCTGTTGTTGTATGCATTACAATTATATGCCTAATGATTATGGTCATTGTAGATGAGGTGTTGATGTTATTATGGTTTGTGCTAATTTGGATTGACCTATGTAGATTATCATGGTTATGACATTTAGGTATGAGTTAATATATTGTGATACTATTTCATACTAATTTAGACTTACGGTGCATATGTGATTGTTATGCATGAATGAAATTTTTTTTATGAGTTTATGATGCGAACATGGTAACTAATTACTGTTATGGATATCATGACCTTATTTATGGTTGAGTTGATATATTTTGAAGTTACGTCATGCTAATCTAGCTTGATTGTGTAGACAAGATAGCCTCCCCTAAGATACAGTAACGTATGAGTTTTCTTATTGTCATCTATTTGGTGTTTGAGTGTTTGGTGTTTATTATGTCATCTAGTTGATTTATCTAACATGGTACATTTATAGTTTGTTTGAATTTTTGATTAATTCCATGATATAGGTATGTGTCTGTAAGATTGCATGAAGAAATGATCTTGTTTTAATATGGTCATACTAACACATATGTGTTTGGACAACTGATATGTACATGAGTGTAACATTATGTATTATGAATGATGAATGTGAGTTGATTTTGATTATGACATAGTTGTTAGACTTGGTGAAGGTTGATTTCCAAGCAATAGATATGTTGCCTTGATATTTGGAACATGTGATCGACATGTGTGAACAGTTGCAGGAAACATGCTTGGTATTAGCATGACAAGGTAATAGTTGATTTGTTTATATAACTATCCATTGGGTGATGTGACAGTACATAGTAAGACTCAGTTGTAGCAAGGTAAAGGTAAAAGAAAGGAATTGAGTGAGCATTCATTTGGCTATGTTTGGAAACCACAATTCCAAACTAATGAGTGCTTTACATATGGTAAGCCTTCTTAACCCTAATTTGTCTAAAATTATGTGGATATGTGTTATATTCATGGACATGTATTTGATAGGTATAACAACTGGTGTCTAGTTATAGCTAGATCTGTCAAGGGAATTGAAGTCCCTTGATACATGACACATATGTGTTCAACTACAAGGCAACATGCTTGGCATAACAAGGTAAGCTAACTGGTATATTTTTATATTTATTTATACACTGACAATTATGTGTTTATGGTAGTTGATGTAGGGAGTTGTATGGAAAAGGAGACTGCCATGAAGTCATGATGAAGGCTTAGCTTGGGATTTCCCTTGGAGGCTTTGGGAACCACGGGGGATTGAGTTTTGGTATTTGTTTCTAGTCTTGTGCTTTTGGTCTTTTTTATTTTTTATGCTTCATTGCAGCTCTGCTTGCATTTGGTGTATGGCCATACTGATTTGTTTGTGGTGTCGTATTGTTATTGGTTTTCATGCTTTTCTCTTGCTTGCTTCTTGGTATTGCCTTTTATGTTTTGATACACTTTGTCGGAGCCCTGGGGAAAAATCAAATTTGTGATTTTCCTGAACGACTTGGAGTCGTTGAGAGACCCTTGTAAAAGGGTCCTGCATGTTGCATACATTAAGCTTTGGGGGCTTGCGGTTCTTACTGGAGCAACATACGACCACAGGGTGACTCACACTCCCCTGGTGTTGCACACTGGGATAAGATGATTCACTCTCTTGTGGGACAGGATGATTCACTCTCCTGTGGACAGGACGATTCGCTCTCCTGTGTAGCAGGATGATTAGTTCTCCTATGAGGTCTGGATGATGTGTTCTCCATGACGATTATGTAGCAGGATGATTATTTCTCCTGTGAGGTCTGGATGATGTGTTCTCCATGACGACTATGTAACAGGATGATTCGTTCTCCTGTGAGGTTTGGATGATGTGTTCTCCATGACGATTATGTAGCAGGAGGATTAGCTCTCTTGTGAGGCCTAGATGATGTGTTCTCCATGGCGATTGTGTAGCAGGATGATAAGTTCTCTTGTGAGGATAGGATTGATTAAGTTTTCTGGTTGAGGCATTCTACCCATGCAGTCTAGGACTCATGGGAAGTACCTCTCATCTGATCAATGAGTAGGGAAATGAGGATAGGGAGCATAGTGGTACTGATGGACGCATCGTTGTATCTACTGTAATCCCTATGCTAGGATGACCTTCATTGATCTGGGATCAATGATACTGGTCTGGGACTAGTGGTAGGAGTTGTACCCACTATGACACTGACTTCGGGTCAATTAAGGACTGGTCTGGGACCAATGGTACACACTCTGAGGCTAACTTTGAGTCAGTGGAGGATGGTATGACACATCCTCGTGACCTTCATTGATCTGGAATCAATGATACTGGTCTTGGACCAGCTGTAGGAGTTGTACCTACTATGACGCTGACTTCGAGTCGGTTGAGACTGGTCTGGGACCAGTGGTACATACTCTGAGACTGAATTTAGATTAGTGAAGGACTGGTCTAGGACCAGTGAGAGTGGTACATACTATGACGCTGACTTCGGGTCGATTGAGACTGGTCTAGGAGGAGTGGTACACACTCTGAGACTGATGATACTGGTCTGGGACCAGTGGTAGGAGTGTTACCCACTATGACGCTAACTTTGGGTCGGTTGAGACTAGTCTGAGACCAGTGGTATGCACTCTAAGATTGACTTCAGGTTAGTGGAGAATGGTATGAGACATTCTTGATCAATTCTTCTTCTTCATAGTTCAGCAGAGCTAAGTTGAGTAGACCAGAGCCAACAGAGCTGAGCAAAGCTAACAGAGCCAGCAGAGTAGAGCAAAGCTGAGCATAGCCAGCAGAGCTAATCATAGCAGAGCTGAGCAGAGCAGAGCTGAGAAAAGCCAGCAGAGCTGAACAGAGTAGAGCTGAGAAAAGCCAGCAGAGCCAGTAGAGTTGACCAGAGCCAGCAGAGCAGAACAGAGCTTAGCAGAGCTAGCAGAGCTGAGCAAGCGCTGAGTGGAGCTGGGCAAAGAAAATTAGGACACTTATGGCAGAGATAGTACATCCGGACATATGGATCAATAGATGGAGTTCTCCCTAGTTGAGAGGGAGTGTTAAAATTGGCAACTAGGGCCAAACTACATGTGGGTCAGCTTATTTATGGCAGTTGATATTCTTATTGGATCCCTCTCATCGAGAGGTGTAGGATTGATCTAAATATCATCCGATTCTGATAAGTATTTATGGAGATATGAATTAATTTTGATTATGGAATTATTATCAAGCCAACTAACAACTTATGTAGGCTCAAGAAGCACAAACGTCATGTCTATTCAACCTATACATTTTTGGTATAAATAGAAGAGGATTTGATGTCATTTGTGACACACATTCTTGAGGTGATCTCCTCCTATCCATGTCTTAGGTTTTTGGAAGAGTGAGACACCAAGAGTAATATGTTACCCTAATGGTGATGCCCTAGCCACAGGTTGATCTAGGCAGCAATCAGAGCTCACTGTTTTGGATTCTAAGTTGCTGGTAGAGGGGTCGAGATCTCTTGGAGGAAGGCCGAGTTTGATGGGAAGTATTGTGGATCTATTTGAGGGCTAGAAGAGGGTTGTCTTGGTGGGTTGTTGGAGGGACACAGCCAGTTGAGGTCGGTTGCAGGCATGGCCTCCCAAAATAGGGTTGCGTTGAGTTGTTAAGGGCTGCCATATGCCCAGAACAACAACTCACAAAAAAGGCTTTACTTCTTGCCTAGACCACAATAAATTCAAGGCTGATTTGTGGGTTGAATGAAGGGTTGTTGCAGCAAAAGCAAGCCCTAACCAGTCACAATAAAAGACAACAGGTGCAGAAGACTTGGAGGGCAGCGTGTGGAGAAAGCGTTGGGTCATAGTTCATGACCAGACTTGGATCAGTTTAATGGGCAGCATGATGTATATGGGAAGCATGATGTATGGGAAACATGATGTATATGGGTAGCATGATGAATGAGATCATGTGCATGAGCAGCATCATGATAAAATGAAAGCATGATATATGAGTAGCATGATGTATAATATATATGGGAAGCATGATGTATGGGCAGCATGATGAATGAGATCATGTGTATGAGCAACATCATGATAAAATGAAAGCATGATATATGAGCAACATGATGCATAATATATATGGGCAGCATGATGAATATGGGTATCATGATGTATGACAACACAATGATACATGGAGCATGAACAACATCATGATGAATGTAATCATAAGAATGGGCTTCTTGATGATGAATGAGACCATGGAAGATGCAAGCAGCTCAGTCATCTAGATCCAACACTGTGATGGGGCAGCATGGTGCTACACAGTAAGGTGCAGAAAATGGACGAGATGCAATACTATGATAGGTGAAGGAGACACCTTAGAGGATCAGTTGAAGCAATATGTCTTCACTTGATCTCATGCAGATATCAAAATTCAAAGTGTTGACTTCTATTGTAAATGTACTATCTGTCTCTCTCTCTTTCTCTGCTGAACTTTGAAGAACGTAAAAGAAGAATTGATCAAGGGTTTCCCCACATTGTGGGGTTTGTCCCTGGCTGGCGCCACATCTTATGTCCTCTTGTCTTGGCTTGTCTTCTGCGATTTATATTTATGTTCTATCTGCAGTTTACTTCAATGCTGATGTGATTGCTAATCTAGAAAAGATAATGAGCTAACTGTAAAAATTGAAATAAATTTCTCTAGCATAGAACATACCTAAAATTAACACAATGTTTCTCTTCTTCTCTTCTTCTTTACTTTCTTCTATCTTATTTTCCAATAGGTTTATGCCCAAGGCCTGGAAGTTAGCCTCAGACAATATTTTAGCTAATACCCACCCCTTGATCAAATTGGTGGGTTTGATATCCATATCATATTCTTGAATCTTGGCAATCCACTTTCCTCTATTTCCTTCACTATTGCTATGGGGTAAAATGCACAACCGTGACAAAGTTGCATACATGTTCATAAACAATAACTAACTATCAAAGTAAGAGAAGGAGATTACCTCAAGCTTCCATGTAGATTTGCTGAAGAGCACAATGCAACTAGGTGGAAGTCCCCTGAGTCGGCTTCAGATCAAGTCCTACACATAGAAGAGACAAGCATAATCACAACATACAACTCTAATAATTAATACATGAATACATAAAGAGCATCTAATTACATATAACTAAGCTACTCATGTGAACAGGTATTGGACAAATAACTTAATGAATGATAGTACCAACACCACAGAGTAGACAATACAACTATAGTTTTATATTAA
Organism: Pinus tabuliformis; assembly: GCA_031772625.1. Lineage (NCBI taxonomy): Eukaryota > Viridiplantae > Streptophyta > Pinopsida > Pinales > Pinaceae > Pinus > Pinus tabuliformis. The sequence goes on along the minus strand of CM062820.1, from coordinate 1,271,950,495 downwards.
TATTGGAAGAGTGATTACAACCATCTGTTGCATCAGCCTTCCTTTACCCCTCCATCTTCTCTCTCTCTCCCTTCTTGCTCACTTCTTATGATATGAGACAATTCTCAATAGTCAAGTATGCTATCCTTTCAAATGCTCTGACCTCCATCACAATAGCCCTAGCTTTGCCTATGTAGCAATTGAGTTAGGGTTGTCAAGTTCCTCCTTGAGTTCCCTAGGGAAAAAGAATTGAACTTGCCATGCTTTTTAGCTCTCTCCCATTTTCCTCCTCCTTTCGGATTAGAAATCCTCCAAATAGGTCGATTTTGGATGTTTCCTTGCTTTTATTGAGTAATTTTAGGAACAAATATCTAGATATTTATGATTCAATTCATTCCTTTGACCCTTGGAACTTCACCAGGTTTCACTAACACTATTCCCTTACCAGCAACTTGAGTTACTAGGGTCACTAACGCACCCCTAGGCTTGCAGACAAGCTTTATAAAGCAGGTTGTTAGTGCACAGCCAGCGTTAGTGTGGAACCAAGGCCTGTGATTGTGGTCTTTGCTTCAGCTATCATGTCTTTCCCCTCTGAGTTGATGAGGAGGTCAATTTGTTTTATAACAGATGCCCCCTAAAGTATTAGATCAGAGGTTGCGACGATGGCCGAAATACTTTACTTTAACTATAAATTTCCTTCAAAAAGAGAGAGAGATCGAAGCTTCAAGTGGTAAGGGAAACCTGATACAACACATATATATAAACTGCTAAAGTCATGTCCTGAGTCGGGCATTCCCATGCTCAGTAGTTATGTCATAGTGATTTTTCTCTAAAGAGATATGACGATATTGGCTGCCAATAAGCACAATGCAAATCTGGTGTCATAATAGAATTATCCTGATAAGCTGTCTCCAAAAAACGATATACGCAGCTTGGGAGAGGAAGCAAGGCTAAGTGATGCAAGCCTCTACCCAAGGTCTTGATTTCTGCTTCACTGATAGCATAGATCGATACATGTGAATATATGCATTGATGTCAAACATGAATGAAATCATCTGATTACCAGTCAATAATGTAGACCATTAACAGATGCGAGGAAGGCCACCGATAATGGTGATGGTCTCCAAGATGCACAGTATAATCTAACGAGTGTGAAAGATGTCTTTGTCATCAAACACACGTAGAATCGCTTAACTAAGAGCCAATAATGAGAACCCCTGATCAAACACAAGGAAACCTGCCACTAATGTCTGCAAGTACCAAGGCACTAAATGTGTTTCTAGGTTGTCTTCCTAGATAGAGTGTTGAAGTTGATAGGAAGATACCCATCGAAAGGTAGGAAATAATGTGTCCTACATCAATTGACACAAAATTGGACAAGAATGATTTGTCTTTTCATGAATCTTTTGAGCATTTGGGTCTAAACAATAAAGGGCATGATGAAAGGATATGCTTGATGGGTTGATGGAGGAAACAAAAGGTTAACCCTTGAACAATAGAAGACACAACAATGGTTTTAACCAGACAACACTAGACTCATGAATACCAAAGAGTGTTAGGATACAAAGATGTAAGAATGTCGGGGTATATAGGTTAAACTCATAGGATGGTAGGGTTCATATTGAGAGGTCGTCACAAGGAAGGTTTATTTGAGGGAGTGCAATGTTCAAGGGAATCACTGTTGCCAAACCACACTTTCTAATACAGAATACAGTTGTATTGTCCACTTTCCCCGTCTGACTAGTTTAACGATTCCAGATGGGTAAACTCATCAATCTTTTCATTTTTAAAGAGTCTGAAAAGGACTGCAAAAAGAGTGACTCTCTACCCTATCTAATTAGTTTAATGAGTCCAGATAGGAAAACTCACTGATCTTTTCATATTTAAAGAGTCTGAAAAGGACCACAAAAAGAGCGACTCTATATCTTGTCCATGTAATTTAAAGAGTCCAGACTAGACAACTCGGTGGTCTTTTCATATTTAGAGAGTTTGAAAATATCGTAAAGAACAACTCCATGGTGGTCACTTTTTCATAATTGATAACCGGGTGTGACAAAAGGTTAATAGTATACCTGGATAGATTACTTTTCCGTTAGTTAATCTATTGAATCCGGATAAAGAGAAACCTATGTTCAATAGATGTCAAACTCATTTTGTTACGAGTACGAGGAGATGGACTAAACTCATTTTTCATCGTGAACTTTTAATGAGTCACGCGAAGACAAACTCAGTGCCTCCATCAAACTTTAACGAGTCAAATGAAGAAAACTCAAGGTAGCTTTTTTAGTTTAGTGAGCGAGGAAAAAGATGAAAAGAACTACTCATTCCTCCATAGATTTTAATGAGCCTGAAGGAGGGGAAAAGCTCAGGGATTTTTCGATTTTAAGAGTGAGAAGGGGTCCCAAAAAGGCAAGTGCTCTTGTTTGCTGCCGTATATATTTAACAATCCCAGTAATAAAAACTAGGTATTTTTCAGTTTAACGAGTGAGAAAAGTACCTAAAAGAATGCTCGGGTCATCTTTATAAAGTTTAACGAGCCTAAAGACAAAACTCGAGATTTTTTTAGTTTAACGAGTGAGAAAAAAGTGCCTAAAAAGAATGCTCTAATGGTATTTTTCAATTTAATGAGCTAGAAAAAGAGCGAAAAAGAGTTGCTCAGACCATCGTTGTATATGTTTAACAAGCCCAACAATGAAAAACTTGGAGATGTTTCATTTTTTGAGAGCAAGAAAATATCCCATAAAATAAAAGTGCTCTTTGGAGAATTGCATAAAATTACAAAGCACATGCCTAGTGCAATACTAGGCATAATACTTTTTCAGATAGAGCCCATTTTTGGGCTCCTTGAGTGGGACTTCTTCCCAGTCCTGTAGTTCATATGCCCCTTTTGGGAGGACTTTCTTGACGATATAGGGACCTAGCCATAAGGGCTGAAGTTTTCCTGCCCCCAAGAGATCATGTTTCTGATCATAGAATAAAACAAGGTCGCCTTCTTGGTAAGAACAAAACTTAACCCTTTTGTCGTATTTGGATTTTACTCGGTGCTTGTGAGCCTCGAGTGCCAATTTGGCATCTCAATGGGTTTTGTCCAGCTGATTAAGGTATAGTAAGCATTCTTCTTCAGCAGTAGTGCCAGGCAAGAGTTCAACGACTATTTGCAGGGAAGGGATATAACACTCGATGGGTTTTGCATCATTGTAAAGCTTGATCTCATGCGCGACAATAGATGGATTAATGCCAGGCATTTCATTATGAGACTAGGTGAATACATCGTAGAATTCCTTATATAGGCAGGTTAAGCTTGCAATTCCCTTAGGATTGTAATCGGCTCCAACCTAAATGTTTTCCATAGTGCCTGTCTTGACAGAAATATCGATGAGAAATGGTTTTGAATTATTGTCCATGTTTCCTTCCACCTCCAAAGTTTGGAGGATCATATAGGGTGAGGAAATGATTTATGGTATGTCAGGGGACAAGATTTCAAGAGACATCGTGTCCAAATCAGATATCGAAACACGATGGTGCCAATCCTCCCAAGGTCACTCTCCTAAACTCATGATTTCTCAAATAGCTTCATTCGTAGGTAGGACTCGATCGAGTAGGTCAAAAGGAGGAGTGTTTATGGCAGGGGCAGTGGTACCATTGACCGTAACCAATGTGACTAGAGATGCGGATGCAAATTGAATGGCTTGGCAGGCTAGTTTAGTTGGTGACAGCGGCATTTGGTCTCCGTATGTGTCAAGGTCTGAAGGAGCTGGTAGGATCCATGGATCGGTTTGTTCATGAGGAATAGATGAAATCATGTTGACCATCTATGGAAGCTTGGGCGGTTGAAGAGGAAAACAACCCATGAGGGAAGAAGCCTTCAATATACTGGTACCGAGACTAACGTAAGAGTCAGGCACACCACCTATTAGGGGTACAGAGCTACTTGGTAATGGTCAATAATCAGGGGTGCAGAAAGACAACTGATCTACTATAACTACCTTTCCATCCAATGGAAATAAGATGATGTGAAAGACAGTAGATATTATGGTCATCATGGCATATGTCGAACTGCAACCCAACAAGAGATTATAGTTGAGTTTTTTGTCTACAACTTCTATGTCAACTGTTACCGTTTTCCCATACAAAGTGATGGGGTAGCTAGCCAAGTAACCTTTTGGAATGAAAGTGTGGCCATTGAAAGCTGTAAGGGAGTTTGATGGCGGGGATAGGGTTAGAGAACCCAGGGCGAGCTAGCATCAAGCCGACATGACGCAGGTAGAAGTACCTTCGTCAATGACAGTTCAGTGTATACTTTGACCTTTCAAAGTAATTTGCATTTGAAATGCAAGCTGGTGAGAATGGGGAGGTTTACACTTTTCCATGTTGAAAATTGCAAGCATGGAATCCTGTGGGTCGATACCACCAATAGCCAAAAGTAGAACTTTCCATTGTGTTGGGAATGTTTGTAATACTTTGAGCGCCAACATAGCCGACGGCACTTGCGCCAAGTCTTCTACAATGCTGTAGTTTTGGGCGGCACGTGCAGATGTATTGTGCATTGTGTGTCGAAGTGCCCCTTTGGGGGGGTGAATTACAAGGTCCGCAACCAGCCTTTTGATATGCAAATCATTGGGCGGCGGTGGGTTTGGACTTGAGGAAGGTTCCTCTGCATGAGCGATAGGAGCTCCATAAGATTTGGCTCGTGTTTGTAGATATACTATTTCAAATGTGTAAATGGCAGAGGATCCTTCACCAGCTGAAGGATGTTGTAAACCATCGTTGCCCCCTTGCGAGGTTTGCGGTTGGTTGGAAATTAGGTTTTACTGTTGCTGAGTGGGAAAAGGATTTTTGAGGAAAACAGGGGTCTGGCTAGTATCCTTTTTAGCAATGTATTTTGTGCACTCCCGAAGGCGCAAAAAACAATAGGTCAAGTGGTCTTCAGCATAGATTTTGCAAGGAAATATGGCGGGTTTATCCTTTCCATCGTCAGGAAGCACAACGACCTTCTATTTTGGGTTTGGTTGCTTTGTTGACTGCTCCTCAGAAGAAGTGGTCTTTTTCTTATTCTTCTTGTTCTTACCACCAGTATTTTGCGTAGACTACACAGAGTTTATTGCGGTGGTAGGAAGAGCAGTCGATTTGGTAGAGGGGTCCACTGTCATCTAGGCAATGTGACCACTAAGTTGTTTTACAGCAGCCCTAGAGGTTGTGCCGACAATCCCGTCGGCGTGCGCTTTAGGGTGCTGAGTAGTAGAGACATTGGAGTTACGAGGGGCATTGGAGATTACATCGTAAAGAGTGCCAGACTACGAATATATCAGATCCAAGTGTTGGGCACGACGTATGGATTGGTATTCTATGACCACACCACCTAAAGCTACATCTTTAGCGATTTGTGGGAGTAAGGACTTGCAGAACCAATCTGATAAGAGATAGTCTAGGAGGGGAGCTTTGACTAACCTCTACCTGCGTCACGATTCATGTATATGATCGGAGATGTGGGTGGAGGTATCCTGATGTAATGAAGTGAGGAGCTCTGTCCCAGTATCATAGCGGATGGGTAGCTGGAAGTGCTTTAGGAATTCCATCGCTAAAGCATCGAAGGAGTTTACTGATGCTTGTGGTAACTCATTGTACCATTTAGCTATGTTGCTAGTGAGGCTGCGGGGAAAAAGACATAACTGGACACCATCATCCACCATAGAGTTTGAAACACACCAAAGATGGTAGGTGGTGATATGGGTGCCCGGATCCTCCCCTTGCTTGCCATAGAACTTGGGGATGTTTGTTGGTATCTTATGCGGGATCGATGGCCATTGTAAGTTATGATAGATGGGGTCATTTGTGAGTTTGTAAAATTTGGGTATATCCAACAGTGCCAAAAAAGGTAGAGAGTGTGGTGCCCCCGACTCTAACCAGGGTGATGACAATTGACTTGAGGAGCCTTGTGCTCCTCCCATCATTTGACTCCCAATATTATACATGGGCTGCGTGGTGTCACAGTTGCTTTGAGGTATGGTGTTGTAGAGTGGATTTCCATGAGGATTTTCATACTGGGGTATAGAATTTCCCCCAAGATAAGCGGTGCCCCCTTGACTCATTTGAATTTGTGAGTAGGATGCCCCCATGGATTGGTTGGGACCTCCTAGAGGATTCCTGCCCGTCACAGAACTAACCATTGGTCCTTGATTGACATAAGGAATGCTCGTGTCAATTAGCGATTGACCATGCATGCTTAAGAACGGAGAGGGAATTGTTACGTTCCCTACTGGCATGTGCATATTGGGAATGCCCCCAGAGATTTGAATCTAGGAAATCAAATTGTATAATAGCAGTCGACCATATTCTTGGTGGATGGGAACTGCGCCTATATTGCTATATTGAGTGTTATAGGGAGCGCTATATGTAGCACTTGTCGAAGGTATGCAGTTTGACACTAAAGGGGTGGAACCCAGCATCGGCTGGGTTCCACTCGTAGAGGGTGTCATGTGAGTGGTTGTACCTGGGACAAATGGGATAGCGGGGTTCGCCATTACTAGTGTTGTGGTGACTGTCAACTGGGGAAGTGGTGGAGGAACAAAAGTGTCCCTAAAGTCCCACGACCCATTAGTCGTCGAAGGGATAGATGGAAATGTTCCAACCACTGAAGCAAGAAGTACAGGTACCACGGGATCCAAGATTAGGTCTGAAAGATTTGTAAGCTAAGGGTTTAAGGGAGGAAGGAATCCTTCGGTAAAGAAATTCTCTGGCAAACTTGAATCGGCGGTTGTCAAAATAGATCCTGTGTGAGATTTGGGAGAATGATTCCCCAAAGATGGTGAATCCAGTTCACTGGAGCTCAGCGGATTTTCCACAATGAGTGGAGGAAGTCCTAGCAATGATTTAGATTGATGATGAGGGCCGTATGTAGCCACAGTGTCCGTTAATTTTTATCAATAAATTTTATCATGATATTTGTTAAAGTCTCAAAATGATAACACTTGAGTGCCTAAAAAATATAAAAAAAATACACTAAGTTGATCAATTAGCAAACAGAGGGAAATTATGATGTTTGATAAGCACCGATCACTGGAGATGAAACCCAATATCTCAATAAATAATAGAGAAGGATGGCCAGATGTATAGTTATGGTTACTCTAGAGCTTCACCCGAACCTCAGATTGAGGGGCCAAGTACTCTTATGAAGACGAGCACGCTCCCAAAAACTGAAGACAGAGTAGATCCATTTGTGTTAGGTACCAAGACAGCCCGTCCCAGTCACCTTGTGTAAGTCCCTAAAAGTTTGGCCACTAAAGATACCTCAGATCACAAACACCACCGAGGGTCACATAGTCGTAGGCAACACACTGTGTGGGTAGGATACATGAGTCCCTCACTCAGCTCCGAAATCCCCGAAGGGATCCCCAATACACAGAATACCCAAAGGAGTTGTAAGAGAAGGTGGGCTACCTTTTTCTTACAATCTGATGTTGTCTCGTATTTTTCTCCGCTTTTATTGGAGTGGTCCTGGTAGTATGTGTGCAGAAGAAAATTTTCTCTCTTTTAATGACACTAGTTTGGTTTTCAACCTTGGGCAGTTTACTCACACTGCTTAGCCCAAGATCCTAGCCTACACTAATGTTAGTTTGCTCAATAAAAAGTTACTGATTGATTTTAGGTAAATTTTATGTGTACTCGATTATTTTCTTCGATAGGGGAGTTGACGTATGAAATGTGATGAGATTGTGACTCAATAAATCATGCACAAGGCAATGCTTTAAAAAAATTTCAATTCAATGAAAACAATATGTATTCTACAAGTGAGAGTTTTTCACATATTCATATTCTTTCCATGCATCATAGTCATTTAACACATGCATAACCAAAAGACTTCTTTCCAATGTTTCTTAGCAACTACTTGAAACCAAAATAGAGTAGCTTTTAACTAGCTAAACGGAAGGATGAATAAAAAATGTGGGTCTTTCTTTCGTAAAAAATACTTTTAAGAAAGAAAAAACAAACTTATTTCCCAAAAAAAAAAATGGACAGCAATTTTGCTAGCAAAATGCAGTAACAGATCTTATTTTAGTCCATGAGAAGGCTTCCTATCCCTTTTGGCTTACGGACACAGCTGGAAATCAAGTTTTTGGGAGACTAACGCTCTGTAACAGTGGCTACAGAGAGTTAATAGGTCCACTAACGCTCTCTGTGAACAGACACATTGCTTTATAAAGCTCTGTGTAGTCTGCTAACCTGCATTAGTGTGGAAAATCAGTTAAAAATAGGGTTTTATAGATCAGATTCAGAGATGAATACATGTAGGCAAGATGCAGCAAGATTTTGGTGGGTCAGAAAGGGAATTCAGAAGTATAGGGAGCTATTAGAAGGAGGAGAAAATCGAGAACTATCTGGGCAAACTGGGAACTAGATGTATGGTCCCCAGTGGAGTTGCCAATTCTGCTATGGGGTAAAATGAATAGTGTATGGAGAATGAAGATACTCTCAAAGGTCTTCCCGGGACCTTCGACAAACTGTAAGATTATCTGCAACTATCACAAAGTTACATGCATGTTCATAAACAATAACTAACTATCAAAGTAAGAGAAGGAGATTACATCAATCCTCTGTGTAGATTTATTGAAGAGCGCAATGCAACTAGGTGGAAGTCCCCTGAGCCGGCTCCAGATCAAGTCCTACACATAGAAGAGACAAGCATAATCACAACATACAACTCTGATAACTAATACCTGAATACATAAAGAACATCTAATTACATATAACTAAGCTACTCATGCGAACAGGTATTGGACAAACAACTTAATGAATGATAGTACCAACACCACGGAGTAGACAGTACAACTGCGGTTCTATATTAATATTGGAAGAGTGATTACAACCATTTGTTGCATCAACCTTACTTTACCCCTGCAGCTTCTCTCTCTCTCTCTCCCTTCTTTCTCACTTCTTATCAATGTTGCATTAATCATTATCGGGATAATATCGACGTGAGGAAAAAATCAAAAAAATCGTAATTATCGGGAAATAATCGGAAATAATCGGGAAAAAATCGTTTGGTACAAAAATATTCATTTTTTTTCACTTTTTTTAATATATAAACCATCTACAACATAAAATAAATACATTGACACATAAATATGATAAAAGAACTAATATATAAGATGTTTAATATAATTTCTAGTGCTAAAATCACACATAACATTGAATCAAGTCCTGAATGGTAAGTCCTAACTCCTGAGTCCCAACTTAACCTCAAAATATCAAATAAAAATATAATAATGTATCTCATCATGTCATAATGTCATTTACAATAAAATGAAGAAAGTAACTAAAGTCTAATCCTATTGATTTCCTCTACCCCTCTTGCGAGAAAATGCCACAGCTTTCCCTTTCACTCTAGATGTAGATGCTGGTGCTGGTGGAGTTGGAAGTGGAGTCTGCTATGCTCTAGAAGCTGAAGAACTAGAAGTAGGAGCTATAGGAGGTAGACCATGTCCTCTACTGGTGGCAGGGGTAGCCCAGGCAGGTGGTGTCACCTAGAAACATTACAATCTCCCAATCCTGAGATCCTGAAAAACTAATAAGTCTGTTGGATTTTGAATGAAATCTAAAATTCTACTTTCTCCATATGAAATCCAATGAGGCCGGAACCACTCTCAAACATCCCAAGTCATTTCATGGTCATGTTAAAAATTTAAGTAAAAGGATGAAAATGAAGATTAAGGAGAATGTCACTTTTAATTTAAGAATTTAACATTACCATGAATAACATATCAATACTAGGGCCTAGACTTGATCATTAAGCTGCCCCACTCAAAAATTATTTGTTTCTTTCAAAAGAAAATTGCATTTTGAACATTTAGCATCCCTTATAAAACCACACTGCCCCGACCCTTGGCGATAAATTGGGAAAAAATCGCGTATGAAAAAAACGCGAGTATTACTCGCGATAATATCGGCTTCGGGAAAAAATCGTGATAAAGTGATAATATCGGGATATTATCACAATTTTAACAACATTGCTTCTTATGATATGAGACAATGCTCAACAGTCATGTATGTTATCCTTTCAAATGCTCTGACCTCCATCACAATAGCCCTAGCTTTGCTTATGTATCAATTGAGTTAGGGTTGCCAAGTTCCTCCTTGAGTTCCCTAGGGCAAAAGAAATGAACTTGCCATGCCTTTCAGCTCTTTCCCATTTTCCTCCTTCTTTCAGATTAGAAATCCTCCAAATAGGTTGATTTTGGATGTTTCCTTGCTTTTCTTGAGTAATTTTAGGAACAAATATCTAGATATTTATGAGTCAATTCGTTCCTTTGACCCTTGGAACTTCACCAAGTTTCACTAACATTGTTCCCTTACTAGCAACTTGAGTTAGTAGGGTCACTAACACACCCCTAGGATTGCAGACAAGCTTTATAAAGTAGGTTGTTAGTGTACATCTAGCATTAGTGTGGAACCAAGGCCTGTGATTGTGGTCTTTGCTTAAGCTATCATGTCTTTCCCCTCTGAGTTGATGAAGAGGTCAATTTGTTGTATAACAACTATCACCCTCCATGGGAATATCTTTCATAGTAGTTGTAGGAACATAACCTATTATATTTGACTACAAGACATAAATTTGAAAGGCCTTCAGAGATTTTACCAAGGCATAGGCTATTTTTCTAAAATATTATATTTCAACTCTGCATATCACAACACCTGACTGAAAAATGAAATTGGCTACTCTTCTCCTTCACTATTTTTCTACAGTAAAACAACTACCATCGTGTTAGAGGAGGTAAAAGGAAAAATGAGGAATGGCCTATAATAATCTGGGATAGATAAAACTGAGGATTCTATAAAATCCTTTTTTATTTTGGAGAATGACTTCCAAGATTCAATAGTCCACATGACCTCCCTATCCTTCTTTAAAATTTATGTGATTTCTTTGATAATTTCATCATAGTTTGGTATAAATATTCGTAGAAAAAATATTATGCCCAATAAAAATTGAATTTATTTCCTATTCCTTGGTAATCGAATATTTCTAGTAGCCTCCACCATTTTAGGATCAACATTCACTCCTTCGCTTGCCATAATGTGGCCCAACAAATTCCCTTTACTTAAAGAAAACTGTGATTTCTTGGGGTTTAAGGACATACCATACATCCTGCATTTTGCAAAAGTGAGCTACAAGTGTTTGAGGTGCTATTCATATGATTTCGAGAAAACAGTTATGTCATCTAGGTAAATCACCACAAATTTATCATTTTCCAATGAATGTTATATCCATTTCCCTTTGGAAAGTAGCTCCAACATTTATGAGTTCAAAAGGAATTCTAGCATATATAAATGTTCCCCAAGGTGCGGTAATAGTTGTTTGATTTTGATCATTGGGCTGTACAACGACCTGATTGTATCTAGAGAAACCATCCATCACTGAATTTGGGCAAACCCTACTACTTTATGAAATATATTCCATTTTAGGTAAAGGGTAGTTATCTTTCAGCAAGGCCTTATTCAAATTTATGAAGTCTACACATAGCCTTATTTCCCCATTTTTCTTCCTGAGAGGGATCAAATTTGCAACCCAATCTGAATATCTCAAGGGTAAAATAATCTTAGCCTTTAACAATTTCTTCACTTCCTTTTCAATTGAAGGGAGTAACAAAGGATTAATTTGCTCGAGCTTCTGCTTGTATGGTTTCACTCCAACTTTTAAAGGAAACTTATGTTGTATGATACTAGGGTCAAAATTATTCAAATCATCATATGACCAGTTGATCACATCCATATAATCCTTAAAAAGGTAAATATATATTTGTTTGTATTATTTTGGGACTCCTTTAGCTAAGTTGATGACTCTAGGATATTCTTTTGTGCTAATGTTACAATCTTACACATCTTCCTCAAGATCTTGTTCAATTGGTTTAGCAGCCACATCATTTGAGTTAAAAAATGTTTCCAATGGAACCAACCCTCTGGGTATGGTATTTCCCTTTAGTTGAAATACTTTTTGAATAGAAATATATTCCTCCCAACCAACCTGTTGTTCATATGCTATCTTCTCATCCTCCCGATCAATCACTGAGTTTGAGAATTCTCCAATAACCTCCATAAAGTGTTTGATCTATTCTTCATCCTCAAACACTTAACAACACTTCACATTGTATCGTACTGAAGTCCTATAACTAACCTCAGCTTCGTATCTGAGAAAGGGAGTTTGAGGGGGTTTTAAATTACTAGCAATAAATTCTAAAGAGGCAACCATCCTATTTCACTCTCCAGGAAAGAACTGGATATTGAAATCTAGGAAAATGTTTTTCACCAAATCCCATACTTCATTCCTATAAGACTTCAATATTGGGTGTATTGTTTTTTTTACTTGCTTCACCACCAATTTTGAGTTCCCATACATAGAGAAGCAACCAATGTTAAAGTTTTTGGCAGGTTGCAAACGAAACAGTAATGCTTCATTTTCAACTACATTGTTCATGGCCTAAAATTCCTGTTTGAAAGAAAAAAGTCTAAAATTACCTTCTGGAGATACCAACAACACACCTGCTCCATTTCCTTCCCTTGAATAAGCACCATCGAAATACAATTTCCATACCTGACCATGTTTAAGTATTTGTTTACCCAGCAAGGTAGGAAATTCCACCTCGGTATCTCACATGATTTGATCATCTTCTTCTAATAACAAACAAGAAAAATATTTCTTCTTACCATGCACAGGGGCATTGTTTGAGTAGTTTTACTTTGTAACCATATTCACAAATATGGATTCCATGTATAATCAATGATCCTCTCCACAAAACACTAGAATGGTAGAGTATGTTAGATCCAATTTAATGGAACCCCCAATTTTCATCCCCCATGACCTGGACAAAAGCATTCCAAATCTTGGATGAATGTCAACAACTACAATATCCATTGCTACACTTTTTGCTAGGATTTGAGGCAAATTAACAACTAGATCCTTAATAATTCCTAGGAACTTTACTCTTTTGTAATCAAAGGAATATAAATGTTTGTATGGGTTTTTTATCTGTAGTCCCAACTATTCCATCACAGATAGTGGCATTAAGTTATGATATGCTCCTAAGTCAAGCATATAGTTATGTAGTAGCAGATCATATATAACCGAGGTGAAGTAAAATGGAGTTGTGGAAGGGTCCTGCTCCTCCACATGTGGTCCAATACAACCATGTGTCTTTCTTCTTATAGGTTAAGGCTATCATGAAGGAGCGTAGTGGTGGGTGAGATCATAAACTAAGAGACTTGAGATTTATAACTTGGTTGTTTCAATAATTCAGTCAAAGGGAAAAGTGTCTTGACTTTATCTAGCTCTTTTTAAAGATTGAAGGTGGAGGGGTTCCTATCAATTTTAACAAACTCAGCAGGTTCTTTCCCTTCATTACATATTGGCTTTATTTGTGGTGTAAATTTCTTCGTTTTGGAGGCTTCAGACTCATTGGGAATGGGATTGGAGGATTCTTTTTTGGTAGGTGGGACAAGGTTGAGTGGTTTATTTGCTTGATATACTGGCTTATGGGGACTTGGGTGGAGAGTTTCCTCATTCTAATCCTGTAACTTAGACCTTTTCCTAGATGACTTGAGATCATATTTCCTATGTAACTGGCTTGCATGAAGTTGACAAACTGTTTACAATAATTATCTGTCTCATCATCATCCGCATTAGGGAATTTTGAAGTCTAAAGTGGGCCTCCTAAGAAATATGTACAACCAAAATACAATTTATAAGAACCAATAGGATTCAATATGATGATGTTAACCATGGGGGATGATTCACCATTTTTGGAGTAAAAAAGTAAAAATATTAAAAAATAATAAAATAATAAAACTACTTTTTCAACTCATATTTTCAACTTACCTCGCTAAGGTTTTACTCAAATTTTGAGCGAGAGTACTCATTGGATGAAAAATTTAATTCCTCATCGAAGGAGTACCCATGTTGCATACTTTGTATGGACTCTGCTACACGAAAAAGGAGAAATACATGAACAAACGCGATTGCAATCACATTTTTTCACGTATTTCTCATTTTTCATGAAGCAAGGTCCATTGAAAGTATGCAACATGGTTACTCCTTGGATGAGGAAATTTTTTTTGCATCCAACAAGTGTTGCCATTCAAAATTTGAGTAAACCCATAGTGAGATAAGTTGAAAATATGAGTTGAAAAAATAGTTTTTTCTTTTTTACCTCTAAAATTTGATGATGTAATCTAATCTTACTTTATTATTTCTACTATTATTTTATGATTTCCTTAGGAGGCCCATTTTAGACCTCAAAAATACCCTAGTGGTGGGTATTCTTCATTTTGTCCCTCAGAAAGAGAAGAGAACTGGTTTTCTTGAACCTCGATAGTTTCTTCAACATTCTCCTCAATATCATCTTCTAAATACAAAGGAGGCTAAATATGCTCTTCTTGTTCCTTTCTCTCCCTTTGCAAGAGCTACAAGGGTGACCACCTATATTAAGGATTAAAATTTTTGTTAGGAGTTGGTTGACTTTGTCGAGGGGGGTTTTTGTTTTCAAACTCCATTTTTACGCATTTTTTAGACAAATTCCTTACTAGATTGTTCATATCATCTATTTTTTGTTCTTGGGTTTCCTTTACATAGCACAAAGAATTGACTTCTTCCTTTTCCATTCTCCTATCACCATATTCAACCTTCCCTTTCCATTTTCCAGTGGAGGTTAAATTTGCTTCAACTTCTAGGGCATCTGTTTGGATTTGATCCAAAGTACGAGACTTTATTTCTCTGAGAGTAAACCCAAGCTATGGTTCAAAGGCTCCGACAGAAAGAACTTTGGAAGAAACATGTGGAGGTTTAATTTCAATACAAAGACTATTATATAACTTAGTAAATACCTTTATAAATTCTGAGACATCTTCATTCTGTGTTTTCTTCATTGGATTGAATTCTGTAAGAATATAAGAATGATCCATTTTCTCCCCCCATTTCTACATGAAAGAGTTCTCTATCTCATCCTAGGTCTTAATTGAAGCATTTAGTAGAATCTTGAACCATTTCCTGGACTCTCCATCCAAAGACTGAACAAAGGGTCTTTGTACTACATCTACATGTTCTACATTCAAATTCTTAGAAAATGAACATAAGGTTTCTATATGCTTTTAGGATGAGATATCAGCCTCTCTAGTGACCCTTGGAAAGAATTTAAGGTAATATTGTGGAATCCCATTCAGGGGTTGTTGTGAAATGAGTGGAGCATATTTATTAAGTAGAAAACTATGGACAAGCATGTTTTGCAATGGAGGTGGTAGAAAATTTACCACAAGGCCTAGTTGAGGAGCTATATGGATTGTGGCTATATGGAGCTGAGATGAAATGTTACCAATGCTCTAAGTCACCCTAGTAAAAAGGATATATTTGACCTCTTCAACTTCTGTGAAGGTATGGAATGTGAAAGGAGGTGAATTGACAGATGCTCCTTCAGATTTGACTCTTGAGGAAAATGAGGTAAAAAATGGACAACGTTCTTCTCGACATTCCAAAACTTTGGAAGAGGACTTAGAGTAGTTTATATCAACCTTTTGAGAGGTGGAAGTTGACACCTCAAGAAATGAGATCACAGGATCTAGGGTAATGGGAGTCCTCTCTTTCGAAATCCTCCTGGATATAATTTTTTACGGTTGAATGTAGGGGGGAGATTTCTATTGAGAAGTGTCAGAACAAGTATGAGGCATTTTGAAAGCCATGGTGTTCAAATGAAAATTTAAATGGTGGAGTTGCCAGGGTGAGAGATCTTCAACCCACACCCCCTTTTTCTCACCTAACCAAGGGGTGTAGAAGTGTCGTACCTAGGGAAAATATTATGGTTCGATCCTCGATGATGGCACCAGAATAAGTTGTAGATCCTAGAGATAGCCCTTAGTTTGAGGAGAGATCCGTGCCTAGGACATCTTAAAAGTGTTTGTAAGATTTGCAGAAATTGTTCACTTACATTCAACATTGAACACATTTTTTAAAATAGAATTGGTTCAGAATCTCTTTCAAGAGGGTGGATGAAATTGATATAAAACAAAACTCATAAAAGAATTAATATCAAGATCTGGTGGCTAACTTATAGAAGCACATAGTTTTTTGGTCATTGTAGTAAGCATGAAAGAAGAATATGAAGAAAATAAATCAAATTGACCGGGCTTAGCATATAATCCAGTGCATCAGACTTAAGTAAGAAATTAATAAACGAAATATTGAAATGATATATCATATTAAATCGAGAGCATATTAAGCACATTAGATATTATTAGTCATAGGCATCTCAGATCAACTTTATACATAGATGAATCCATGATTTCATAAAAATACACCCATCAGCTACTATTACATGTCATATGAGAAGAAAATAAAGATAAATGGAATGAACACAGAAAATAATACATACTACAACCTTATGTAAGCCAGAATCACCACAATTGTTTATTAATTTGTAGATAGAGCATAGATTTTCCCTTTCTCCGTTAACAATTCCAGAGCCTCTTTGAAACAAAATTTCAAACCCTTCAAAATCTATCATAAACAATTTTTTATGGGGTCTCAAGATGAGTACCCCCTTACAAAATATTCTTTATTGATATACTAATGATTCATCATAACAACAATGGTGCGAGCATGCAACTTTCACTACTGTACTAACTGAATCCTAACTAACTTGAGTTCATTTCTTGAAATGGAATATTTACAAAAATACTAAACAACAAAATGTCATGATTGACATGATCAGAAAAATCATTATCTTTGCTAGCAAGGTTCTAGAGGAAGAGTTGTTGGGTCGATGATCTGGAGTTATGGAGGGTTGATGAACTGATCACATTTTTTCCATAGTGTTGGGATTGGTAGAGTAGAGAAAAATAAACTTTTATAGGATATCTTAAGACCCATGATCCCTACATAATTTGGCCTGGTGAAAGACAAGGTCTTCACCAACCATAGTAGCTAGAAATCTCTCCTTAGATAGTTCACTATTGTCTTTGTCTTTAAGGAGGAGGTCTTCTCATGGGAGGGATCAAATAGTCTCGTATCCTCTACAAGAATCTAATTTTAATTATCTCATGGGATGAATCCTACTACGAGGTCCCAACAGTTGGGAAGTCCAGTTCTAACCCTCTGCTCGAATTCTGAGTCAAATGCAACAACATCCTTTAACACCTTTTCTAGATATTCGTCAACCTTAGCCTTGGATGCTTCCTTCTAGATCATCTTAGAGGCTTATAATATTGCAGTGATTTAGTCTACCACGACTATATCCCTCAAATAACTTAGTGGTTTTTCATTGAAATACTAAATGAATCTTTTAGTTGTCTCATAATTACTCATCCTCCTCCTTGGCATATAGGATAAAGAACTCATAGTCCTTGATTGCAACTTTTTTCTTTTCCATAAGGGTTAGATACTCCCAGTTAATGTTCATCTCTATTATTAGTTCATCCCATATCAGCTGTTTGGCCTGGAGGTGGGACATTCTACCTTTCAGCTTGTCTTTCAGTAGTAATTTCTTGGTTTGCTACCTATAGATTTTTTCTGATTAATTTTGCTTTTGTCTTGGAAGTCTCCACTCATTTCTACTTTTGTCCAAGGGCATGCTTGGAATTTTATAAATCCATTTGTACCTTCTTGATTTCTCCTTATGTGATTTGCATCTCGGTGAGGGTCTTATTGAGTTATTCTACGTGATTTTAAGGATTCTCTAGAACAAACACTACACAAATATGAGAGTCAATTTTTTGTTGGAGCTCTACTACTGATCCAAATGTAAAAAAGAACACAAAAAACATAGATGCAACCATAAATATAGAGATGTAGCAGAAATAACAGTTCATTTCATTAATATCAAATACCAAAATATGCTTACAAACAAAATGGAAATAAACTAGCTCGGGTGATCGTAGCTTATCTCTGAGAAGAGATGTGGTAGCTACATGCCTCTGAATTGTGTTACGATGAGGCTCGAAGGCCTATTTATTATTGAGAAATAATGGAAAACCATAAACATACAAAAACCTAATCTTAGGAGATGAAGCACCAAAACTATGGGCCTCGTTTGGGTAAATTGGTACATCCACTTCCTGTGGTCGTAACATACAATATTTGTTTGACGTGCACAATGCCTCGTTAGAAATATCTATCTGAGGAATAATTTTTTTTTAATTTAAACATCAATCAAATTCTTATGTTCGCCCGGTTTTCCAAAAAAAGTCGTTTAGGGATTTGAAATGGCTCCAAAAGTTCAGGACCAAAAAAACTACCAAAAATAGTAAACTATGGTACAATTAAGGAAACTAAAAAAATGAAAGAGCTAGTGTTGGTGGTCCTAGTGGAATAGGTGGGTGGCCACCAATATTCATCTGGATCAGTCCTCCCCCGTTAGGAAGAAATGGTCCCCATTACGTTGAGTGCCCCCATGAGACGGGAATACTTTTGCTAAACTTGGTCCCTAGTGAGCCACTTGCCTTGGTGTAGGAGTTGGCCAACTTTGACAATCCGATATAGTTGGATATTCTACTGGAAAGTATTATTGATATATGTGTCCATGGTCCGATTAGTTTTGGCCTGTTCAATGCAGTTTGGGTTTAGCTATGTTGGTATGAGTTCTTCTGCAATGTCGAATGTGTCCAACAATGGTGGAAAGTATGGCTGAAGACCATCTACATTGGACACTAGGTGCAGCCTAAGGAACAATGGAATGTTGAACTTGAAGGAATTGTCCCCTTCAGCCTTGGTGATGGTGTACGACCCATATCAGAGTGGGCGAAGCTTGCAGTGGGGTCTAGCGAGGAGCTCCTTCTACAAATGTAGCCAAACTTTGTTACCCACTTGGAACTTGTGTGACACACGATGCTAATCATGACACTGTTTGTACTTAGCATTGGCCCTATCCAATATATTATGAACCTACTAGTGGATGTGTTGAATGCGCTCAGTGAAGCTATTAGTGCTATTGGCTTCAGACTGAACATGATCCAAATCTGCCTAAGTCGCTGCAAATTGTATGGCCACATCAATGGGACATAATGGCTGAAATCCCAGCCCTACCTTAAAGGGGTTGTGGCCCATTAAGACTGATGAGCCCCATAAATGGGTAATTATATGGGCTCATTTTGCCTCCTAACTTATTTTAATCAACCATTCTCTTAGCTTATTGCATGTTTTTTTATTATATTTATGCTTATGGAGAGAGTTGTGTTGGTTATGATGTCATGGAGTCTAATATGTGTTTAATGCAGATTTTTTTTTAATTTTGAAGACGATGTCAAAGATTTAATGGACAATTGGTAGCGATAATTCAAAGTGGACAAAGGAGAGGATTTATAGGAGGGTATCCCCCTCATTTATGACTCCCCACTTTGAATTCTCCTTCATGCAGCTCGGAGCACAAATAACCAAATCAATGCACTAGGAGGCAGCCAAGCAAGTGGAGGATAACTTTTGTTTATCTCAAGTTTTGGGAGCCAAGCCTCCCTGGTTTTAAGGAATATGTTGGGAGCTTCAGTTGTATAAGTAGAAAGGCCTAGGGCCTCACTAGGGAGTTGGTCGAATTTTTGTTGAATTTTTGTTTCAGCGTTGCTCTGCTCAACTTTGAGCTTACTATTGTTGACAATTTCATGTAATCCTATCATTATTTTGATAATAAAGATAAGATCCTTTTTGAGCTAGCACTAAGTTACCTCAAAGGGCTGAAGCTCTTGGGTTAGGGCACAATCCAAGTAGCCAAACTCCTCTTGTTTGTATTTATATGCTTTGTTTCAGTTTATGGATTAGTTGTTGTTAGATAAATTTCTTTCTTGGTTAAGAATAGGTTGCTTTTGGTGATTTAGAAGGTTGTTTCCATTTGAGTTTTATATAGAAGGTTGAACAGTGATAGAAAGAAGATAAAAAATTCCATCAACAGAGCCTTGGCCTTCTTTCCTCCCCTTGGGACCATGAACTGAGGCCAAGACCCTCTTGCTGCCACAAAAACACAAATTTTCCTTCTCCATAGGATTTCTAGTGTTGTAGTTTGTTAAAAGGTTAATGATTTTCTTTAAGATCCATTTCACCATGCTCATTTCTGTCTTTGTAATAAGTCTTCTTCCATGATTTCTTTCCTTGTAGTATTTCTTAGCATTTACTTTCATAGATCAGAGATTAGACTAGCTTGATGAAAAATTCTATTTTTGATGTACTTAATTTCCTTGCTTGCTTGATCTCCTTTTTTTATTTTTAGTTCTTTTGCAGTAGATCTCTTCTCACAAAAATCATCCTATCAGCCATCGCACTCTCTCCTTGATCTATGCCCCATAGGTCTCCCAAAGTTCACCACAAATCTGCCTTAGTTTTCTGCACTTTTCCATAGACTTTCTTCTCTTTCCTTGAACAAATCCAACCATATTTCTCTCTCATAATACTTCTTGGTGGACCCTAGGCACCCTAAAACATCATTCCAGCCTTCAGCTACCCTTTCCACCCACTCTCAAACCTTCAAAACCTTCAAAACTGGTCTCGGCATCCTCCTGTATACCTCTTGTAGATCCCCTGCAACCTCCTGTAGATTTCCTGTAGGCTTCCTTTTGAAGTTCGATTGCGGTAAAAGCATCCAAAAGGCCACCAAAGACCTCCTAGGACCCATCCACACCTTCCTACATCCTCTCAAGTCCTGAAACCACCCTCCGTCGCCACCTAATCGCTGCCACATTCACAAACAAATAAATTACATGCATGACAATTTCATATAAAAATACATAAAAATCCAAAAGATGTGTTTTTCTCATTTGCTTCTAGAAATAACTTGAATAGATGTTGTTTACTTCCTAGAATAGGTAATGGCATTTATTTCATGGTTTTCATAGTGCTTTCTGCAAAATTAGGATTAGTTGGTTAAGCAGGGTTTGCTAGGTTTGCTTCACATTTCAGTCTTCCTTTCTGCAAGTAGAGTAGCTTTCCTTTCTTTCATCACATATAAAGCTTCTTCTAGAATCCATAGAAGTTGGCTTGAGCTCCTAGTGATCTCGCGCCAACTGACCAAGTGACAGCCTGCAGTAAGAACTAGTACTTATGCATACAACACCATCGCTTCCAAGTTTGTTCGAACTACCGGGTCGATAAAAGTAAAGTAGGAATCCTAGGAGTTGCAAAATTATTGCTGCAATACTGGTGCTCACCAGATTTTTGGCGCCATTGTCGGGGAAGCATCAGAGTATTTTGTGATTACTGCTTTCTTCTATTTTCTATCACAACATTCTGCTAAGTAGTGTATTTTAGCAAAAGTAGAGTAGTTGTTTCTTTCAGTTTCTGCATTTCCTTTCTTTCCTTTTTAATTCTGCAATTTCCATTTCAGCAAAAGTAGATTAGTCATTTCCTTGCTTTGAGCTCTACATTTCATTTTCTTTCCTTTTCAGTTCTGCAATTTCATTTCAGTTAGTTGCAATTTGTTTGTTCAATCATTTTCAGTTTTACAAGTACAATCAATGAAAAAAACAAAAACCAACAAAAAATATTTCCTTTCATGCCTCATAGGAATAGAGATAATTCAGGAAAATTCTTGCCCAAAACCCCCACTACATCACATAGCCAACCTTCTCTCTTCTCCAATGGCAGTGATCAAGAAGAACCCCTAGGTGAACAACCAGAGATATTTGAACAACCTATAGGAGAAGAAGAAGAAGAAAACATCCTTGCTGAGCCAATGACTGAAAACATAAATGCTAGGGGGAATGGAGAAATAATAGAGGGTACCTTTCCCATCCGGGAGACCAATGGGGATATCAAAATGAATAATATAAGCCCTTTAGCCATACCTCACTTCAATGGTTTGACTACAGAAGATCCTAACACCTTCTTGTTTGAGTTTGTTGTTATCTGTCGAACCTATGACTATGTAGAAGAAGAGCAAAAATTGAAACAATTTCCTTCTACTCTAAAGGATGCAACATTGTGCTGGTTCATGGGGTTACCTGGAAATAACATCAAAACTTGGGCTTAGATGCAGCAGGCCTTTAATAACAAATATCTATACTACTGTAGGTCAAAAGATACTAAGGAATAAATCTTCCGAATGACCATTGGAAGTGATGAATCCTTGGAAGATTATGAAGAGAGGTTCCAGCTCAGTTACAAAAGCGTTAGGTGCACACTTGACCCTGAATCTCTGAAGTTGGTCCTGCTCAGGGGAATTCCAGAAGACCTTCTCGACACCCTCCATCTACTAGCCACGGGAGACATATACCAACTACCTTATGAGGACATAAAGACTGTTTTTAGAAACCATTCTAGAGCAGCCAGAAAGAGAGATAGGGGGAGTCAACCCATAGCCAGTACCTCCTCATCCAATTCATCCAACAAAGGTGAAATTGGAAACATGCTTGAAGACTTCAAGAGTGAGATGTTGTAGACTCTTGTCATGCAAATGGATACCTTGCATATCAAAAGGAAACAAGAGGAAGTGGAGAGGGCTTTGGCCATTTTTTGTCCTAGGTGCACCACGAGGCATCCTAGGAACGATTGTTCATTGAACTCTATAGAGGTTTGTTCAGTCTATGAAGAATATCATTCTACAGATAAGTTCCCTTCCTTGCCTAGACTTAAAGATGTATAGTAGGGGGCTGAAGGAGCCACTGAACCACTCTATTTCATGAACCAGAGGAGACCACATGGACCTAGACCATATCAGCAGGGGATGCAAGGGACATCTCAAGCATACTACAACCCCAACCAAGTCACTTCCATGCCTTCTTGTGGCCCTCTTTCTCATCCTTCCTGGTCCACGCCTCCTCCTTGGTCCTTTCCATCTCAGTATCATGCCCAACTAGCCGCTCATGAATTTCAATCTTATGCTCAGCCACAACCTCAGTGGAATGCATCTCATCAAGGGTGTAGGCCAAAGTACAACTCTCCTCCTGCTCTTTTTCCTCCACCACCTGCTCAACCTCAACCATTTCCTCCTGCTCCACCAAGGCAACCCCAAATGCTTGCCCAGCCGAACCCGAACTCGAACAATAGATAGGCTCAGGAATTATATAGTGGGGGACCATCATGCCCAACTTATGATGTGGAGATTTAGGAGATTAACCTGCAATCTGGGAAGGTTCTCCTAGATAGCCAGCCTCCCCATAAGGAGGTTTAGGAAGATAAAGAGGAAAGTGAACCTAAAGCAATTCCACCCTTTCCAGAGAGACTATCCGGGACAACACAGCCCACCCCAGAAGAAACTGAACTTCTGGGAGAATTGAAGCAGTTATGTGTGAAGATACCACTTCTCCAATCCATAAAAGATGTGCCTATATACAATAGGATGAGATGATGATCAAAGAGAAGTGCTTTAGGCATCCAGGAAGGCACAAGAGAGATGCCCCGACCATCAATGTCATAGGACAACTATCCGACATGATGTGGGGTAGGTAATCTATCCGAAATATCTGGACCCTGGAAGCCCAGTAGTTGATGTCCACATCAACGGCACCATGATCCCACATACCTTGATTGATCTGGGAGCTGCCATTAATGTGATGACAAAGGAAACCATGCTCAAACTTAACCTCCAGGGCTCCTTGAGGAAGACCACGATAGTACTACAGCTAGCAGACCACTCCACCATGACCCCTAAAGGGATTGTGGAAGATGTGATGGTATCCATTGATTCATGGTAGTACCCTGCTAATTTCTTAGTTCTCCAGCCGAAGGCAAATCTCACTAGGTACCCTCTCATCCTGGGGAGACCCTGGTTGGCAACTATTGATTCCTACATCAGTTGTCGAGCTGGGAACATGACCATCAAGAACAGGCATATGTCCAAATAGTTAATCCTATACCCTCTTGCTCAACCCTTGCTAGAACATGATCTACCCCTATGGTTGGAGGAGGAGGATGAGGATGAAGTCTATTCTACACCACTTTGTGCATTAAAGACTATCATGGGGGGAAAACCACAAGATGAGGACGATATCATTGAAAATTTAATTCAGAAACCACCTCCCAGTACCTTAGAAGATATAGTGAAAGAAACTCAAGACAATCCCTTAACTGTTCTCTGTGTGGCCGACCCAACCTCTCTATGTGTTAAGAATATAGAGTTTAGCCCAGAAAGAATCTTGAAAATCAATCCATCCCTATCTACTTCCTAGGAGAAGGAGTTGTGCAGCTTATTGAGAAAACATTCAGATGCCTTTGCTTGGAGTTATAAGGAGATGAAGGGAGTGCACCCTTCAGTATGTACTCATCATATATACATCAAGGAAGATTGCAAACTAGTCAGGTAGCCTCAAAGGAGGATGAATCCAACACTTAAGGACATTGTTAAGGAAGAGTTACAAAAATTACTTGATGCAGGATTTATCTACCCCATCTCTAACAGTGAATGGGTCTCTCCTTTGGTGCTAGTGCCAAAGAAAAATGGTAAGTGGAAAATAACTTCTGTTTATCTCAAGTTTTGGGAGCCAAGCCTCCCTAATTTTAAGGAAGCTATTGGGAGCTTCAGTTGTATAACTAGAAAGGCCTAGGGCCTCACTAGGGAGTTGGTTGAATTTTTGTTGCAGCTTTGCTCTGCTCAACTTCGAGCTTACTATTGTTGACAATTTCTTGTAATCCTATTATTATTTTGATAATAAAGATGAGATCCTTCTTCAGCTAGCACTAAGTTACCTAAGAGGGTTGAATCTCTTGAGTTAGGTCCCAATCCAAGCATCCAAGCTCCTCTTGTTTGTACTTATATGCTTTGTTTCAGTTTATGGATTAGTTGTTGTTAGATAAATTTCTTTCTTGGTTAAGAATAGGTTGCTTTTGGTGATTTAGAAGGTTGTTTCCATTTGATTTTTCTATAGCAGGTTGAACAGTGATAGAAAGAAGATACAAAAAGGCCATCAACAGAGCCTTGGCCTCCTTTCCTCCCCTTGGGACCATGAACTGAGGCCAAGACCCTCTTGCTGCCACAAAAACACAGATTTTCCTTCTCCATAGGATTTCTAGTGTTGTAGTTTGTTAAAAGGTTAATGATTTGATTTAAGATCCATTTCACCATGCTCATTTCTTTCTTTGCAATAATTCTTCTTCCATGATTTCTTTCCTTGCAGCATTTCTCAGCATTTACTTTCATAGATCAGAGATTAGACTATCTTGATGCAAAATTCTGTTTTTTGATGTACTTAATTTCCTTTCTTGCTTGATCTCCTTGTTTGATTTTTAGTTCTTTTGTAGCAGATCTCTTCTCACAACAAGTTAGCCTATCATCCATCGCACTCTCTCCTTGATCTATGCCCCATAGGTCGCCCATAGTTCACCACAAATCTGCCTTAGTTTTCTGCACTTTTCCATAGACTTTCTTCTCTTTCCTTGAACAAATCCAACCATATTTCTCTCTCCTAATAATTCTTGGTGGACCCTAGGCACCCTAACACATCATCCCAGCCTTCAGCTACCCTTCCCACCCACTCTCACACCTTCAAAACCTTCAAAAATGCTCTCGGCATCCTCCTTTAGTCCTCCTATACATCCCCTGCAGCCTCTTGTAGATTTTCCTGTAAGCTTCCTTTTGAAGTCCAATTGCGGGAAAAGCCTCCAGAAGGCCACTTGAGACCTCCTAGGACCCATCCACACCTTCCTACATCCTCTCAAGTACTGAAACTGCTCTCTGTCGCCACCTAATCACTGCCACATTCACAAACAAATAAATTACATGCATGATAATTTCATATAAAAATACATAAAAATCCAAAAAGATGTTTTTTTTCTCATTTTATTCTAGAAATAGCTTGAATAGATGTTGTTTACTTCCTAGAATAGGTAATGGCATTCATTTCATGGTTTTCATAGTGCTTTCTACAAAAGTAGGATTAGTTGGTTAAGCAGGGTTTGCTAGGTTTACTTCACATTTCAGTCTTCCTTTCTGCAAGTTGAGTAGCCTTTGTAGAGTAGCTTTCCTTTCTTTCATTACATATAGAGCTTCTTCTGGAATCCATAGAACTTGGCTTGAGCTCCTAGTGATCTTGCGCCAGCTAACCAAGTGACAGCCTGCAGTAAGAACTAGTACTTGTGCATATAGTATCATCGCTTCCAAGTTTGTTACGAACTACTGGGTTGATAAAAGAAAGTAGGAAGCCCAGGAGTTGTAGCAATATTGCTGCAATACTGGTGCTCACCAAAGACATGGAGAGCTCTATTGTAGGTTTGTTGGAAATAGGGGAGGCTTTCATCCCATGTGCATGGATTCTTCGAGTTGTACATGATAGGTTTCCCTTCCAGCCTCGCTCTAACTCTGTATCTGTCCAGCCTCGCCCCAACTATGTATCCGTCCAGCCTTGTCCAAACTATGTCTCCAACCTCATTCCAACTAGGTAGCCTCGTTCCAAGTAGGTTTCATTCAGTCGCCAATCAAATAAGCCCGCAATCAAATCAAGAGGGGTTGCACGGTGAATCAACGTAAATGAACCATGTCTCTCTTTCTCGCTATGTAATCTAGTGGTTGCAGCAGCCCCCACTAAATAAGAATAGGAACAAGTCAATGTTCTGTATCGTTAAGCTTTGTGTGTTGAGACGGGGATGCATATTGAGGGACGGGGGAGTTTGTTGAACGGGTGGCACATGTTTCTTTCTCTCGGGTCTGTGGGCAGGTTGTACTGTGTGATTGGTGAATGCACCTAATTCTTTCCCTTGGTCGCTCCTTCCAGCCAGCATCATCAGCAGACTAATTTAGATCTCAATCCATCTAGGCTTTTCCGCCTTGTCCCAACTCTGTATAAAGCCAGCTTCGCCCAAACTAGGTATCCAGCCTCTCCCAACTAGTAGGTATCCAGCCTCGTTCCGACTAGGTAGCCTCGTTCCGACTAGGTAGCCTCATTCCAACTAGGTTTCATTCAGTCGCCAATCAAATCAAGCAAGCCCGCAATCAAATCAAAAGTTTTCCGGGTGAATCAACGTAAATGACCCAACCATGTCTTTCTTTCTCTTCGATATGTCTAGTGGTTGCAGCAGATAGGAACAAGTCAATGTTCTGTACGTTGAGGGACGGGGTATTTAGTTGAGACGGTGGAGTTAGTTGAAGGGTATCGTGTGCTTGCTGCGGGACCCCATCACCCCTCTCAAAAGATGTGGGCTATAAATCAATCACTATCCGGGCAAGCATCACCCACCTCCTGGGGCTATCAGCGACCTTCTGGCAATGACCCTCTGGAATGACCTTCTGTATCTGACTGGCTATGACCCGCTGGCTATGCCTGGCTATCATCGGCTGTACCCCCATCTATTTTTGGGGCAATGACCTCCTGGCACTAACTGGTTGGCGATGACTGGCTACTGCGACTGGCAATGCTTCTGAAAAAGACCCTATGGCTCTTTCTGTGTATGATCAGCTATCAGCGGGAATGACCTACCTTCTGGCAAAGAAAGGTTGGCTGTATGACGGGTACTTACGGGCTTACTATACCACCTTCTGGCTATGAGACTGGCTATTGGTTATGAGACTGGCTATGACTAGAGGTCCTAGCAATGATACAGACAATGACCTTAAGGCAAACTAGCGTCTCTGACTCCCGACAATAACTAGTGGCTCTCAGCAATGACAACTATGTGATCGGCCATCGACTGCTCTTCCTTGTGACAAGTACCTCCCTCCAGGTGACTGGCTCTCGGCAATGACCTTAAGGCAAGGACTCCGATGATTGGTAGCAATGCTACACTTGGCAATCCTCTCCTTTTAGTCGAGCCACTAAACGTACCTAGGGAAACTGACTAAAAAGGCATGTTTGAGTCATAATCAAATCATTTACCGTGTGGGAATGAGGAGGCTCTTGGGTATCGGTGACCGGCGACTACTATCTATCGGCAAGCATCAATCGGCACCTCTTGTGAATGATTGACCCTTGGATCGACTAGTGGAAAAGAATCCTGGATCGAGTACACCAAAACCTAGATGAGTACCGACATCGAAACCTGGGATCAACTCTTGACTATCCTATCAGCATCCTATCAATGCCCCTCGCATCCCTAACCTCCTGGGAATGACAAACTGGGAATGAAGGCATCCCCGGGCTATGAAAGAGAAACATAATGAAATGTCATTATTCCAAAGCAAAAAACCTCTCCCTTATGGTTGAGCCCCTCTCATTATTAGTCGAGCGTGCTTACGCACCCTGCCGGTCCTCACTTTCAGTGCCCAAATGAGGGGGATGGACTTAGGTCAACAACCAATTCAAATCCATCTTCCCTGCTTGCCTTTACCTATGCTCCCTAGTCAATCCTCTAGGCTAGATGGTGGTAGAGAAGCTGGGGCTGTTCTCAAACTGCCTTTCTTCCTACTGTCTCTGCTCCCTCCGCTTGAGCTATTGGTAGGTTATTCACTGGCTCCAGATCAATTGCAAATGGATTTGGATCTATTACTTATTGATCAAATGAGTAAATCATATCAACTGAAACTGCGCCATTTGATGCTAGCGCTGTAATGAACTGGGGACAATATGGAATCGAGCAAAGGCGGGGACTGGGCGGGCAAGGGTGGCAAGATGGTGGTGGGGCAGTGCCTGTGAAAGATTGGTCCACTCACACCGCAGCTAGATTCATCTTTGAGAACATTATGAGTCGGTTTGGGTGTCCACTCAACCTGACCAGTGAACAAGGTGCTCATTTCGTAAGTCAGGCTATAGCTACCTTTATATACTTCGAGCCTCTTCCTCCGAGCTACTGAGATAGTAGTTAGTTGCCATAAGCACGTATATAATGAAGCTTGGACATTGAGTTTTCTTTGTTCCACACTCTTCCCGGTATATATTTACGGAAGGCTACGAAAAGCCTTCCGGGATCTCTTTTTATCTTAAACATGAATCCTTTCCTTGTTCCCCCATTTTCACCTTTCTCCATAATGAATCACAATTTGAAGTGACTATCTGGAGATTTTCTTTATACCGTCTCGATACGCTTCCTACCCCACTTTTTCCCTAATTCCACCCGGAAGACATCTTTTATATTGCATTTACCTTCTGTTAGAAGCTCTTCCTTGCCCGGTGCGGACAAGCAAGAAATGACCTTGCCCGGACAAGCGACTACGTTTCAATTTACTTATTGGGTGGGGGGGCGTTGGTCGAGAGTTCGGCAGGCTCACCCTTCTCTTTTTTCCATTTTTGCTACCTGGCTATTCAATTCACCTTTTCGCCTCTTTAGCTACCCACTCTTCCCAATATTGTGTCTTAATTCAAAATTTTGTTATATCCGGGCTTTCACCGCAGCTGCTAGTTGACGTTGCTTGCGTTTAGTTTCACCGGTCAGTTCCTTTCGTACACGCCTGCCTCCATGTTGACCCATCCCATCTAGCTAGTGAAAGATACATTGTGCTTGCGATCATGCCCTGACCACCCACCCAGGTCCCGCCTATCTCCATTCTGGAAGATATAGAAAGGCTTACCCGCATTCGTTAGTTCCCATCCATATATAAGGGTCGAGCGAGCTACTCATCAGCGAGATAGGGCGTTTTCGTTAGATATATATATAGGGGGCCTCCCAAGCAGAGCATATGGATCAAGCAGTATAGATCAAGCAGTATAGATCGAACAGAGCATATAGCCTATAGAGATATAGGGATATAGGGGGTCGGCGCGAGCCCTCCTCGTCCTGCCCCATATATGGATAGGTATCCCACTAGAAATTCCTATATAGCTGGGCCCCTATGAATCTAATTCAAGGGGCTGTCGGTCAAGAGCAGAGCATATAGTAGATAGCCGCTCTCGACCCTGAATACCCACAATCATACTGTTGACGACCTCTGTTTGGCCATCAATTTGGTAATGGAAAGCTGTGGACTTAGTGATTTTGGTATCTAGAATCAACCAAAGACTTAACCAAAGTGCACGTAGGAATCTATTGTCCCGATATGAGACAATGGACTGTGGTATCCCAAAGTGTACCCACACTTGCTCAAAGAAGAGCTTAGCAGTGGCCTCTGCTCTAATACTCTTCTTGTAAGCCACCATAATGGTCATGCTAGAGAATCTGTTGACGAACATGAAAATGCAGTCATTGTCATGTTCAGCGGAAGGAAGGCCCGACATATAATCCATGGATATGGATTCCCAAGGTTGAATAGGAGTAGGAAAAGGAGTATATATGCATTGATTTTTGATGGTTGGTTTGGAAATGGCACATGTAGTGCAAGATTTAATGTACCTCCCAAGATTCGATCAAGGTTTGGAAAATAAAGATAATTTTACAATACTACCATTGTTTTCTCTACTTCAAAGTGTCCAACATCCCAATTGTAGTGCGTCTCCCAAATCATCTTGGCATGCTCACTTGAAGGAACACAAAAGTGTCCTACAGATGAATATTTGGAACTTTATTACCTTCCAAGAGTGCATGGTATGTGTTGACAAATTCTGGATTGCTCTCGTAAAGACATGTCCAGCCTGACGTATCATGCCCACAGGAGTCGAGCACAATGATCAGCACCATGACTGGTGGTTGGTTGAGGTAGTCTGCAACATTATTGGTCTTTCTCTTCTTGTACTTATTGTTCAAATGGAATTGTTGCAGGTATGTGGACCATTTCTGATGGCGATCATTTTGAAACTTCCCTTGTGTCTATATGAACTATAGGGGTCGTGTTTTGTGTGGATAACCATTTCATTCCGAGAATGCAATGCTTCCATTGACGACATTCCTACATAATGGAATACATTTCTTTGTCATCTGTGGGATACCTTTGGACTGTGTCTGAAAGTGTCTCACTGTGGTAAGCCACAGGATGCCCTTGATGAGTAAGAACTGCACCAATAGAATTATCAGAGGCATTTGTCTCAATCTCAAATGGTTGCTGCAGGTCTGGTAATTTGAGCAATGGTGCAAAGTAGAGGCACTACTTCAACTCGAGAAATGCCTTCTATTTGGTTTCGGACCAAAATAACTTTTCTTTCGCTCTTCCTTTGGTGACTTGACTTAAAGGCCAAGTGATATGAGAGAACTCCAATGCGAACCTGTGGTAGAAATTTGCAAGGCCCAGAAAGTTGCGGAGCTCTGCTAGAGTGGTTAGGGATGACCAATACCGAATGACTTATATCTAGGCTAAATCCACATGCAAACCCAACTCATAAATGATGTACCCCAAATATTGAACTTGGGTCATGCCAAAACTGCATTTCTCTAGATTGGTACACAAATTTTGTTGTCACGGGGTTTGGAGGACTTGTCGAATATGGTGGAGGTGCTCTTCCCAACTCTGGATGAATATCAAGATGTCATCTAAATACACCACCACAAATGCATTGGCGAAGGGTCATAAGATGTCGTCCATTAGTGTCATGAAGGTTGTGGGGGAATTCGTCAACCTGAAATGCATGACCAACCATTCGAAAAGGCCCTACTGGGATTTGAAGGCAATCTTCCACACATTGGAGGGTTCGATAGTAACCTTGTGATAATCAGACTTCAAGTCAATCTTGCTAAAAGATTTGGCCACCTTGAGTTGGTCGAAAAGTTCATCAATCAATGGGATTGGGTACCTATTCTAGACATTGATCTTGTTTAATTCTTGATAGTGAGTACAGAGTCTCCAGGTCCCATCCTTCTTTTGTATCAATACAATTGAGCTCCTGCAGGGTGACAAGCTTGGCCTGATGTGCCCTTTTCATAATAGCTCTTGAATCTGTCTCCTGATCTCATCTTTCTCCAGAATAGAGTGTCGATAGCTTGGTCCATTGGGTAGTGGCATGCCTGGGGTTAGATCGATGCAGTGCTTGACTTGACAGTGTAAAGGTACCCCAATAGGTGAGGTGAAAATTTCCCTATAATCCTCTGTGACCATATCCATTTGCTGCTGTTACGCTAAGGATCTTGTTTAGAAATCATGGTCACAATCTTCTTCTTTCCCTGAGGTTGAATCTTAAGAAAAACAAATTTCCTAGTCTGTGAAATGATCTTACTACATTTCTTTATAGAGATCAAAGACATGGTGGTAGGCGGGGCTACCTATGGTATCTTGTACAACTTATTGCCCAAAGTAATAATCACATATCGAGGTCTAGACTCATATACAACATTTTGTTTCCACAGTTATGGTTGTCCTAATAATACATCACAAAATTCAAGAGGAAAAACATCACACGATACCTCATCCATGAAGGGCTTGATGTTGTAGGGGAGGCAACACTACTAGTTGATGTGGAGATCTCATCCTTGAGGAAGCCACTCGATGGTGTACATTTGCAGATGTGTTGTAGTTACTAGACCCAACCACTTCATGACCTCTACTGAAATGAGGTTCTTTTGTCTCCCATTGTCAACAATGAACTGTAGTGGAGAACTCTTCACCCACATTTGTGCGTGGAAGATGCATTCCCCCTCCTCTAGATCTTCAGGTTCATTCTTTTGGATCTTGGTGGTGGCCATGGTGGCACTGGGCTCCACATCAATGATATTCTTCCCTTTGTCATTCCCCTTGTTCTGTTTTGACATAGAGTCAGAACACGCATCTGATTCAGAAGCCTTCAGCTTGGCCACCAATGACTAGTTGTCCTGACACTCACTTGTGTTCTAAGTGGAGCTCTTATGGAAATCACACCATTTTCTCGTGTCCTTCTTTTTCTTCGGGGTGTTTTAAGATATAACAGTGATTACGCCTTTCTAGGTAGGGTGGTCAACTTCCCTCCAGGGGTTGGGACAATCATGGATTCCTGAATGATAGAGGAGGTTCATTTAGGGCCTATGGAACCAGGGCGATGGCCAATGATTGGGGTAGAGCTTGTTGACCACTACGTGTCAACGACCCATAGCAGTACACCCCCTTTTTTCATAAAAGGGATAGCACTTGAACAACATGTCCATGTCATCCAGCTCTCATCATCAACCTAACGATCATATTGTATTGTAAACCAAGTCTGCATGTGTAAATGTGTAAATAATCTCAGCAGATTTGTGCCATGTATGTATTTGCCTAGATAAACCTAATTTTCTGGTGATGATCTACATTCTGGAAGGCTTTTTGTCTCACCAATCCATGATCAGTAGAGTTTTCATTCAGCCTAACCCCAAAGCCAGAATGGATTTTGTCATTAGAATCTTAGGGGAGTCCTAGTGTGCTAAATCGAGTCTATGTAAAAGTGATTTGGGAATAATCCTAACTATTTGGTTAGGTTATTTTATTACAAAATGTTTGATCTGGTGGATTATATTTGTGTCGTAGAACTTGGTAGTCTATGAGGGTCTATGTCAAATGGGTTTTCCCCCTTGAGATGTAAAATTGTAAAAGTCATGATGTAAAGTGTCTTGAGGGTTAGAAAGATATTTTATCCCCTCATAAGTCCTAGGTCCTAGGTATTTTTAAAATTTCCAAAGGCTAAATTCGATGGTCCTTTAAAAAGTTAAATTTTAAAGGGTCCAGGGACTAAGGTTAAATGATTATTTTGCCCTTGGTCCATAGGGTTAAATCAAAGTCAAAATTTTGAGGAAATTAATTCAAAAATTAAAATTTTGAATTAATTAAATTGCATTTAATTGATAATTTGGAATTTCCTCATTATTTTAATTTCGACGGATGAGATTAAAATATTTTTTGATCCTCATCAACGGTCGAGATCGCTTTGATAAGGATCACTTGAACTAGCCATTGAGAAATTTTTCTTTAAATAGGAGGTCATTTGTCATTTGAGAGAATTCAATCTCAGAGTCGTGTGCTAAGGAAATCTCTCTCGTAATATTTTTTTCATGTGCAAATAAAGAAAGACTTTGGGGTTAATCTCTACTAGTGTTACTCTTCAGGGAAATGTTGTAAGATATTTTATTTTCTTGCATAGATTTACTTTCAGCCATTGATATTAGCTTATTGAAGATTGATTTAAACACAAGTATCTTGTTTGATCATTAGGGTTTGAATGATGGCTTAATTTCTGAATATAATGGCAGTATCTCCATTAATCTGAATTTCTCTATCATTTTCTCCCTCTATGTCAATGGTTGAATTAAGCTGTGCAGGAAATCCTTAGTTTTGAGATCCTTGGACATTTGGGGAAGTTCTCGACTGAACCAACCAACTCTTGAAAAAGAATTTTCTGAAGAGCCCAGCTGGTTTTGATCTGGGGCTTATCATTAGATTTTTCTGTTGTGGATGCATGAAGGGTTTTCTGAAGCACCTCATCTTAAATTTAAAATCTTAAAAAATATATCTGTGGCATACTGACAAATCTGGCTATTTAGAGTCTTTTAAACTGTGTGAATATTATAATTATTTAGCTGGTTTTAGGGCATATAGTTTGTTTTTTTTGCACATTTTGTTTATGGGTATTCCATTTTGCTATTGCAGGTTGCAGATCTGAAGAGGAGATTTTTGTTTGAAGCCAGATCTAGGCCCTACAGGGTAAGATCTGGCCTGAGAGTCAGCTCTTGCATGGGTATTTTCAAGATCTGGAAAATTTTGTGGGTTTTTCATTTGACAATCTGAAGCAGCTAACTTAAAAAATTCTAAATTAAGTTTTCTAGAAAAGGTTTCTGAAGAAATTTGAGGTTTTCCAAGCCATTTGTCTGTTGTCTGGGGTTTCATTTTTGCAGGAAATTTTCGAATTTTTTTTAGTGTATGTGTTGCCCTGGGCCTACAACAAACTCTTCATCCATTTCATGCTTCATTTTCAATATCCCTACGCAGTCATCACATCTCAGTCCTACCAAAGCCTGGAAACAAGTGGCTGATTGCCCCATATACTACGCAGCTCTTTCATTGTCAAAATCTCTCTGCTGTCAATTTCTCCATGTGAGATGCCAATCTTCCCTGCTGTTCGATACTAAAATCTTGCAATAGATAATCCTTGTGCTATCAGCTCATCGTCTATCACTCCAAATCTGAAACAGCTCTCCACTCATCATATCCAAGTTGCTAGTTGTTGTTCCCTCTTATGCTGCCCGTCGTCATTCCCATGTTGTTCCTCTGTAGCTTCCCTGGCTGCGTCCTTCTCCACACATTTCCCATGCTGAAATTCACATCTCTTCAATCATTTGCTGCTTGCTGCATCAAACATGCAGTAGCCATCAGTGTCCATCCGCTCCCACGCAACCATACATCCGTCTCTCCCTTGCTGTCCTCTCACGCCTCTCACTCCTGCAACGTCCATATCCCTCAGCCACTATGCCCATGGCTCATCCTCTCTCTTCACCATCGTATTCCTCTCACTACCTAACTTGTGATCTCTCTTCCACATCACATTTCACTGCTTCCTTCCCCTTCACCATCCAGCTACACACCCGCAACCCAACTCTCCTTGCTGCTGCCACTCCAAATCCGCAGAGTGTTGCCATACCTCTCCCACATCTGCGTCCTTTATTTCTCACACTACCATATTTCCATGCTTGAGCTCTATCAAACCTACAACAAATCCATTGGGCTTCCCTTAGCAAAACTCCATTTTCTTTTCCGCCATCTGACCTATACACCGACTTGCACAATGATAAACAAAGCATTCGATTTTCTATATGTTGTGGTTTGATTTTGTGGTTTATGCAAGTTAGGGTAACATATATTTTTATATAGTTTAGTTTTAGTTTTAAAATTAAAATTTTGTTTTATTTTTAGATTTTTTTATTTCATTTCAGTTTTGTTTTATTTAAATTTTGAATTTAAAAAAAAAAAATGAAATGAAAAAAAAAATTTGATTTTCATGGTTATATATTTAAGCTTTAGGACTAGATTTTTTTATTTTATTTGGCTTAGGCTTTAGTTTTAACTTTATATATAAATAATTTTAGTTTTTTTTTTTATTTTTGACTTTAAAATAAACCCAAAATAATCATAAAAGAATAGTAAAAAAATAAAAAATTATTTAAAAATTAAAAAAAATAAATTGAAAGAAAAGTTTGTCATGGTTTTCAACATAGTTAAACGTGCAAAAATTCTTATTTCTAAGGATTAACTATTGCAAAGTGGTGAGTGTTTCCTCAACTTGGGCTCTCCAAGCATAAATCTTTTATTTCTAGGATTGAAATTAGTAAGCATTTAAATTTCATGATTGTTTCAAATATTTAACCTTTAGAAATTTAATTGCTGGAACATTGCTAAGGCATTGTGCATATGGTGAAATTGATCGTCATTTCATTCATCATTTAATGTTTTTCTACATTTTTGAAAATGATTGTTAAATAATTTTATCGTGAAATAGCAAATTGGTTTCATATTTCCTAAAGCAGCGGTTGATAATTAATTACTTGATCATTGACTCCATAAGGCACTGGTTGTAATCATTTAAAATTCAATAAATTTCTTAATATTGCTAAGCCTTTATCAAGTATTTGATTGTCTCACAGTGTCTCCCAAACCGGCTAATTCCCAGTTGGTTCTCCTTTATCCCATAGGGTCTACGCCCCTTAGCCTGGTTCAGGGAGACGACTTAAAAAGAGAGATCAAGGATTAGGGTGACAGACCTCGATCTGAGCGTTGTCGCGGTGATTAGACACTCTGTGTGACAACAGAGCTCATGTAATGGATTTTTCCCACGTGCTAATTATTTTTGTCCCGACCATATTCTTCATTTTGTGGTATAATTTTATGTTAAATGTATTCATTTATGCTTTTCATTTTTTCTTTTAATTGCTTCAACCTCCGGGGCATCATTCTAGACCTAACCCAAGGTGGGGGTAAGGGGATAGGGAGGCTAACCCTATGTGGACCCAAGTGGGAGAAAAGATGAATGGAGGTATAGTGAGTGGAAAGGGAGTGATATGTGTAGATAAAGGAGTAGGACTACGCACCCAAAATCGTGGTTTCCCAAGTAGTAACACCCTAGAAACAAATGTTCAATAAATGAGATCCCACAGGATTAAGATCCAAGGGTAACAACCAAAAGAGATCAAGGGGACAAGAGAACAAACTAATCCCACTCTTTCCGCGAAATACCCCCCATCAATCTATATCGAGAAGTATCCATGATTAGTAAACCCAATACTCAATTACAAAACTACAAGACATACCTTTAGATTTAGGATCCCACCTTCAAACATACAATCAATACAAGTGGGTGAGGGACCACATGGCTAGCTCAGGTGGTAGAGAAAAGTCACAACAAGCTAGTAGGAGGCATCAAGGGGCTACCAACTAAGGCTCATCATGGATAAAAAAATTCTTCTAGGGATATCACCCACGAAGTAGTGGGTAACATGTAGTAGGGGTCCACTATAATCCTTGTTAACTTCTTTTCAAATGTATCTTTGTTCCACTATGAAATTTCATTTCTAAATGCGTCATTGAGTTTTGGGAAGTGACCTATGCTCTAGGCTTGAAAAAGTGGCATAAATCTCGGAGTCGCAAGGACAACACTGGGGGAAAAGGTCCCCAAAATATTTCTTTCCCTTGTTGTGGGAGCTTCTGGAGACTACCAGAAGAACCCTTGTCAATATCAAGGGAGCGTCCAGGGGTTTGATGCACTAAAACTTCAACTGTTCTTAGGGGTTGGTTACTTGAGTGGTTGGGATATCTCCTAGGAGTTTTGTTGTTGATGTGGAAGGTCTATGTGGTGTATTTCCATCAATTCCACTTCCTTAATATGAATTGGGAGGTTGAATCTCATTATAGTGGGCTCTTGTCACATATTTAGCCAAGTTAGCAAGTTACCCGGGTAGATGTGGGATGAGGGTTTTACAAAGTAGTATCAGAGTGGGTTACACTATCTTTAGGTCATACTTGATACCACAGAGTGGTATCAGAGTGGGTTGTGCTCTCTTTGGGTCATATATGAGAACATAGAGTGGTATCAGAGCAGGTTGCACTCTCTTTGGGTGATATATGATACTACATAGTGGTATCATCCATGGTTCACCCCTCAGACTTGGATGGGTTGTGTCTTATCATGCATGCATGTAGGTTGTATATGTGCTTGTTGTGTATGCATGGTGATGGTCATTATTGTCATTGTGTCGCCATGTGGAAGTTGACGATGTTGTTGTTGGGATGCACTTGTCATGAATGCTTGTCAGTTGTATATGCATTTGTTATGCATGCCAGTGTCTATATGTTGTTATGCATGCCGGTGTCTATATGTTGTTATGCATGCATTATTATGGACATGGTTTCCATGCATGAGGTTGTTGTAGGCATTTCATATGATCATGACGTAGTTGTTATGTTATGATTCTAATGTGTTGACTGAGGTGAAGCTAGAGATGTAGAACATCAGAGTGAGGTTGCAACACTATACTTTGTGGTAAGAGAAGATCATCATACATTAATTGTATGTTTGGAATGCATGTATGTGGTTAATGTTTGTTATAAGCATTATAGTTTCTTACATTCTTTCCATTCTATTATTATCATGGTTACATGTATGATAGATGTTAGTTAATCATTGTGATCATATGTACATGCGTTAGTTAGTCATGAAGGGTAGTAGCTGGTTGTTATATACATTATGGTTATATGTATGCTTTTAATTCTATTGATGTTAAGGTTACATACATGATAGATGCTAGTTGATTAGTGTAGTAATATGCACATGTGTCAGATAGTCATGAATGATAGTAACCTGTTGTTGTATGCATTGTAGTCATATGCCTGATGATTATGGTCATTATAGATGAGGTGTTCATGTTATTATGGTTCGTGTTAATTTGGATTTACCTATGCATATTATCATGGTTATGACATTCATGTATGAGTTAATATATTGTGATATTATTTCATACTAATCTAGACTGACGGTGCATATGTGATTGTTATGCATGAATGAAATTTTTTTATGAGTTTATGATGTGAACATGGTAACTAGTTATTGTTATGGATATCATGACCTTATTTATGGTTGAGTTGATATATTTTAAAGGTATATTGTGCTAATCTAGCTTGATTGTGTAGACAAGATAGCCTCCCCTAAGATACAGTAAGGTATGAGTTTTCTCATGTCATATATTTGGTGCTTGATTGTTTGATTATGTTGTCGATTTGGTGTTTGAGTGTTTGGTGCTTATTATGTCATCTATTTGATTTATCTAACATGGTACATTTATAGTTTGTTTGAATTTTTGATTAATTGCATGATATAGGTATGTGTACGTAAGATTACATGAAGAAATGATCTTGTTTTAATATGGTCGTACTAACACATATGTGTTTGGACAACTGATATGTACATGAGTGTAACATTATGTATTATGAATGATGAATGTGAGTTGATTTTGATTATGACATAGTTGTTAGACTTGGTGAAGGTCGATTTCCAAGCAATAGATACGTTGCCTTGATCTTTGGAACATGTGATCAACATGTGTGAACAATTGCAGGAAACATGCTTGGTATTAGCATGACAAGATAATAGTTGATTTTTTTATATAACTATCCATTGGGAGATGTGACAGTACATAGTAAGACTCACTTGTAGCAAGGTAAAGGTAAAAGAAAGGAATTGGGTGAGAATTCCTTTGGCTATGTTTGGACACCACAATTCCAAACTAATGAGTGCTTTGCATACCGTAAGCCTTCTTAAACCTAATTTGTCTA
Source organism: Pinus tabuliformis (assembly GCA_031772625.1). Classification (NCBI taxonomy): domain Eukaryota; kingdom Viridiplantae; phylum Streptophyta; class Pinopsida; order Pinales; family Pinaceae; genus Pinus; species Pinus tabuliformis. The sequence goes on along the minus strand of CM062820.1, from coordinate 1,271,911,082 downwards.
AAATTATGTGGATATGTGCAGTTTAGAAGAGAAAGTTTGATGGTCCACACTAGTCAAAGTTTGGATCTGCAGTTGTAGCTTCAGTTTCAGCAGCTTCCTTCAAACTAGGACAATCGATATCTCACAAATCGGTCGTTGGATCGGCTTGATTCCACCACTAAAATTTGTGGACTTTAGAGGAGATCTAGATGGATCTACAGCATAGTTCTGATGAGGAGATCTTCTAGTCCACGCAGGTCAAACTTTACTTCTGCAGTTGTTGCCCTAAAATCTGCAACTGCTCCTCCACATGTGTGAGAAAGGTCTTCTTTCTGCGTAGTAGAGAAGTGACTCTTTTCTGCACAGGAGAGAGAGAGATGTGAGGAATGAGTGAGTACAAATGAGGAAAAGTCCTCCTATATTTATACACAACTGTTGATGTTTGAATAGAGTCCTCCTGTCCATATAGACAAAGGTGAATGGGGTGATTCCCTTCACATAACCTACAGGGAAACTTATCTTTGCCACTAGGTGCATGCCCCCCTAGCTTCATTACATTCACCTAAGTAGACTACTCAAGGCTATCAAGTGGATGGAATGAAGGTTCTTTTACGAGATCAAGTGAAAGACTCGACTGGGATTTTACAAGATCTAATCAAAGACTCGACTTGGGACTTTGCTCCAAGGGACCTTGTTTTATTTTATTTTTTTCAAAACGAGGTAGACACAAGACAACGAACTCTCCACAAAGGTTTATTTCATTTTTTTAATGAGGTTGACACAATACCACGAACTATCCTCAGATTCCTTGTTTCATTTTTTAACGAGGTTGACACAAGACAATGAACTATGCTCGGACTCCTTTGTTTCATTTTTTAACGAGGTTGACACAAGACAACAAACTATGCTCGGACTCCTTTGTTTCATTTTTTAACGAGGTTGACACAAGACAATGAACTATCCTCAAAGACCTGTTTCATCTTTTAATGAGGTTGACACAGCAAAAGAACTATCCTCGAATTCCTTGTTTCATTTTTTAATGAGGTTGACACAAGACCAGGAAACATCCTCGAATTCCTTGTTTCATTTTTTAAAGAGGCTGACACAAGACCACGAACTATCCTCGGATTCCTTGTTTCATTTTTTAACGAGGTTGACACAATACAATGAACTATCCTCAGACTCTTGTTTCATTTTTTAATGAGGTTGACACAAGACAACGAACCATCCTCGAAAACCCTTGATCACAATTGTTCCAATGCCCCCGGTACATGATGTACAACATCACTGAATTTATCGTTAGTTGATGTAGGTATGGAACAGGTTGCCACATAATTAACCCATGGCGGGGATGATACCATTGGTATAAATGGACCATTTAGGGACGATGGTTGACTAGGAGCTATATTTGGACTGGGAAATGAAAGTTGGTTAATAGTGACAATTTTTCCTTCATGCGGGAAACAAATCACTCAAAAGAGTGTCGAAACAATAGCTCCCATGTCATAAACATAGTCGTGCCCAAGAAGTAAATTGTAATTTAGTGGGCCTGGGACTACCATCACATTCAGATAAATGATTTTTCCTCCCAAAGTGATAGGTAACTATGGAAGGATACCTAATGGTTTACTAGTTCCTCTGTTAAAACCCAACAGATTATGTGTAACAGGCACAAGCAGTGGCAAACCAAGCGCTTGCCAAGCAGTTGAGGAAAGGATACTTACTAATCCACCTTCATCTAGAATAGTGCTAGATACAATCATATTACTAACTTGTACTATGATCTGGAAAGGCACATAAGAAGGAAGGTAGAATCCTACCAGTCGATTCCAATCAAAGGAAGTGACTAGTCTACTTGGAGGGGGTACCATAGAAATGAGAGAATTAACCCCTTGAGTTATGAGAACTGGAGGATTTTCCACCTGTCTTGATGGAACAGGTGGATTGCCTCCAAGCTCATTTGAATCTGAAGAAACAGAAAGAACTTGAATGGTATCATGTTCACCCTCTTCAGAAAAGGTACGATTTATTGAAGGTGAAATCGAGTCAACTAATACCTCAACCTATTGGTTTGGGTTGGGTATCGACTCATAGGATTCACTTTCAGAGAGAGTGGGTTCGACCGATGGTTGAATTTGGTCAGTCAATTTATCAACTAGTGAAGGATTTAGGGAGAGTTTCCTGTAACCAAATGGAAGTCACTGCGGTGAAATAGGACGGTTATTCAACACTTTCTTAGCTTCATCTAGATAGGGACAAAGGTGAATGGGGTGATTCCCTTCACATAACCTACATGGAAACTTCACTTTTCCCTTCTTTCCATGAACTTTACTATCACCAGTTGATGGTGTGTCACCAACATGATCTCCAGAAGTTGATGACATAGGATGATGTAAACGGGAAGACCATTCTTCTAAGATCTGAGGAATATCAGGAAAATTCCGAAGAAGATGGTCTCCCACACTAAGTTTGTATGGATACCAAACTTTGTGATGCTTGATGGATGGTTTCTCATCAGATGTTGCATTCAAAGCAATGGTTGCTTGGTCATCCCTATGCTGAATTTGCTTCTTCTTCTTCTTCCATTTCTTCTTCTTCTTAGCCATCTGGTTACTAGTACCAATAATTTCACCAGGCGAAGTGGAAGAAGGGGAGGAAGAAACAAATGAGGAAGAAGGCAAAGGGTTAACTTTAAGATCAACTAGAGGTTGATTTTGTCCAGTTGGATGTGTACTCGATTGCGGAGAAATCATGAAATTTTAAACCAAGGAGGTTGAAAACAACCATACTGGCAAGCCAATGGTAAATCTCGAAAGGGACAATGTAGCCATATATGGAGCACCAATATTTCCAAATCGAGGAAAAGAACTAGCATTTCCATCAAAAGGAATTCCTTGATCGGTGGACTCCGCATTTGTTGCCATATGTTTCAACCTAAGATCAACTAAGGAGCGAGCATGGAGGATGTTATCCGTAGTCAATTAATTTTATGACATTGGAACACAACTTTGCTTTTTCAGTTTTAAAGAGTCGAGAAAAATCAAAAGATGACTCTAGTCGCTTTCAATTTTTAATGAGCCTAAAAGGACAAGTGCTCGGATGATCCTTTTACTTTTAGAGAGTCGAAAAGGAATGAAAGTGACTACTCTGGAGACTCTAAACAAGAGGGTTTACTAGACAAATCGTAAAACTGCAATATACACCTTGGTGATAAATGAAAGAGAAATTACCAAGGAATTTACTTATGGCAGTCAATCTTCTCGAATGCTATGTTCAGTGCATTGCGATCGGTAAGGCGGCAAACTCAGCTTCCTAGGGATAAATGATTTCAACCTATTGGGGTCTCCCACTATATACACGACAGTATAGGGAACATAAGTCCGTACTAGCACTTATCGAATCAAAGAGGAGGAATCACCCAACCTTCAGTGAAAACGATAGCCACTAGGTTTAAAGATGCCAGAACACGTCTCTAGCCTAGACCTCTAGATGTTTTCATTAAGTTCCAAAGCGTTGTTAGATTAATTCAGATAAATTTTAAGTTGATCTTCTTTAGAATTTTTCTTTGAAGCTTCACCACGTGATCTATGTTCGCAATTCCTAAAATGCAACTATCATGATAAACAAACTTTTGATTTAGTTTAAACGATGAAAACCTTAGCTACTAAATGATAGAGCAATTAGATCTTTGACAAAGAGAAAAGATCACATCTAATGCAATTTCCCTTGATATTCCTATCAAGCCTTCACAAACCTTAATATGCACAATGCAAAATGCATGTATTTGTTTTCAGTTTCTCTTAATGTGAATGATGCAATAAGAAAAACAAATGCAAAAATGATTCAGAATTCTTTTCATACAAAAATGATGATTGCGACAATTTCTTTCAAAGATAAAGGAAGACTTGTATGACACTTTCAATTTTGAAGAAATGAAGCTTTTCGACACTTTGAATGAAAATCAAATCAAATGCACAAAAATAGATTGATCAATTATCTATGAAGGAGGACTTTACGACACTTCACTTTTCGACAAAAATGACGACTTTATGACACTTTTCAATTTGACACGACAATCGATCAAAACTACTTTTCGACAATAGATTGCAAATGATAAAACAAATACACAAAAACATTCAACAATCCAGTCTATGTGAGGCCAAACTAAGGAAATGGGAGGCTGATTTCAGAAATGAGACATCATTTATATCCACCAAGCAATCCAAAAAATAATGAAAATTGACAAAAACTTCAGCTCCTAGATGGGAAACTGATCTTCAAGAGATCATCACACCCTAAATAGGGACCAAGTGTGATGCATAGCACTTTGTCCATGCGGGAACTGCAATGTATAGCAGGCCATATTTAGGGACAGTGTGATGATTATAGGGAGCGATTCTGAAGTTGTTTTTGGCTCAAATTTTATGCAATTATCAGTGGATTAAGCTTGACTTCAATGAACAACAATAAATAAAGTGTAGTGGAATGTTCTAGGAGGCTACTAAGCTACCAGAAAAAGAAAATAGTCTCCCCAGGGGAGTTGCCAATTTATTTTCAGGAAAATTAGTATTTCTGAGAAATGCTAACCGTCTAGGTTTGGTAGCTAACCTAGAAACAACAGTTAAAACAATTCACTATTTTTCCTATGAATGACAGATAAGAGAAAGATTATAAGGGTCAACCTATAACTTTCGCTTGATTCCTCACTTGATCTCTCTCTCCTTTGGCCAATCTCATTGCTCCTCCCTGTACTTAACACGCTTGGAGAGTACCTATGCAATTACAAAAACAAAGACCCGTCAAAGCATAATGATCCATAATTCATTAACATCATAGAAGCGAAAGTATGATAAACATATGAATGCATCTACAGATTACACAAACATAGGGGAAAAATCTTGAAAATATTTATTAATAGAAATAAGGATTACAACCCATAAGTTTGATCCAGTGCCATCCTCCCAGCTTCAAACCTTCTTCACCTCATGAACAACAAGAAATTCTGACAATACCACAATAATTTGCCTCAATACTAAAACCATCAGCACCTCCTTACAAATCAGAATTATTCAACCTTTAGATCCCTTGGATGAGTGATCCATTTATAGATGAGTGAAGGAGGTTGGGTCATCAATGATGATGATGAATGCCTTTCTATTTTTAGGAATTTGTTCCATGAAAGAGGGGAATAGGAGGTGGATGTTTCCTAATTCCTTTAGTCATCCTTGGGAGAACTCAGAGGGGCAGGTGGCACTAGAGAAGCTTCTAGAGGTTTCCATTATTAACTGATTCTTCAAACTCTCTTGTAATTTTGCCCAAGCTCTACCATCGCACCCTAAAGAGGGACTAAGTGTGATGCATAGCACTTAGTTAGTGTGGGACCTACTAGGCATAGCAGCCTAATGAAGGGATTCCTGCAATGATCTCTTTGAGACACTTTTTGGATGAATTTTGTGATGGAACTTGTGGGGGAATGAGGCATTCAGAGGGCTAAGTTTCTTTAGGGCATGAAACAACTATATTAGGGGTTGATGAACCCTAATAACATTGACATGTGAGTTGGGGGTTGATGTGCCCAAATAAGTCTGTAACACTGATGAAGGTTCCTATTCCTGTAGGTGTGAGGTTATCTGCTGAAAAGTGTCCCAGGACACAAGAAGAGGAAGAGGACATGTCCCGTGTTCCATATGCAAGTGTAGTCAGTAGCCTAATGTATGCAATGGTCTGTACTAGACTAGGAATTGCACATGCAGTGAGAGTGTTGAGCATGTTTATGTCAAAACCAGGAAAGGAGCATTGAACAACAGTGAAGCAAGTTTTCAGGTATTTGCATGGCACTAATGAATATGGTTTGTGCTATAAAGGAAGACCAGGATTGGATAGAGTGTTGGATATTCGTGGCTTTGTTGATGCAGGCTGGGTTGTAGATCTGGATTAAAGAAGATCTACAAGTGGGTATGTGTTGAACCTATTTGGAGGTGTAGTCAGTTGGATGAGTAAGAAACAATCTGTAGTGGCACTATCAACTACATAGGCAGAATACATGGCAGCCACTCGTGCAAGCAAGGAAGAAGTTTGGTTGCAGAGATTGTGTTCAAGTATGAGGTTAGTACAGGGAGCTATAAGGATAGATTGTGATAGCCAAAGTACAATTTTCTTGGCAAAGAACCCTGCATATCATTCAAAGACAAAGCACATTGATGTTCAGTATCACTTTGTGAGGGATATGATAGAAGACAAAAAGGTGTTGTTAGTAAAGGTGGACACTTTGAAGAATACTACAGAGGCATTGAAAACATCTGTGGGCTCTGAGAAGTTCTCTTGGTGTAGAGAAATAATGGGAATTGCAGGTCTGGATAAATGACTAAACTCTCTTGTGGCCCCTTGTGGAAAGAAAACAACAAGTGGGAGAATGTTGGGTTGTGTTATATTCTTTCCACAACTAGCCCACGTAGTTAATTGAGGGGGTTAGAAGGGGGGCGGAGCCCTACCCTTTGTTGCGTCGATTGCGTAGCGGGGGGGTCATTGGGGGTTTGAGGGGTGTAGGTAACCGCCCTCTATGGGGTTCGGGGCAGCACCCCAGAAAATTTTGGTTTTGGACCCTATGTTAGGTTGAGTAGACCTACCTATGGTTTTGTGCATGATTTTCGCACATAGTTTTGGACACGATGGTTTTCGGTCCATGGTTTTGGACACGATGGTTTCGAGTCCATGGTATTGGTTGCTTCGACATGTATAAATATTTATTGTAACATTGAAAGGAACATAATGAAAAATCAATCTGGTAGTCCTAGTTTTGGGATCCGGGGGAAAATCTCTGTGTATATGTGTTTTATGTGTTATTCTCTCGCATTGTTTATTTTTTGTGTTTTAGAATTTGTATGCAGGTAATTTTTGTACGAGGTTAAAACCTTCATCCAAGCCTGTTGTCAGCAAATTTATGGTTGTGTTCTCTTGAGGTGACTCCTTTGGGGTATTGTTCAGGCTCATTGGCAGTGGAGCCATATCGAGGGATGTGCTTAAAATCTTAGTATACTTATTATCCTTCTCCCCTATCGAAAAGGTTGAGGTGAGACTAGTCTTGTGTTGATGTGTTTGAAGCTGAGCAAGGAAAACAGGAGACAATATATTTAACCGAGATAAGTAGCAATGCCAAGGCAATCTTGATGGTGAATCAATACTTCCTAAAAGATTGAGACCTTGCACTTAAGGATAAAACCCAAACAAAGAAGTTGGAGTTCTACTAATGTGTCGACAAGTGTTCTCGCTATGACAAACACCCTCCAAACTTTTTCCAGTACTTGAATTTTGGAGCCTATTGTGGATTTTAAGATCGGTTTTTCCATAGTCACTTCTTGGTCAGTCGATACTTGTTTAAGTCTTTGAGCTTGCATTTGGATCGTAAGTGTCGAAGTCACATGATCACACATGCTCAGTCTGTAATGCATTCATCAAATAATTCCTTAACGTAAGCTTGAACAAGTGTGGCACAGTCCATTAAGACAGTACCAATGCAATGTTCAACCCATGCTGGTAGTCAGTGCACATTGTGATTCACAGTCCCTTACTTTGTTTGCGATTGCACTTCTATTTTGGTGAGTTTCTCCAACTATTTCTTTTGCACACTTTCACCATTGCAAATTTCATTTTTATGATTTCCAATTTTGCTTGATTTCCATTTAATTAGTGTTAATTTCATGTTATCTTCGTCCTAGAATGTGTTGTTTTCACTGTCATTTGCATATTGCAAGTGTTGTTTGCACTTTTATTTTCGTATAGTAAGTGTCATCTTTTGGCATGGGAATTTACGTTTATCGTGTAAAGTGGAGTTTTGGTTTGTTTCAAGGGTAAATATTTGTGATAATGAGTTTTTCTTATCATGTAGACATGTTTCACACTCATTTCCAAAGTTTCATGCATTGTCAAACGAGTGTCATCATTCTCATTGCAAAGTGTATATTTAGTGTCGTAACTAGAATGGCAGTTGTCGTAATGTTGTTGCATTGAGGAAAGTATGTTTTTCATGTGTTCTAAGTGTGGTGTCATCAAGTGAACTAAGTGTGTGATCATGTTCAAGTCTTGCTTTTATTCAAATTTCTCTCACTGATCCAACACTTAGTAAAAATTGGAAAACTCCTAACCAGGCTGCTTAGCCTCATCCAGTTCTCTTGAATAGAATAGTGCACTGCGTAGTCTCAGTCCTTAAGAAACAACCTTGTCTCTTGGCACTACACAATGCATAGTATTTTCCTCCCAAAAATATGCATTTTATAATCTCAGTACTCAAGCCCAGCCCTTGAGTCCCAGAACTGCACGATCTTTCTCTCCAGCTAAGCCAACACTGTGCATTGCATAGTCTCAGTACTCAAGACTCAATATTGAGCTCCTGTAATGTGAAACTACACAATCACCTAGCATTTTTTCCTTCTATTAATATGAATTTCACAATCACAATGCTCAAGCTCAGCCTTTGACCTCAAAAAATGCACAATTTCTCTCTCCTGCCGAGTCAGTACTCCACATTGTGCAGTCTCAAGTGTCAAGCCTCAGCCTTGAGCTCCTTAACTACACAACTATGCAATCACCTAGTCTCTTCTACCCTCCAGAATTGTGCAGTGGTAAAAATCAGTGCTCAAGCACTCAGCCTAGCTCCATGAGTTCCCTAACTATGTAATATTTTGATTATTCCAAACCTAAACTGTACATTGCATAGTTTGAAGGCTCAATCCTAGCCCTTGACGCCTTGAGCTGTGTAATTATGTAGTCATTGAGCCTATCCCTCCTCCTACCACCCGGTTTCAGCTCAGTTAGTAGATCATCATGCAACATCTTAGAATAGTGGTTTATCAGATTGATGTCATCCTGTCATGAGTGGATTGCAGTCACAGGTATTCTACTATGTCATGATAAGATGATGATGAAGTAGACGGAGAAGGGGACCATGCTAGAAGACACATATGAAGCTGAAGAGATAAGATGATCATCAAACGAGAAGACGAAGGAACATCATATTACAACACATGATCAAATATTAGGACCACATGAAGACTCCATCTAATTCATAACCCTTTGACGGTGGTTATAAAGAACAAGGCATGTCTCTCATGAAGATGAAACATTGGAAATCTCCAATTGAAGAGAAAGAAACAAAAAAGAGTGAATCCACATTTCCATGTCATCATGCAATCCATGTCATCAATGTCATATCATGAGTCATCATCTGCCACATCATTTGTGGATTATGTAAATTCTATATTGGAAAATGTAATGTAAAGTGGAAGTCCTAGAGTTATACATGTAATGTGCAAAGTCATGTGGGATTCGAAAGGTCATAGAGAAGTCAAACAATCATTAGGGTAGTCCAAGATTCACGTGGGAGGGGAGTGATCACCCCATTTGTTATATGTAAACCTTCATTGTACATGCAAAGGAATTTTCACCTAGGCTCCTCCTGTTAGTGTCAGTATCTGCATACTTCCATCAGGGATCAAAATTTTCTCTTTGTATTTTCATTTTAGGGGTCCCATACTGAAAATTTTACATCATTCCATTAGGTCATGCCAAATTGATTCACTGATGGTTGTCCTCTCTTCAGAAATTAAAATTTTTTCCCTCATAGAGTATACTTGTTGACCCTTCATCAGGTTGTCTTCAATTATGGTTTCATGGTCAATTTGCAATCATGCTTTCATTAGGTCAGAGGGCATGCTTTCATTAGGTCATAGGGCATGTTTTCATCAAGTCTTAGGGTTTCATCACCAAGGTCAAGAGCCTGAATTTAAAATGTAAATAAAGGTCAGCAATGGTATGAGGATGGTAAATAAATCAAGCATGATGGCTTGTAAGTCATAGTTACTAAAATTATTATCTTTTAACCTAATGTAATTTTCACCTCAAAAACATGTTTTTGAGGTGAAAACAAAGTATTTTGAGTTTAATATATTTTTTATGTAATTTTAAGTCACTATATGTAATAAATGATCCCAGATGCACCAGAGCATCTCTCCTTGCTGCAAGACAAAGAAACACTGCAAAAATCAGTTCAAGTTGAGCATTGTCCACCTACAAAGACACAAAGAAGAAAAGGCATTAAAAACTGAGTTTTGAAGAAGGACAAGAAACATTAGAAAGTGGGTTTTTCAAGTGAAAAATCAAAATATACTCCTATTTTAGCTCTCACATTTCATTTTCAAAGATCATTATTCTCATTTGGCAAGCAACGAATCAAAAAGAGAGAAGAAGAGACAAGCTTGAGTGATTTTTGGGCTTTGGAAGGTTGGCACTGCGCTTCTGGAGAGTGGCGTTGTGCTTTTGGAGTAGTGGAGCAGTGGCGCTACACATTGGCAGAGTGGCGCTGCACTTCTGAGACAAGCAGGTTGGCTTTGCGTTTTCAAATCTTGGCATTGTGCATTGAGTCCAGTGTTGCGCATCTTGCAAAATTTCGCAGGTTATTTTACACTGGCGCTACGCTTCTGTGTAGTGGCGCTACGCGTTGTGTAAGAGGGCTAGAAAACCCTCAAAATTTCAAGAAAAATCCAAATTTCTCTCTCTTTCCATCATTGTAAGTAGTTGACATCCCTCCCTTCAGTTTTCATTTGCAAATCAAAATTATCAGCATCATTTTCCATGTTAAATATGAGACCCTAAAAATCTCCCTAGTGGTGCCTAAAACCCTAAAACCCTCATTGTTCATCCTGTCATCTATCCCTACAGATCTAAATTCCCCTATCCCTATTTCCTTATCCCCTTATCCCTATTCCATAACATCCTTATTCTTTTTTATCCCTCTTCCCCAAGGGCACTTTCCCAAACAAAACAAGCCCTCCCTCTCATTTCCTACTCCCTCATTCATTTTTAGCCCATAAATTCATTCCCCATCCACTCACTCCTAAAACACTCTCACTCATTCCCTTCATACAACCTCCATCCTTGCAAACATGGACCAAGAAGACCAAGACTATGAGGAAGAAAACACAGGTAATGACACCTCGGCGGATAGAGCTAGGCAGCAGAGAAAACCACACAAGGGAGGCAGGATTATCAGAGAAGAGCCATCAAACCTTAGGGAATTGTAGGCCTCTCAGTTGGTTGTCACATGTTTCAGATATCTTGGTTGCTATGAATTCTGTGAATAGGTAGAGAGAGTTCAATATCACTCGAATCTCAATAGACTTTTTGTAGCGCATATTCAGGACACCAAAGTGACTCTTGCAGTGGTTACATTCACAGTCTCACCCTCCATCATTTCAGATGCAACCAGGATTCCTAATGTAGGGGAGAAGTGGTACAAGGCCCGGGACCTGGATGAACACTATTACTGGCCTTATATCAAACCCCAGTACAGAAATGAGGTGAAGAGACTTTTTTCCTTTTAGATTTCTTGAAGACAAGTATGTCCCCATGATGAAAATCATCATGAAATATTTCACTTGTCAGGGCAGATTTTCCAGGTTGTACACCTATCACACCATGCTTCTCATGCATTTTACCAGGGTGAGGATGTTAAACCTCCCTTATTTCTTGTTCAAGAACATTGAGAAGATGGCTCATTTTGTACAGAAGAAGCCATACCCTCAGTAGATGAGTAGTCTCTATCATTACTCTTTGATCAAGATGATTGTGCTTCATCATCTCAGTCTCCTCAACATCTCTTGGGAGACATTTATCACTCATGCCATCTTTAGGGGTCCTTAAATTCCTCCACCAGTGTCTCAAGAAGTAGGGAGACCTTCTAGGACTTCTCAGGTGAAAATAGATGAGGAAGCCAAGGAGACTAGAACTACTGAGGTGCTCGTTTACTTGACATATCAGAGGGGCACAAGGAGATTATTTGCAACCAACAGGCAAGTGTTTACTCCACAGGATGTGGAAGGGACCTTGCCCTCTTCATCAACTCATAGGCAAATCTAGCTACACAGTATGTGGAAGGGGATTTTCCTTCATCATCAACACAGTAGGTATAGGTAGAGCAACTGCACAAAGGGAAGGAATAGGTTCCAGAGGAAGATCTTGATGATGAGGAGGAAAGAGACTTTGATTTGACGGACCATGATGAACCTGAGTAGCATGATACTCAAACCATTGACTTAGAGGCTCAAGATGGAGAAATAATCAAAGACATCATGGTTCGGGAAAAGGAGGCCCAAGTCTAAGCATTGATGGAAAATTTGGAGAGAGCCAAGTATGTCATCACATACTTGGAGCAAGAAAACAAGTAATTGAATGACAAACAAGTCCTCATGGAGCTGGAAATGCTTAAGGTAAAACGACAAAGTGGCAAAGAGGCACAAGTCACTTTGACTCCTGTTGAGAAAGAGACTGAAGGTGATAGAGACACTTGGCTTGAGAGAGTCAACTTGCACCTTGAGAAGCTGCTACAAAAGGCCAATAGAGACAATGAGATGATTAGAAACATGGCCTATCATTACAGGACTCGAAACAAGATTTGCAACATGAGGGTCAAAAAGAGGAAAGCTAGGCTAAGGCAAGCTTTGAAAGGAAAAAATGGGGAGGATAGGCTTATAATTCTTGCTGAACCTTCCTTGGCTCATCAGGGCACTTGATGATGGTGCTTATCACCAATTTTGGGCAAGTTTGAAGGAAATTTTGTCATTTCCAAATTCTGAAATTTTACACATAGGAAAACTGCCTACGCTGTGCTTTTCCTAGGGGCACCCAATGGAGAAATGGTTTGCATTTTTGGATTCAAAGTGATGAGTACATGCACCCTAGATATTTTCAAAGTTTTTAGGGCAGAACTGGTCCACCAAAAGGTCAAAAAACACCCTAAAAATGACCTTTCTGCCACTTTTTGGACATAGAGAAGCAGTCTTGGGTGAATCCATTTTGAGGGGTCAAATGAGCTTAAAATGTAGATATTCTAGGGTTTTTATAAATTATACTTGAATACCTTTCCAATGAGCTACCATGAGCTCAATTTGGATTCCGGAAAGGCCTCCAAAAGGGACATGAAATTGGCGCTGCGTGTTGGGCCAGTGGCGCTACACTTAGGGCAGATTTTGCACAGGGTTGCTAGTTTTCCATTTTTACTGTGTGCATGGATTTTCTCTCATGGAGGATGATTTAACTTTGTAAATGATGACTTGGCATGTAACTATTATAGATAAATAGTGATAGAGGGTAGATTCATTTCTTTAGAAGTCAGTTTGAGCTCACATGAATCAGTTTTTCACTTTTAGAGGCAAGTTTTTGAGATGCCTATATTTGTGGTTCTTGTTCAATATTAGTTAGATTAGCTCCTCATCTTGGGGATTCGACCCCTGAGGGTGGTAGGAGGTTCAAATCATGTCTATATCTTCTTCTTATTTCTCTTTGTAGAGGGTTGGACTTAGTTGGATGCTCATACCTTGATTGTACACCATTTTGTAGCAATTTAGCAGGAGATTAATAAAAATTGCAGCTATTTTTATGGGATCCATGTGGTATGGAGTTTTAGTACAGTTTATTCTTTTATGATTATATGTTAGAATGTTTTTTATGTCTCATTAATCATTCCATTTCTTCTTAGTGAATGTTTTCAAGTTGATAGGCAGAATTCATCACAACACTGTTATGCTTTGGGGAAATATTCACCTTTATATGTTTTCTACAGTTTAGGAAGGATCCATGGTAATCACATGTTCTTCCTAGCATTTAACCAGTCTTAAAAACCTCACCCATCAAAACCCTAGAGTTCTAAAACCTATGCCTACCTTGCCCCATTGGACACCCTACAATTTTGACCTAATTCCCTAGCCCTAAACTGTCCAGCTCCTCCTGATTTAGCAAAACACCTTCAAAATCAAATCAAAACTTTGTGCTACTATACCTAGCCTAAAATCCTTTTCCTGATTTAGTCATCTTGGCTAAGATCCTCACGGAGAGAGCCCTCTCCTGGCCTAGTAGAGCTAGCTACTTGGCTAAGTGTGGTTTGTGGTTACCCTGGCATTGCCTTCCTTTAGCATGAGGTTCAATCCAGGTGATAACATAGTGGCGACCATACTGGGGAAGAAAGACTAATCACCCCAGTAATATCTTTCATTTGAATTCTTAAGATTATGCTTGATGAGTTTTAGAATTTACTAGGCTGAATTGGAAAGTTGTAAAGCAATATATAAAATTTCAAAATTCAAGCATACTGGCTTCCCAAAAGTACACTAGATACAATCCAGATCCGAATCCACCAGCTATTGTCAGTGATCCTCACAAAATTGGTGGGAAATCTAAGATATTTGCAGAGAAATCAAGTGTATCTAATGAACAATCAACTGAGAAATCAAGTGAAGTTTTCATTCGTCGTGTCCATTCACTCCCGGAAAGGTTAGACACTTTGCAAGATATTGAGTTTGATATTCATTTTGAGGAAAGTCTCATTCATAGCAAGTCTTTGTGTTAGCTTGATCAAATATTTTTTTATTCTTCTATATCTCTTGATAACCCTTTTGAAGACTTGTTTACAAAAAGTAAAACAGGGTCATAGCTTATCCAAGCTCTTGATCAGTTGCAGAACCTTACTTCAAACATAGACACTTGGGTGAAAAATAGGCCATCTTTTGATTTGTGAAATATCTCTTTTACTTCCACTGCAACTCAAACAATCCCTTACCCACTACTTTCATCTTTACATATTGTTCATACCACTCCACTTGTTGTTAATTCCCCTTTGAATATACTGAGTAGCACAGTGCTTACATTAAATCCACCTCCCCCACCTCGAGTTATGGCTGCCTGGTATGCACCCCTTGTTTTACCTCAGAATCTTGGTGTCATGCCCACTGATTATCAAACCAAAATACCTTTCTTTGATGCCACTCAAACTATTATAGCTCAACAACATGTAGATAGAATGAATGATTTCTTTGACCTCCATGAAGTAGAAATTGAAGATGTGATGATGAGCTTGTTTGTACAAAGCTTTGGAGGTGAAGTCCGGAAATGGTTTAGAGCCTTACCAGCAGCTTCTATCACCACTTTACCAATCCTCCATAGGTAGTTCCTAGATCGGTGGGAGGTGAAGAAGGATCCACTTCAAATTTTATTTGAGAATGAGAACATCAAAAGAAATGTTGGCGAGAGTGTGCAAGATTATTGTTCAAGTTTTAATGCAGTATACAATGCTATTCCAGCAAACATTAAACCACCAGAGGCATTGGATTTGATTAAGTTTCTAGATATATTTGATGCTGATATGGCATATTAGTTGCAGGAACATGATCCTACGACACTAGAATACATGCAAAAGAATGTTGTAAGCATAGGAGCAAACTTGCTGGCCAAAAGAGCAAGAATGAGATCCGAGAAAAGAGTGACCATAAAAGAAGAAGCATCTACTTTAGATGCAAAGATGGATACATTGATTCAAACAATGGAGCGGATGGTTGACTGGTTAACCGTCACAGGTAAACCTGAGCCTCGAGTCTAGAATCATAATTTTAGAGGTCAACAGTAGCCCCAATTCTGAATCAAGCAGAGAGAGCAGAAAGCACTAGAGCAACCAGCACAACAACAACAACAGATAAGAACTCCCTTACAACATAATTATGTTCAAGGAATGGAAGAGGAAGATGATGAAGATCAGGTAATTGAAACAAATAATTTTTTCACTGTTGATGGTGCACCATATTTTTGATAAAAGATGAAGAGTATGTAGAAGTTACTAACATTCAAAAGGATCAGGATTAGATCTTAGCAAATGATGTAGTTTTGGAGGCTGAATCTGATGATTATCAGCGTGGTTATATGAATGCTTTGACTGCACAACAGAGGCAATATTCTTTAAGGAGCAGAGATGTATTGGTCAATCCCATTCAGAAAATAAAGGATGTGAAATCAAAGAATGATTACTCAAACACTCAGAAGAAAGGAAAAGAGCATGTTTATCCTAATCCCAGTAAGGTACCATCAACAAGTACTACTACAAATGAGAATAAAAATAAGCAAAAAGACAATGCAACGAAAGATCAAACAGATAAGAAGGACATTGGTGTCAAAGAGGTGGAAAAAGTTTCATCCTTTAATTTAGAAAGTGAAATTGATAAATTAAAAGTGTCCATTCCTTTGATTGAGCTTGTTAAGAATAGAAATTATAAACACCATGTATCCAAAATATTGCAAATACATCCTTTGTCAGATATGGTGAATGTCGAGGATGATCATCCTGAACTCATTTTTGTTAAAATTGGAAACTAGGGCCAAACTCCATGTGGGTCATCTTATTTATGGCAGCTGATATTTTTATTGAATCCCTCTCATCAAGAGGTGTAGGATTGATCTAAAGATCATCCGATTCCAATAAGTATTTATGGAGTTATGAATTTATTTGTATTATAAGACAAATTGTCATGTCGGCCAGCATCTTATGTAGGCTCAGAAGCCCAATAGTCATGTCTATTCATCATCTACGTTTTAGTATAAATAGGAGAGGACTTGAAGTCATTTGTGACACACTCACTCTTCATGTGATCTCCTCCTCTCCATGTTTTGGGTTTTTGGTGAAGGAGAGACACAATGAAGATATGTTGGCCTTGTATGATGCCCTAGCTTATACGCAGATGTGGAGACACTATTATACATTGTTTATAAAAGACCTTATATGTTGTCATCTATATGCATAGTAATAGAAACATCTACCTGATGCCCTAATCTGTTGGCAATGGAGACTCTATACGCACAAGAATGAACTCTATACACTGTCATGCATATATGTAGCAACTATACGCACAACGATGAAGAGACTCTATACGTTGTCATCTATATGCACAGCAATGAAGATTATATACACACAATCTATACACTGTCATGATATAACACACAGTCTATAAATTGTCACCTTATACACAGTTATGGAAATTATATACGCACATCACTCTATATGCTATCATGATATAATGCACAATATATATGTTGTCATGATATATGCATGGAGACTATATATGCACAGTCTATATGCTATCATGATAAACATAGCAATGGAGACTCTTTATACACAACCACAGTTATGAAGAGGAATCATTTTCAAGACATATAGCCGCAGTGCAGTCATGAAGAGGAGCCACAATCATCTCCGCATGAAGTTGAGCCACCATAAAGGGTTTGACTGCACCTCGCTTTAGGAACAGTCATCAACTCATATGCCTGAGGAACTGCAACCTCAACATATAAGTATGTATCTCATTCCATACGCAGTCATAGTGAGGAGAACTTGGATTAATGAATTACTGGAAGTCTGGGCATAAGGAGAAGCAGTGACAAGGGTTTCAAGCAATGTTATATTGTGTTGAAACCTCGATGGCATACCTGTAGTAGCCATATCACAATGAACAGTAGTGACAGAATTATTCTCTTGACTGAATGAATATTATGATAGAATTTAGTCCTGGCATAACGAAATAAATCATGATGATGAATGAGATCATGGGCATGGACATCATGATGAATGAGACCATGGAAGATGTAGCACAGTAGGCATGATAAATAATGAGCAGCATGATGATGAGAGTAGATGAGAGTAGCTCAGTCATCAAGGCTCAACATTATGACGGTACAACATGATATCACACGGTTATGTGCGGCAAATGGACAAGAGGGAACACTATGATAGGTGAAGGAATCACCTTAGAGAATCAGTTGAAGAAATATGTCTTCAACTAATCTCTGCAGATATCAAAAGTCAAAGTGTTGACTTCTATTGTAAATATACTATCTCTCTCACTTTCTCTGCTGAGCATTGAAGAACATAAAAGAAGAATTGATCAAGGGTTTCCTCACATTGTGGGGTTTTGTCCCTGGTTGGTGCCACATCTTGTGTCCTCTTGTCTTGGCTTGTCTTCTGCGATTTATATTTATGTTCTATCTGCAGTTTACTTTAATGCTGATGTTATTGCTAATCTGGAAAAGATATTGAGCTAACTGTGAAAATTGAAATGAATTGCTCTAGCATAGAACATACCTAAAATTAACATGGTATCAGAGTTGAGGTGAAGACAATTCCCAAGCAAGAGTGAAAGAGAAATCACCGAAGACAGTTGGAAAAGGACAAAAGGATCAATGGGTTCCTCATCCCTCTTCAAATTCACCAAGGGTGAAGTGGAACCAGAGAATATTATCAGAATGGCGTAGCAGAAGTTTCTGATGGCCTACTTAAAGATCACTTCATTGGGAAGTTCAGATCTAGGGGTGGAAGGAAAGGCAGATGCCTTGGTTGCAATAAGTTCGTCCATTATGAGAAGGAGTGTCCGAATTGAAGAGACACGTCTCTTGATGAAGATAACAATCATTCTAGGGACATCTTCAATGATCAAAGGAATGACTAGTAATGCAGGTCATCAAGGAAATGGTCGACTCTTCAAAGAAAGCAAGGAACCCCAAAATCTCTTTTATGTACCTGATCACAAGAAGAACCTAGTGTCCATCTCAGAAATGGAAGTCAAAGGTTTCAGGGTGGCACTCATCGATGGAAAGGTACGTGTTTGAAAATAGATATTTCAAAGATTTTTTTGAGTTCAAGGTTGTATCAAGTCCACTGGGGACTATGTCCATTGACTCAACACCAGAGGTTTGTGAGTCAGATGGTGACCGGGATGCCTGAATTCAAACAAAGAATGAAGGTACATGTCTGAGATGTACCAAAGGAAAATCTCATAAGGCAACCATTCCCCTCATATAGCAAGTCCACAGGTTTGGAACAACCTGAGGAGTTTGAGATTCATGATCGGGAATCTCATGTATACAGGTGGAAGAAAATCCCTCTATGGCTTGAAGAAAAAAATGTTGGGCATAGTATGAGAGGATTGATAGCTGTCTGATGAAGCTAAGATCCATAAGGAGTGAAACTGATCCAAACCATTACCCGAAGGTTGTGGGTGATAGACCTCTCATACCGGCACCTTATGAGGATGACCTATTTCTGACAAGTGCAGACCCTCTCATTTGCAGAAGTAAGAGGGAATTGGATTCCAAATATGGAATGATAAAATGCAAGCCCATGACTAGGATCTTAACTTTGAAATGTTATATGGTGATGATGTTGGACCAGATTTGAGAAATGCCTCTGAGTCTCATAAGCTCATTCTCATTGATGTTCTTGGTGAACTTCCGTCTGGACATATGTTTTGTAGTTAGCATGGTGAGCTCATATTTGGTTGGGCCTCACTGGATTGGTGCCAAGAATATTTTGAGATGTCTTCGGGGCACAATCTCTCATGGATTGAGATACACTGCCGGAAATATGAAACTGCATGATTATTCGAATGCTGACTGGGCAGGCAGTGTGGAGGATCACTAGAGCACTTCTTAGTGTTGTTTCTCTTTGGAATCTACTTCGATATCATGGATGAGTGGGAAGCAGAAGTCAGTTGTTATAAGCACACTTAGACTGGATAAATATCTATGAGTATGATCTCGCATGAAGCTACCTGGTTGGGTAAGCTCTTCAGTGAGCTATTTGTACACATGATGAATACAACTGTGATTCTCTGTGACAACCAGAGGTGGGATTCAATTATTGAGGAATCTTGTATTCGATGATTGCTCCATCAGATAGACATCAGATATACCTTATATGGGATATGGTAAGTCTATGATCAAGGAAGCTCCATCATTATGAGATGATGTACAGGTCACTACACTTTGTCAAAGCCATGGGGGAAAGATCTAATCTGTGATTTTCCCGAATGACTTGGAGTTGTCAAGAGACCCTTGTAAAAGGGTACTACATGTTACATACATTGAGCTCTGGGAGCTTTGGGGGCTTGAGGTTCTTATTGGAGCAACATATGACCACAGGGAGACTGACCCTCCCTTGGTGGCATGTGCTGAACAGGATGATTCACTCTCCTATGGAAAAGATGATTCGCTCTCCTGTGGATAAGATGATTCACTCTCTTGTGGGACAAGATGATTCACTCTCTTGTGGGATAGGATGATTTGCTCTCCTATGGACATGATGATTCACTCTCCTGTGGACAAGATGATTCGCTCTCTTGTGGGACAAGATGATTTGCTGTCTTATGGGTCAGGATGATTCACTCTCCTATGGACAGGATGATTTTCTCTCCTGTGGACAAGATGATTGGTTTTCTTGTGGGACAAGATGATTCGCTCTCTTGTGGGACAAGATGATTCACTCTCTTGTGGGACAAGATGATTTTCTCTCCTGTGGACGGGACTGATTAGTTCTCATGTCGAGGAATCCTACCCATGCAGTCTGGGACTTATGGGAAGTACCTCTCATCTGATCAATGAGTAGGGAAATGAGGATAGGGACCATAGTAGTACCTATGGACACATCGTTGTATCTATCGTATTCCTTATGCTAGGATGACCTTCATTGATCTGGGATCAATGATATTGGTATGGGACCAGTTGTAGGAGTTGTACCCACTATGACAGTGACTTTGGGTCAGCTGGGGATTGGTTTGGGACCAGTGGTACATACTCTAAGACTGAGTTTGAGTCAGTAGAGGACTGGTCTGGGACCAGTGAGAGTGGTACATACTATGACACTGACATCGGGTCGGTTGAGGATTGGTCTGGGACCAGTTTTACACACTGTGAGACTGACTTTGGGTCAGTGGAGGATGGTATGATACATCCTCGATCAATTCTTCTTCTTCATGGTTCAGCAAAGCTGAGCTGAGTAGAGTAGAGCAGAGCTAAGCAAAGCTAAGCAGAGCAGAGCTGAGATGGCAGAGATAGTACAGTCGGACACATGGATCAGTGGATGGAGTTCTCCCTAGTTGAGAGGGAGTGTTAAAATTGGAAACTAGGGCCAAACTCCATGTCGGTCATCTTATTTATGGCAACTGATATTTTTATTGGATCCCTTTCATCGAGAGGTGTAGGACTAATATAAAGATCATCTGATTCCAATAAGTATTTATGGAGTTATGAATTTATTTTTATTATAAGACAAATTGTCACATCGGCCAACATCTTATGCAGGCTTAGAAGCCCAATAGTCATGTCTATTCATCATCTACATTTTAGTATAAATAGGAGAGGACTTGAAGTCATTTGCGACACACTCACTCCTCATGTGATCTCCTCTTCTCCACATTTTGGGTTTTTGGTGAAGGAGAGACACAATGAAGATACGTTGGCCTTGTATGATGCCCTAGCTTATACGTAAATATGGAGACATTATTATATGTTGTTAATAAAAGACCTTATACGCTGTCATCTATATGCACAACAATGTAAACATCTACGTGATTCCCTAATCCATTGGCAATGGAGACTCTATACGCACAGCAATGAACTCTATACATTTTCATGCATATACGTAGCAACTATAAGCACAGCAATGAAGAGACTCTATAAGTTGTCATCTATACGCATAGCAACGAAGACTATATACGCACAATCTATACGTTGTCATGATATAATGCATAGTCTATACACTGTCACCTTATACGCAGTTATGGAAATATATACGCACAACACTCTATACGTTGTCATGATATAACACACAGTCTATACGCTATCACCTTATACACATTTATGGAAACTATATATGCACATCACTCTATACATTGTCATGATATATGCATGGAGACTATATACACACAGTCTATATGCTGTCATGATATACGTAGCAATGGAGACTCTTTATACGCAGTCACAGTTATGAAGAGGAATCACTGTCAAGACATATAGCCGCAGAGAGCCGCAATCATGAAGAGGAGCCGTAGTCATCTCTGCATGAAGTTGAGCCGCCATAAAGGGTTTGACTGCACCTCGCTTTAGGAAAAGTCAACAACTCGGATGCTTGAGGAACTGCAGCCTCAGCATATAATTATGTATCTCATTCCATATGCAGTCATAGTGAGGAGAACTTAGATTAATGAATTACTAAAAGTCTGGGCATAAGGAGAAGTAGTGACGAGGGTTCCAAGCAATGTTATATTGTATTGAAACCTCGGTGGCATACCTGTAGTAGCCATATCACAATGAATAGCAGTGATAGAATTATTCTCTTGACTAAATGAATATTATGATAGAAGTCGGTCTTGGCATAACAAAATAAATCATGATGATGAATGAGATCATGGGCATGGACATCATGATGATGAATGAGACCATGGAATATGATGCATAATAGGCATGATAAATAATGAGCAGCATGATGATGAGAGCAACGCAGTCATCAAGGCTCAACACTGTGACTACATAGCATGATATCACACGGTTATGTGTAGAACAGGGAAAATTTTAAGAAGCCCCCCTAAATTTACATGTATAATAAATGGGCGAATCTCCATGGTATATAGGAAAAATGGAAGGCGATTTTATCAATAATATGATATGTATATATAATTTTTTGGCGAATCTCTCACCAGGCATGGCAAATATTTTACTCAATTATAAAATCTTGTGTTTATTGAATACACAAATGAAATCATTGCATTTCTTTAAAATATCTTTTGAAATCAAAATTACCGATATTTGATACCTTTCGGGGGTTAGTAGATCCAGAGTAAAGATGGATCTATGCTGGTTTAATTCCCCCATTTAAATAGGCTACATTCCAGGTGAATACCATGGGTCAATACCATGTGCCATTTTGGTGAATACCATGGGTCAATACCATGTGCCATTTTTATTTTTATTAATACTAATATTAGGGTTAATAATGTTTTTTTGCATGGTATTAATAACAATCTAGTCCATGGTATTTGTCCCATACTATTTTGCCCATAGGTTTCACCTAAATATAACGCATTTTTTGACTGTTCGTAAATATAAGGTGACTTAAGGAGTAAATATAAAAAAATGTTTTATTTGTTTACCATACCTCTCGTTTATTTATATTTTTATTAATTTACCATACCTCTTTTACAAATATGGTATTTTAAAACCTCTTTCTTGAGCCTTCATAAATAGAACGAGGGTTATGGACTAAATATAAAAAGAGGTTTTATTTATTTACCATGCGTCTAGTTTATTTATATTTTTATTTATTTACCATACCTTTTGAGTAAGTATAAAAAAACGTTTTATTTATTTACCATACCTCCACTTTACTTATATTTTTATTTGTTTACACCCTTGCATGTATATAAGGTGACTTATGGAGTAAATATAATTTTTTTTTTTTAATTTATTTACCATACTTCTCATTTATTTATATTTTTATTAATTTACCATACCTCTTTTATAAATATGGTATTTCGGCCTTTTGCCCATAGGATTCAATTAAATAAAACCTATTCTTGAAAATGGGCAAATGGAAGGTTGTAACTCCTAATTTAAGGGCTAAATTTACCTTTTTTACCCTCTCCCTTAAAAGAAGGTGGGCTATTTGAGGTGATTTGTAAAAGTGTACTATGATAGAAAATAATCGCCCACTAAAAATTTAAAACCCCTTAATTCCCCCAAAGGGCGAACATTCGCCCCTAAAATCACCCCGAGTGTAGAAAATGGATGAGAGGCAACACTATGATAGGTGAAGGAGTCACCTTAGAGAATCAGTTGAAGCAATATGTCTTCAACTGATCTCTGCAGATATCAAAATTCAAAGTGTTGACTTCTATTGTAAATGTACTATCTCTCTCACTTTCTCTGCTAAACTTTGAAGAAAATAAAAGAAGAATTGATCAAGGGTTTCCCCACATTGTGGGTTTTGTCCCTAACTGGCGCCACATCTTGTGTCCTCTTGTCTTGGCTTGTCTTATGTGATTTATACTTATGTTCTATCTGCAGTTTACTTTAATGTTGATGTGATTTCTAATCTGGAAAAGATATTGAGCTAACTGTGAAAAATGAAATAAATTTCTCTAGCATAGAACATACCTAATATTAAAAAAACTTGGTCCAACCATTGAAGGTCAGCCTGAAGATAGTGAAGTCCCTCCCTTTTATCTGAGTCTTAGACTGCATGAGTATATTCTCCATAATGCCATGTTAGATTCCGGAGCTTCCCACAATTTGATGCCCAAAGCCATTATGGAAAAGCTCGACCTTGGTGTCACCCGGAAATATCATGATTTTTACTCATTTGATTGTGGTAGAGTTCGTTGCATTGGTCTCATCAAAGACTTAGTGGTTTCTTTGGATCAAATCCCAGCCAAAAATGTCTTAATGTATGTGGTAGTTGCTGATATATCGCCTCGATTCGGTATGCTCTTATCTAGATCGTGGGGTGCTAAACTCAAAGGCACTTTACAGCTTGACTTCTCTTATGGTACAATCCTTGTCTTCTGTCAATTGAGGAAGTTGTACCATGAAAATAAAATGAAGTATATGATCACTAGTAAATAGAAGCCTGTGAATCATCCGATAAATGTTGTACATACTGATTTAGAGTCTTTTTTTTGTACTTTGATAGTGGATTGAATGATGTAGATATTCAGCTTGTAGAAGTAGATGATGTACCAAAAATTTCTAAGAATTTTAGAGCAATTCTTACTCAAGAAAGAGAAAAAATAGCAATTTCTTCCGAGCAGCCTACATAGTAGAAAAAGGTCAGTGAAGAGCAGAAAAATGAAGTAATCAGCAAAGGTAAGGTTGACAATGAAACATAATTCCAACATCTAGAAGATGAAGCCGCCCTTTGGAGCTTGGATTTTGATGGTGTTGTTGGTAAATATGGTGATGGTGTTGGAATTTGGATTCGAAGCCCTCCTTTCTAGTCTGCCAAAGTCCCAAGTAATGTTAGAGTATGTTCCTACAAGTTAGCTTTTGATTGCTCTAATAATGAAGCAGAGTATGAGGCGTTGATTACAGGTCTAAAAATTTTGATGAAATTGGGCATGAAAAGGATTTCTATTTATGGTGATTCAAAGCTAGTGATTAAACAAGTAAAAGGAGAATATCAAGCAAAGCATCCGCAAATGAGAGCCTATAGGAATGCAATTTTGGATATCTTGAAGATGTTTCCAGGGTACACCTTGACAATAGTACCTCAAAGTCAAAACATCATTGCAGATTCACTTGCCACTGCAGCGAGAAATTTGAAAATTCCAATGAATTTGAGCAATAAATTTGAAATTCATGTCAAACATAGGCCTACAGTTCCTGATAATTTGAGGTATTGGAAATTTTTTTGGGATGACAATGAAATTAATGCCTTTTTACAGAGTGAAGGGAGGTTTAAGAATACTTTCATTGATGATGTTTGTGACTCTAATGAACAAGATATTGAGGTAAATTAGATTGAGGTTTTATAACTAAAGGATAATATTATTCCTAGAGGTCTTATACCTTTAGAGGAGCTCTTTGATTAGGATGATGTGGCAAGAAAACCAACCTTGGTTCCTACGAACAAAAGAGTTGAAGATGTGAATATTGGAATAGCTGACCAGCCCAATCTTGTAAAGTTATCAAAAACGTCTCCTGAAGCAAAGGCTAAGTATGTTAAGTTACTCTCTGAATTTTCTGATGTTTTTGCATGGAATTATTTAGATTTGAAAGTGTATGACAAAAATATCATTCAGCATACTATTCCTATCAAGCCGGATCAAAAACCTTTCAGATAAAAGTTGAGAAGACTCAATCCAAAGTTGTTGCCATCCATCGAGAAAGAGGTAAATAGATTGTTTAAATCTGGTATAATTGTTCCAATTAGATTTTTTGATTGGATTTCAAATTTGGTCCCAGTACGGAAGAAGACCGGAGAGATAAGGTTGTGCATTGACTTACGGAACCTAAACAAAGTGTCTTTGAAGGATAATTATCCTCTTCCTAAGATGGACCATATTCTACAAAAGTAGTTGGAGCATCATGGATGTCACTACTAGATGGTTACTCAGGCTATAATCAGATCTTGGTGCATGAGAAAGACAAAGATAAAACTATCTTCAAAACACCATGGGGAGCTTTTTAGTATGCCAAAATGCAATTTGGATTGAAGAATTCCAGAGCCACGTTTCAGCGGGAAATGGACATAGCTTTTGCTAATGAGAAGGATGTTTTCTTGGTATTCTATTTAGATGATTTGACAGTGTTTTCTAGTTCTGATGATGAGCATTTGCATCACTTGAGGATTGTTTTTCAGAGATGTAGAAAATTCGAGATTTCTTTGAACCCAAAAAGAGTCTTTTTGCTATGGAGGAAGGTAAACTACTCAGTCATATAATCTTTAAAAATGGTATTCGCATTGATCCTTCAAGGGTCGAGGGAACTCAACAAATAGAATTTCCGCACAACAAAAAGGAGATTCATGCTTTCAATGGTAAGATGAAATTCTTACCCAGATTTATACCAAATTTGGCTGAGCATTTACGTGAATTGACTAATATGTTGAAGAATGACAACACTGAGAAATGGACTGAGGATGCCATGAAATCATTCAACTTGGTAAAGATTGCTCTAACCACAACTCCAGTTTTGATCAGTCCTGATTATACTCATGATTTTATTATTTTTTCATTTCACAAAATCATTGCAGTGTTGATGCAAAAGAGGGATCAGGTGGGACAGCCCATTGCATTTTTCAGTCAGACTATAAGAGATGCCGCTTTGCACTACAATATCATTGAGAAACAAGCTCTAGCTCTTATAAAAGCACTGAAGGATTTTCGAGTCTACATTCTGCATTCACATACCATAGCATATGTTCCTAACACAGTTTTCAAAGATGTTCTCATGCAAACTGATCTGGAAGGAAGAAGAGGTAAGTGGATAGCAGCGATGCTGGAATATGATCTAGAGATTAAGCCTACCAAGTTGATCAAAGGACAAGATTTGGTGAAACTAATGGTTGAATCAAATCTGCATGTTCTAGACATCAATCTCATTGTAGCGATGTTGGATAATGAGGATGGTGGTTTTTCCATTCAGGTATCAGAAATGTTCCTTAAATTCCCTTGGTATTCTGATATAGTGTTTGTTCTTTAGCATCTTTCTCCACCTCTTGGAATGTCAAGAAGTAAAGGTAGATCATTGAAATTAAAATCTGCAAAATTCTAGATTTTAAATAGTGTTCTTTATTAGAAAGACCCGGGAGGTGTTATCCTTAAATGTTTGGTTAAAGATGAAGCTTAGCAGGTGATGAAGGCTTTTTATAAAGGTGATTGTGGCAGTCATTTGTTTTGGAAAACAACAGTAAACAAGGTGTTGAGAGTAGGATATTATTGGCCCACTTTATTTTCAAATCTATATAAGACAGTTATGAGCTACCTGAATGTTAGGTTTTTCAAGGGAAAGAAAGTTGCTTCCTCTTCCTCTGAATCCTATTGAAGTAAATGCACCATTCCAGCAGTGGGGACTCGATTTCATCGGAGAAATCCATCCTATATCATCAGCACAGCATAAATGGATCCTAATAGCTACTGATTACTTCGGTAAGTGGATTGAAGCTATTCCAACAAGGCATGCCATAGACACGGTAATCTTCCAGTTTTTAGAGTCTAATATTTTGTCTCATTTTGGTTACCCTCATAAAATCATTACAGATAATGCAACAGCATTCAAGTCGAAGAGGATGATTGAGTTTTGCAGCAAGTATAATACTACATTGGATCATTCCACGGCATACTACCTGTAGGGCAATGGATTGGCTGAGTCATCAAATAAATCCTTGGTGAACATTATCAAGAAAATGTTGGCGACAAATAAGAAGAATTGGCATCAAAAGCTTGTTAATGCCTTGTGGGCCGACAAAGTGAGCATCAATAAATCCATAGGTATGTCACCTTTTGAGTTAGTTTATGGTACTGATACGGTTTTTTCCACATCACTTGAAATTCCGGTCATGAGACTACTACAGGAAGACGACAGTGAAGAAGATGATGTTCAGCGCAGGATTAACCAAATGATCCACCTTCAACAAACAAGGGAAGAAGTTTCACAAAACACTTTTAGGCTACAAGAAAAGATAAACAAGGTTTATGACCACAAAACAAAGGCAGAAAATCTTCAGTTGGAAGATGTATTGCTGCGGTGGGATGCACGAAATGAGGAAAAAGGGAAGCATGGTAAGTTCAAAAATCTATGGAAAGGACCGTATAAGATCTCAGCATACAGACGACAGAATGCTTTTCTGCTCAAGGAGATGGATGATCAAGAGTGCCCAGGAGGACCAGTCAATGGTAGGCTCCTAAAGCACTACTACTTTTGAGGTTGTTCCTTGAAGTTACTTCACCTACATTGTATATATCAGTTTACTTTTCCTTGCAAGGTTTCAAGTACACTATCATCTAAACTTGGGGCCCGAAGTGAAGGCTATAAAGTTTGAATGATTAGTGTCAAGTTTGGTTGATTTGGTTTATAGTCAAGTTTAGAGTCGGTTGTCAGTCAGTTTTCATATTGTATTGAGTCATTTTTCACTTTTTGTTTATTTGACTGTATTGCCCGACACTTGGTCTATGATGTTCTTGACACCTCCAAGGAGTTTCCATCCCCAATAAGGCCAATGTTAGTGTCAGTATCTACATACTTCCATCAGGGATCAAAATTTTCTCTTTGCATTTTCATTTTAGGGGTCCCATACTGAAAAATTTTACATCATTCCATTAGGTCACGTAAAACTGATCCACTGATGGTTTTCCTCTCTTCAGAAAATATAAAATTTTCCCTCATAGATTATACTTACTGACTGTTCTTCAGTTTGTCTTCAGTTATGGTTTCATGGTCAATTTGCAATCATGCTTTCATTAGGTCATAGGGCATGCTTTCATTAGGTCATAGGGAATGTTTTCATTATGTCTTAGGGTTTCATCACCAAGGTCAAGAGCTTGATTTTAAAATGTAAATAGAGGTTAGCAATGGTATGAGGATGGTAAATAAATCAAGCATGATGGTTTGTAATTCATAGTTATTGAAATTATTATCTTTTAACCTAATGTAATTTTCACCTCAAAAACATGTTTTTGAGGTGAAAATAGAGTATTTTGAGTTTATTTGTATTTTTTTATGTAATTTTAAGTCACTATATGTAATAAATGATCCCAGCTACACCAGAGCATCTCTCCTTACTGCAAGACAAAGAAACACTGCAAAAATTAGTTCAAGTTGAGCATTATCCACCTGGAAAGACACAAAGAAGAAAAGGCATTAAAAACATAGTTTTAAAGAAGGACAAGAAACATTATAAAGTGGGTTTTTCAAGTGAAAAATCAAAATCTACTCCTATTTAAGCTCTCACATTTCATTTTCAAAGATCATTATTCTCATTTGGAAAGCAAGGAATCAAAAAGTGAGAATAAGAGGCAAGCTTGAGTGAGTTTAGGGCTTCGGAGGTTGGCACTACGCTTTTGGAGAGTGGCATTGCGCTTCTGGAGCAGTGGAGCAGTGGCGCTGCACGTTGGCAGAGTGATGTTGTGCTTCTGAGACAGGCATGTTGGCGTTGCGCGTGCAGAGCTTGGCACTGCGCATCTGGCAAAATTTCACAGTGTTATTTTACACTGGCGCGGTGCTTCTATGTAGTGGCGCTATGCGTTGTGCAAGAGGGCTAGAAAACCCTCAAACTTTCAAGAAAACTCCAAATTTCTCTCTCTTTCCATCATTACAAGTAAGTTGACATCCCTCACTTTAGTTTTGGTTTGCAAATCAAACTTATAAGCATCATTTTCCATGTTAAATATGAAACCCTAAAAATCTCCCTAGTGGTGCCTAAAACCCTAAAACCCTCATTGTTCATCCTGTCACCTATCCCTACAGCTCTAAATTCCCCTATCCCTATTTCCTTATCCCTTTATCCCTATTCCATAATGTCCCTATTCCTTTTTATCCCTCTTCCCCAAGGGAAATTTCCCAAACAAAACAAGCCCTCCCTCTCATTTCCTACTCCCTCATTCAGTTTTAGCCCATAAAGTCATTCCCCATCCCCTCACTCCTAAAAAACTCTCACTCATTCCCTTCATACAACCTCTAACCTTCCAAACATGGACCAAGAAGACCAAGACTATGAGGAAGAGAACACAGGTAGTGACACCCCGGTAGATAGAGCTAGGTAGTAAAGCAAACCACACCAAGGGAGGTAGGATTATCAGAGAAGAGCCATCAAACCTTAGGTAATTGCAGGCCTCTCAGTTGGTTGTCACATGTTTCAGATATCTTGGCTGCTATGAATTCTATGAACGGGTAGAGAGAGTTCAATATCACCTGGAGGTCACTAAACATTTTGTAGCCCATCTTCAGACATGAAAGTGACTCTTGCAGGGGTAACATTCACAGTCTCACCCTCCATCATTTCATATGCAACCAGGATTCCTAATCTAGGGGAGAAGTGGTACAAGGCCCAAGACCTGGATGAACACTATTAGGAGCCTTATATCAAACCTTGGTATAGAAATGAGGTGAAGAGATTTTTTCCTTTTAGATTTCTTGAAGACAAGTATGTCCCCATGATGAAAATCATCATGAAATATTTCACTTGTGAGGGTAGATCTTCTAGGCTGTACACCTATCACATCAAGTTTCTCATGCATTTTACCCGGGTGAGAATGTTAAACCTCCCTTATTTCTTGTTTAGTAACACTGAGAAGATGGCTCATTTTGTACATAAGAAGCCATACCCTCAGCAGATGAGCAATCTCTATCATTACTCTTTGATCAAGATAATTGTGCTTCATCATCTCAGTCTCCTCAACATCTCTTGTGAGACATTTATAACTCATGAAATCTTCAAAGGTCTTCAAATTCCTCCACCAGTGTCTCAAGAAGCGGGGGGACCTTCTAGCAGTGCTTAGGTGAAAATAGATGAGGAAGCCAAGGAGACTAGAACTACTGAGGTGCCCATTTACATGACATATTAGAGGGGCACAAGGAAATTATTTGTAGCCGACAGGCAAGTGTTTACTCCACAGGATGTGGAAGGGACCTTGCCCTCTTCATCAGCTCATAGGCAAATGCTAGCTCCACAGGATGTGGAAGGGGATTTGCCTTCGTTATCAACACAACAGGTACAGGTACAACAACTACATAAAGGGAAGGAAAAGGTGTTGGAGGAAGATCTTGATGATGAGGAGGAAAGAGACTTTGATTTAGCAGAGCATGATGAGCCTGAGCAGCATGATAGTCAAACCATTGACATAGAGGCTCAGGATGGGGAAACAATCAAAGACATCATCATTTGGGAAAAGGAGGCCCAAGTCCAAGCATTGATGGACAATTTGGAGAGAGCCAAGCATGTCATCACATACTTGGAGCAAGGAAACAAGCAATTGAGTGACAAACAAGTCCTCATGGAGCTGGAAATGCTCAAGGTAAAACAACAAAGTGGCAAAGAGGCACAAGTCACTTTGACTCCTGTTGAGAAAGAGATTGAAGATGATAGAGAGACTTGGCTTGAGAGAGTCAACTTTGACCTTGAGAAGCTGCTACAAAAGTCCAATAGAGACAATTAGATGATTAGACATATGGCCTATCATTATAGGACCTGAAACAAGATTTGTAACATGAGGATTAGAAAGATGAAAGCTAGGCTGCGGCGAGGTTTGAAAGGAAGAAAGGAGGAGGATAGGCTTAGAATGCTTGTTGAAGCTTCCTTGGCTCATCAGGGCACTTGATGATGGTGCTTCTCACCAATTTTGAGCAAGTTTGGAGGAAATTTTGTCATTTCCAAATTTTGAAATTTTACACATAGGAAAACTACCTAGAAGTGCAGCGCCACCGGCCCTGTGCTTTTCCTATGGGCAGACAATGGAGAAATGGTTTGCATTTTTTGATTCAAAGCGATGAGGAAATGTACCCTAGAGATTTTCAAGGTTTTTTGGGTAGAAATGGTCCACCAAAAGGTCAAAAACACCCTAGAATTGACCTTTCTGCCACTTTTTGGACACACAAAAGCAGTCTTGGGAGAATCAAGTTTTTAGGGGTCAAATGAGCTTCAAACTCAGATATTACAGGTGTTTTAGAAATTATACTTGAATACCTTTCCAATGAGCTATCATGATCTCAATTTGGATGTCGGGAAGGCCTATAAAAGGGACCTGAAAATGGTGCTGCGCATTGGGCCAGTGGTGCTGCGTGTAGGGCAGATTTTCCACAGGGTTGCTAGTTTTCCATTTTTGACTGTGTTCATGGATTTTCTCTCATGGAGGATGATTTACCTTTGTAAATGATGAATTGGCATGTAACTATGATAGATAAATAGTGATAGAGGGTAGATTCATTGCTTTAGAAGTCAGTTTGAGCTCACATGAATCAGTTTTTCACTTTTAGAGGCAAGTTGTTGAGATGCCTATATTCTTGTTTCTTGTTTAGTATTAGTTAGATTAGCTCCTAATCTTGGGGATTCGGCCCTTGATGATGGGAGGAGGTTGAAATCATGTATATATCTTCTTCTTCTTTCTCTTTGTAGAGGGTTGGACTCAATTGGATGCTCATACCTTGATTGTACACCATTTTGTAGCAGTTTAGCAGCAGATTAATAAAAATTTCAACTATTTTTATGGGATCCATGTGGTATGGAGTTTTAGTACAGTTTCTTCTTTTATGATCATATGTTAGAATTTTTTTTATGTCTCATTAATCATTCCATTGCTTCTTAGTGAATGTTTTCAAGTTGATAGGCAAAATTCATCACAACACTGCTCTGCTTTGGGGAAATATTCACCTTTATATGTTTTCTATAGTTTACTAAGGATCCATGGTAATCACATGCTATTCCTAGAATCTCACCAGTCTTAAACACCTCACCCATCAAAACCCTAGAGTTCTAAAACCTCTGCCTACCTTGCCCCATTGAACACCCTGCAATTTTGACCTAATCCCTAACCCTAAACTATCCAGCTCCTCCTGATCCAGCAAAACACCTTCAAAATCCAATCAAAAATTTGTGCTACTATACCTAGCCTAAAATCCTTTTCTTGATCGATTCATCTTGGCTGAGATCCTCACAGAGAAAGCCCTCTCCCAGCCTAGTAGGGCTAGCTACTTGGCTAAGCGTGGTTTGTGGTTACCTTGGCATTTCTTTTCTTCAGCATGAGGTTCAATCCAGGTGATAACACCTCCTACGAGGCATTACAGAGGAAGATAGTTTTTTTGGAGGAGAAATTGACTTATCTAATGCTCCAATATTGGGGCTAGTCATGTTCACTATCTTGATGTATCTTGGAACTTTTACTTTATTCAAAAGCTCATTGAGCCAACACACTTTCATGCATATATCATGAATATTGTAAGACTTTTCTTCAAATGTTTGCAATGTATGTTGTTTCTCATATGTACTAAGGAAATTCAACTATTTCGGTGGCTTTGATACTTATCTTGTTAAAAGTGTGTTGTATTTTCTTTAACAATCATTCCTCCCTTGTGAACTGTTTCACTAGTTGATCAATGATTCATTGATATGTATGTGATTGTGTGCATTTTCTATATTAGTACTATTAATTGTATTTAAAGGGCCCATTTTTCTTTCCCCTTTTGGTAGAAGAACCTTGATACTTTCCGAAGCTAAACATTTCACAAGGCACACTCACTTGTTGATCTGAAGATACATGTGCATTACTCTCTTTTGCTAAAATATGTATTCAAGTAAAATCTACAACAATACATGGAAGTCAGGTCAACAATCTTGATGGGGCTCCTATTCCAAATTGTGTGAGGTCTAATTGAGACTTCACATCAGGGAGACCCCCTGGTTCGCTAATTTCCAACACCATCAACAAAACCTTAATGGCAAAACATGTTACTGTTTATCACAATGTATATAACATTTGAAGGCCACTACAGTTTGTCATTTCTATATGATGTTAAATTGTTAATGGCTTTTATGGGTTGCCCTTTGAATCTCCCACATTTCTTGTATGTTTCATAGGTTAAAATGGCTTCAACATATCAAAAGTGAAAAAAAACCACTACCTGATTCATCATGGTTTAATTGCAATGATAGTTAAGTTTTAGCTGAGTAAGCTAGGGTTACAATGGGAGCCTTTTCTTTAAAATAACAATTTTATTGATAAACCCCAACCCAAGCAGTCCTACCCTAAGGTGTCTTCAGGCCCTGATGTAGAATTTGATGATGCTCATGATCAACCCTTGGGTGATGATACCCCTATTAGTGATCCTGAGTCAATTTCATAACCCGCATCTTCGGGGAAAATGGAAGATAAGGTTTCGATACCCGAAACACCAATGTTATGGCATAGTCAAAATGCTAAATCTATTATGGAGGAGTGTATGGTTTAAAAGTTTTCTTTTGTCGCTTCCTCTTCTAGTGCTTGCATAATTTTCTTTCCCTTACTAGGATGAAGTT
This sequence comes from Pinus tabuliformis, assembly GCA_031772625.1. NCBI lineage: Eukaryota > Viridiplantae > Streptophyta > Pinopsida > Pinales > Pinaceae > Pinus > Pinus tabuliformis. The sequence goes on along the minus strand of CM062820.1, from coordinate 1,271,876,965 downwards.
GTGGAAACAATTTCCAACACTTCTCGACCCAATGCCCACTGATATTGTAGTGAGTGCAAAAGTTATTTTGAGCCTCTTTTGGCTCACATGTCTTTAACCTTGGATGATATTTTCTCTTTTCGATCTCAACTCCATTAGACATAAACATCTTCTTAATGATTTCTTTTCTTTTATAGCACTTATCTACACAATGGTTAGATGAAATGAAAAAGGTGCATGGAAACACAATCCTCAACATGTTATTCAAATCAACATGTTATTTTCCATTATGAAAAGCATTTGAATTAACAGGACAATTATACCTCTCTTTTTTGTCCTTTAGCTTACACTTCTTGCGTGAGGAACTTGCATGGCAAGAAGAACTTAATTTTGTTTCTTCTTCAACTTTTCATCTCTCTTTGGAGATGTTTTTCACTTCAAGTCCTCCCTCTTCTTGAGGAAGCAAGCGGGTAACAATTCTGGATGCAAATCCCAACATCTTGCCTCCTCATGTCCTCTTTAATGGAAAAAGGAATACAATACCCATGAGTTGTCACTAGAAGACCATTATTAATTTGTAACATAGCCTAAGACTTCATATTTAGGTCTCTCCTTTGCCTCAATTGGACTTTTAATGCCTTGATGGTTCACTCCAAGGAATCCTCCTTTGTAACCCATCTTGGTCAAGAGCTTTGATCCAATGCCTTTACTATGTTCTTCAAGGGCTACAAATGAATTTACACCAACACTTTCAGGTAAAGAAGAAGCATGTAAATGCTTACCATTTGCATAATATTTTGATTGAAATACAAAGATGTTTTCAAACTCTCTTTTGATTCTGGATGTGTCCTCTTGGACTCTTTGTCTCTATTCTTTCAGCTCCTTGAATTTGGGTGTTGATAGAACCTCATCCTACACATCATGTGGAAAAAAGGTACAAACTTGTCCATATTCCTTCTTTAAGGGACTTTCTACACTAGAATTTTGCATAATAGTTGTAGAAAAACATGAATATTGTGGAGAAGATGGTGTTTTATCACCATTATTGTTACCTTCTTCCCTTGGAGAAAATTCTCCTCTTGGAGGTATAGAGTTTTCACCTTGCAATTTGGTATTCCTCTCCTCATAGAGGATTTTCACCATTTCTGCCATGTCTAAGAAAGTATTTCTAAAATCCTTCACATCCTCTTACATTCTTGCTCGCTCTCCTACTTGGGACATGCTTTGCTTGAAGCTTCTTCTACAACTTGAGGTAGAACTGGTGGTAGAGATTGTAACAATCTTGCTCTCCTTTCCAAAACCTTCTCCTCACTTGAGCTTCAAAACAAACTCACTTGCAAACAACAATCAATTCCTCCTTGCACAAAGAAAACCAATGCTCTGATACCAACTTGATCTGAATTTGGAATATTATATTTCTATGCTATGATCCTCATTAGAATAAAAAAATGTACTTGAGGTTTGTACTGCAAAGTAGCAAGTAAAAACATGAGTTTTTATGTGTGTTTTCTTAAGTTAATTTCATGAAAAACTTTAAACATGAAATCAAAACACTGAATGGAAGGATGCACCAATCAGTAATACACTAGCCATTCTTAAAGGAGTTCACCCCTCCTAGGCTACATCTCCTTGGATCAGCTCAAAATGACATGACCCCTTCTCATTATGCTCAATGTCTAGAAAAAGAAGAGTACATAAAGTGTTGAAATGGATTGGTCAGTTTCTCCTTCAAAGAAACAACTTTTGCAAGAGTTCTCACTCCATACACATGTTAACCTATAGTCAAACATGTAAGCCTTCAACAAACATAGGTATCTTACACCAATACCCCATCCTCCAACTTCAAAGAGCATAAACAATACCACAATCCACTTGAAGTACATAAATAAGTCTCTTCTCCAAAACACATAAAGAGAAGAGGAATAAGAGCTACAACATTGATGCAATGGTTGTTGCAGAAAGCACATGGAGGCTAGAAAACCCTTGCAAGGTCATCTCCATATTTAAACTCGTCTATAAACTAAATCAACACTCTAGTTGACCATGGCACTCGTGGGCTTCAATTTGTAAAAATCTTATCTAGAAGTGCTCCAATGAGTCCATAATATAAAAAAATGACTATCTAGCCTCTTTCTGCACCCAATTTGCTCGAAAACTTGAGAAGTTATGGCCTCTCCTAGTTTCTCCACTATTAGCTCTACAAATTTCACAAAATCCAGCACCATCCTACAAATTTGCTCCATTTTCCACTAACAGAGCGACAAATTCCCCAGATTTCGAGCGGATTTGTAGAACCATTAATTTTGTAGTCGAGGCCGTAAACCAAAAGCTGGTGCATATGGGGGACATGCAGCTAGGGGCTAGCCCCCGATGCTGGAACCCGCCCTCCTTCAGCCACAATTAATGCAAGAGGTTTGAGGAGAATTCATATGTGGTTTGTCCAGCAATCAGCGGTGGCGGTTGTTGATCAGTGGTTATCATTGATGTCAACCCAAGAAGCACCGAGGGCTAATCCGATCTTGCATGGGAATTGACTTGAAAAAATAATTTATTCTGAGTCAAGGATCTTCTACATGGATTATACTCGTCGATATGTTTCTGTTGATATATGGCACGCCACGTAATTCTTCGCGGTTTGAGAGATATTTGTGTTTGAAGTTAGTAACTCCAGTTAGTGGGCTAAAACCCTATGGGGTTATGGCATGACACTCATAATTGGTTGTGGTCATTGAATAATCAATAATTAATAATAAAAAGATTTCTCCTAAATCCCTCCAACTTTCACTTGTTGAGGACCCTCTCAACTCAAGACATTCATATAAATAATGACCCTCATATCCTCCTCTAGTAGGGATTGTGTGTCTTCAAACGAGCCATCATGGAATTTTCACGATAACGTTTTCTATGAGAAGCTTTAGAAGCTGCAATTAAAACCCTTTTGGTCCTAAATCTTGATGAACCTCGTGACTGAATTTCAGATCTTGGTTCACTATATTTTAGGCGATATGATCTGAGGAAGTTAGGATTTTTGTAGGCTCCTGAATTCCATGACAAATGGGTGATGTTGGGAAAATAATCATAAATTTCTCTTTGAGCATTGGATTAAAATTTTGTAAATAGTCAGAGAAAGAGGACAAATTGTAGTTTGTTTAGAAGCATTTTCAGGGCCCAAAGTTGCAACAGTGACACGTGGCACTTCGTACAAGTTCACTCTACTGAAACAGTCTATAATCAGGTCATCATAGGTGATTGCGCATAACTCTTTCTTGAAGAATCAAATCTTAATCAGACCCATGGGGTTGGAAAGAGGACTCAAAGGGCTTCCACAAGATGAAATTTTAGACCCTAGAGATATGAAATTACATAGGTACAATAGATTCAATATTGAGCTCCTAGAAGGCAAGAAAAAACATGCATTCAAGGATCACTACAGTAAGGACTACACATCAACAGTCAAGGGTAAGTCTCCTATAGAAAGGTATGTATGATTAGTGTTTACATTTGAAATATGAGTGTCATCTCTGACATATTTTTTTCTAGGACAACGTAAGTACATATAGGGTCTCAGTTATATCTATATGTCTCTATATGCCACAATTAGTTTTGATACCACATTTTGGATGTCCTATTCCTGATACTACACTTTTGATGCTACATATTCTTGATGCTACATCAAGTCTGCTAAATCTATATGATGTTGTAAGTTCATATTACTTGTCTTGTCATAGTTCATAAAATGGTCTCTGTTGTTTTACTTACAACTTGGTCCATCACAAGTCTAGGGTTTGTCATCAATTTTTATTGTATATATCTTTAAGTGAGTTTCGGATATAGTCTTGCATAGAGTCCAAGCCTATATCAAGAGTGGGAATCTTTGTCTACTACTGCAACAATTCAACAACAAAAGTGACAAGCACACTTCAGATACACATTGTAATTTTAATTTGTATTTATTCATTATTATGCACTTACATGTGTTTTGCAGGCAGAGGTAAGTTGAAGGGTATTTTGTTTTGTTTTGGGATTGGTTTCACCCATGCTGGTAGAAGAAGATTCAAGTACAACTTCAAGCAAGCATTCAAGAGCTGAAGTATCAAATCAAGAAGCATTGCAGTGAGACATTCTTTGAAGACATGACAACCATCTGCATATTGTGAAGAAGCATCAAGGCCAAGAGTCAACGGGACATCCTTTGAAGACATGATAGCCATTTGCATATTGTGAAGAAGTATCAAGGCCAAGAGTCATTTGTAAAAGAGTCATCATTGTAAATTTGTAAAAGAGTCATCATTGTAAAGATTGTAAAAGAGTCATTTTTCCTAGAGTTGAAGAGGCATTGTTGGGAGGTATAGGAGGCACTATTGAGATGATGTCATGGTTGAGTTGTAGGTCATAGAGTGATTGGGTATTTGGTCAAGTACACTAAAATTATTGTGCATCTTAAAGTATCGTGGATTGTTGTCCCTCGTTTGGGAATCCACAGTCTTGCCTTATTTCAATCATTATAGGGTGGTGCTAGGGCGAGCTGTGGCTTGCTAAGATGTTGGGCATCCATTCAGTTGAAGAAACCAGGGTGCTGGGGCATCCTTCTAGTGGGAGCTGTAGAAGAATGCTTTTGTATAATTTTAGAGAGTTGGTTCTTTCATTTCAGTTGGGGTTGAAGATTAATGAATTTATTAAAAAAGTGTTCGTGGTTTTTGACCTCGGGGACTTTCGACCTAAAATTCTTTTGCCTAATGTGTTCTTTTATTTACTGTTATCATTGCATAAACATTAATAATAATTGAAGATTAACTAATGCTCTGAAAAGATTTAAAAGTGTCAATCCTTTGTTGATCATCTCTTCTTCTAGTGTGCCTATTCCAAAGCTTTATGGAATGATGTTTCAGCGTCTCTCAATCTTATAGATAATGGCCCTATCTTATCCTTTGAAAATTTTGTTCTTTGCTTCTCTCATCAAAATTGGCACTTTGCAGGTTTATGACGACTCCAAATGTATTACTTACTCGTTAATTGGGAAAAACAGTATTCAGATCTAAACTTGAAAAACAACACTGAGGTCCTGAACTTACTCTAGAATAACAAAATAACTATACTACATTCATAGCGAATGAAACAACTTAATACCCTCAAAGAATGCCTTCAATGTGGAAGAAGGAAGACTCGGCAATCATTTAATAAATTGTGAGAGAATCCACATTACGGCAGATCAGCGATTGTCATTTAAGTAGAGAAACCTGCATGTTGTACAATCCATCTGGCTTTTTGTATCATTCTTACCTCAATCTCCATGGTTTTAGAAGAATCTACATCTTGTACAATCCATCTAAATGTGTTTTTTTGGCACATCGAAAACATTTTTGAAGATTGTTGTATCTTTCAATCTGCAGCTTGTATATAATATTTTTGTGATTACAATGCAGGATGATGTATTTATTGTACACACTCTATGCAAAACATATTATTTTGTTTTTAGTATGCAATCCTAGGTTGTATGCGAAACACATATAATGCAATGTAAACGTTTTTTTGTAAATGATGCAACTTACTCATGATGATGTCTTTATTGTAAACACATATAATGTAAATGTAAACGTTTTTTCGTAAATAATTGCAATGCATGATGATGTCTTTATTGTACACACTCTATGCAAAACATATTATTCTGGTTTTAGTCTGCAATCCTAGGCTAGCTGTATGAGAAGCCCATATAATGCAGTGTAAACGCTTTCGGTAAATGATGCAATTTACTCATAAAAAAATCATATTTTCTTTATGGAAAAAAAGTTAAATGAAAATTGCCTCCATGGGCTAACGCCTTGGATTGCGTTTTTAAGCCGCAAAACGTTACATAGTAATATGCGTAAAAGAAACTGATAACAATGGTGCGGAAAGAAATATTAAAAGTAAAAGAAACTGATAACAATGGTGCGGAAAGAAATATTAAAAGTAAAAAAAACTGATAACAATGGTGCGGAAAGAAATATTAAAAGCTAAAACTAAATTCACATATGGTCTCCTCACTGACGTTGCCTTGTTCACGACCTTGCTTCAGTGACTGACATTTCTCCAACAGTGACTGCCATTTCTCCAAAAATAAGCTGTACAGCTCATTATTACAATTTAATGCCGGCTTGAGTTTGACTTCCTTGAGCGCAGGGGCTATTTGAAGAAGGCAACCCAACAAATGAAGCTCCCTCTCATCACATTTGCTGATATGCATCTCCACTGATTGAAGATTTGACAGTGGAGACATTGAAGATGGCGGGATGGGATCTCTCTCCTGCGTTACAAGGCAAAAAAATTGTATGATGCACTTTGTGGTCTGTTAGCATCTGCATGAACATTTAAAGAATAGTGTTGGTGAAAGGAAGAGGAGTTATTTTCTTACCAAAATTAGGTCTCCGCGCAGGTGGACACGCTCCAGATTGGGAAGCCTCGAGAGCAGCTTGAACAGAGGAACAACAGTCCTCTGGACCTGAAGAAATCCAGGCCCATGATCGATCGTAAGCGCTTTAACGGATGTCAACCCTCCCACTATTTTAAGAACTATGTCCGCGGAGAGAGTGCGTGATAAAAACGTTGATTTCAACGATAAGGCAATCAAATTATTTCCGAGCTCCATTTCGAGGCCTGCAACGGACGGGGAAAGCTCTTGGAATCCTATTCCACTCACTTTCAGGTCTCTCGTGTAAGGCTTCAGAGTTTTGAGGTTAGGACAATTCACTGTCCATCCCTCCCCGTCAAAACAATGTAAATTTAAATATGTTATGTTGACAGCTGAAATGACAGGCCTGTGCAAGCCAGTGCAATACCGTAAGTTGAAGTTGTGAAGAAGAGGGCAAAGTGAAAGAAAGCTGGCTAAAGAGTCATCTGTCATTTCGGTGTTTATGAGGGTGCACTCAGTGAGTAGCTTGAATCCAGGGAAATTGGTTGGAAAATCGGTGAGAATATAATCGTATAGCGTGAGGGTAGTGAGACAAGTGCATGAGAAAAGGGCCGGCGGCGGGATTTCCATGTTGTCGGAACATTTGAGAAAGAGGCGTTGCACATTCTTTCTGGCAACGCACTGCAGCCATTCGCATAGGGTTTGGTGTCTAAACTCACATAACAATATGGCATTCCATGGCTCAAGATCGCCAGTGCAGACTAAAAGGGTGTCCAGATCCGAGGAATGCAAGTGCAATATGTGGGATATTATGTTTTCCAGCGCCGCCACTGAGAGTGGGGCGTCTTGGCAATCAGTGGCTAGGAGACCAGCGGGGGTGAGGATGAGTTCCGGCATTTGTGTGTAAAGGATTCTCCATCGTGTAGAGAGAACGGAGCATCGGATTGCATCTCGAATGGGGAGTTTAGAGAGGATGACGGAAAGGAGGCTGTCGGGCAGTGCAGACAATCTATCAGCCATCACCATAAAAGTTCAGACACAGATTTTAGCTCTAAGGGATGAAATATAGAACGACTGGCATATGCAGTAAGGGCTTGAGAAAAAGAAGCAGCTATTTGGGTTAGGGTAAGGAACGAAACGCATATTTATAAGATGTCAAATCAACGCTGATTTTTTTGAAGTATATTTTATGTTCAATTTTTGTCGATAAAAATTAAAGTATATTTTATATTTTGTTGGGAGTGAGTTAATAAAAGTATTAAATTTTAATTTTGGTGTATGAAAATTAGTTTAGTGTTTTTTTTAATTATGATTAAAATTTAAAGATATTTTAGACCACTAGTTAAGTATAACATCTGGGTTAGTTTATTTGTTGTTTTCACTATTTTTTTTGGTTTATGTGTAAGTTTCTAGATCACTAATTAATTATAATATCACTTTAGTGTTATTATGCAAATAACTTTAAAGGAAAAAAATTGGCTTATGAAAAAATTGATAAAGAGACTTAGAATGCAAGCCTAGGCAGGTCTGGAATTTCAAATCCTTTGTGCCTCTTAAATGAAAATTTGATGACATTTTGGCATTTTTCATGCCTTTTATTTTACGTTCTACTTAAATTTGTGAGTGTCTACAACTATTCCTTATCTCAACTTTCTTTAATCTCCCTAGGAGAGTGCCTTGTTTCTTCTCAGCATATGTGTTTCACATGTCTCCACTTCCTTTAATCTCCCTCTTAGAGTGCCTTGTTTCTTCCTAAGTTAGCATATGTGTTTCCACCTAGTATACAACCATATTTTTAAGATTTTATAAAGCTTTTTAGCTTTTGGGAGTTAATAATTTTGATTATGTACATAAATTTTGACATGTAAAAGAAACTAAAGAAAGCCATAGAGTTAAGATGATGAGGATTCCCAAGTGCAAGTAAATGAGATAGAGTTATTTTTTTTAAATATCAAGAATTTAACTACTATGCCTTTTTATAATTTATTTAAATCCAATAATCTACTACATATGTCAAATTTATTAAACATATAATTACATGTTTAACTATTTCTTAATAATTTACTTTTACCAAATATTTTATTTACAGATGGGCACACACATCTTTATTTACTCACTACATATTTTATTTACTGAATTCTTTATTTATACCAAGATAACTTTAATCCCTATAAGTGCACTTTCAACCAACTGTGAACTACTTCAATAATAAATCTAGTAATGATAGCTAAATATTTTTTAAAATATTTGTATATCCTTTCAACTAATTTGATATCCATTACACATATTTGGAACAAGTTATTCCTAAAACCATGACGCTGAAAAATGTCAAGACTAAGAACTCTGCAATCTACGAGGTAAACTCTACAAGCTATCTACGAGGTAATCAACTAATCATTTGCATTTGAACATTGTTAACTAATAATTTTCATAATATCTTAAATATGAGCCTATGATTTCCTTATCTTAAAAAATTAGATTCACATTACTGTCCACATCATAGACGAAATATCCAGCCCAACCAATTACACAAAGAAATCCTTCCTATTAAGCATTGCCTTAGACAATACCATCACTTATTCTATTCATGTACTTCATACAAGTTGAATCCTCCAAATACAACTATATTAGAAGTGGTTTAAGACATATTTTTTAACATGACATGATATATTATTCCTGTAAAAGAACAGACCTTAGAGAAATTCATTTTGACAAGCCTGTATAATTTCACAACATTTATTTCACATAAAACAAATACTAAGAAAGAAATAAATAAAAACAACAACGGAATGACATTGAAACTAGTTGAAGAAGCCAACTTACTTGGGACTTGAAAACTGGTAAATCTTGTGGATTTTGAAGTAAATGATGAGGGCAAGTTCAGTGGAAAGCTCCAACATTTATTTTTAGCCATCTATTTTTGGTTGTGGTGTTGTCTTTCAAAGTTATGGCATACAAATTTTTGGAATCACATTTCGAATCATCTTTTGTGGTTCATGAATGACCAAGAATAGTTCAAAACGTCGATTCCAAAAATCTAAAAGCAATGACTCTGGAAGACAACACCACACATAATATAGATTGCAAGAGCCTCAAATCAATAACTATCCTTACTTTTCAAGAAAATAACATGGCAGTGACTACTGTTTTGAATGAGTTTAAGGTCCACCTTTTGCTTACCCCCACTTTCTTATCTCAGCACCAAACTCCCTGCAGCAGAGCCCTCGAGCTTCCATGGTTGTGCTACAATATGTAAGTAACCAGCGTCTCATTTCTTCGCGCATCCAAGGCCTTCTTGAGCCCAACTTTTTCGCAGTAGGGAGCCCTACCATTATTTCTAATTTGATAAGCCTCGACAAAAATGTTGTCAAAATAAACATTGCAACTTCCCTTCAGGTCACCAATTGTTCCTCGACTGCTTTTATTTCTTGATCGCACTTCTTCATCGATGTTGGAGATGGCAGAATCAAACAAGAGGGGGAGTGTGGAACGATTGAGGGAAGCCTAAGGAACAAAAACAAACCCACCGCCCCTTTTGAGTGTTATACACACCAAAAGATGCATGTATATTTTTAGTATTTTTCAATCACGAACTAGCTTACAGTTTGATGGTTGAATTCACATTCTTGACGTAGACTAATTGGTTAGGGTGAGATCTCCCTTCATTATGTTCAAATCTACTAAATGATTATAGGAAGATAATTTTTTATATGATTCAAATATATGAAAGTGTGCCAGGCTCCATTGCCATGTGAGCCAGAGGTATTGTATGCATTTGCGTTATGACATGGGCTTAGTCTGACTTTGGTGTTTTTAACTTAAAGAGGGTTACTATAAATTTTGACGGGACAAAAATCCTAAATTAAACATAAAATTCACAATTTCTGATTCATGATGCACGTGAAATTTGACGGGTAAAAATTTACAGCTATTGTCAAATACGTCCTGTACGACATCAAATTCCAAGCCTGTTGTTAAGGATCCATTGTGATTTGTGATGAAGGTTCTGTAAGGAAGTTCGAATCGAGCCTATTGGGGATCAGTTGTTTATCAATTGTGATTTGTGGATAAAGGTTCTGTAAGGAAGTTCGAATCGAGCCTATTAGGGATGAGTTGTTAAGCTTCTAAACGTGAGCCTGTTGGGGATCAGTGGTTAAGCTTCTAAACGCGAGCTTGTTGGGATAGTTGGGCGAATTGTTAAAGGAAAAAGGATGTGTAAGGACGGTTTCAAATCCCAAGTTGGAAGTGAGCACAGTACCCTAAGGTGGCACCAATTAATCAAATTGTTGCTGGTTGATGTCTTGTATCTAAAAATATTGTATGTTTAAATTTTATATTTTCTAAAAATATTTCAATATAAAATTTAAATAAATTATTTGAAGATGTATGTTAACTAATTACTGCCTTTTGACTATGTGGTTTAACCACGAAGAACCAAAAGGTGTCCCAAGTTAAACTTTGGATGCCCGCGATTAATCTCTCCTTATTTTCTAATTCTTGTTTACATGTCTGCTCCAATGCTTTAGCTGATGGCAGTTTACCTGGAGTACATTCTGAAATCAAATTAGACAGATAAAGTGTATCATTGATTAATTCAATTAAATTATCAGTCGCTGATCTACATCTTGAAGTTGCCTTCTCTGCTTTCATCAATTGAGATTGTCATTCTATGAAAATAATTTCCTTCTGTGATTCCAGAATTCGAGGTAGATTTGCAGCTTGTCCTTCCTTGGATTCTTGCCTAGAAAGAAAGTTTGTTAATGTCTCATTAGCCTGCTCCAAATTCTATCTTGCATCAACTGATTTATCAACCATTGTTGAAGAAATTTCACAGAGGGACTCAGCAAGAGAAATATTATGACATACCAAATTTAATTGATTAATCAATGCCTTATTGATCTGGAGAGCTTCGGATTTGAACTCTGCTGCTTGAGGAAAAACTTTGAACCTTTCTATTTCTTGTGATAGTTGAGTGATTTTCTCATCTTTTGTTTTGCTCAATTGGTCATTCATTGACTTTAGCTTAGCCAATGCTAGGGATAATTCTTTTTGTTTCTGAACTACACTTTGGTCTATCATCTGCTTCTCCTTGAGGAATTGCTCATTTAGCTGGTTATTTAATTGTTGTTGCATTGCTAACTGTTATTCTAACTGCTCTATCCTTTGCTTCCTTTCAGATACCTGTGCCTCTAGCAAAACAATTGTATGATCTTTTTCTTTGAGTAAAATGCTGACTTCTGATGCTTTATCCATAGTAGTTTCCAAGTATGCCCCAGCATATTGAGAGAGTTTTGTGAGGTCTTTGGAAGGATTGACTTCCTCTCTCCATACCACATTAGCCATCTCCATCTGTGCAGGTAAAAGAGAAGGTTGATCAAGCTTTCTATTTTTCCTTTGTCTTTTTACTACATCCCTATGCTTAGGGCTGTAGAAGACATCTAAAGGTGGTATTTCTTCTACATGTAGGATGATTTCATCGGATGGATTTTCTGGAATTATCTCTATATCCTTTTGATTGATTGGTGGGCCACTGGTTCCTTTAGTTGGAACCGTATTAGTTGTTGTCTTGTGAGCAGTTGTCACTTCAAGCGTGCTAAATCCCTATAAGTTCTCAGTATTTCTTATAATGGAATCGAACTGTTGCCATTCTTTAAGAAGCTTGGGATCAATCTGAGTATCTATATCCATGAGTTGACTATCTTTTCCCTGTCCCTGTTCCTGTTCCTGTTCCTTTTCTTTTTCGGAGACCTTTTCCATATCAGAAGTCTTACCAGTAACTATTTGTTCAGCCTGAGCAGATGACTAGACTGTAGGAGCTATGACTAAGAGGTCTAAAGGCAGAGTTTGCAACCTCTGTTCTCTAAGCCTATTAAACACTTCTAGTCCTTCATCTTGATATTTGATTTTAGCCAATGCTTTAACTTGGAATAATGATTCAGATGAGGCAAATAGATCATCGAAGACATCATCTTCATGATCAAGTTTGGCTTGGTCAAGAACATTATAGGCCACCTTTGTGGGATCATACTATCTGTTAGGAATTGTGACAAGCTTTAGCTTTTGCAATTTTTCTGTCTCCTTCTCTGCGTGCTTGTAATCATGAAGAGTGAAAATGCCACACCGTAATGGGAATGTAGGCCATACTTGTTTCTTGGAATTTTTAAGGGTTTTGGATGTCCCATCTACTGTTATTTGATAAGCCAATTCCCAAGCTAACAGTTTATCGGACACATATAAGGGAAGGACATGGGGTTTTGTAAGGCTACCAAAAAGCCTTATATAAGTGAATTTTTCCTCCCCAAACCAACTGCCTACTGCTGTCAAATCTGTTTCTGCTTCCGGAGATATCTTGGGAGAAAGCTTATCAAAAATAGAGTAATAAATAGGCAAAATAAAACCATTGCAAATTTTAAACAAATGATTTTTGTAATTTGCCTTCCATAACTGCTCATGATAGATATGTATTGGTTTAGGGTCTACGGGGGTCCATCTGCACCCGAGCAATGGAAATTCAGAATTGAAACAAATAGTATCCATAATGAATGCACTATAATAGAATGGGGGAATGGTCCTAGTTGTATGATATACATTTGGTCCGTACTCTAGAATTGCTGTGGCTAGTTTATCAGATAAAATATTGGCCCAATCCATCACATAGCCATTGATTGCAGCTTCCATTAGAGGGACCATTTCTATAGTTAATTTAACAGAGTCATGTATTCCCCACATTCTACACATCATAGCTCCGGCATAACAGTAGAGAGAAGCCAATGAGTCTACAGAGTACTTACCCAATGATTCGTGCTTGTGCTTCTCAGGGAAATGTCTCCACTACTTAATCGGGGTTGATTCTAACTCATTTTCCTTCGCAAAAGCTTCTAGGAATGCTTTGTTGTACCACTTCTCAGGCTCAAGTAAGTGATACATTTTCCTTAGATCATCAGGCTGAAATGAGTCGAATATCTTCCTGTCAGTTGTGCAAAAGGTTCTATTTGTAACTAGAATTTTTTCCACCACCCATCTCACAACATCAGTATATGGGAGGACTTTAGCTCGTGCTGCTATCCTGTGAAGAAAGGAGCATGCCAACTCTTTAAGAGTTCCTTCATACTTATTACTTGAATAAATTGTGGCCTCTTCTGATAATTCTTCAAGCTCTTCAACTTTAATTAGATTATAGATACTCTCCTAGCTAGTGCTTCCTAGTCCGAGACACATTGTGTCTGATATTAATCCCTTTTTACTTAGTCCTGGATCTTTTGCTGGAGGAGTTGCTATTGCAGACTTTTTTGGTTTCTTTCCCATTTTCTTCAAATTTCTGGTTTCAGTGGAATTCTGCACAAGTGATTGAAAAAACAGTGATACAGAGAAATGCTGCTATAGACCAATATGATAATGAAAAAGAGTTACGTGATTAGCAAGTGATAATGGAATATAGTTAAAGATTTCCGCGGATAAAATCTAAATAAAATATCTACCCTTAACTGCTTCATTGAATAGCCGTTTAACCTGTCAATCGTGGTAAAGAAGGTTTTAAATGCCCATCATGTCGCTTATATGCCGAATGATTAATTCAAGCATGCCTTAGATTTCTTTGATGGATGATCAATGATAAATCGCAAATCGACAATCGGGAATGTCAAGGGAAAGGCTTTAATACTTGCTTTAAATATCTCCGATCGCCGAAAGGTGATACAATGCATGCAAACCATTTTAAATATATTTTCAAGATGTGCACCTAATTAATATATCGCAATCGGGAATGGACTCGGGCTTTCTTGTTTTGTCAATGTGATTTCGCCAATTTCCGATTGCGATATGCTTTATCGCATCGAAGGTTTTGAGCATGTCTTTGTTAATGTGTTGGCATGTTGTTGTCATCACCGATTTGCCGATTGCGATATGATTTATTGCATTGGAGGAATTAAGGGGCTTGATTATATTGTGCTTAGCATTTGGATTCTTCAATTTCCCAATTGCGATTTCCTTTTCGGATCAGAGAGAATGGATAAGGTTCTTCGTGGCTTTGTGTATGTTTCCTTTGTTATTGCGATATGCGATCTTCTGATTGCTTTATGGTAATAACGAAGAGTTTTATAATTTTTTTAAAAGTCACGCTTTATTTTCATTCAAAAGGCTTTTATAATGATTGATTTAACTTAAGCCTTTTCATAAGGGTTTTCCCTTATGATGGGTTAATACCAATTTTATTTATGAACACACAAATTTTATCTAAGTTGAATTAAAGGGACCCATTTCTTATTTAAAATTTTATATAAAGATTTTATAAGAAATGGGGGGTTGTTGTTTAGCACAACAATTGGTGATTTACCGGGAGAAACAGTTATCTCTGAGAAAGTAATATAATACTTTAACTTTCTTGATCTGAAAACCTTAATTGATAAAGAAAATCTAATATAACTAGATAATCATAAATTTTGAACATAATGATAACTATTTTTTCTATCTCTTTCTCTTCTTAAAACTAAATACATTCTAAGCTTTAAATAAACCTTAATTGGTTGATAATGATAAAACAAAATACTTTTCCAACTTAGCTTTTATAATGACTCCTTTGTCATATGTAGAGCCTGTGGTGCCAGCAAACGTCTATAGTCCTGACAGGGTTACCTTCTAACCATTTGATCATTCATTATTCCATCCATTTCAGAGCATAATTAAAAATAATGAATTCAAAAGATATGTTTCCACATTTTTTGTATTGCATTTTCTTTTTCTCTTATTTTATAAGATAAAAAGCCATTGTCCTGGTTTGGTGGCTAGCTATTGACAATGCCATTCACTGGTTGTAATTTAACTGAACAAGCTGGCTCATGATGAGACCCCTTGTCTTATAATAATAAGCCATTACCCTGTTTTAGTATGCAGTATTGGTAATGTCAGTTGAACTATTCCCCTATGATCATGGTAAGCAGGCTTGTAATAAGACCCCTTATCTTTTATATCAAATATATTTTAGAATTACACTCTGAGTAATTATAAACTTTGATGAATGGGATGAACAATTTTCTCCTTAAGAGAATATGGATGACAGGGTAAGAGTTGAATATGCTAAGATTGAATCAGTCTTTGTTTTGTATTGATAACCGTTTTTAGGCTTCTAAAACTTTAAAATGATTTACAGTATTTCTAAGTTTTGAGAAGATTTCACAAAAATAAAATGGGGTTTTCAGAATCTAATTATACCTAATTTCCTAGAATTTTCTTTTTCCTTCATGGCTTCCATTTCTTAAAAGTAAATATTAAAACTATTTTCTTTTGAGTAACTTTTTCAATATAGCAAAGACCAATGGAAGGCTTTTCACAACTTTTATTTGCTAGGATTTTAAACAAATTAATTTATTCACACAAATCCTACTGAAAATTGAATATTTACAAAGGGAGAAGGGGTTACCTCCTTCATTGAAGAATTTTTTCAGAATAAGGCTGTTGACAGGAAGAGAATCTCTCTTTTCTGATAGATCTTGCAATATGAATGTAGAAGGGCCTATCTTCTCGCTGATTTGGAATGGTCCAAGCCACATTTTCTGAAACTTAGTGTGTTTTCCTCTTCAAAACTAGATCACCATCTTGTAAATGTTTTGATCCGGTTGAAGTTGAATCAAAAGATGACTTAATAACCTGCTGATGTTTTGCATGTATAATTTGGGCTTTCTCCCTTTCTTCCTCTAGTTTCAATATCTGATCATATCTCACTTGGATAGAAGATGAGGGAGTTTATTCAATAAACTGCACTAAGGCTAGTGATGGAAGTACTAAATTTGCTGGTATGACAGCATCCTTTCCATACACTATATTAAATGGAGAAGTGCCTATTGAGGCCTTTTGCGTTATTCGGTCAGCCCATAGTGCAAATTTCAAAGACATATGCCCGTTTTTATGATTCTGCTCGATAGTTCTCTTAATGATTTTGATGAGATTTTTATTGGTAGATTCTGCTAAACCATTACCCTGAGGTAGTAGTTTGCCAAATATTTCAACTTAAATCCCCTTTTGATAGCAAAGTCAAATATAGAATTACCATAGAAGTAAGATGCATTATAAAAAATAAGAGCGTTTGGGACACCAAACCTGGTAATGATGAACTGATATATGAATTCG
This sequence comes from Pinus tabuliformis, assembly GCA_031772625.1. Lineage (NCBI taxonomy): Eukaryota > Viridiplantae > Streptophyta > Pinopsida > Pinales > Pinaceae > Pinus > Pinus tabuliformis. The sequence continues at coordinate 1,271,860,476 of CM062820.1, read as the reverse complement.
ATGATTGCCTCAAAGTTTGTTGTCTTCAAATGAATTGTTTCAACCCATTTAGTAAAGTAATCAGCGGCTGTGAGGATATACCTATGTTGTTTGGACGAATGTGGCATGATTTCTCCAATGATATCCAATCCCCATTGTTCAAAAGGTTGTTGAATGTTGACTGGTTGCAAAGGAAAAGCTAGCTTCCTCTGTCTTCCACTATTAGTTTGACAACTTTGGCATTTCCTTACATATTCATGAGTATCTTTGAACAAGGTAGGCTAGTAATACCTAGCATGAATGATTTTGTGTGCTGTTGTATCAGCTCCAAAATGTCCTCCTGCTGGTCCATCGTGTAGCTCCTGCAAGACCTTTTGCGCTTCAGATTTTTCTAAGCATATTAATATAATTGAATCATAATTCTGTCTAAACAATACATCATCTACAATTATGAAGTTTTTTGCTTTCAGTCTTATGGCACATTTGTTTTTATATGAAAGATTAAAAGGAGCATATCCATTTTTCAAATAGAAAATTAGATCTACGTATTGGGATTCAGGATTAGTGTACTTATCTGATTGATTTCTTCAGTATCTTTTGTACCTTTAGGTTCCTGAATATTAGAAGCTCCTGCCAACAACCTGCAAAAACCTTGGCCTTTGACAATCTTTGCTGGTTTTATTTCCAAGTCATATTCTTGTAGTGTTGTGACCCAATTTGCTCTCTTTTCTCCTAATTCCCTTTGAACTAGTAACTGTCTTACTGCTGAAAAAGGGACTATAACTTTTGTGTGAGCTTTTAAGAGAAAGGGTCTGTAGTGTTTGATGGTTTTATATACAGCAAAGGCTTGTTTTTCAACTTCCGAGTAATTAAGTTTAGCACCTTGAAGGTTTGAACTATAAAATGAGATTGGTGCTTCCAAGTTTTGATCATTAATTTGTGTCAGTACTGCTACGTAAGACGAATCAGATGCAAGAGTATATAACATGAAATGATTTGAAAAATTAGGAGTGCTTAAAGCAGGGGCATTTATGATTGATTGTTTGATGGAATCAAATGCCTCTTTTTCAACAGTCCCCCATTTAAACACTAAATTTTTCTTAATCATGGTTTGTAATGGTAAAACATTCTGTGAAAAATCTGGTACAAATCTTTTTATAAAGTTAATTTGAGCTAAAAATGATTGCATGGACTTTTTATTATGAGGAAATGGAATAGTAGAAATCTCTTTGATTTTATCCAGATCAATATAAATTCCATCTTTTGAAACAATGAAGCCCAAGAGTTTACCTTGGTCAAGAGCGGAAAAGGATTTCTTAGGATTGAGTGAAATACCATACCTTTTACAACATTCAAATATTTGTTTCAGATCATGCAAATGACTTGATCTTTTCTTAGAGAATACAGTAATATCATCTAAATAGACAACTACTGATTTATTGATCAGTCCTTTGAATGCTATGTCCATCACTCTTTGGAATGTAGCTCCAGCATTGATTAACCCGAAAGGCATTTTTTGGTAGGCATAAGTTCCCCACTTAGTCCTAAAATAGTCTTAAGTTTGTCATCAAGGTGTACCAAAATTTGGTTATACCCTGAAAAACCATCTAAGAAGGACATCAGTTCAAAACCGGCTACTGAATGGAGAGTTTGCTCCATTGTTGGTAGAGGGAAGTTATCCTTTTGACTTGCTTTGCTAAGATTTCTAAAATCAATACAAATTCTAATGTCACCATTTTCTTCCTAACTGGAACCATATTGGACACCCAATTTGAATGTCTAACAAGAAAAATTATCTTAGCTTTCAAGAGTTTATTTAATTTAGCTTTTATTTGACTCTCTAAGTTAGGATGAATCTTCCTTAATTTCTGTTGTACTAGTTTTTGTTCAGAAAGCATTGGAATAATATGCTATATGATAGATGTATCATATGTTTTTAAATCCTCATATTTCCAAGAGAAGACATTTTTATATTTATGCAATAATCTAATGAATGCAATTCTTTCTTCTAAAGAAACTCCTAATCCCAAATTGATGTTTTGTAGATTGTCCTCAGTACCAAGGTTTATTAATTCAAATCTCAAAGTTGAACTTTGGAGTTTTGAATTAGTAACCTGTTTAAACTTGTCTTTGATGTCATAAAGATCTTCAAGCTTGACCACTAGTCTAGGTATTGAGTTTTCTACAATATTTTCCTTCATTTGAAGGTCATGGTCACTCTCATCAATAATTTGATTATCATAGGATTTTTCAGAAGTTAAGAAATTTAAAATGTCTTCATCGTGATTGAACACTAGCCAGTTAGTGACATTATCAGGAATTGATGGCCTAAAAATTAATTCTATTGAGAATCTATCGGGACTGTAATCTTCAAATGGAATGAGCTTAGAAGCAACATTAGCTAGTAAATTTGTTGTTGCATTCTAGGATCTAGGGATGGGAGAAATATTGAATGCCAAATATTTAGATATTAGGTCTTGTACCAAGGACTGATAGTGTTTAAGGTGACTAGAAAGGTAACGAATAGTATTTCTGATTTGTCTTATAACAATTTTCGAATCACCAAACACTTTCAAATATTGAACTTTAAGACTAATTTCTTTATAAAGTCCTTGAACCAAGGCTTCATATTCATCCGTATTGTTTGTGCATTCAAATTCCAGCCTGCATGATAACATGATCTTTTCTCCCTCGGGGCTAACTAAAATACATCCTGCTCCTACAACTTCACTAGATTTAGACCCATCAAAATACAATGACCAAAAGAAAGATTTATCTACAGTTTTATTTACAGTTTCCTCGGCAATTTTAACACACCATGATGTATCTATTTGAGAAAAAATTCCAATTTGAGATGTGAAATTATTAACTGAGAAGGGTGATGGTTGAGCAGTAAAATTGCCAAAGAATGATTCAGATGAGTAATTCCCCAAAATGTTGTTATTGAATGCTATTGGTTGATTTTCTTGTTCAAACTTAGTAACAATATGAGCCATATGTTTCTCTCGATCAATCTTTATTTGACTTGCCTTTCCTTTATAAGGTAACCACATATGAGACCAATCGATGGAAATATAACCATGAAGTTTCTCAGACCAGTCTCTACTCAAAATCAAACCATAGAATTTGGGTATATCAGTGATTAAAATATCAATTCTCTGAACCACTCCTGGATCAGTTGATAACCTAATAGTAATTGAGTTGATTTCTCCTAAAACCTCGACCTTAGTTCTATCCAACTGAACAATATGAATTGTAGAATTTTGGGGTTCAATGTTCAGTTTGGAACAAATTGAAGCTAGCATTATATTTGAGGAAGCCCCTGAGTCAATCAAACAGTTGTGTAGATTTCTATTATAGATCTCATAGGTTAAGAGAAAATAAGGAGTATGGGAATTTTATCTATCTCCGATTAAAACAGCATCAATAGCTTCTACTCTATGAGGAGGTGGTTTACTTGATTCATTGACAGCTTTGGACATTACAGCATTAGGAAGAGGAGAAAATGGGACTGCATCTAACTCCTTAAGCAGAAACTTTTGTTGGTGTTTGAGTTTATTGAGTTCAAACATGGTAATATTTGCTTTCGTTTTCTTCATGTCTTCAATAATATTATAGTCCATAGAGTTTGTAACCACTAATGTTTTAGCTGTTGTAGGTGGATTAGAAACTGATGGATGATTTTGAGAAGGTGGGGTTGGAGATTTCTTTGTGGGAGTTTTCTCTTTTGTAGGATTACCTGTGTTCCTTTTCTTTTGATTCATTTGAACAGGTTTAGAAGTACCTTTACCCCTGGTAGTAAATGGGAAAGCTTCCTGTTCATTTTCGGTATTGGAATTAGGTAAAATGAAATCCCACATCCCATGACATTCAGCAGTTAATTCTTCTTCAGTTTCTTCAGATGATAAGACAGTCTCTTCTTCTTCCAGATCTGAGTCTACATTGGATATAGCATTTGGTGGTTTTGATTTAGGTTTCTTAAAGTTTCTAAATGGCCTTTTTGTTGAAGTTTCAGCTACCAGCTTTTTGATTTCTACCATTTCATTTGACATAGTTTTTGAGAACTTTTTGAAAACCCTCCATATCGTATAGATTTTTAGCCATTTTCTTCTTTGAATCATCTTTGAAAGAGACCTTTTTAGATTTTCTGTCTTCAAGAGCAGCTTTATTTTCCAAAGCGGTGATACGTTTTTCCATAGCAATTGCTTCTTTCATGTTTTCTGCTAGAGTAGGTTTTCCAGCTCTATCTACAAAGATAGCTATGTTTGAAGATAAAGCTATTATATACCATTCACTTCTAACTTGTTCACTAGGTTTAGAGGTAGTTGGGATCTTATTCAAGAGTTTATTAAACCTGGAATTGAATTCTTTTATAGGTTCTTTGGACTCTGTCCTAAGATTTGAAAGATCATTAATTAATGTTGCTATAGATCTGTCATCACCGTATTTAGTCAAGAACTATTCTTGAAAAATATTCCAACTGGTAATGGATCCTGATGGTAAAGAAAAGTACCAAGACCCAACTAATCCTTGTAGGGTATAAGGGAAAATCCTAACGAGCACATCTTCCTCTGTAACTCCCTTTAGATTAATTGATAACATAAAGTTGTTAATATGTTCGTCTGCTAGTATTCCCGCATCTAGATTAAATCTTGGCAACCATTTTTCAGGGTGTGCTGGTAATGGATGCAAAGGTGCAAGCATAGTGACTGCACCAGGACTGCTCCATGGGTTTTGTGCCATTGTCAAGATAGTAGATGATAATGCCGATGAAGCTCCAGATGGTTGGGAAAGGGCAGATATTGATATTCTAGAAAGTTGCGAAGCTGATGTTGAAGTTCCTATTCCCTATTGAACAACAATTTGTAATGGAGGAGTGGATGGTTGACTTTGCAATGGAGAAGATGAAATGGAGGATGATGATGAGATTATTTCACTATCAGATCCTTCAATTGTTTTCCTTGCCCTTTTCCTTTTATGTAAGGTAACTCAGTAGGTTCAATACCAAGCTTTTCACTCTGAAGTCTGGTGAGGGGGTGAGGGGGTGAGAGGGAATGAATTGCAAAGTCACACTGCCTTGAGATACCTCAAATTTCTATGGTGATATTGAGAAGCCTTGAATTTTATGGATGAGAGACTATACTTCAGGAGATTCAGTACTTAATTTATCTAAAATATGTTGGGGTTGAGCAGTGGTAGTTGTCTCCTCTTCTTCTCGTTTGAAGACTGGAGTTCTAGCATGCAAAGGAGAAGTCGGAGGTGAGGTGGAGGGAGATTTACTCTCAGAATGAGTTGTAAGTTTGGATTTTCTCACCATTCACAGCTCATGGCCCTCCTTCTAGCACCAAAAATGTTGATGCCTTGAAAATCATTGCATCAACATTGAGGAAAACCACCCGGTCCGGACCTTAAAGGCAGCTCCTTTTCCGTTTGGTGTGGTTGTTCTGACTGGATATAATGGGACCACTTCCCCAATGGTTTGTAAATAGGATGGATAAGTGATTGATCTTCTATTATGTAATGATAATTATGGATGATTTACTCTATAATGCAAAATTATAAACAACTAATCTATCCTAGGAAATTTCCACTTTAGTGCAACTTTTGATGATCTTTATTTATAAATAGGCATATAGATGACTCCACTTATAAATAAAGACATTCATTCATATGATAATTACTTTGTTCAAGTAGTTGAACAAAGTAATTATTAAAACATTATTACACTATTCTTCATATATCATTGACATAAATACGATTGAAAGAATAACATTCCTTAAACATTCAATAGTGATAAGTAAAAGGATTGTTGTTAAAACACACACACACACACACACACATATATATATATATATATATATATATATATCTAATGATAGCAATAATTGAATAAACATTGATTCATACAAAAGAATGGAACAAAGACATAGATAATAGTACCGTATGTAATTTGAATCCCCTTCGATATCAATCACATTCAGATCTCATCTTTCAACTTAGAAAAACTCTCACAAAAAGCAATAGTGCATATCTTATCAAAGAATTCTTCAATAAAATTCAGAATATATGCCCAGTCTTCATAAAAATATATATATCGGAAGCACAATAGTGCAACTCCTGATCCAAGTTTTGATACAAAAATTGAGGACCCTTTCCAAAACAATGAAAGGGTCTATAAATACTTACTAACTAACTAAATACGAAATAAAAATGTTGTGAGGTGGTATAACCAAATCATGAAAATCTCCTTGAAATAGACATGCTTGTAGTCGGTAGAACAATTCACTGTTTGGCTGATTATCCTTTGGCTTGAGCTAGCATATAGCGAACATTGGTTGCAATTCTAGAGGATGACTCATATGTGAATGCAGTTGGGCTGAATATGTAGCATCATTAATTTCAGGAATCATGTAACTGATTGCATCGGTTAAACATTTCATTGTTGCCTTTTGACTATGTGGTTTAACCAAGAAGAACCAAAAGGTGTCCCAAGTTAAACTTTGGATGCCCGCGATTAATCTCTCCTCCTTTTCTAATTCCTGTTTGCATGTTTGTTCCAATGCTTTAGCTGATGGCAGTTTACCTGGAGTACATTCTGAAATCAAATTAGACAGATAAAGTGTATCATTTATTAATTCAATAAAATTACCAGTCACTGATCTACATCTTGAAATTGCCCTCTCTGCTTTCATCAATTGAGATTTCCATTCTAGGAAAAGAATTTCCTTGTCTGATTCCAGAATTCAAGGCAAATTTGCAGCTTTTCCTTTCTTGGTTTCTTGCCAAGAAGGAAAGTCTGTTAATGTCTCATTGGCTTGCTCCAAATTCCGTCTTGCATCAACTGATTTATCAATCATTGATGAAGAAACTTCACAGAGGGGCTCAGCAAGAGAAATATTATGACATAGCAAATTTAATTGATTAATCAATGTTTTATTGATTTGGAGAGCTTCGGATTTGAACTCTACTACTTGAAGAAAAACTTTGAACCTTTCTATTTATTGTGACAGTTGAGCGATTTGCTCATCTTTTGTTTTGCTCAATTGTTCATTCATTGACTTTAGCTTGGCCAATGCTAGGGATAATTCTTTTTGTTTCTGAACTGCACTTTGATCTATCCTCTACTTCTCCTCGAGCAATTTCTTGTTTAGCTAGTTATTTAATTGTTGTTACGCTGCTAACTGCTATTCTAACTGCTCTATCCTCTACTGCCTTTCGGATACCTATGCCTCCAACGAAACAATTATCTGATCCTTTTCTTTAAGTAAATTACTGACTTCCGATGCTTTATCCATAGTAGTTTCTAAGTATGCCCCAGCATATTGAGAGAGTTTTGTGAAGTCTTCGGAAGGATTGACTTCCTCTCTCCATACCACATTAGCTATCTCCATCTGTGCAGGTAAAAGAGAAGGTTTATCAAGCTTTCTCTTTTTCCTTTGTATTTTTACTACAACCCTATGCTTAGGGATGTAGAAGACATCTAAAGGTGGTATTCCTTCTACATGTAAGATGATTTCATCGGATCAATTTTCTGGAATTATCTCCATATCCTTTTGAGTGATTGGTGGGCCGCTGGTTCCTTCAGTTGGAACCGTATTAGTTGTTGTCTTGTGATCATTTTTCACTTCAGGCATGCTAAATCCTTGTAAGTTCTCAGTATTATTTATAATGGAATCGAACTGTTGCCATTCTTTAAGAAGCTTGGGATCAATCTAAGTATCTGTATCCATGAGTTGACTATATTTTCCTTGTCCCTATTCCTATTCCTGTTCCTTTTCTTTTTCGGAGACCTTTTCCATATTACAAATTTTACCAGTAACGTTTTGCTCAGCCTAAGCAAATGACTGGATTGTAGGTGCTGTGACTAAGAGGTCTAAAGGTAGAGTTTGCAACCTTTGTTCTCTAAGCCTATTAAACACTTCTAGTCCTTCATCTTGATATTTGATTTTAACCAATGCTTTAACTTGGAATAATGATTTAGATGAGGCAAATAGATCATCAAATACATCATCTTCATGTTCAAATTTGGCAAGTTTGGCTTGGTTAAGAATGTTATAGGCCACCTTTCTGGGATCATATTGTCTGTTAGGAATTGTGGCAAGATTTAGTGTTTGCAATTTTTCTGTCTCCTTCTTTGCGTGCTTGTAATCATGAAGAGTGAAAATGCCACACCGTAATGGGAATGTAGGCCATACCTATTTCTTGGAATTTTTAAGGGTTTTGGATGTCCCATCTACTGTTATTTGATAAGCCAATTCCCGAGCTAACAGTTTATCGGGCACATACAGGGGAAGGACATGGGGTTTTGTAAGGCTACCAAAAAGCCTTATATAAGTGAATTTTTCCTCCCCAAACCAACTGCCTACTGCTGTCAAATCTGTTTCTGCTTCTGGAGATACCCTGAGAGCAGGGTTATTAAAAATAGAGTAATCAATAGGAAAAATAAAATCGTTCCAAATTTTATACAGATGATTTTTGTAATTTGCCTTCCATAACTGCTCATGATAGATATGTATTGGTTTAGGGTCTGCGAGGGTCCATATCCACCCGAGAAATGGAAATTCAGAATTGAAACAAACAATATCCATAATGAATGCACTATAATAGAATGGGGGAATGGTCCTAGTAGTATGATATACATTTGCTCTGTACTCTATAATTTTTGTGGCTAGTTTATCAGAGAAAATATTGGCCCAATCCATCACATAGCCATTGTTTGCAGCTTCCATTAGAGGGACCATTTCTATATTGAATTTAGTAGAGTCATGTATTCCCCACATTCTACACATCATAGCTCCGGCATAACAATAGGGAGAAGCCAATTAGTCTACAGAGTACTTAACCGATGATTTGTGCTTGTACTTCTCAGGGAAATGTCTCCACTACTTAATCGGGGTTGATTCTGACTCGTTTTCCTTTTCAAAAGCTTCTAAGAATGCTTTGTTATACCACTTCTCAGGCTCAGGTAAGTGATACATTTTCCTTAGATCATCAGGCTGAAACGAGTTGAATATCCTCCCGTCAGTTGTGCAAAAGTTTCTGTTTGTAACTGGAATTTTTTCCACCACCCATCTCATGACATCAATATATGGGAGGACTTTAGCTCACGTTGCTATCCTGTGAAAAAAGGAGCATGCCAACTCTTTAAGAGTTCCTTCAAACTTATTAGTTGAATCAGTCGTGGCCTCTTCTAGTAATTCTTCGGGCTCTTCAACTTCAATTAGATTATAGATACTCTCCCAGCTAGTGTTTCCTAGTCCAAGACACGTTGTGTCTGATATTAATCCCTTTTTACTTGGTCATGGATCTTTTGCTGAAGGAGCTATTCTTGTAGACTTTTTTGATTTCTTTCCCATTTTCTTCAGATTTCTGGTTTCAGCAGAATTTTGCCCAAGCAACTGAAAAAACAGTGATACAAAGAAATGCTACTACAAACCAATATGATAATGAAAAAGAGCTACGTTGATTGGCAGGTGATAATGGAATATAGTTAAAGATTGCCGCGGATAAAATCTAAAGAAAATATCTACCCTTAACTGCTTCATTGAATAGTCATTTAACCTGTTAGTCATGGTAAAGAAGGTTTTAAATGCCCATCATGTTGCTTATATGCCGAATGATTAATTCAAGCGTGCCTTAGATTTCTTTGGTGGATGATCAATGATAAATCGCAAATCGGCGATCGGGAATGTCAAGGGAAAGGCTTTAATACTTGCTTTAAATATCTCCGATCGCCGAAAGGTGATACAATGCATGAAAACCATTTTAAATACATTTTCGATATGTGCGCCTAATTAATATATCGCAATCGGGAATGGACTCGGGCTTTCTTGTTTTCTCAATGTGATGTCAATTGCCGATTGCGATATGCTTTATCACATCGAAGGTTTTGAACATGTCTTTGTTTATGTGTTGGCTTGTTGTTGTCATTGCCGATTTGCTGATTGCAATATGCTTTATTGCATCGGAGGAATTAAGGGACTTGATTATATTGTGCTTGGCGTTTGGCTTCTCTGTTTTCCTGATTGTGATTGCCTTTCCAGATCGGAGAGAATGGATAAGGTTCTTCGTGGCTTTGCATATGTTTCCTTTGTTATTGCAATATGCAATCTTCTGATTGCTTTATCATAATAACAAAGAGTTTTATAATTTTTTTAAAAGTCACCCTTTATTTTCATTCAAAAGTATTTTATAATGATTCATTTACCTTAAGCCTTTTCATAAGGGTTTTCCCTTATGATGGGTTAATACCAATTTTATTTATGAACACACAAATCTTATCTAAGTTGATTTAAAGGGACCCATTTCTTATTTAAAATTTTATATAAATATTTTATAAGAAATGGGAGGTCGTTGTTTAGCACAACACAAGGCTAATGGAAAAATATATGCTGGTAACAATTGTACAGCCCATAATTGACTGAGAATTCATCAACAAATAACAAATGACTATAACAACAATGGAAATAATAGCAATAATTAACTGTAACAGCAATACAATTCACAACATTTAAATCAAACCATCACAGCAAGGAAAAGAAATACATACATGAAAAGGAAACTAGCACACGCTATCTCAACAACACCTGATCAGGAGAGTGGGCCCAACTCCCTAGTCAGCGCTGTGATGAACTCATGAAATCAACGAAAGATTAGAAAACTGTAAATTTCATTAATGTAAAATTCTTTGTTACAAAGCTCAATTCTCTTGTCTCCAACCCTTTGTTTCAAACTCTCTATCCTTTCTTATACAAGAATAGTTTCTGAGATTAAGGTAATTGTTGCCTGCGATTTACATGAAGGTTGTAATAAGCCCAAAACTGAATACAAAAGATAGAAAGAGGAAGTTTGGATCGGTTCTATCGTAACAGTTTCATTTTGATAATAGCTTTTCCATCTAGACATGTAAACTTAGCCATTTTACTTTAGAAATATGCGCATAAGATGAAGTTTAGCAAGCACTTTGGTCATAATCCCCTAGACTATGGTTCAATGATTAATTAATTCATAAAGACATGATTAGAGGTATACCTGCGCAATTTAGGATGTAAAATGACTTAGTTAGGAATGTAAATGTGAAGGAAAATAGGGTAAAAAGGTAAGTAGAAACATGCAAGTTTGGCTCCCAGCAAATTTCCTACCATCGTCCATTATCATAATGGACCAAACCAATGCAACTGGTTGTCATATTCTTTCCCTCACCTACCCTTTACTCATCCATTGAGCTTCATCTGAGTCTCATATTACCTTATGGCTTTCATTCAGCTTATCCCGAGCTTCATTAACTTTCCTCTTTCCCAATCAAATCCCAAGACTCTCAAACATAAAATGCAAGAGCAAGCAACCAAATATAAGAAAATCATGAACACCAATAACAATATGACACCACAAATAAAGTGGAAAATCCTTGCACCAGGCATAAGAAAAACCGCAAATCAAGCGGAAAAAATCATAAAATACCAAAAGAACAAGACTAAAAATAGACACGATGACTCAATCCCCATGGTTCCAAGTGCCTCCAAGTGAAATCTCAACCTGAGCCTTCTTCATAATTTCATGGTAGTCTCTTTTCCATGCAATCCCCTGCATCATACTACCATAAACACATAATTGTTAGGTTATAAATAAATATACAAATAGACCAATTAGGTCACCTTGTTATGCTAAGCATGTTTCCTTGTAGATGAACACATATGTTTCGTGTCTCAAGGGAATCAAATTCCCTTGACACATCTAGCTATAACTAGACAAGAGTTGTTATACCTTCCAAATACATGTCCATGAATATAGGGCCTATCCACATAATTTCAAACAAATTAGGGTTAAGAAGACTTCATGTATGCAAAGCACTCATTTTTTTGGAATTAGGGTTTCCAAACATATCCAAAAGGAATTCTTTCCTAATTCCTTTATTTTACCTTTTCCTTGTTGTAATTCAGTCTTACTATGCACTATCACATCACCCAAGTGTTAGTTATATAAACACATTAACTATTACATTGTCAAGATAATACCAAGCATGTTTCCTTGTAATTGCTCACACATGTCAGTCTCATGTTCCAACGATCAATACATCGTGTACATTAATTTGAAAACAACCTTTACCAAGTCTAACAACCATGCCATGCTCAACAATCAACTCACATTCATCATTAATAATACATAAGGCTACAACTATCACCTACTTACACTTAAGTACATATTCATTGTCTCAACACATAAGTATTAGTACAACCATATTTAAACAAGATCATTTCAAAATATATCTTATAGACACATTCTCATATCATGCAATTAATCAAACATTCAATAATAGATAGACAACGTAATAGACACCAAAACCAAACACCAAATAGATAGCATAATAAAAAATTCAAACAAACTATAAGTGTACCATGTTAAATAAATCAACTAGATGACATAAACAAGATCATACTTTAATGTATCTCAAGGGAGGCTATCTTATCTGCACAATCAATCCAGATTAGCACAATATAACTTCACAAAATATCAAATCAAAAATAAATAAGGTCATGATATCTATAATAGTAACTAGCTAACATGTTCACATCATAAGCTCATAAACAATTTCCATTCATGCACAAAAAATCACATATGCACAGCTAATCTAGATTAGTACAACACACTATTGCAAATAATTCGACTCATACCTGAATACCGTAACCATAATCGTCTGCATAGACCAATCCAGGTTAGCATGATAGATGTAGCATCAAGATATTCAATGCAATGAACATAACCATCATGCATATGACTATAATGCATACAAAAACATGTTACTATCATTCATGACCATATGACACATGTGCATATGACTACACTAATCAATTAGAATTTATCGTACATGTAACCATAACATCAATAGAATGAAAGGTATACACCTAACCATAGTGCATATAACAATGCTTAACCTGCATGCATGCATGCCCAATATATAACCCTGTATGATGACATGCTCTTGCCTCAAGGTCCAATGTTGCAACTTCACTTTGATGGTATGCATCTCCTGCTCTATCTTAGACAAAACATTAGCACCATAACATACCAATATCATCATTATGACCTAATTTCATACAATGACCTTATGCACAACAACCTTCACCATGAAAATGCATAACAGCATATAAACACCAACATGCATAATAAATGCATATACAACCATACACTGATGATGACACATCCCACAACAACACCATGCAATTGAAACATGAACATGGACTACAAGAATAAGGAACACATATGAAACTGACATGAATGCATGACCAAAACACCACCCATCCACTCTAAGGGGTGAACCATGCTTTGATACCACTTTGTAACACCATCCACCCACATCTACCCAAGTAATCAACTAACCGAGGTAAACATGTGATGAGAAGTTACTATGATATGATTCAACCTCTTAAGTCACCTTAAGGAAGTGGAACTGATGGAAACACACCATTCATACCCTCCACATCAACAACAAGACTCCCAAGAACCATCCCAACCTCTCAAGTATCCAACCCCTGGGTCCCACTAAGTTTTTAGACCAATTAACCCCCATACGCTCCCACGATATTGGTATGCATGGATCTAGAGGGATATGGACACTCCCACAGCATGGTATGCCAGCATCCAAGGACTATTCTACTAAGTCTTGTGATAGCATCCCCGGGATTTGAGCCAACTTTTCAAGCCCAATGCCCACATCACTGCCCAAAGTTCAATGATACCTTCAGAACAAAAATATAACAATGGAATGATGATACAAATGAAATTACTTTAAAAAACCCTTGATGGGACCCCTACTATCCATGACAAGCATTTTAAAAACATATCACAAATATGTAATCTACAGGGATAAACAACAGATCTAAGCATAGGCATCTGAAAATTGCTAAGAATCATTGACACCTCAACACATTAGTTGTAGCTTCATCCATTAGGCCATAGATACATTTTCCATTCACTTACAAGTAAAAACATGATGAGATCCATATATAGCTACTACCATAATACATGTTCATAACCAGCATAATACTAATAGAAATACCAAGGAAACAACAATCATATAATCCACATATAAACCAGTATAATACTCATGAGATGACAAGGAGAAATCACCTCATATTAATGATGCAAAATCCAATCCGGTATGGGACTACCACATTCCACCTGACCATAGTCATGGTTGAGCCAAATCTCTCTTCATCCACTCACCCCCATACCATATTCCAAGCATGAATGTGGGATCCCATAAAACACATCATTCAAAACCATCTAAGGCTTCCAAAGGCCAAACCACCTCAACCCATCAAATAGTGATTCCACCTCATGGTCAGACATCACAAAACCATCATCAGATTAGTCTCTACCCAAGCCTTCCAAGGCTCTAGAGTGTTTGTTCCAACCTAGATTCTAGGACCAGTAACTCAACCCACGACCGTTCTCAGGCTCCAGAGCATTTGTCCAACCAAGGCTCCAGGACTAGTAATTCAACCCACAACTTTTTTCGGGATTCCACAGTGTTTTTCCAACTAGGCCTTCCAAGACTAGTAACTCAACCCACCAAGCGCTTCTAGAGCATTTGTCCAACCAAGGCTTCTAGGACTAGTAACTCAACCCAAACTGTTACAGGGCTTCGAAATTGTTTGTCCAACCAAGGTTCCAGGACTAATAAGTCATCCCAAGCCATTACAGGGCTTCCATAGTGTTTGTCCAACCAAGGCTCTAGGAACTAGTAACTCAACCCAAGCTAAAGGAAACATTAGAACCAACTAGAAAAACAAAGAAATGAAAGCACAACACCATGGTTATCTAGGAAATAGCAAGGCTAGGAAAATACACTGCCAATCCAAGATATCATCCATGCCAATGGCATATCATGACCAATAAACCACATGCATGTGTCATGCATGCCAAAACTAGTGAGGAAGCATACATGCAACTCGATACATACAAGCAAAACCCATTGTTGCTACTAATCATGATGTCCTCTTGCACTTTCCTACTCTTCCTTTGCCTTATTGCTCCAAAATTCCAAGTATGCCACAATCCTCCAAGACTGCTCCTAGAAAATCTAAGTGTCCAAGAGTATGAGAGAGAGAGAGAATAGAAGACAGCTCCACCAAAACCTCTCAAAGGCTTGCCAATTGATCCTCATAAGCCTTTTTATGAATGAGGCCTCTATTTTATTCATTTTCCATTATTTTCATTCATTTTCCTCCTCACATGCAATCTATGACCTTTCACCTTCCTTTTCTCCTAATTTCCTTTATTTTCATAAATAAAATGCCAATAAATGCCTCATGCCTTTCCAAAGCCTTTGCCAATTTTCTTAGCTATAATAAACCGAATGAACACCTAATAGGATCTTTTTCCCACCATTCAAATTAGAATACGTGTCCCATGACCATGGTCTTATATATTTTTACATGGATTTTTAACCAGTGTTGTTACAGGTGGTCCCTTCGAAGTTGTTTGGCTAGAAGTGTTAACTCTAACACCCATATAAACATTTTGATGGTGAATGCCCAGAGTGGAAAAATGATTCCCAAAAGGTTGTTGGCCCCCTAGGCTAAAGGGTGTTCTGAAAGTTGACCAAAAATATTAGAACCCCATGGATTAAACATATTATTGGATAAAGTGTCCCCCCCCTTAGGCATTCCATGAGAAACATGTGGACCCTTGAAATTAAATTCCCCTAATGCTTGACTTCCAAAAGGATTAGAGAATCAACTAGAAATGAAAGTACAGCCAATTAAGCTAGAGGATGACATGGATTGGGTAAAAGGATTCCGACCACAAGGAAATCCATTATTGGGTATAGTCATACTTCCTACGAATATATCAACACCCTCTAACATTATACATAGGTATACTAGACATGGGTAAGTTAGTACCTCTACTAAATATGAATGGAGATGATTTGGTCATTGATTTGGATGTGCCCATGGTGTATGTACTATATGGAGGGAAAGAGTATCCTTGAACATTCTAGCATAATGAGAATGAGTTCTCTATGAATTTTATGTAAACATGACTTGTGGTCATAGAGGTGTCGGTGGGTGCGATCAATGGAATACCATCAGTCACTATAGATGTGAACACAATAGTCTCATCATAGAGGCAATGATGTTATCCATAAAGAACTCACGTAAGGGATTGTGCAAAGATCTAGACAAGTCTACACCCCCAACCTAGAGAGATGGTTGTCGAGGTATCAAAATGAGGTGGAAGAGTATGGAAAACCACTTAGTGAACAAAGTTTCAACCCCTTGAGTAACACCCAAAGTGACCTATCACACAGGTGTATCTATGATAGAAATAGGTTCAAGTACACATCTACAGTTAAGTAAAACCTCCTCATATAGAGAAAGGCCCTCAAGGAGATGATATTTATACAAATGAAACTCTATCATGGTGGTGGCCAAAAGGTGACACAAATGTGTAAAACAAATATCCTAAGGCCACTAGACACGACCAAACAACATGCACCTATACAATCTAAGGAAGCAAGAAAGAAAAATAGATACCAAATGGATCCTCTCACAACTAAAGACTTGATAAAATGCCCAGGTTAACTGTGAGGTAATGTTTTTAGTAGTTACAATAGCCCCCTACTTAACAACTCTTACACCCAGAATTAAGTGCTTTTAGGAGTCGCTGAGTAGCCCCCAAAACTGAGGGAGTTTTTATTGATGTCTACCCCAAGAAAAATAAGGACAAACCTCTCACCATCACAAGTGATAGTTCCCAAAGATTAATATCCACTAAGGATACCATAAATAACAACACAACCTGGGGGATAATTGTCAATCAAATATACATGCAAGGGTAGGGTATTAATCCTAAATCCTCCCTAGAGAGACCCCTTGAGTACATACAAATCAATGCCACCAAGTCCAAATGAAGTAGGGCAGATCGCTCTATTAGCCTCGATGTGACCTTGTGATTGACCCTTATGTGATAAGCACTTCCCAAGAAATGTGCGACTACAAGTGGGTTTTCTCTCCATAACTCAAGATACTAAGTTTGTTTTGTGGTCTTGGAGAGTTTACCTCACTCCCTTAATCCAAGATCCTAGCCTAAGCTATTATGATTTTGCTACCAGAGAAACTGAAAATCTCAAATACATTTTAATTAGATGTTTACTTCAAGTGTTTGTTTATTAATTCAAGGGTATATGGAAGAAACTTATAGGAATTTTAAAATCATATTTTTAAAGAAACCATGCAAAAGATGCTCATGCAAATATTGATTCCAATGAAACCTATGTAAAGAAGGGATGGGATATTTTTTGTTTCAAATGCAGCAATGAAAAGAATCCTTACTCACTCTCATTGAAATCTCGAACACATAAATCAAATCAAAATCACAATTGTAAATGAGCAAAAAGAAAAACCAAAAGAAAATAGTCAAAAAGACCCACTTCAAAAGAAATACCCTAGCCTACAAGCATGTCTACACTAATAGAGAAAACCAACAAGAAATCACACTCACACGTAAGAAAATAATAGAGGGCTATCAGGACAATGATGCTAGAGAGGTATTTCATCACTAATGTCTCTGACAAGAATCAAACCTAGGAGATAGTGAAAACCCCTAAATCAGGAAACAAAATCCACTTATTTGAAGCAGATATTAAAAATTTACACATTAATCAATCATAAAAAACATGGATATGAAAGTAGACTTCTAGTGAGCAAATAGAAGTACCAAAAAACTATGAAAATTCCAAGTAAAACCCTTCAGAATTTCACAAAAGAAGGCTTCAATGCTTAGTTGTGGAGAAAAATTAGAATTAGTAGCCAGCAATGCTTTGTTGTAGATTTAACTAAGCAACAATAGAGCCTTCAATACTCTAGTATCAACTAGAGCTAAGCAACAGAAGGAAAATTCTTTGATCCTAAGATTTTGAGCACCAAGGATTCAAATCCAAGCTAACTATTTGACTCATTAATACAATAAAATATTGAGGAAATTAACAAAACATTGTTAGAAGGAATAGATAAAGGATGAAAAGATGTGCCTACTAGGATTTCCCTAGTGGAATCACCAATTCTATTTAAGGATAGATTTCACATACATTAACAATCTACTTTAAATCCAGCAGGTCTTCCAAAGACTTGCCTAGACAGAAGGTGTAGTAATGAAGCAAAATATGTAGAAATTTGATAGGAATTGTAACTCCTCAAGATTTCAACCTGAAAACAAGAGACACAATTCTAATCTACTGATCTGCAGAATGGAAATCACAATTTAGAACAACATGAATAGACATGCAATAAGCAAAACCACAAATACACAGTGATTTCTAGGGGAACCCAATGTAACAACCATTGTCCAAATTCCATGTAAATAAAGATAATAAAGGAAAAATAATAACCAAGGTCATGGGACACGTATTCCAAGCTGAATTTTGGGCAAACCATCCTAGTGTTGGTGTTCATTTTGTTTATCATGGCTAAGGAAATTAGCAAAGGGAAGGGAAAAGGCTTTGAAAAGGCATGAGGCATTAATTGGCATTTTATTTATGAAAATAATGGAAATTAGGAGAAAAGGAAGGTGAAAAGTCGCAAGTGGCATGTGAGGAGGAAAATGAAAGAAAATAATGGAAATTGAAGAAAATAGAGCCCTCATTAATAAAAAAATATTTTGAGGATCAATTGGTACCTTTTTTTAGTTGATATTTGAAGCTCTCTTTCTATTCTCTCTCTCTCTCTCACTCTTGGACACTTACAGTTTTCTTGGAGCACTTTAGCTTTGAATTAAGGAAAGCAAAGAAGGAAAAGAGGAAGCAAATATTAAGCAAGGAAGAGAAAGATGAAGAAGCTACAATGAGATTATTTGCAGGTATCGATTTATATGTGTGATTTCCTTGCTAGATTTGGCATGCATGGTACATGCATGTGTGCATTAGGTTCTCTTGTTGTAATTAGAATGGGTTTTTCCAGGTGTGACAGTGTTCTTCAGCCTTGCCTTTCCATTCCCATATAGTCATGGTTTGATGGGTTCTCTTTTATGGTTGAGTTGGATTGTCGGATAGTTTCAAAACTAAGTGAGTTGGTCTCTGAAAGAAAGAACACATGGCCTAGGAATCCCTGAACCAGACTAGGATTTCGGTAAATCTAGATTTTGTGTGCCTCATTGGGCCTAGGAATCCTCAAGCATTATATGGAAGGATATACGGTAAATCCTAGAGTTGTGTGTCATCAATCAGGCCTAGGAATTATTGGCTTGTGAATGGAAAGATATACGGTAAAGCCTAGAGGGAGGAATCTTTATTAGGCCTAGGAATCATTGACCGTTGTATGGCAGGATATATGGAAAAGCCTAGAGACTAGGAGACACGAAAATTCCTCACCATGTAGGTGGAGAAATCCAGTGGCATCCATGCTTTTTTAGGCCCTAGTGATCTGGCAAGGATTGCAGTAAAGCCTGAGGAAACTTGGTTTGGTTTGGTTTTGAGTCCCACATTCATGCTTGAAATATGGCATGGGGGTGATTGGCTGAAAGAATTGGAAGTCCCATAGCTATTTGGCTTTTTCCTTCATTAATAAGAGCTCCTTCTCTTTGGTATTTAATGTCTAAATGTATTGGTTTGCATGTGATTCTTATGGTTGTTATATCCTTGTTATTTCTATTTGTTATATGTTGGTTATGAGTATGTTTTATGACAAACTTGATGTATGGATATCATCATATTTTGATTTGGAAATGAACATATAATGTATACATGACCTAATAGATGATAATGCACCTATTGTCATATGGTAACAATGCTTCTTTACAAATCTCACATAAGTATTAGACTTCTATGCTCAGATCCGATGTTAAGACCTATAGGTTGCATATTTGTGACATGTTTGGTCAAATGCATGTCATGGCTAGTATGGGTCCATTCAATTCATTGTTCAAGTGATTACATTAGTACCTTCATTCCAATGTAATTTATCATTTCTGAAGTTCTCATGAAGTTTTGGTCAATGGCCTGAGTCTTGGCCCTGAAAAGGTGGCATAGAATCTAGTGCCGCTGGCTAAGAACCATCTAGAAAATTCCACAGTCACTAGGATTCCCTTGGCGTGGGAGTGACTGGAAGGCTTTTTTCACATGCATTCCTTTTCATAGGAGTAACTGAGGCTCTAGGATAGTGAAAATATAATTTGTCTTAGATGTTAAGCACTTGGAAGGGTTGGTTACCTCCTGAAGGGTATGTAGCTCCTCGGAAAGGTCAGTTTGGTTGTTTTCATCGATTCCACTTCCTTAACTGTAATTGAGTTGAATCACATCATAGTATCCTCTCATCACATGTTTACCCCAGTGGACTGATTAGATTAGGTAAATGTGGGAGGAGGGTGTTACAGAGTGGTATCAGAGCATGGTTCACCCCTTAGACTGGATGGGTGGTGTGTTTGTCATGCATTCATGTTGATTGCATATATGTGTTCTCTATTATTTTGGTCTACATACTTGTTGTGTATGCATGGTGGTGTCACCATGTGAAAGTGGATGGTCTGTTTTTGGATGTGGTCAACATGAGTGTATGTCGGTTATGCATCGGTTATTCATGTTATTTCTTATATATTTTTGTGCATACATTTATATCGTTGTAGTTGTTATGCATGAATTCATGGTATGTGCTTAGTATTATTAGGCATTTATAAATGGATAGTTGTTAAACTAATGTTATATGTTGATGTGATTATGATTATACATGTACCATGCTAATCTGTTTGACCTTGAAAATGAGATATCCTCCCCTGCACTACATTGAGATATGTTGATTATGTTATGTTTTGGTTTTAGTTGATATGGTGTACTTGAAGGAAAGAGATTAAAGATGACTAGCAACATGGTAGACTGTAGTTCACAAGATTCTCCCTATAGGTCAGATGAGCAATGTGGTGTTGGGAATTCTTCTGCCTTAGCCAACACATTGAGAAGATTGAAGGCAGATAAGGAGTTGTAAGGCAAATAATGACAGGATCATACAGACATAGGATAAACAAGAAGTTAATGTAGTAATCCTTCAGAGTTTATCAAAATTTCAGAGATAAGGACCACTTTAGATCAACCATGGGCAGGAGGAAAAGACAAATGGGGCATATGGTAGTACATCTCATGGTGGGCACAAGTCAAATAGAAATGCCACTATCAGAGATGGAAAGCTCTTTGATACTCTAGATATGAGAGGTGATGGACACATGTTCTATTCTAGTTTTGGTTCTCATCGGCACTATGATCACCATCGTTATCATCCTTACAAGCAGAGAAACATGGGTTATTTTCTTGATGAGTTCAACAAAGAAAAATCACCTACCTTTCATGGAGACTTAAAGAAGCCAGAGGATGCAGAGGCATGGCTACTTGGGATGAAGAAATTCTTTGAGTTGCATGAATACATAGATAACATGAATGTTAGAATAGCTATATTCAACCTCAAAGGGAAAACATACATTTGGTCGAAAGATGTGAAGCATGTCAGAGACATTAGAAGAGAAGAGTTGAGCTAGCATGAATTCAAGATCCTTTTAAGGAAGAGGTACTTGTTAGAGAGGTACTACAACAACAAATCCAAGGAGTTTTATGAGCCAAATATGGGATCGATGATAGATGAGGAGTATACAACCAAGTTCTTGGAGTTATTGAGGTATGTATTGTATCTTAAATATGATAAGTCCAAAGTTTAGATATTTGTTAGTGGATTTCAATTAGTATTTAGAAATCAGATTAAGTATGATGCGCCTCAGTCACTTGAGTAAGTTGTTGGGAAATTGAAGCATTGTTACAAGAAGTCAAAGTGAAAGACATAATCTCAGCAAGGTTGGAAAGGGAAAGAAAAATATAAGGGTAAATTGCATCCAAAAAGAACAAGGCCTCAGGATGCAGGTGAGAAAGAAAATGTTGCACCTTACAAGAAGTTTAATGGATCACAACATGGAGGGTGATAGAATAACTGTGATGGTAAAAGACATTTGTAGTGTTATACATGTGGTAATGATCATCTCAAGAGGGATTGTCTATAGAATCAGGGTGGTAGGTCTCATATTTACAGTGCACAGGAAGCACGGACAATTGGGGATGTTTGGCAGAGCATTCCATGGATTTATGTAGTGCTGGATAATAAGTAGGAAGAGCACCAAACAGCTGTTATCAAGATGGAAGGTAAACTTTGTGATCAAGTTGTTTCCATTTTTATTGACCTTGGATCTAATTATAGTTATGTTAGTCCTGACCTGGTGGATAAGTGTGGTTTGAATAAATAAGTGCATGCAGAATCCAGGTTAGTGCAGTTGGTTACAGGTACAAAGAAGAGAGTGTATCATTGTGTAAGATCTTGTGCATTCGAGTTGAATGGTATTCCTACCTCAACACATTTCAATGTATTTCCCTTGGGATCATATAGTATGATTTTTGGTATGGACTGGTTGTATCTTCATAGGACCAAAGTGGATTTTTATGACAAGTCAATTGAGTGCTTAGATGACAATGGAGAACATAGAATATTACAGGGTAAGAAGAATACAACATCAAGTTGAATGGTGACAACTATGCAGGAAAAGAGCAGTCATAGAAAAGGGTGTGTGTTATTTGCAATGGATATTTCTAGTGATAAAGGTAAGGATGTTGAGGATGCAAAGGTATTGATCTTGCAGCAATTTCAAGATGTGTTTCCAACAGTGATTTCATATTTTCTACCTCACAGAGAAGTGGACTTTTCCATCGAGTTGGTAGCAGGGGCAACACCTGCATCAAAGGCACTATATAGGATGAGCACACTAGAGTTAGTGGAGCTGAAGTTACAATTCAAGGAAATGATTAACAAGGGATACATTAGGCCAAGCGTATCACCTTGGGGTGCACCAACATTATTTGTGAAGAAGAAGGATGGTACTCTCAAGCTCTGCATTAATTATAAGAAGTTGAACAAATTGACCATCAAGAACAAGTATCCATTTTTTAGGATTGATGACTTGTTTAGTTAGTTGAAGAGATCAATAGTGTTCTCGAAGATTGATTTGATATCAGGATATCATTAAGTACACATCAAGGAAGAAGACATATACAAAACTTCTTTCCAGACCAAGTATGGGCATTATGAGTTTATTGTAGTTCCATTTGGTTTGACTAATTCTACAACTAATTTTATTTGCTTCATGAATAGTGTATTGTGTGTTTTTGACCAGCCAAAATGTACCGCCAACAACTAAGGGGGTCTCCCTGGTGTGAATTCCCAATTAAAACTCAAACTGTTTAGGATAGGAGCCCTATCTAGTATGTGGGCCCAGATGCCACCATGAATATTTCCTCTCTTGGTTATCCAATGAAAAGGTGTCAGAGTGGGACAAGAATGAAATGTTTAGGCAGTGGAACAAAATCAGCCCAATAATGAAAAATTGCATAAAGAGGTACAAACAAGTCTCAGCAACAATAAGAAGCGATATGCCATGAGAGGGATTAGTGAGCTAAAACCCAACTAGACATACAATAAATAGGAACATGCCAGAAGCTAATTTCAAAGTAGTTCACAATAGGTCACTGACATGGAAAGGAACAAGTAAAAATAGATTTGAAAGAAGAACGTACAAATATAGTGAAGTATTAGATAGCTAATACAACCACAATGAGTAAGCATGAGAATCAATGTCGAATAGAGAGAACATATTATTAAAGTTTCTACAACTTCAAGTACATATCATGCAATTGTTCAAAACTCAATAGTGTAACATGGGCTTCTCACACCATTGCCTAATGCAAAACCCTAGCCCCACTGCAAATCCACTCTACTAGTTGCCAAGAATTGAGTGGCTCTAGATCTCAAGCATAAATCGACTATCTAATCCTAGCCTCAACTCAAGTGCCCAAGTCCCCCTGTGCAATGAGGTAGGAGGGCACATTTATAAAGATGAGGCGACTATTCACCTACCATGACCCTTGACCTTCCCTCGTGCCCTTTCGGCTACCCTCATGACTCTTGGGATTACTCGCTCCTTTATCAAGCCAAAATGATTGTTACATGCCCACATCAGTCCTAACATAGTGTTTGATATAACGGTGGGTGATATTTACATCACAATGAAGGAGAGATAGAGAAGGATGTGGGGGGTTATTGGAAACCCTCAAATTCTTGTTACCCATATGTCACAAAACTGTGGATGCTTGGTCCTAGAACCAACCTGTTTTCTTGCCACTATGCTTCGCTCACATTCATTAATCTTCTAGTGATGCAGCTTTGAGATTATTGAAAGGTTCCTAACACTTGGAAGGGAGCATCTAGCTTGCTAAGAGGAAACCCTAGTGTTGGATTTTGTTGTTGACATTGTTGTGAAACCATGAAGACGTTAATTGTTGGAGTGCTTATCATTGTGCCTTGTCTACACCCAACCACCTCTTGTTGTTGTGTTCTTTGTTGAAACCCTATTTGTGTGGGTTCTATGGAAACCCTAGCTCCCTTCATCTAGATGATATTTCTTCTTTCTCCCATGGTCTATAAGAAAATAAACCGTATTATTCACATACATCATAACATTTAGAGAATAATATTAGAAAGGTTAAAATAATGGCTAAGAATGAAACACTAATTTGGACCTCTATTTAGTCCCTTTCAACTCCACAGTGTTGTCGATGAATTTGATTTCTAACCATATTCTTTAGCTTGAACCAATCTCATCCGATGGTGTTGAAGGCGAAGGTTCTCAAGACTTTTTATCTTCTATAGGGGGGTAAATGTAGTGCCAAGAGGCATATATCTCTCTCCTATTTGGGATTCAATATTATGATGCGTGAGGTTGACCTCCTTGAATTCTCTTTTATAAAGCTACGAAGGTTTCTTAAAAATGCCACAGAGATTTATCCATAATCCAAGCATTATAGTAGACCAAATAGATGACCCCACTAATGTGAAACCAATGATGTCACTTCCAATATTTCAAATAAGGAACAACTTTATTAAGAATATTTTTCTCCCTCATTTTGTTTTTCTGTAAATGACCCCTCTCTAACTTTCTCATCATTTTCACATTGAGAATATTCCCTCTTACCATAGGTCCTCCTATCCAAGAGTGATTTTAACCAAGGCACTACACAATTGTCACTTTGACAATGCTCTTATCAATCATGTGCACAACATTATCTGCTTTGTGCTCCAAAGTTCTCCGATCGATTCCTTTATTATTTTTGGATGTTGGCTCTTATGTGATGATGATGGACTCATCATGGCCCAAGCCTCCATCCAACACCTTCATGGCCATCATGAAGAACCAAGGTCACATAGTTGACTTATGATGGGGTCGCATCTTTGGCTATGTCACTGGGCACACCTTATGACCTAAAGAGGTAACACAATAGTCAGACCAGTAGCACTAGCCACTAGCTTCTTTCAATGGTGATTGTGTGACTTAGCGACTTACATAGTCGCAACTTTGGTTGGATCGCATCCCTGGATATCTAGATGCAACTTGTTAGAAAATTATATATTACAGAGCAATGGAAAACATAAAATATATTGCAGAAATATAAACACAGAAAACACATAAAATAAGAGAGACATAGATATATGTGGTTCACCCAATTTGGGCTACATCCATGGAGCAACAACCAGTCCTTCCTTTTATATTATCCAACAAACTGAAGAGATACAACCGATAACAGATTCGCTATAATTCCCTCTTCTCTCTCACACAATCTCCTCTCTCTTTCTCACTCAGAATAAAGATCTACACAGATGCAATACAATTCCCCCATATATAGCGAGGGGTTGCCTTCTAGGGAAAAAAACCCTAAATTAAACATAACTTCTACCATCAGATCTTTGCCTAATGAACAGCCCAGATTGACTACGGAATTACAACATTTTACAAGGCAATTTTACATCTATTTCAAGCTTTGGGGGCACTACCCCCGATCCCCCGCCAAGGGGGGAGCTTCAAATAATTGTCGCCACCCCCACTTGGACCCCCTCACGGCGTACATTTTACATGTGGCATTGCCACCACATTACGAAATGGGATCCAATGCGGCAATACCTATGAATAAGGCAGATAATCATACTCCACACCCAACAATCTCCCACTTGGAGACTGATTATAGCAAATCCACCGCTGCTTCATTTTCTGGACAATGGTTCCACTTTGGACTTGGTTGTTTCTCATGTTCTTCATCATACTTGAAGACCAATTGAAACTGAGCAGAATCACAGTTTCTCCCTGGTTACAACTTTTGTTAACATATCTGCAGGATTCTGGCTGGTGTGTATCTTTTCCAGCTTCAACTGTCCATCTTCCAGAACTGACCGTATGAAATGGTACTTGAGTTGTATATGTTTAGTCTTGGAATGAAATGCAGAGTTCTTTGCCTGATGTATGGCACTCTAGCTATCACTATATAACCTACCCAACTCCTGCTTCTTAGCCAATTCATCGAGAAACCTTTGTAACCAAATCATTTCTTTACTAGTCCCTGTAGCAGCAACATACTCTATTTCTGTTGTTGAGAGAGCAACAAAACTTTTCAGTTTTGAAACTCAACTGACAGTTGTTCCACCAACAGTAAACACATACCTTGTTGTGCTCCTCTTGTTATCTCTACCACCCGCCATATCTGCATCAACATATCCCTATAGAGAAATGTTTGAACCACCAAAGCATAATTCTTGATTTGTGGTACCTCTCAAATACCTAAGAATCCACTTCACTGCCATCCAATGTTATTTTCTTGGATTTTTCATGTACCTGCTTACAACTCCCACTCCATGTGCGATATCATGCCTTGTGTAGACCATTGCATACATTAAGCTTCCAACTGCTGATGCATATGGAACTTTAGACATACAGTCCATTTATTCCTGAGACTTGGGACACACCTCCTTAGTTTTAAATGGCTATCTAAAGGTATACTAACTAGTTTTTCATTCTACATATTAAATCTTTTCAAAACCTTTTCTATGTACTCACTATGAGAGAATGTTAATTTTCGATTCTTCCTGTCTCTAGTTATTCTCATACCAAGGATCTGTTTTGCTACACCTAAATCCTTCAATACAAATGATTTTGCCAATTTTCTTTTGAGCACATTTATTTCTTGCATGTTATAACCTACAACAAGCATGTCATCTACATACAATAACAACATAATATAGTTGCCATCATTTTTCCTTTTGAGATAAACACAATGACCAGAGTGACATCTAATATAACCTTGTTCAGACATAAACCTGTCAAATTTTAGATACCACTGCTTTGGAGCCTATTTTAAGCCATATAAGCTCTTCTTCAACCTGCACACTAGTTTCTCCTTCCCTTTTACCTCATATCCTTGTGGTTGCTGCATATATATCTCTTCCTCCAAATCCCCATGGAGAAAGGTTATCTTTACATCTAATTGTTCAAGATGCAAATCTTCAGCTACTACTAGACTTAAAATAGTTATAATTGAAGTCATTTTAACAACAGGAGAAAATATCTCATCAAAGTCTATACCCTTTTCTTTGCAAACCCCTTCACCACAAGTCTAGCTTTATACCTTTTTCTACTTGTTATGGCCTAAATCTACCTCAGGATGAAAAAGGCAGGTCTAGGGTAACATCAAACCACGCTTAACCTAGTAGCTAACCCTACCAGGACGGGAGAGGTCTCTCTCTTTGTCAATATTAGAAAAATATAGCAAATAATGCAAGAGATGACTGATGTAAAGACTAATTTTAGGCTAGGTATATGCTCAGAGGAGTTTTATTGAATTTAATGGTTGATTGCTAGACCAAATGTGAAAGGCAGTTTTGGGTCTGGGGAATGAACTCAGTCTTGCAGAGGTTTCTGTGGGGAAAGGTAGGCAAGTGCTTTAGTACTTTGAATTAAGTGAAATGGAGAGTTTTAAGAGTGGTGAGGAGTTGGAGAGGGCATGAAAGTGTCATGATTCCTCTTCAAACAGTAGAAAACATGTAAAGCTAAAGAAACCCTAAGGTAGAGCACTGCAACATCAATGATTTCCACCTTTATACTTGTTTCATTTAGTTAAGCAGAAAAGAGATAGATAATGGCACACATAAACACATGATAACTTGAATCATAGAAGGAAAAAAAATACTAAGTTACCTTGACACAAGAATCCCACAAAATGTTGCAAACCCTGTTATATTTCCTTGCAAAACTACAAAAATGATGTACAATAATGCTCAGAACATCCACAAGAGTCCAACCCTGACAAATGACTAAAAAACACATGATATAGACCTCCAAACCATCTGTGCTATCCATCAGGGGTCGAATCCATGAGTCAAGGAGCTGTTTCAACAAGATCTAAACTAGGAACACAAAAATAGGCAGTGGAACAGCTTGCCCCTAAAACTTAGGAAACGAATTAATTCAACTCAAAACCACCTACAACGGATGTATCTACCTTCATGAGTCAATTTTTATCATTATTACATCATAGTACATGAATTTACATCATATCACATCATGAAATTGACCCTAAGAGAGGAAACGTCAAATTGGAAGAAAACTAGGCGAAATTCTGAGCAAACATGCAAAATTGGCACTTTTTCATCCTATGCGTAGAGCCATTTTTCTGTGCATAGTGCTTTTTCCAAGATGCTTTTGGAAGGCTTCCCGAGGTCCAAATTAGGTTCAGGATAGCTTGTTGGGAAGTCTGGTGAGTCTACTTTCTGGAGCAACTTGAATTTTTTGATTTGGAGTTCATTTTCCCCACCAAAATTGCAATCTCCCAAGACTGCTTCTTGTGTGGCCAAAAAGTGGCAGAGAGGGCATTTTTTGGGTGTTTTTGGCCCTTTTGGAGGCCCAAAACATGTCAAAATTTCCTATCAATTTTTGAGCATGCATAAATTTTCATGAGGAATCAAAAAATGCAAAATTTTCTTCAAATGGAGGTCCCCATCTCATGCATAGCACCGATGGCGCTACGCACCTCCCAGAAAAACTTGTTTTTTGCCTGAAAATTTCAAAAATGCCAAAAAGTTCACCAAATTTCTTGAAATTTGGCATGAGTGATCTATGTTAGGTGATATGCTAGGCCAATGAAGCCTTAGCCAAGATCTTGAGCTTATCTTGCTCTTTCTTGCTCCTAAAAGTTCTTAATTTGGCTTTTAGGCTTCTTATCTTTGTTTTACAAATTTTGTTCCGGGCCAAATAGTGATAAGCCATGTGGCACAACATATTTTTCTCCTTGTTGACTTTCTCAAACAGCTTCTCCAAATGCATATTCACCTTCTCCAACAAATATTCCCGGTCATTGTCCTTTTGTTCAATCAACTTGCCCTTTGCCCTCTTGGACTTTTGCCGGTTTCTTTGATGACTTGTAGCTCCAGGAGTTCTTGTTTGTCAGTCAGTGGCTTGTTTTCTTACTCAAGGAAGTTAATAATCCACTTAGCCCTCTCAAGGTCAAGTGATAAGCATGGATGTTAGCTTCTTTCTCTTTGATTACCTCCTTGAGTCTTGCGCTTTGGGAGCCCAAATCAATATCCTCCTCCTGAATCAAAACAAAATCTCTCTCTTGACCTTCAGAAGGCCCTTCATCATGCAATGGTTTCTTCCCTTTATCCAATATGTGTATTGCTAAAGAAGAAGGCATAGCCCCTTACACCCCAGGTGAAGATAGCATTTTCTTGTGGTCTGGTGAAGGAAACGAGACCCCTTCCACGCCAGGTGGAGATAATACTCATTTGGTAGCTACAAATAATCTCCTTGTGCCATTTTCATTAGTGAAAAATACTAGCACTCCTATAGTTTGAGTCTCATGAACCTCTAGCTAATTTGAAGGCCCTCCTTCCTCTTGAAACACTAATGGGGTCACCTGAGGGCCTTTGAAAACCTCATGTGAAATGAAGGTATCCTAAGAAATATTCAGCAAGCTTAGCTAATGCAAAACAACAATTTTGATCAATGAAACATGATAAATGCTATTGAACTATTGAGTAAGAGGTTTCCTTTGCACCAATGTAGCCATCTTCTCAATATTTCTGCATATGAAATAGGGGAGGTTCATCATCCTCACTCTAGTAAAGTGCATCAGCAATCTAACATGGTAAGTGTACAAGCAAGAAAACCTCCCTTCACAGGTGAAATATTTGATAATGAGCTTCATGAGTGGAGCATAAGTGTCTTGTAGGTATCTGAAAGGAAAGACCCTACTGATTTTCCTTTGATAACTAGCCTTGATGTAAGGCTCATAATGCTCTTTGCCCACAAGCTGTCCTTTGTTCCACTGTTCACCCACATTAGGAATACCTGTTGCTGCAACAATAGTTTCAGGTGTCAAAGTGAAAGATACACCAGCTAAGTTCACCTGGCCATTGTGAAGATGAAGGAAAAATAGCCTAGCAAGTTCATGGTGGTATTTCACCCTCTCCACCATCTCACAAAACTAGTATCAAGACTGATGTTTAAAGCATGTTACTACAAGAGGGCAAGCTAGTAACTTTGTGAGAGTGGTGGGCTCTTCCTGGATGTGTTTTCCTCCCTTATGTGGTTTTCTTGGTGCATGTACCTCTTGGGAAGAATCACTCACAGTTTCCTCATCCCTTTCATAAGCTGAATCTGTTTCCATACTTGCAAATGTGGAGTGTAGAATGATGAGTATGAAGAGATTTTCTTGAAATATAGGTGACTGTTGTTTTCTTTTGGGGATAAAAGGGTTGACTGGTAATATAAGTGCAAAGGAGGGTTTTGATGATAGCAGTAGGGTTTTTAGGGAATGATAGGGTTTAGGAAAAGGGAATTAGGGTTTGGGGAATAGTAGGAAATATGCATAGGGTTTAGGGTTTGGTGATAGGGGGTAAGGTGAGTGTCAATGGGAGAGGGAAAGGGGAAGGGAATTATGGAAATTTAGTGTAGGGGTATGGGGTGTCGAAAAATCATACAAGAGAGTGAAAACATCAAGAATAACAAAAAACCTTAGAGAGTTTTGCAAGACAACTTTGAAGTAGCTAGGGTTTGATTTTTCACCATTCAAATCACTATGATGGATGAAAAATTCTCTTGCTAGGGAAGATGGGAGGGTGTACTTACTTGAAGAGGTGATATTTGCAAATTTGGAGGCTTGGAAAATTGATGGAGTGAGTTTTTGAGCTTAGCTGACAGATGCGTCGCGCCAATGCCCAGGTGTGTAGCGCACTTTCTGTGCATAGCGCATGTTGAAAACCCTTTAGAAAACCTGCACCCGGTGCATCGCGCCAGTGCCCAGGTGGGTCGTGCCAGTGAAAACTAGAGTTTTTTGCTGCAACTTTCACTTTTTTTTCCTCAAATGCGATTTTTCCTCTTTCTCTATCTCTTTAGCACAAAAAGAGGTCTTCTAACACAAAGGATTACTTTATATACATTTTGACTTTAATTTTTCATTTAGAAAAAACCCACTTTCTAAAGTTCCTTTTCACTTTGCTTTTAAAAACTCTATTTTTGCAGTTTGGCTCTTTTTGTCATTTGATGAACTGATGCTTGGATGTTTTTTGTTTCTTTTGCAGGAGCTAGAGTGTCGGAGTTTGGCAAGGTGACCAAGGTTGCAGATGATGCTTTATTACATATGAAAACAATAAACTTACATAAAAATTTTACACGGAATAGAAAAACTTTGTTTTATCATCAGTAGAATTTGTGATTTTATAAATTTATTAAACATCCTCATGTGCCTACTGGCCTTTTATTGAGATTTTGAAGACCATGGTGGCAAACCCTAGACCTAATGACACCTAAAAACCCTAAAATGACTTCTGCAACTGAAATGAAATAAAAATGACAGCAGATGACCTATACAGATAAAAATAGGCCAACAGATAAAAGGCATGAGGGAAATTGACAAAGAACCACTACCATCAGATGATCCATGACCTAATGGAGTGTAGCTGATCGGACGAGACACCTAATATGCATGCAAAAAGATAAATTTTGATCATTGATGGAGGGATGAAGATACGAACACTAACATTGGCTCCAATGGGGATGGTAGCTCCTGGGAGGTGCCAAGAACCATAGATATCTAGAAATCAGACCAGAGCTTCTTCCATTAGGCAAAATGGAGTCAATAACTTCAGCACACTAAAACCAATATGTTGACTCAAAACTGACTCAATTACAAGACTGAAAACTGACTCAAATAACCCACACTAAATAACCAAAAACTAAAGTCAGACCTTCAGTTTTATAGCCTTCACTTCAGGCCCCAAACTCAATGAATGATGATAGTACACACTTTGCAGTGAAGGAAATAAAATGGTATGTACAGTGACAAATTATGACAGCAGAAAACTTCTCAAAGATAATACCATTTCAACAGCCGACCATTGACTGGCCCTCCTAAACAATCTTCCCCATCCATTTCTTTGAGGAGAAAAGCATTTTGACCTCGATATGCAGTAATCCTGTATGGTCCCTTCCAAAGATTCTTGAACTTGCCATGCCTGCCTTTATCCTCGTTTCTAGCATCCAATTTTAGCTCTATGTCTTCAATTTGAAATTTTTCTGCCTTTGCCTTCCGATCATAAATTTTCTTAATTCTCTCTTGTAGCCTAAAGGTATTCTGAAAAACTTCCTCTCTCATCTACTGTAAATGGATCATTTGGTTTATTCTTCGCTGTAAATGATCTTCCTCGCTGCCATCGTCCTGTAGAAGTTTAACAACCGGGACTGTGAGAGATGTTGGGAACACTGTGTCAACACCATATACAATCTCAAAAGGAGACATGCCTATTGATTTCTTCTGACTTACTCTATCTACCCATAGTTCATCAACCAGTTTCTTATGCCAGCTCTTTTTGTTTGTTTCCAGCAGCTTTTTAATGATGTTGACCAATGATTTGTTTGAAGACTCCACCAATCCGTTACCTTGTGGATATTATGTAGTGGAATGTCCCAAGGTAATCTTGTATTGCTACAAAATTCAATCATCCTTTTGGACTTAAAAGATGTTGTGTTATCTGTAATCAACTTGTTAGGATAGCCAAAACGTGACAAAATATTGTTTTCAAGAAACTAAATTATTACCAAGTCGGTGGCTTGCCGAGTGGGAATTGCCTCAATCCATTTTGTGAAATAATCTGTCACTATTAAGATCTACTTGTGCTGAGCTGAAGATGTAGGATGAATCTCGCCCATAAAATCTAGGCCCCACTACTAAAATGAGCACTAACTTTGACCAGCTTGAGATGTAGAGGCTGCAACTTTCTCCTTCCCTGAAAAATCTGGCATTCATGACATTTGGTAACAGTTTTATAAACATCAGCAAAGAGGGTAGGCCAATAGTACCCTGCTCTCAAAATCTTATTGGCTCTCGTCTTCTAGAATAGGTGACCTCCATAGTCTCCCTTGTGAAAATCATCCATGACCTGTTTATCTTCCTCCTCGGCGAGATCTTTCCAATAAAGTTCATTGTTCATAATAGAAAATTTAGAAGCCTTCAATTTCAGAGTTCTACCTTTATTTTTGGCCATCTCCGGTGGTGGTGAAAGGTGCTGAAGCACATATACAATATCTGAATACCAAGGAGAATGGAGAAAAATTTCAGATACCTGAACAAGCGAACTTTCTTCATCTTCTTCGGACATAGCAGCAATCAGATTTATGTCCAAGGCATGCAAATTAGACTCGGCCATCAATTTTGCTAGACCTTGCCCCTTGATTAGCTTTGTTGGCTTTATCTCCAAGTCATATTCTAGCAATGTTGTGATCCATTTACCTCTCCTCCCTTCCAGATCTGTTTGTATCAAAACATCCTTTACGGCTACGTTAGGGACATAAGCAAGAATATGAGAATGCAGAATATATACTCGAAAATCTTTCAAAGCTTTCACCAAGGCAAGAGCTTGCTTCTCAATAATGTTATATTTTAAGGCTATGTCTCTTATTGTCCTACTGAAAAAGGCAATTGGCTTTTCGAGTTGGTCTCTTTTATGCATTAACATTGTTGCCATAGTATGATCAGAAGCGAATGAAAACAATATGAAATCCTGGGAATAATCTGGGCTGATTAAAATAGGAGCTGAAGAAAGAGCCAACTTTACCAGGTTGAAAGACTTCATGGCTTCTTCAGTTCACTTGACCACACTATCCTTCTTCAACATATTTGTAATCTCCCTCAAATGTTCAACTAGATTTGGCACAAAACAATGTAAGAAGTTCATCTTACTGTTAAATGCTTAGATTTCTTTCTTATTACGAGGAAAATCAATTTTCTGAATAGCTTCCACTCGAGTAGGATCAATGTGGATGCCCTCCTTGGATATTATGTGACCGAGAAGCTTCCCTTCGTTCATGGCAAGCTAGCTCTTTTTGGGATTGAGAGATATGCCATATTTTCTGCAACGCTAAAACACAATTTTCAGATGGTAAAGATGCTCCTCATCTGAATTTGAAAAGACAATCAAATCATCAAGATATACTACTAGAAACACATCTTTTCATTTGTGAAGGCGACATCCATGGCCTGCTGAAATGTTGCACCAGCATTCTTTAAACCAAATGGCATCTTGGCATAATGGAATGTCCCCCATGGAGTGTTGAATGTTGTTTTGTCCTTGTCATCCTCATGGACTAGAATTTGGTTGTAGCCGGCATACCCATCAAGCAGTGGCATATGAAATGCCCCAACTACTCTTTGGAGTATGTGGTCCATTTCTGGTAGTAGATAATTGTCTTTCAAGGACACCTTATTCAAATTTCTGAAATCAATTCATAATCTAATCTCACCTGTCTTCTTCCGCACGGGCACCAAGTTGGAGATCTAATCTGAAAATCTTATTCGAACGATTATACCAGCTTTGTACAATCGATTCACCTCTTTCTCTATTGATGGTAGCAACTTCGGATTTATCCTTCGCAACTTTTGACGAAATGGCTTCTGGTTTGGCTTGATTGGAATGATATGTTGAACTATACTCTTATTGTACTCCTTCAAATCTATATAGTCCCATGCAAATACATCAGAAAATGAAGAAAACAAACTAATGTATTTTGCTTTTACCTAAGGAGGTAATGCTTTTGACAACTTTACCATCTTTGGATTTTTTGCTGTTCCAATATTCACATTCTCAACTCCCTTCTCGTTCGACACCAAACTTGGTTTTTGGGCTACATCATCTTGATCAAACAATTCCTC
Organism: Pinus tabuliformis; assembly: GCA_031772625.1. Classification (NCBI taxonomy): domain Eukaryota; kingdom Viridiplantae; phylum Streptophyta; class Pinopsida; order Pinales; family Pinaceae; genus Pinus; species Pinus tabuliformis. Next base: position 1,271,825,393 of record CM062820.1, on the reverse strand, counting down.
TAAAGGTATAAGGCCTTTAGGGATGACATTGTCTTTCAACTACAAAACTTCCATCTGATTTACCTCTATGTCGGGTTCACCATCATCTTTCTCACCATCTATAGAAGTGTCTTTATATTTGCCTTCTTTTTCCAAAAATTCTTCAATCTCTTTATCATCCTGAAACACCTGCTAATATCTTTGATTATCATGGATAGCTAAGTGATGTTTCACATGAATTTCAAACTTATTGTTTGAATTCATCGGGATCTTTAAGTTACTTGCAGTTGTAGCAAGGGAATCTGCAATAACATTTTGTACATGAGGGACACATGTCAAAGTATAATCTGGAAACAACCTCAAAATATCTAAAACCACATTACGATAAGCCCTCATTTGAGGATGTTTGGCTTGGTATTCACTCTTGACTTGTTTGATTACTAATTCGGAGTCGCCATAAAATAAAATTCTCTTTGCATTCAACTTCTTGAGGATTTTCAAACCAATAATCAGTGCCGCATATTCAGCTTCATTATTGAAACAATCAAAAGCCAATTTATATGAACAAACTCTTACATTACTCGAGACTTTATTTGGTAGGAAAATAGGGCTACGTATCCAAATACCAATTCCCGCACCATCCTTACCTACTGATCCATCAAAGTCCATACTCCATAAGCCGGCTTTGTCTTCCAAGTGCTAAAATTCTTCCTACTCTTCTACCTTTGGCTACTATCCATCAATTTTCTGCTACTAGTGGAATGTTGACTGTTCAGCAGTATTGTCAAGCCTTTGTCTCTCTTGATCAAGTACAACTCTGAAATTTTCTATGATATAAATGGGCAAACCATCTGGTGTGAAAAAATTATTCTTCTCTCCAATCGGATTATCATCATCATCTGATTCCAGGCCATGTACAAAATTTTGTTGTAATGGTGTTTTAACTTGCTACTGTGCTATTTGGTCTTGTGCTCTTTGCTCCCGTTGTTTAATCTTGAACTTTCGTTGCTGCTAACCACGGAAATTTGGATTTATGATCTGTGTCTTGGGCTTATCTACAATATTTAATCTATCAAACATCTTTTCAATCTTGCGAAGCAAATGATTTGAGGAAGAAGCTTCTTCCTTTATGGTCACCTTCTTCTCGGTCTTTGCTCTAGCTCTTTTAGCTAGCAGATTTGCTTCCACACTCACTGTAATTTTCTGCATATCCTCCAATGTATCCGGGACTCTTTCTCTCAATTGATATGCCATGTTAGGATCAAAGCCATTGGGAAATTTTATCAAATCCAACCCCATTGGTGGCTTTATATCAGCTGGAATAGCATTATAAATAGTATTGAATCTAACACAATAATCCTGGACACTTTCACCAACATTCCTCTTTATGTTTTCATACTTGGAAAGGATTTGGAGTGGATTTTTCTTTACCTCCCAATGATCTAGAAATTGTCTATGAAGAACCACCAATGTATTGATAGTCCCAGCTGGCAGTGCTTTGAACCACTTTCGCACTTCACCTCCAAAATTTTGTACAAATAATCTCATAATCACATTTTCTTCATCTATCTCATGAAGGTCAAAGAAATCATTCATCCTATCAACATGTTGTTGCGTTTTGATACCTTGGGTAGCATCAAACAATGGAATTTTACTTTAGTAATTAGTAGGCATAGCATTCAAGTTCTGTGGCAAAATGAGAGGTGCATATCGAGCATCCATTGCTCTAGGTGGATTTGAAACTAGCCTTGGGGATGTAGGAGGAGTCGGAACAACAATAATAGTCAATGTAATGGGTGTATGAGGTGTAGAAGGATGGGAAGAAATGTGAGATGTTTGAGGTGTTGAAGGGATTGATGGGGGAGAAGAGACAACGGGTCTCTGATCAAATATGGTGGGCTGCACGGGAATGGTGGGGATAAAAGGAGTTTCAGTAGGAATTTTTGAACTAGATACAACAACAGATGAACCAAGAGTAGCGGATGCAGATTCTAAGAACTCGGGAATATTTGTAGCCACAATGGAAGTTTGAAGATTCAAGATATAATCATCAATTGATCTATTAGCCCTTTCAGTTTCAAGATCTTTGACAAACTCTAGATTTAGAACAGTAGAACCAACTACACTTTCAGATTTAGTTTCAAACAACGATAGATCAAAATGTTCATCAAACTCAAGATCTTCAAGGTATTCAAAAACAATTAGACATGAATGAGATCTGAAAACCGACATCACGGAACTTGATTTCCAGAGAATTCTTGGAATGAGATTTTGGTTTTCATACACGAGAGGAGGATCAGGATCAGGATTGGCCCTGGTGTATCATCTGGAAGCCAGTGTGTTGAATTATTCCCAAAAATCAAATGGACATTATCAATTTGTCAGCCTATCAAATTCTAAACTCATCATCCAAAGTCTAGAATTACTTTAAGATACTAGGCAACGCTTGCAAGTCAGATGTTCAGTTCATAAACTTATACCGGAGATTGATTGAAGTAGCATTCATCTACTTATGCACTTGCAAAGCAAGAGCAGTTCGAAGGCTACCTGGCTAACTTCAGGCTCCATCTGTAGTCTATAAAGAAAATAACAATAACAAACAAACTTTTCTTCCCCAACGGAGTCGCCAATATGTTATGGCCTAAATCTACCTCAAGCTAAGAAAGGAAGGTCTAGGGTAACATCAAACCATGCTTAACCTGGTAACTAGCCCTACCAGGTCGAGAGAGGGCTCTCTCCTTGTCAATCTCAGGAACATATAGAAAATAATGCAAGAGATGACTAATTTAAAGATTAATTTTAGGCTAAGTATATGCTCAGAGGAGTTTGAATGAATTTAATGGTTGATTGTTGGATCAAATGTGAAAGGCAGTTTTGGGTCCGGGGAATGAACTTAGTCTTGCAGAGGTTTCTATGGGGCGAGGTAGGCAAGTGATTTAGTACTTTGAATTAAGTGAAATGGAGAGTCTTAAGACTGATGAGGAGTTGGAGAGGGCATGGAAGTGTCATGAGTCCTCTTCAAACAGTAGAAAACATGTAAAACTAAAGAAACACTAAGGTAGAGCATTGCAACATCAATGATTTCCACCTTTATACTTGTTTCATTTAGTTAAGCAGAAAAGAGAGAGATAATGGCACACATAAACACATGATAACTTTAATCACAGAAGGAAAAACAATATTAAGTCACTTTGACACAAAATTCCCACAAAATACTGCAAACCCTGGTCTATTTCCTTGCCAAACTGCAAAAGTGATGTACAATAGGGCTCAAAGCATCCACAAGAGTCCAACCCTGACAAATGACTAAGAAAACACATAATATACACCTCCAAACCACCTGTGCTATCCATCAAGGGTCGAATCCATGAGTCAAGGAGCTGTTTCAACAAGATCTAAACTAGGAACACAAACATAGGCAGTGGAACAACTTGCCTCTAAAACATAGGAAACTAATTCATTCAACTCAAAACCACCTACAACTGATGAATCTACCTTCATGAGTCAATTTTTATTATTATTACATCATAGTACATGAATTTACATCATATCACATCATGAATTTGACCATAAGAGAGAAAAAATCAAACTAGAAGAAAACTAGGCGAAATTCTGAGCAAACAGGCAAAATTGGCACTTTTTCATCCTATGCATAGCACCATTTTTCTGTGCGTAGCACTTTTTCCAAGCTACTTTTGGAAGGCTTCTCGGGGTCCAAATAAAGTGTAGGATAACTTGTTGGAAAGCCTGGGAGTCTACTTTCTGGGGTAACTTGAATTTTTTTATTTGGAGTTCATTTGCCTCTCCAAAATTGCAATCTCTGAAGACTGCTTCCTGTGTGGCCAAAAAGTGGCAGAGAGGGCATTTTTTGGGTGTTTTTGGCCCTTTTGGAGGCCCAAAACTTGTCAAAATTTCCTATAAATTTCTGAGCATGCATAAATTTTCATGAGTAATCCAAAAATACAAAGTTTTCTTCAAATGGAGGTCCCCATCTCACCGGCACTACGCACCTGCCGAAAAAACCTGTTTTTTGCTTGAAAAATTCAAAAATGCCAAAAAGTTCACCAAATTTCTTGAAATTTGGCATGAGTGATCTATGTTAGGTGCTATGCTGGGCCAATGAAGCTTCAACCAAGATCTTGAGCTTATCTTGCTCTTTCTTGCTCCTCAAAGTTCTCCTTAATTTGGCTTTTAGGCTTCTTATCTTTGTTTTGCAAATTTTGTCCTGGGCCAAATAGTGATAAGCCATGTGGCGAAACATCTTTTTCTCCTTGTTGGATTTCTCAAGAAACTTCTCCAAATGCATATTCACCTTCTCCAAAAAATATTCCCAATCATTGTCCTTTTGTTCAATCAACTTGCCCTTTGCCCTCTTGGACTTTTGTTAGTTTTCTTTGATGACTTGCAGCTCTAAGAGTTCTTGTTTATTGGTCAGTTGCTTATTTTCTTTCTCAAGGAAGTTAATAATCCACCTAGCCCTCCCAAGGTCAACTGATAAGGCGAGGATGTCAGCTTCTTTCTCTTTGATGACCTCCTTGAGCCTTGAGCTTTGGGAGCCCGAATCATATCCTCCACCTTAATAAAAAAAAAATCTCTCTCTTGACCTTCAGAAGGCCCTTCATCATGCCATGGTTCCTTCCCTTTATCTAGTACCTGTACTGCTGAAGAAGAAGGAAAATCCCCTTGCAACCCAGGTGAAGATAGCATTTTCCTGTGGTCTGGTGAAGGAAACAAGACCCCTTCCACGCCAGGTGGAGATAATACTCGTTTGGCAGCTACAAATAGTCTCCTTGTGCCCTTTTCATAAGTGAAAAATACTGGCACTCCTGTAGTTTGAGTCTCATGAACCTCTGGCTGATTTGAAGGCCCTCCTTCCTCTTGAAACACTGATGGGGTCACTTGAGGGCCTTTGAAAACCTCATGTGAAATGAAGGTATCCCAAGAAATATTCAGTAAGCTCAGCTGATGCAAAACAACAATTTTGATCAATGAAAAATGATAAATGCTACTAAACTATTGAGGAAGAGGTTTCCTTTGCACCAATGTAGCCATCTTCTCAATATTTTTGCATATGAAATAGGGGAGGTTCATCATCCTCACTCTAGTAAAGTTCATCAGCAATCTAACATGGTAAGTGTACAAGCGAGAAAACCTCCCTTCACAAGTGAAATATTTGATAATGAGCTTCATGAGTGGAGCATAAGTGTCTTGTAGGTATCTGAAAGGAAAGACCCTACTGATTTTCCTTTGATAACTAGCCTTGATGTAAGGCTCATAATGCTCTTGGCCCACAAGTTGTCCTTTGTTCCACTGTTCACCCACATTAGGAATACCTATTGCCGCAGCAATAGTTTTAGGTGTCAGATTGAAAGATACACCAAAAGTTCACCTGGCCATTGTGAAGATGAAGGACAAATAGCCTAGCAAGTTCATGGTGGTATTTCACTCTCTCCACCATCTCACAAAACTGGTAGCAAGACTGATGTTTAAAGCATGTTACTGCAAGAGGGCAAGCTAGTAACTTTTTGAGAGTGGTGGGCTCTTCCTGGATGTGTTTTCCTCCCTTATGTGGTTCTCTTGGTGCATGTACCTCTTGGGAAGAATCACTCATAGTTTCCTCATCCCTTTCATAAGCTGAATCTATTTCCATACTTGCAAATGTTGAGTGTAGAATGATGACTATGAAGAGATTTTCTTTAAATATAGGTGACTATTGTTTTCTTTTGGGGATAAAAGGGTTGACTGATAGTATAAGTGAAAAAGAGGGTTTTGATGATAGCAGTAGGGTTTTTAGGGAATGATAGGGTTTAGGAAAATGGAATTAGGGTTTGGGGAATAGTAGAAAATATGCATAGGGTTTAGGGTTTGGTGATAGTGGGTAAGGTGAGTGTCAATGGGAGAGGGAAAGGGGAAGGGAATTAGGGAAATTTAGTGCAGGGGGATAGGGTGTGGGAAAAATCATACAAGAGAGTGAAAACAGCAAGAATAACAAAAAACCCTAGACAGTTTTGCAAGACAAATTTGAAGCAACTAGGGTTTGATTTTTCACCATTCAAATCACTATGATGGATGACAAATTCTCTTGCTAGGGCGTATGGGAGGGTGTATTTACTTGAAGAGGTGATATTTGCAAATTTGGAGGCTTGGAAAATCAATGGAGTGAGTTTTTGAGCTTTGCTAACAGATGCGTCGTGCCAACATCCAGGTGCGTAGCGCACTTTCTATACGTAGCACGCATTGAAAACCCTTTGGAAAACCTGCACCCGGTGCGTAGCGCCTGGCAGGTGCGTCGCATCACTGCTCGGGTGTGTCGCGCTAGTGAAAACTAGAGTTTTTTGCTACAACTTTCACTTGTTTTTCCTCAAATGCGATTTTTCCTCTTTCTCTCTCTCTTTAGCACAAAATGAGGTCTTCTAACACAAAGGATCACTTTATATACATTTTGACTTTAATTTTTCTTTTAGAAAAAACCCACTTTCTATAGTTCCTTATCACTTTGCTTTTAAAAACCCTGTTTTTGCAGTTTGGCTCTTTTTTTCATTTGATGAACTGATGTTTGGATGTTTTTTGTTTCCTTTCAGGAGCTGGAGTGCTGGAGTTTGGCAAGGTGACCAAGGCTACAGAGGATGCTTTATTACATATGAAAACAATAAAATTACATAAAAAATTTACACGAAATAGAAAAACTTTGTTTTCACCTCAAAACAATGTTTTGAGGTAAAAACCCTTTATGGAGCAAATCATCAGTAGAATTTGTGATTTTATAAATTTATTAAACATCCTCATGTGCATGTTGGCCTTTTATTGAGCTTTTGAAGACCATGGTGGCAAAATCTAGACCTAATGAGACCTAAAAACCCTAAAATGACTTCTGCAACTGAAATGAAATAAAAATGACAGTAGATGACCTGTACAGATGAAAATAGGCTAGCAGATAAAAGGCATGAGGGAAATTGACAAAGAACCACTACCATCAGAGGATCCATGACCTAATGAAGTGCAGTTGTTTGGACGAGACACCTAATATGCATGCAAAAAGAGAAATTTTGATCACTGATGGAGGGATGAAGATACCAACACTAGCATTACCTCCATCTTCTTCCTTCAACCTATAAACCCATTTATTCTGCAATGCTATTTTACCTGCAGGCAACCTGACTAAGTCCCAAGTTTGGTTATGTGCTAAGGAGTCTATCTCTTCTTTCATGGCTTGCTCCCACTTCTTCCTAGTTTCTTCCTGCAGTGCTTCTTCATAACATTTTGGTTCACCAAAATCAGTCAACAATACATAATATAATGAAGGAGAGTATTGTTCAGTGGGTCTACTTATCCTGGTAGACCTTCTAACACCACTTTCATGTGTTTGAGGTGCTTGTTGTTGTTATTCTGGTTGTTGATCATTATGATTTTCAAGCACCTTCACTTTTTCTGTGATGTCATCAAGAACTGCGTATTCTCTGCTTTCTTTTTCCTCTTCTTTTCCTACATCTAATCCTTATACAAAACCATTTCATTGAATATGAAATATTTGCTCCTAATGATTTTTTGTTTTTCATAATGATAAAAGCGATAACCAAAATCATTAACACCATATCCAATAAAGGTACATTTCTTTGATTTTGCCTCAAGCTTTGTTCTATTTTCTTTATTAATGTGGACAAAGGCTTCACAACAAAAAGTCTTTAAAAAATGAGTAGTTTATCTTTTTACCTGTCCATGCCTCCTCTGGAGTACCACCATCCAAGGAACTTGAAGGCCCTCTGTTTATTAGATAAACAACAGTATCTACAGAATTTTCCCAAAATTGTAAAGGCAATCCTGCATGCAATCTCATGCACCTTTCATGCTTCATGATTGTCCTATTCATCCTTTCTGACACACCATTTTCTTGTGGTGTTCCTAGAACTATCTTCTCTCTGCAAATTCCATTCTCTAAATGGTACCTATCAAACTCTTTTGCAATATTCACCTCCATTGTCTGATCTGAGACACTTCAACCTTTTTCCTGTCTCATTTTCAACCAAAGCTTTCCAAAAGTATCAAATACATATGATTTATTTCGAATACAATAAATCCATGTTTTTCTGGTTGCATCATCAATAAAAGTAACATAATAATGAGAGCCACCGAGAGATGATACCTAAGTAGGTCCCCATACATTTGTATGCACAAGATCTATTTTTTCACTCTTCTTTTCTTTCCCAACTCTGAGGAATCTAACTCTCTTCTGTTTTCCATAAACAAAATTCTCACATAATTTTAAATCAGCATGCTTCAAACCTGGCAACAAATTTCTTGAGTGAAGAATCTGCATCCCCTTCTCACTCATGATCCCAAGCCTATGATGCCACAATGTCATATCTTCTCCTATAGAGGTTAAAGCATTAACATAATTAGATATACCATTGCATAAATACAGTGTACCAACCTTTTCTCCTTTTGCTATTACTAGGGATCCTTTAGTGACCTTCCAAGTTTTATATGTAAAAGTAGTCACACAGCCTTCACCTCCCAACTGCCCTATTGAAATAAGATTTTTCTTCAAACCTGGAACATGCCTTACCTCCTTCAATATCCATTTATTTCCATTCTATTGTTTTATGAAAACTCTACCCATTCTAATGATTTTACAAGGTTTATCATCAGCCAATCGAACCTATCCAAAATATCCTTGAACATAATCATGAAAATTTTTCCTATCAGGTGTGGCATGGAATGAGGCCCCTGAATCTACCACCTAGGCATCAATAATATTTTCTAATGAAAGAATCAAAGCATCTTACAGTGACATCACCTATCACATTCACTTCATGATTGTTTTCTTGTTGCGCATCTCCTTCTTTTCCCTTCCGAGACTTGCAGTATTTCTTCATGTGTCCTTTCTTCCCACATATCCAACACACTATCCTTGATCTAGACTTGGATATGCCTTTCCTTGACTTAATTTACTGGTAGCTGTATTAAATTCATTTAAATGATCAGCAATAGATCCACCTTCTAACATCTTCATATTGAAAAATACTTTATTTGAGGTCGAGGGTTTTTCATATAGTTTGGCCAATGCCGACATTAAACTCTCTATTGTTGTTTCCTTTGAAATATTAAATGCTACCAATGCGACTAGGCACAGTCGTATTGTTCCAAGTGCCTTTCTATTGAGAATATCCCATTATGTGTCTATCATACTTGTCGTCTTCTTTGTCTTTCCACTCAATGATAGGTATAGGTCTTTCTGATACAGATAATCTTCCATCTGCATCTTCCACAACTAGTAGTTTTGGCCGTTAAATTTTTCAACCCTAAACCTACCATCTTCCGCCATTGCTCCCACTCGAACTAGGAACCCTTCTCTCCTGCAAGTTTATCAACCAAATAAGCCTTCGGCTCTAATACTAGTTGTTAGAAAATTATATATTACAGAGCAATGGAACTCATAAAATGTATTTCAGAAATATAAACACAGAAAACACATAAAACAAGAGAGACATAGATATATGTGGTTCGCCCAATTTTGGCTACGTCCATAGAGAAACAACCAATGCTTCCTTTTATATTATATCCAGCAAACTAAAGAGATACAACCTACAACAGATCCACTGTAATTCCCTCTTCTCTCTCACACAATCTCCTCTCTCTTTCTCACTCAGAATATAGATCTACATAGACACAATACAATTCCCTCGTATATAGTGAGGGGTTTCCTTCTAGGGCAAAAAACACTAAATTAAACATAAATTCTACCGTCAGATATCGGCCTAATGAACGACCCAGATTGACTACAAAATTACAACATTTTACAAGGAAATTTTACATCTATTTTTAGCTTTTGGGGCGTTGTCCCCGATCCCCCGCTGGGGGGGGGCTCCAAATAATCGTCATCACCTCCCCCTGGACCCCCCTGATGGCATAAATTTTATGGGTGGTGTTGCTGCCATATTATGAAATGGGGTCCAATGTGGAAATACCTCTGAATAATGAAGATAATCAAGCTCCACACCCAACAAGATGCAACTCTAAAGTGTGACTTAGCGACCTGGGTGGAAATGCAACTCATTGGAGGATGTTAGTCGTGGCATAGAGCTAGTCACATTTCAGGATTGCCTCCCTGAGCCTTAATCACGTGTCTCTCCAACCTTGGTCAGCACATCTCAACGATGCATGGGAAGTCCCTGAACTGATGTGATGATGTGTTTCTCTGTTTTTTTTCGATATCGATCCATTTCATAAAATATACCCACAGAATCAGGCATGGGCATAATCTCTTCTTCACTCAAAAAATTCTCTTTACTTATTGAATCTTCTCTTGATATTGAATAGCTACAAGGACACTTGGGGTATCATTATTTTTGGCTGACTCCTTCTAATCCTGGTGTTCATGAAATATCAAACCATGACTTTCTCTTCACTTTGACCATCGCTCTCAGGTGTTCTACGTCCTTAGGCACTCGAATCCTGGTGTCTTTCCAAACATGCTTTCATATATTCTTGAGCTCATGCTTCCTATGACACTCTATTAAGACCGGGTCGAAACTATTCCTTCAGCCTTCTTAGTAGATCTCAGGCTTACGAGAAACCTGAAATAATAGTTAACACATGCCTTGACGAGTTTCTTGAACCAGTTGTCGAATCACTTTTCCTTTACTAATTTTAGCCGAGGATGAGATCCAAGGTGGTGTAAATTCTTCCATATGAGGTACTCCCAAGTGTCCTAGTGCATCTACTGTCACCTTAACTTAGGGTGATTTTAGGTCGCAATGACGCAGGTTGCATCTTCGGTCTGCTTCCTCAAGGCATAAAGGGTGCCATTTTGCAACCCTGGTAGGAGTGCAAATTAGTAGAGGTCACAAAGTCACATCTTCAAATAGGTCACACTCCTTGGAGTCTTTCCTGAGGAGTTAAATTGTGACCCATCGACTGTGAGTGGGAGTGTGACTTCTTGCAAACAACTCCACAATTCAATATGATGGTGCATTGGTCCAAGTGTGCTTCATGGCATTGGCAGACTAGCTTTCCTTTTACCTGTTTCCTCCATTAATTTAACACTGAGTCCAAGGCCCTACCTTTAGTCCAAACGATGCTTACAAATGCCTCCCACATGCTGAAAACAATGTAAATCATCGTTTATATGAAAAATGCATAATAATGGGATATGAAAAGGTGGAAGGCACCCCTCAAACCAAGATTTTTACAATTTGGTTCTTCAACCCAACGTGCATATTCATCATTGTTAGCAGATAAAATAAGGGAAACGTTTTGGTGCCTGGGTCTTTATTTCATCTACAGGATCTCCATGACTGATGAAAACCCCTAAGGACCTCTTCACTTGCAACATTAGGAGTGCGAATCATACCATTGTGACCACCTGCAGCTTGGTTGTTAACATTTAGATATTCATCCTTCTGGTGTAACACCTTTGTCAAAACATTCATGAGTATAGATCCTTGAACATATTTTAGTTGGATTTTTGCAATGCAATAAGAGTCAATGCTTCCATTGTGTAATTGTAGTGGTCAAATTTAGGGTTGACTATTTAAAATTGCTTCATATATATAACATCAAGAACAAATTTCATGTGTGTAGGATATATGCCCCTTTGACTATGCCTTGTTACAAAATAAAAGGCATTTCCCAGCTGGACCCAACGCTCTTTTCAAAATGGTCATGCACTATATCTCAGTCCCTTTACACAGATTTGAGATCACCTTCTAGTGTGTTGATTCCACCATAACTCTTCTCACCATCTGTGTGTATCCTTGTATCGCTTGAATGAGAGGAATTTTAACGTTTACCCCTTAATGAGTGCTTTACTTACTCCTTATAATAGTGCTTATATTGAGGGAAATACTATGGATGATTTGTTTATATATATATATATGTGTGTGTGTGTGTGTGTGTGTGTGTGTGTTTATTGACCAAACAACCTCCCATCCTTGAATTAGCTTATTTCACTCGGCACCATTTTGCCATAAAGCTGCATCAATTGATATGCATCCAAGACACCTCCCTTGATCTCCTAAAAGATGAAATGAGACCAATTGGTTTACCAAAAGGATTTACACATGTATATAATTTGTATGTGGAAGTGTGGAAATCAAACAAATAATGTTAATAGTTCACTAAAGGAACATGTGTAATGAGTATTCCAAATTAAGGTGTTATACGTCACGTGGTCAATCAAATCAAGCTTTAATTTGGAAATCAATATAAACATGGATGCTTTAATGGGACTGGTAATTGTAAGTGGCTTTTCTATTATGTGCTTCCCATGGTGATGATGTAGTGATAGCATAAAATCTTAGAATCATTTGCGAGTATGCATTTTGTGAGGTGAGGGTTAATCCACGATGATGTTGGATCCTTGGTCATGATGACATAAGGTTCTCAAGATGCATGATAGGGGGGAGTAGTTTCATAAATCCTAGTGCGATCAAAAGATGATTTGGCATCAATGCAAGATGTCTTTGTTCCATCATAATGCACATGGTCAAGAAACAAAGATGGGATCGTCTGAGACTTCAAGTGCATTACTGAAACAATGAGTCCCTTCCCACCATAGTACAGTCACAAAAATGAGGCCCAACAATGACAAGATGATGTTGTGATGCTCGATCAGTGCCAAAACATGTTTGTGGCAATGTAGCTAGAGGATAAGATAATGTTAGACAAGGTCGTGGGTTTATTTGACCATCAAGGGTTTTAGGTGTGCAATATGGGGATCACAATACACAAACACAAATACATTCGGAAGGGATGAGGATGATGGTGAGGTAGTTCCATTGAAGAAATGTATTCCCATAAACCCTAGAGACTGAGGATTATTTCAAAGCAGGGTTGGAACTTCAATCACATGCACCTAGGGCTACAAAGATGCTAAGGAAAAATCTTTGACCCTCGCAAATAGTAATGCACATGCTAAGGTGAATGATCCACCAAGAGCCTATGGAGAATGTTCTGCAATGACTCTCATGATGATGCCCTGTGATGTTGATGAGAGTGTGTTCCTAGAGGTATATGAAGCAAGTTAAAGAGTGGAGGGAAACCTTATTTTGAAAATGTAGGGTTCCTTATAAACCTTAATCTGGTCAGTCATAAGGAAAGCCAAACTGAAGTCTCACATGTCGACACACAATTCATCCACTGATCTAATGTAAATTATAGAAACAAAAGCCTCGAAGTCACAGGAGACTCCCAATACACCCTAGATGTAACAAACCTTCCAACCCCTAATGCCATCATGAGGTCGATTGAGGTCACATACGATGTGTGGGTGCAACATGTAGCACATTAATGGGCAGAACATCAATATTTGATAGGCAGGGTAGTGAGGTGAGGAATTGTTTGAACACCCTATGGAAACCCTAATGGGCTCGGCGAGCAAAGGGGGACCCAAAATTTCAGATATGCCCAAAAATTTTGGGTGTTGTTGTAGCAGCTACAACAATTGGTGAACTACTAGTAGAATCCAACATCCCTACAATAGCACGAGTCTGGACAATGATGTAAGGGAAAATTGAACAGTGACTATGGGTACCTGTTACCTTGACCTTTACATCTATGTCTTCCCTTTATGTCTCAGTCAGGTCCTGCTCGTCAATAAACAACAAATTAGAAGTTCACACATGCCAGTAGTTTATGATGATGCAAATAACAAGTCAGAGGGCTTATTATATTCATAATTTTAAAATAAGCTGCTGGTGTTGCTCCACTGCCAACGAGCCTGGACAGTACCCTGGTGGATTCACTCCAAGAAATCACAAACGATGCTACGCTGCCAACGAGCCTAGTCAGTACCTTGGCGAATTGTTTCATTACCTCTCTTTGAAGAAAGCCTTTCTCAATCCTTTACCCTTTATTTAACTTCATTTTCTTTTATGTGTGTGTTTTCACTTATTACTGGGCATTCATTACACCAGGGCAGATGAGGGATCCTCACTTATTTTATGAGAAAGAGAGGTTATTTCTTTTTTGACAGAAACTAAAAGATATCTCGATTTAGGTTTGCCTTCATGCCAGACTTCCACATATCATCTCCAACTAATTAGTGAACAAAGAAAACAAGTCATTGAGACAGTCAAGACCACGTTGAGCACAAGGTTCAGGTTATGTGTGTAGGTCATTCAAACTTATTAGGGTTCCCCATAAGCAATCTATTTTTATTGTCCTTGTTAATAAGTTAGAATCGTAGGAGAGATATCCAGGATGCAACTTTGATGACTGGTTCTAAGAGAAGCTACCCATTGGAGTAACCATCACAACTACACACAATCATTAGGGCTAGGGTTTTAATGTTAGGGCAAGGTGACCAGGGAAGCTCTTCTAGGGTTTCAACATGTGCGAGGTGGCCGAAAAATCTTCCTTTAGGATTTGAGCATGTGAAAACATGTGTGAGAAAGGTAGTCACAACATCAAAGGTTCAAAAGCTTCAAGTTCATGAAGGCTTATGCAGTGGTATGCAACATAGGGGTAATTTCCAGGCTAAGTCAAATGTGATTGTATGCCAAGCAAGAAGGAAGATGCATGATGAATTGCAACAAACAAGGCTTATGATGCAATGTAAAGCTATGTGCAGAAGAGATCAACTAGTTGCAATTAAAATACCAATGCAATGCATATGTAGTGATTTCATGAATGCCATGCAACAATAAAAAAATGCAAGGACATGAGTGTAAAATAAACATCCAAGAAACTAAATTACGTACAGTTAGGAAAATGAAACATAGAAAATTTAAACCATAAATCAAATTCTAATCAACAAATTAATAAGAAAAAACTAAAATCTAACTAGTCTAACCCCTAAACCATAATTTAACCAGAGAGGAGGTTGGGTCATGTGAAATCAAACTTCCAATGCAGCCACTGTAGTAGTTCCCGACTTACAAAAACAAAGATCACAACAATTAGAATTGGTGAAAAGAGTTTTGAAAAAAATAAAATGCTCACATGTGAAGCATACACAATAGAAAGCAAGTCACATCTATTTACAGGGAACCATGTCAGAAAAGACTATTCAAGTCAAACCACAAGCTAGTCCTGGTCAACTGAATCACAAGCGTGAACATTATAATCATCTAGCAAGAACATACATCCATTCATGCTTAACCATAAATCCAATGTAAGTGAGGTAAGATGTTTCCTACTAGCAAAGAAATCTTCTAGATAATTCCCTTTAATCCAATCAGTAACCCTATTATGATATAGAGGATGATCAACTTGATGACTCTAACAAGAAGAGCTTATGTCGGGTGTAACCAAGATACCTGAGGATTCAACAGAAGAAACCCTAATTCAGAAACCCTAGTTTGAAGTTGTCCATGGATTTCATTCGGGGTGTGAGGACCTGACATAACCATCAGTGAAAGATGAAGTGCCTCACCATGCTGACAAGTCTCTGAACCTTCAAACGATAAGACATCAAATATTAGTAGTTTCATAAGATTGACATATGAATGCATATGGTCATCACTAGCTGTGACAAGATGACTATCAATGAAAATATTGTTGATTGGATCAAATGTTTGAATATTGATAGATGGGAAGTTCAAAAAATAAGATTCTTTAGATTCCCAAGAATGAACTGAATCAACCAGAAGAGTCTCAGGTAGAGGATATATCGGGCGATTGGAACCTTCCCATATAGGATATTGTAAGACATCATCTGATTGTAGCTGTTCACAATTTGTGCCGACTACGTGACAGCGAAAACGATTTGAGGCAATGGCCTGTGCGCTCCCCTCAGCAAAGAAATTAGGGTATAGAGGTTGATGCATATCAGTTGAAAGGTTATGGAAATATTTCTCAGAGAAACATCACTCGAATCAGAAGCTTTCCAAGATGAGCTCGCATCTAGAAAGATGATGCTGAGAGGAGCGTGATGTGTAGAAAACCTAATTTCAGAAACCATAATTTGACTTGGTTCAAGGGTCTCATCAGGAACGTGATAACCTGACATAACCATCAGCAGAAGCTGAAGTGCCTCAACTTTCTTATGAGTCCCAAAACATTCAAAAGGTAGATTATCAAATTTTGGTGGCTTCGTAGGATCAATAGATGGAAACAAATGATAATCACCAGAAGTGTGAGCGAATATATTTTTGGTATAATGATAATCACCAAAGCCACCAGTTTGATTAGGTTGGGTATCTGGCAGATAAGGCTCTTCTTGGATTGTGAGTGAAGAGGGATTAATGAGAGAAAAATATTGATCTGGCTGAGATGTAAGGCCCTCTTCTTCACTTGTTAAACACTGTTAGTGAAAAAGATCAGGAATAAGATATTCAAGATCCACATACCTTGACTTTGAAACATTACCCCGATGTACATTATTGCAATCAACATGAGCAGGATAAATATGTGAATGATTTGTAGGAACCACCAATGTAGTAGACCCATGAACTAATTCAGGGTACAATGGATGCAAAGGGTCAGATGGAGGGCAACCAATTGGACCCAAACCCACATCCTACCCATTTATGTTCACCAAAGGAGAAGATGGATTTTCATGCATGACGTGGTCCATAGATTTGATGGGATAATCAACTTTATCTGAGACAAGGCCAAAGCCATTATGGACAAGTGAATGAGATCTAGGAATACAGTGAGACATATGTTCAATGGACTCAATTTGGGTTCCATTAGTAGGAGGAGATGTTATATCAATAAAACCTTCAGATTCAAGGTGTTATATTAAAAAAAAAATTAGATTCAAGATCAGATTTGTTTATGAGATGTTCATATTCAAGACCATCTGATTCATTTCCCAGAAAGTACTTTTAATCGTCTAAACCATTTATGGCTAGCATCTTATTATGTAACAAATCAAGAGGATGATGAGAAATCCCACAAGCAGTAATCTCCTCCTCAGAGGCTTGAGGTTGTTACAGATTCAGAGAGATAGGAAAAACAAGATTAGGGTTAGACTCTGGACACTTTGTAATATGAAAATTATCATGATACTCATGAGAAACAAGATTTGTTTCTAATTGAAAATGTTGCAAGGAAATGACAACTAACTGTTGAAAATTTTCATTCAAAAACACCCAGTCGACATCTCTTTCAGGAAGTTCAAAAGAAATATGTACAAAACTAAAAGAAAAATCCTCTAAATATTATTCAGGTTTCATCCTAAGCTCATTTATCCTCCTTAACATATCTTTAAAATCGTACGTGTGAAGTGCTTATCGGAGCTTACCGATGAGTTTCTCAAATGAATGAATGGAAGTTTCTGGAAACATGCAACACAATTGCCTGATGTGACCTTCAAGGGTGAGGGAGAAGAGAACAAAAGTAAACTCTTCATCATCGATCTCATAAGATTCACAAAAATCAAGGAAATAAAAAATGTGCTCGGTTATGGATGTTCCATCCTCACTATCAAACTTTAATTGAGACAAGTGATAGAGCTTCTCCTCAGGGATTGAACAGTGAAAAATGGAAAAGTTAGATAAGCACCTCGGGAGCATGATGTGGAATGGAGACATTTATAGATATGAGACTAAAATGCAGGCTCCAAGAGCTCACCTTATTCAGACCCTCCTTCTAATGCCAATTTGTTAACAAGCCAAAATTTAATGCCAACAAGGGGGTCTCCCCGGCATGAAGTCCCAATTAGACCTCGCACCATTTGCGATAGGACCCCCATCTGGTATGTGGGCCCGGCTTCCACCATGAATGTTTCAGCTCTTGTTTATCTAATGAGAAGGTGTCAAAGTGGGACAAGAATGAAATGCTCAGGCAGTGGAACAAAATTAGCCCAAGATTGACAAATTACAGAAAGAGGTACAAACAAGTCTCAGCAACAATAAGAAGATATATGCCATGACAGGGATTAGTGAGCTAAAACCCAATCAAACATACAATAAATAGGAACATGCCAGAAGTGTATTACAAAGTAGTGCACAATAGGTCATCGACATGCCAAGGAACAAGTAAACATAGATTCAAAAGAGAAACATACATGCAACAACTATGTACCAGTCCATAACATATTAAATATATGAAAGCACGTATACAAATTATTGAATTATCAGAAAACTAATACAACCACCATGAGTAAGCATGGGAATCAATGTAGAATAGAGAGAATATCTTATTAATGTTGCTGCAACTTCAAGTACATATCATGAAATTGGTCAAAACCCAATAGTGGAACATGGGCTTCTCACACCATTGCCCAATGAAAAACCCTAGCCCCACTACAAATCCACTCTACTAGCTACCAAGGGTTGAGTGGCTCCACCTCTCATGCATAAATCAGCTATCTAATCCTAGCCTGAACTCAAGCGCCCAAATCCCCTTGTGCGATGAAGTAGGACAACACATTTATAGAGATGAGGTGACTGTTCACCTACTGTGAACCTTAACCTTCCCTCATGCCCTTTCGACTACCCTCATGCCTCTTGGGATTACCCACTCCTTTCTCAAGCCAAAATGATTGTTACATGCCCACATCAGTCCTAACATAGTGTTTGATATAACGGTGAGCGATATTTACATCACGATGAAGGAGATATAGTGAAGGATGTGAGGGGTTAATGGAAACCCTTGAATGCTTGTTACCCATATGTTGCAATGATGCAAATGCTTGGTATAGGAACCATCCTATTTTCTTATCACTATGCTTCGCTCACATTCATCAATCTTTTGGTGATGCACCTTCGAGTTTATTGAAAGGTTACTAACACTTGGAAGGGAGCATCTGGCATGCTAAGAGGAAACCCTAGTGATGGATTCTGTTGCCGACGTTGTTGTGAAACCATGAAGACATGAATTGCTGGAGTTCCTTTCATTGTGATTGCATACACCCAACCACCTCTTGCTGGTGTCCTTTGTTGAAACCTTATTTGTGTGGGTTTTGTGGAAATCCTAGCTCCCTTCATCTAGTCATATTTCTACTTTCTCCCATGATCTGCAAGCAATCAAACCATATTATTCACATACATATTGGCAGTTAGAGAATAATATTAGAAAGATTAAAATAATGGCTAAGAATGAAACACTAATTTGGACCCCTGTTTAGTCCCTTTCAATGTCGCAGTGTTGTCAATGAATCTGTGCTCTGACCATATTCTTTAGCTTGAACCAATCTCATCTGATGATTTTGAAGGTGAAGGTTCTCAAGCTTTGTTATCTTCTATCGGGGGATGTAGTGCCAAGAGGCATATAGATTTCTCAGCTTTGGGATTCGATACTCCGATGCATGAGGTTTGCCTCCTTGAATTCTCATTTAGAAAGCTACTAAAGTTTCTTCAAAATACCACAAATATTTAGCCATAATCCAAGCATTAGAGTAGACCAAAGAGACAACCCCACATATGTGAGACCAATGATGTAACTTCCAGTATTTCAAATAAAGAACAACTCTATTAAGAAGATTGTTCTCACTCACTTTATTTTTCTGTGCACAACCTCTCTCTGACTTCCTCATCATTTAGACATTAAGAATATTTCCTCTTTACATAGGTCCTCCTATCCAAGATTGATTTTGACCAAGGCACTACACAATTTTTACTCTAACAATGATCTTATGAATCATGTGCACAATGTTATCTGCTTTGTGCTCTAAAGTTCTCTGACCGATTATTTTATTATTTCTGGATGTTCGCTTGTATGTGATGTTGATGGCCTCGTCATGGCCCAAGCCTCCATTAAACACCTTCGTGGCCATCATGAAAAACCAAGGTCACATATTCGACTTATGACAGGGTCACATATTTGACTATGTCACTAGGCACACCTTGCAACCCGAAGAGGTATCACAATAGTCGCACCAACCACTGGCTTCCTTCAATGGTGATTTTGTGACTTACCGACCTGCATAGTCACAAATTTGGTTGGATCACATCCCTGGCTATCTAGCTATGACTATGAAGTTTGACTGAGTGACCTGGGTGGAAATGTGACTCACTAGATGATGTTAGTTGCAGCATAGAGCTAGTCGCATTTTAGGATCGCCTTCGTGAGCCTTAATCATGCCACTCTCCAAACTTGGTCAAACATCTCAACAATTCTTGGGAAGTTTCTGAACTAATGTGATGATGCATTTGTCTGCTTTTTCTTCAGGATCGATCCATTTCATCAACTACACCCAAAGAATCAGGCGTGGGCATAATCTCTTCTTCACTCAGAAAATTCTCTTTACTTATTGAATATGCTCTTATGATTTAATAGCTATGAGGACACTTGGGGTATCATTATCTGTGGATGCCTCCTTTTGATCCTGGTGTTCGTAAAATATCGAACCATCACTTTCTATTCGCTATCACTATCACTCTCAGGCATTTGGTGTCCACATGCACTTGAATCTTGTTGTCTTTCCAAACATGCTTTCATATATTCTTGAGCTCATGCTTCCTAAGATGCGTTTTCAAGGCCAAGTTGAAATTTTTCCTTGGGATTTTTTATCAGATCCCAGGCTTACAAGACACCTGAAATAACAGGTAACACATGCCTTGATGAGTGTCTTTAACTAGTTGTTGATGCACTTTGCCTTTAATGAGTTTAACCGGGGACAAGAGCCATTGCAGTGTAAATTCATCAACATGAGGTACTCCCATGCATCCTCTTGCGTTTGTTGTTACCTAAAATTAGGGGTTCTTTTAGGTCGCAACAACGTAGGTCGCATCTTTGGTCTGCTTCCTTGAATCATAAAGGGTATGATTTTTCAACCTCGATAAGAGTGTGACTCACTGGAGGTCGTAAAGTTACATTTTTGAACATGTTTCACTCCTTGGAGGCTTTCCTGAGGAGTTAAACTATGACCCATTGAATGTGAGTGGGAGCGTGAATTCCTAAAACCAACTCCACAATTCAATACGATGATGCGCTAGTCCAAGGGTGCTTCATGGCATTGGCAGGCTAGCTTTCCTTTTACCTATTTCCTCCATTAATTTAACATTGAGTCCAATGCCCTACCTTCAGTCCAAACAACACTTAAAAATGTCTCCCACACGCCAAAAACAATGTAGATTATCGTTTATATAAAAAACACATAATAATGGGCTACGGGAAGGTGGAAGGCACCCCTTAGACCGAACATTTTTTGATTTGGTTCTTCAACCCAACATGCATATTCATCATTGTTGGTGATAAAATAAGAGGAAAGTTTCAGTGCCTAGGTATTTATTTCATCTATAGAATCTCCACAGCCGATGAAAACCCCTATGGATCTCTTCACTTGCAACATCAAGCGCGCGAATCACACCATTGTGACCACTTGTAGCTTGGTCATTAACATTTAGATATGCATCCTTCTGGTGTAATACCTTTGTCAAAACATTCATCGGTATAGATCCCTGCACATATTTTAGTTGGATTTTCACAATGCCATAAGAGGCAATGCTTCCACCATGTAATTGTAGTGGTCAGAATTAGGGTTGACTATTTCCAAATTTCTTCATATATATAACATCAAGACCAGCCTTTATGTGTGTAGGAGATATTCCCCTTTGACTGTGCCTTGTTACAAAATAAAAGGTGTTTCCCAACTGGTCCCAATGCTTTTTTCAAAATGGTCATGCCCTATCTCTCAATCCCTTTACATAGATTTGAGATCATGTTCCAGTGTGTTGATTCCACCACAACTCTTCTCACCATCCATGTATATCCTTGTATCGCTTGAACGAGAAGCATTTTAACGTTTACCCCTTAATGAGTACTTTACTTACTCCTTATAATAGTGCTTATATTGAGGAAAATACTATGGAGGATTTGTTTATATATATATATATATATATATATATATATATATATATATATATATATATATATATATATATATATATATATATATATATATATATATATATGTTAGGCGACATTATTCCCAATATATAGATATATATGTATATTGCCCAAACACCTCCCATCCTTGAATATGTTTATTGTACTCGAGACCAATTCGTCATAAAGTTGCCGCAATTGATATGCATCCAAGCCACCTCCCTTGATATCCTGAAATAAAAGATGAAATGAGACCAATTAGTTTACCGAAAGGATTTACACATGTATATAATTTGTATGTGGAAGTGTGGAACTCAAACAAATAATGTGAATAATTCACTAAAGTAACATGCATCACGAGTATTCCAAATTAAGGTGTTATACATCACGTGGTCGAGCAAATCATGATTTAATTTGGAGATCAATATAAACATGGATGCTTTAACGGGACTAGTAACTATAAGTGGCTTTTCTATTATGTGTTTCCCATGGTGATGGTGCAGTTATAGCGCAAAATATTTGAAGCATTTTAAAGTATACATTTTTTGAGGTGAGGGTTAATTCACAGTGATGTTGGGTCATTGGTCATGATGACATAGGGTTCTCAAGATGCATGAGAGGAGGGGAGTAGTTTCATAAACTCTAGTGCAATCAAAAGATGCTATGGAAGCAATCCAAGATGTCTTTGTTCCATCACAATGCATATGGTCAAAAAACAAAGATGGGATTGTCTAAGACTTCAAGTGCATTACTGAAACAATGAGTCCCTTCCCACCCTGGTGCAGTCACATAAATGAGGCCCAACAATTCCAAGATGATGTTGTGATGCTCAGTCAGTGCCAAAAACATGTATGTGGCAATGCAGTTAGAAGATAAGATAATGTTAGATGGATTCGACCATCTAGGATTTCAGGTGCACAAGATGGGGATCACAATACACAAACCCAAATACATTTGAAAGGGATGAGGATGATGGTGAGGCAGTGCCATCGACAAAATATATTCCCATAAACCCTAGAGAGTGAGGACTATTTAAAAGTAGGGTTGGAACTTCAATTACATACACCTAGGGTTACAAAGATGCTAAGGGAAAGTCATGACCCTCACAAACCCTAATGCACATGCTGAGGTGAAGGATCCACAAAGATCTTGGGGAAAATGTCCTGCAATGTCTCTCATGATGATGGCATGCGATGTCGATGAAAGTGTGCTCCTAGAGGTATATGAAGTAGGTTAAAGTGTGGAGGGAAACCTTATTTTGACAATGTAGGGTTTCTTTGGAACATTGATCTGGTCATTCATAAGGAAATCCATATTGAAGTCTCTTATGTCAACACAAAATTCATCCACCGATCACGATGTAAATTATAGAAACAAAAGCCTAGAAGTCACGGGAGACTCCCAATACACTCTATATGTAACAAACCTTCCAAACCCTAATGTGATCATGAGGTTGGTTGAGGTAACATATAATGTGTGGGTGCAACATGTAGCTCATGAATGGGCACCACATCGGGATTTGATAGGGAGGGTAGTGAGGGGAGGAATCTATTGAACACTCAATCGAAACCCTAATGGGCTCGATGAGCAAAGGGGGACCCAAAATTTTAGATATGCCCAAAAATTTTGGGTGTTTTTATAGCGGCTACAACATGTCCTTATCTGGACAAGTTTGTTATTATATTCATTGATGACATATTGATATATTCTAAAAACAAGGAAGAGAATGTCGAGCACTTAGAAACCATGTTGAGATTACTGAGACAGCATCAGTTGTATGCTAAGCTCAGTAAATTCAGTTTATTTCAAATAGAGGTACATTACTTTAGATATGTTGTTTCCAAGGAAGGCATAGTAGTGCATCCAGAGAAGATAAGGGCTATCATGGAGTGGGAAGCTCCTAGAAATGTCGATGAGGTAAGATCATTCATGGGGCTAGCAGGTTAGTACCGTAGGTTCATTAGGAACTTCTTTCGCATTGCATATCCTATCACGTCACTGCAGAGGCAAGGTAAGAAATTGTAATGGACAGAGGAATGGGTACCAAGTTTTGAATAGTTGAAGCAGTTGTTGACAAATGATCCAGTGTTAAAGATTAAATATCTAGATAAGAAGTTTGTGGTGTGTATAGATGCTTTCAAGAGATGACTTAGTGGAGTCCTTATGTAAGAAGGACATGCAGTATGTTATGAGTCACATAAACTAAATGAGCATGAGAAGAATTATCTGACACATGATCTTAAGTTGGAAATTATCACACATGCTTTGAAGATGTGGAGACATTGTCTTCTTGGAAGGTGGTTCATCTTGATGAGCGATCACATTGGGCTACGATATCTATTTGACCAACCCAATCTGAATGTCAGGCAAGCTAGATGGTTGGCCAAATTCAGTGAGTTCAAATTTGAGGTCAGGTATGTTATACTCCTATACCAATAGGTGTCATATCTCATGATTGACTTGTTGAGCTCTGTAATATGTTCATTCCTTTCCTTGTTGCAAAGGTTTCCATATTAACAAAAATTTCAAAAAATTTAAAAAATGTAAAGAGGGTATGCCCTAAAAGAAAAATCAAAGGGTAGAAAAGGAATAAAATGGTCAAAAAAGTGAAAGAAATGAACCCCAAACAAAAATAGACCAAGAAAGCGTGCAAGTCAAAAATGCCACTACTTTTTATTTTCTGTAATAAGCATTGTGTGCAGCTTTTTAATTTATGCCAAAATTGATGAATGGCCAAACAGCTTAATCTTGGCTAGTTCATATTTGAATTTCCTGTTTTAGAGATAGAGAATAAAATTTGACCAAACTGTTTAATCTTGGCAGATAAATAGATAGGTAGAGTAAATAAAAAGGAGCTCAATAGTTAAATCTAAGCCCTTGGATGTAATAAGTGCAGAATTAGGTAGGCTTACCATGAAAAGAAAAGGAAAGTTGAAAAGGGTTTTCTAGTCTAAGTGCACCCAAAAGAAGAAAAAATGCTAGGCCAAAGTAGGCAGGGTAGGTAGATGGTGTTGCAGATTGATACTTGTGATTGATTATGTCTCTAAATGTGTTAATATTTATCTCTGTCACAAGCGCCAGGCAGACATTATACTTGATGCAGCTCAAGCGAGGCAAGATTACATAACTAACTCCCTTTCATACTTTTCCCTAAAGATTTCACTAATTTCCCCAAAATATTAAGATCTGTTCCTAATAACATTCATAAATCACTTATCTCATTTCATAAACATTGCCTAAGTAAAACCCTATTTTACTGAGGAAAATGGCAATCATTTCTCATATAAACCCCTTTTTCCCTTTAGCCTATGTTTTAATGTAAATTTTCAAACATTGGCTTAGCGCTTTCATTTCATAAAATCATATTAACTTTTTAACTTTTATTATATAAATCCCAAAAAACATTACCCATCCCGTTTTGTATTAATATATTAAAAAACCCCGAATAATATCTATCCCCGCCCTGGTCGAATATGACCATAGTCGTTGTATAACCGTAAAAACGTTGTTTGACGGGAATTAATGAATTTGTTTGTAATTCATTAATAACCGAATTTCCCCACCGCATGAAAAACCACGGGATTAATTAACCACCTGGGTTAATCAATAACCAATCCTGCGAACCAATCAAAATGCGCCTGAAATGATTAAAATACAGTTTAAATACATCGGGCCCGCCGCGTTAAACCCCCGCCATCTTCGATGCCTGTCCATCGTCCGATCCCCGCTCGCTCATCTGACAGTCCGCATCAATATCGCGACCCCCTTCATTGTTGTGCTTTAACTTGCGATCAGCTGGCAGTTTTTCCCCCGTACTCCTGCCACGCGTCGCCCATCCGGGGTGCTCGCTCCCCCTCCGCCCAATATTGCGCAGCCCCAAAAGCGGTGCAGGGTAAACCGCTTACCACCTACTGCTGACGTCATCCGCTGATGTTAGGTCTAGTATGGCTGACGTCATCCGCCACGTCATCCGCTAACGTCACCCACCACGTCATCCGCCCATTGACGTCACCTACCATGCCATCCGCCTGCTAACGTCACTTCGGTACCGCTTACTTCATCAGCCCAATCAAATCAAAAGGTCCCGCCAAACCTTCATTTTGTCAAATAAAACTGATAAAACGCCATTTTTGCTACAGTTTGCTACATACCACACTCTCATGCAAAAAACTATCTACTCCAGTTTCTTGATTGCTTCCTAACCAGAAATATGATAGTGCGAGCTCCACAGCCTGCCATTCAAACCTACATTATGCAGTCTTCCTCTTTAATACAGTTTAAACCAACACTGAGGGACTTCCATGTTTGCAGAAGAAAGAAATAAAAAGAGATACCGGGAGATTGCTACCCTAACCAGTGGACCTTTAGAGACACAAATTGCCAGAGGAAAGATGACCAGACAGAGCTTTTTACTAGAGCAGGATGAATAGGGGTCAAAACAGGTCAAAGAGTATCAGATCATAGTCAAAGAGTATCAGTTAAGACAGGCAGCCAGCGCAGAGTAACTGAAGAAGACAGCTGCAAGCCGAATCCTAGGGCCTGCCTCCAGCACATTCAACAAAAACAGGACCAGCACAACATCAGTTCATCTTTTCCCTATTTTCAAGGCTAGCTATTTCTATTTTTTGTAAACTATTTTTAGTCATCCTAGATATTATCTCACTGAGATATTTGTTGTATAATTTTCTACATAAATACCCCCTCAAATGGAGTATTGTGGGTGGATTCCTAGACTTTGTTGTAATATTGATTTTTTGGAATAAAAAGCTATTGGAATCAACTGTTGTATGGCCTACTGGATGAAGAATTGAAGCAGAGGACTTGTCACAGACTTCTTGAATCAACCACCGGATCAATAAGTCCTCTATATCTTGTGTTTTAAAAGTTTTCATGTTTATTATATCATCTATGTTTCATAATCTGAATGATAAAGAAAAAATTTAATTTCAGAATATGCTTGATTGCACTCTGTTTTCAGTCATTATTGTTCTCTATGTTTTCTTCAGAATTAGGATAAACAATGAAATCTTAATTGCCCCTATTTCCTAATTCTTTCATATTGATTATTTGCTAAAGAATACTTAACTGCTTCTTATCAGTAATCACCCAATTTCCCTCTTTAAATAGGTTGAAGGATTCTCAACTGCCCTTCACCCAATTTGAGCCCATTCCATTTGTTTCAAGTCTTTATTTGTTCCCTGTTTGACCACCTTGCTCTGTGAAACCATCCTCTGTTAAGAAACCAAATCTAGAAAGCCATCTTCTTTGACTCCATTAGCCCAATGGACTGAACTACTCCGTCTTAACTCTCTGTTCTATTGAATCTCACCACCCAAACTCAAACAAAACCCTTGAACTTCATAACTAGCCTAATACCTTTAAAAACAAAGCTAAATCGTAAGGAGAGAACCCTCTCTGGATACATATTGGCTAGATTTTGTATCTGAAAGATTGGTTAGTGGTTACCTCAGCCTCCTTTCCCTTTCTTACAACTTTTGGGAAAACCTGAGCG
This sequence comes from Pinus tabuliformis, assembly GCA_031772625.1. NCBI lineage: Eukaryota > Viridiplantae > Streptophyta > Pinopsida > Pinales > Pinaceae > Pinus > Pinus tabuliformis. The sequence goes on along the minus strand of CM062820.1, from coordinate 1,271,798,185 downwards.
ATAACATCAATGGCGACTCTGCTGAAGACCTGAATAATTGTTTGTTACTATTGTTTATTTTATAAGATACAGACGGAGCCTGAAGTTAGCCAGGTAGCCTTTGAAATGATTTTGCTTTACAATTGCAGAAGTAAATGAATGCTACTTCATTCTATCTCCGGTCCAGCTTATAGATTGGACAGTTGGTTTCAAATTCTTGATCAATTCCTCTTTTCAAATAAGTCTTTAGGAAAGTTCAAAACTCCCACATCTAAAATGCCCTAAAGATACTGTTAAAGTTGTATAGTCAAATCTATTTCAAGAAAAAACCAAAAACACACCTAGAAACCTATCTTCAAAAAGGATTCATTACACCAGATTGAATCCGGATCCAAATCCCCCACCTGTGTTTGAAAATCCTAATCTGATTCCTAGGATTCTTAGAAGACAAGAGAGCCAAGAAAATTCTTCTAGTTCTCGGCCTCTATTCAGATCAAGATCCTGTCCTGTGAGGTGTATCTAACCTGAGGACGAACCTTTTGATGAGTATTTTGAAAACTCTTTATTTGAGACCTTTTCAGAATTTGGGTTAACCCACACAGTTCAAAGTCCAATATTCATTGAAAATTTGGAGATTGAAATTGTTACTTCACACCTTAACAGACGTTTGCAAAACTCCATTCAATCTGAGCTTACCTATGAAAGAACACCAAACCTCTCTGTGATTACTACAGCTTCTCCAAGTTCACCATCAGCCACCCCTTCCACTCCTCCATCTACAACACACATTCCCATTGTTATCCCTACTCCTCCAGTTGTCACATCTATTTCTGCAACCATGGAAAACCGATATACTCCCCTACACTTACTTGCCAATCCAGGGGCTATGCCCCAAGACTATCAAAGAAAAATCACTTCTTTTGAAGGTATTTGCACTTACACAGCTCAACAACATACCAAGAAAATGACCGACTATTTTGAAATATATGAGGTTGATGTTGATGATGTTAGAATGAAAGTATTTGTTCAAAGTTTGACTAGAGATGTTAGAACATGGTTTAGAGCCCTCCTTGCAAACAGTATCAATGACCCACAAGCTCTTTATCATACCTTCTTGAACAGATGGGAAAAGAAGAAAGATCATCTCCACATTTTATCAGAATATGAAAACCTAAGAAGAGGCACACAAGAAACTGTCCAAGATTACTGTACCAAGTTCAATAATGTCTACAATGCTATTCCTCAAAATCTCAAACTTCCTCCAGATTTGGCTTTGATGAAATTCCCTGATGCATTTGATTCTGATATGGCATACCAACTTAGGGAAAGAGCTCCTCAAAACTTAGAAGAGATGCAAAGTATAGTTGTCAGTGTTGAGGCCAACCTGATATCTAAACGATCTAGAGCCAGAGCTGAAAGGAGGACACCTTTCAAAGAAGAACCTTCTGCCTTTGAACAAAAATTAGATGCTATTATTAAAGGAATGGATAGACTTGGAGATAGAGTAGAAACAATCGAGAGAAAATCCCCTTGGGATGGTCAACTAGGCAATACTGGGAGAAATCCAAATTTCAGGAAGAACCAAAATCCTAACACTGGAAAGACAAAGCCTGACCAAAATATTAGACCCCTATTTCAAGAAAATTATGCTAAAGCCTCAACTTCTGATGAACCAACAGAAGACACTCAAATTAATCTGATGGGACTCAACAATGAACAACAAGTTTTCTTGACCCAAGAGGATCAAGAAGCTCAAATTCTTAAACAATTCCAAACTCAGTCAAGTGAAACATTTGACTTTAGGGAGGGATATGATAGAGCCATTTATGAAGTCCACAAAAAATACAATCTGAGGAGTAGAAGAATAGATGTCCCTGAAACCAATAAACAGAAAGATACCAAGCAGCCTAACAAAGGTAAGATCAGTACCCCCCCTGTAAATATTCTTTCTAGAACAGGTCCTAACCCTAATAACCCAATTGTTGAAGATGTATAAGATAATCAACCACCTAACAGACTCCACTTCTATTCCTTCTAAAGGAAACATAGAAGAGCCTCTAGAACTTGATTTGGAAAAAACTTCAGCCCATAATCCCACTCCTGAAGAGGAAAGAAACGTAGAAAATCTAGCTGTCTGAAATACAAGAACTCAAACCGAAAAACCTTTTAATCTTGCGACAGAAGTAGGCAAACTAAAGATATTTGTTCCATTATCAGAATTAGCTAAACATGATGTCTATAGAAGTCAAATTAGCAGATCACTCAAAATTTCTATGAATGAAGATTTAGTAAATGTTTTTTATGACCAGCCTGAATCGATATTTGGCCCTGGAGTAAATGGAAAAACAGTAGAGGGAGAAGTTCCTCCTTTCTATGTAAGTTTAAACATACATGATAAAATACTTCATAATGCCATGTTTGATTCTGGTGCTTCTCATAACTTAATGCTTAAATTTGTAATGGAGAGACTAGACCTTGACATCACCAGGCCATATAAAGACCTTTTCTCTTTTGATTCAAGTTAGGTCAAATGTTTAGGTTTAATCAAAGACTTATGTGTATCACTAGTCCAATATCCTGCCAAAACCATCTTAATGGACATAGTAGTAGCTGATATTCCACCAAAGTATGGCATGTTATTGTCTAGATCTTGGGGTGCAAAGCTTCAAGGATCTCTACAGTTAGACATGTCTTACGCTACTATTTCAGTGTTTGGTCAACCCAAGAGACTATACAGAGAAACCTTAATGAAGTATGTAGTAAGTAGTCAAGAGAAACCTCAAAATTTCCCTATCTACTCAGTACATTTAGATATGGATTCTTTTATCCTTTACAATGCTGAAATTGATCCCCCACATGAAATAAAAGTTTTAGCAGATGAAACAGAAAAAATTGAAAATGAAAAGTCTAATGTCCGAATCCAAGAAATTTCTGAAAATCATGAAACATCAGATAAACCAGAAGAAATTGAAAAACAGATCTCCCTATTAAACAGATCCTTGAAACTACAGATACTAATTATGAACATGAAATCCTTTGGTACTTAGAATTTGATGGTTCTATGAGCAAATTAGGGGTAGGAGCAGGAGTCTAGGTGCACAATCTTGAAAACAATCATGTTGAAGGCCATGCCTACAGATTAAACATTAGGTGCATTAATAATATGGTTGAATATGAAGCTCTATTGTTAGGTCTTAAACTGGTCAAGAAATTGGGAGCAACTAGAGTATGAGTCCTAGGAGATTTTGATTTAATCATTCAACAGATAAAAGGTAAGTTCTTAACAAATGATCCCAGATTAAGAGAGTACAGAGGAACAACTATACAGATCCTCAATACATTTCTAGAAACTTAGCTTGCCAAAATCCCAAGAAAACATAACTTGCAAGCTCATAGCCTGGCAATGTTTGCCAACACTTGTAAATTACCATTTGAACCAAATCATCAATTCACAGCTGAAATTAGACACAGGCCAGCCATACCTGACAATGTAAAGAACTGGAAAGTGTTTGACAGTGATAATCATATCAACAATTTTTTAACCCTAGAAGAAGAATTGTCTAGCACTAACATAGATGTAGATACAATTAGTGAGTCTGATCCAACAAATCAGACAGAAACAGAAATTTTAGTAGAAAATGAAACTCAAATGCTTCATCCAATGAAATTTACCAAAAAGGAAATACAGGATCTTAAAGAAATAGATGTTGATGAGATTATTGAAGGAGAATTTGAAGTTATCAATTTGAAAGACAATCATTTGCCCAAAGGATTAACTCCTTTGGAAGATCTCTTTGATTTCAATGATATTCCAAAGAAACCCAAGATGGAACCTCTAAAATCAAACATTGAAGACTATAACATAGGAACTGAAGAAAAGCCAAAAATGGTAAAATTATCCAAATCTTTGCCCCTTGATAAAAAACTTAAGTATGTTGAACTAATCAAAGAATTCCAGGATGTTTTTGCCAGGAGCTATGAAAACCTGAAATCTTATGACACCTCTGTAATTCAACATATAATACCCTTCAAGGGAAATCAAAAACCATTCAAACAAAAGCTCAGAAGAATTAACCCTGTACTGCTTCCTTCAATTGAAAAATAAATCAAATGAATGCATGATGCAGGGATAATTACTCCAATCATATTTTCAGAGTGGGTGTCTAATTTAGTGCCTACAAGGAAGAAAACAGGAGAAATCAGATTATGTGTTGACTTAATAAATGTAAACAAAGTTTCTTTGAAAGACAATTACCCTTTACCTAAGATGGATCATATTTTACAAAGGGTAGTAGGCGCTTCTAGGATTTCACTTTTGGATGGGTTTTCAGGTTATAATCAGATTCTGGTTCATCCTGATGACCAAGAAAAGACTGCATTTACAACACCATGGGGTACATTCAAAAATGTTAAACTTCCATTCGGACTTAAGAATGCAGGGGCAGCCTTTCAACGAGCAATGGACATAGCTTTTGAAAAACAAACTCACGATTTTCTGGTTATATATCTAGATGACCTCACTGTGTTTTCTAGATCAGATCAGCAACATTTAGATCATTTGAGACAAGTCTTTTTAAATCCTAAAAAGTTTTTGTTTGGTTTAGAAGAAGGTAAACTGTTAGGCCATATCATCTCCAAAGATGGCATCAAATATGATCATGCTAGAATAAAAGCTATTCTGCAAATACCCCACCCCAGAAATGTCAAAGAACTTCAAGCTTTCCTAGGAAAGATTAACTTTTTAAGAAGATTCATATCTAATTTGGCTGAATTAAGTAGATTGCTAAAAAATATGTTAAAGAAGGATACAAAGGTTAAATGGACAGTAAAAGCCAAACAAGCATTTGAAAAAATTAAAATGGCTTTGACCAGAACACCAGTCCTTACAAGTCCAAAGTTTGATAGAGACTTCATAATTTTCTCATTTGCATCAGAACACACTATAGCAGCTGTTTTACTGCAAAAAGATGATCAAGGATGTGAAAAACCCATAGCCTTTTTTAGTAAAGCACTTAGAGATGCACCTCTAAATTACAAAATCATGGAAAAATAGGCTTTTTCACTTGTGAAAGCTATTAAAGACTTCAGAGTATATTGTACTCCCATGTAGTAGCTTATGTACCAAATGCTGTTGTCAAAGACATCCTGACTCAGGATGGAATTGAAGGCAAACGAGGTAAATGGATAGCTAATATATTGGAGTATGATATTGAAATAAAACCTACAAAGCTTATAAAAGGACAGAGATTGGCTAAACTCATGACTGAAACAAACTTTCAAGCCCTGGATATTAATGAACTGGATAATGAACAGGAGATGACGACTCCACAAATCAGCCAGGCCTTCTTAGAATCACCTTTGTATGCTGATATAACTCATGTATTATTAAGCCTACAAGCTCCTCCAAGGTTATCTAGAACAAAGAAAAGGTTTTTAAAGATGAAGGCTTAAAAATTCTGTATTTTAGATAATGCTCTCTTTTGGAAAAATCATGAAGGTATTCTATTGAATTGTTTAATAAAAGAAGAAGCTGACAAGGTTCTCAAAGAATTTCATGCAGGGGACTATGGTGGACACCTTTACTGGAAATCAATTGCAGAAAAAATCCTAAGGGCTGGATTTTACTGGCCAACCTTGTTCGCTGATGTAAAGAAATTTGTCACTGCTTGCCAGAAATGCCAAATTTTTGAAGGCAAAAGGAAACTGTTACCCTTGAGACCAATTTCCACTGAAAAATGCTTTCAACAATGGGGTTTGGACTTCATTGGAGAAATACACCCTCCCTCTTTTGGCCAACATAAGTGGATCCTCACTACCATAGACTATTTCACCAAATGGATAGAAGCCATTCCTTCTAGACAAGCCAATGATACAGTGATTATAGGATTCTTAGAAACCAACATATTGTCTAGGTTTGGTTGTCCTAAAAAGATCATAACTGATAATGCTACTGCCTTCAAGTCCAAGAAAATGATAAATTTCTGTAACAAATACCATATCACTTGAGGCCATTCCACAACCTATTACCCTCAAGGTAATGGTCTAGCTGAATCTTCCAATAAAAGCCTCATTAATATTATTAAAAAATTGTTGGAGGAGAACATGAAAAACTGGCACAAGAAACTTACAAATGCACTATGGGCAGACAGACTTTCTACAAAGAGATCTATTGGAACTATCCCTTATGAGTTAGTTTATGGCATGGAGGCTGTATTTCCTTCATCTTTAGGAGTTCCTGTAATGAAATTACTACAAGAAGCTCAGGTGGAACCCTATGACATTCAAAGGAGAATAAATCAGACCATCCATTTGCAGCAAACCAAAGAAGAAGTGCACCAAAGATCCCAAATGTTACAACAAAAAATCAAGAAAATATTTGATAAAAGGACCAAAGTAGAAGACTTCTACCTTGGAGACAAAGTTCTAAGATGGGATTCCAGAAGAAGAGACAAAAGAAAGCATGGGAAGTTTGGCTTCTTGTGGAAAGGGCCATTTATCATCCAGGCATTGCAAGGGAACAATACTTACTTTATAAAAAGCCTGGATGGTACAAAAACAGAAGAAGGACCAGTGAATGTTCGAATTCTGAAACATTACTTTGATCTAGTTTTTTAATGTATTCTGACTCTAACATGTACATACTATATCCTTAATAATGTCACAGTTTGGATTGGATAGTAACTTGTTGTAGTTGAAGCCCGAAGAGAAGGCACTAAGTTTCACAAGTGTGCTGTCATATATACAATAAAGCAACGAGAAAAAAGGAGATTTCAGAGCATATTCTAAGTTATTCAGAAGGCTATCTGACCTGCTGTTCTTGACTTTCCATCAGGGAAAGCCATCCCCAAGTGGAGCCACTGTTATACTCCTATACCAATAGGTGTCATATTTCATGATTGACTTGTTGAGCTCTGTAATATGTTCATTCCTTTCCTTGTTGTAAAGGTTTCCATATTATCAAAAATTTCAAAAAATGTAAAAAATGTAAAGATGGTATGCCCTAAAAGAAAAATCAAAGGGTAGAAAAGGAATAAAATGGTCAAAAAAGTGAAAGAAATGAACCCAAAACAAAAATAAACTAGGAAAGTGTGCAAGTCCAAAATGCCACTACTTTTTATTTTCTGTAATAAGCATTGTGTGCAGCTTGTTAATTTATGCCACAATTGATGAATGGCCAAACAACTTAATCTTGGCTAGTTCATATTTGAATTTCCTATTTTAGAGATAGAGAATAAAATCTGACCAAACTGTTTAATCTTGGCAGATAAATAGATAGGTAGAGTAAATAAAAAGGAGCTCAATAGTTAAATCTGAGCCCTTGGATGTAATAAGTGCAGACTTAGGTAGGCTTACCATGAAAAGAAAAGGAAAGTTGAAAAGGGTTTGCCAGTCTAAGTGCACCCAAAAGAAGAAAAAATGCTAGGCCAAAGTAGGCAGGGTAGGTAGATGGTGTTGCAGAATGATACTTGTGATTGATTATGTCTCTAAATGTGTTAATATTTATCTCTGTCACAAGTGCCAGGCGGACATTATACTCGATGCAGCTCAAGCAAGGCAAGATTACATAACTAACTCCCCTTCATACTTTTCCCTAAAGATTTCACTAATTTCCCCAAAGTATTAAGATCTGTTCTTAATAACATTCATAAATCACTCATCTCATTTCATAAACATTGCCTAAGTAAAACCCTATTTTACTTAGGAAAATGGCAAGCATTTCTCATATAAACCCCTTTTTCCCTTTAGCCTAAGTTTTAATGTAAAATTTCAAACATTGGCTTAGCGCTTTCATTTCATAAAATCATATTAATTTTTTAACTTTTATTATATAAATCCCAAAAAACATTACCCATCCTGTATTGTATTAATATATTAAAAAACCCCGAATAATATGTATCCCCGCCCCGGTCGAATACAACCATAGTCGTTGTATAACCATAAAAACGTTGTTTGACGGGAATTAACGAATTTGTTTGTAATTCATTAATAACCGAATTTCCCCGCCTCACAATAAACCATGGGATTAATTAACCACCTAGGTTAATTAATAACCAATCTCGCGAACCAATCAAAACATGCCCAAAATGATTAAAATACAGTTTAATTACATCGGGCCCACCACGTTAAACCCCTGCCATCTTCGATGCCCGTCCGCCATCCGATCCCTGCTCGCTTATCCGACGGTTCGCATCAATATCGTGACCCCCTTCATCGCGACGCTTTAACTCGCGACCGGCTGGCGGCTTTGCCCCCATACTCCCGCCACGCGTCACCCATCTAGGGTGCTCACTCGCCCTCCGCCCAATACCACCCAGCCCCAAAAGCGGTGCGGGGTAAACTGCTTACCACCTACTGCTGACGTCATCCACTAACGTCAGGTCTGGTATGGCTGACATCATCTGCCACATCATCCACTGACATCACCCGCCATGTCATCTGTCCGCTGATGTCACCCACCACATCATCCGCCTGCTGACGTCACTCCGGTACCTCTTATTTCATCCACCCAATCAAATCAAAAAGTCTTGCCAAACCTTCATTTTGTCAAATAAAACTGATAAAACACCATTTTTGCTACAGTGTGCTGCATACCGTGCTCTCGTGCAAAAAACTATCTGCTCTAGTTTATCAACCGCCTCCTGACCAAAAAGATGATAGCGCGAGCTCCGCAGCCTGCCATTCAAACCTGTATTGTGCAGTCTTCCTCTTTAATACAGTTTAAACCAACACTGAGGGAGTTCTAAACTTGCAGAAGAAAGAAATAAAAAGAGATACCGGGAGATTGCTAACCTAACCAGTGGACCTTTAGAGACACAAATTTCCAGAGGAAAGATGACCAGACAGAGATTTTTACCAGAGCAGGATGGATAGGTGTCAAAATAGGTCAAAGAGTATCATATCACAGTCAAAGAGCATCAGTTAAGACAGGCAACTGGCGCAGAGTAACTGAAGAAGACAACTGCAAGCCGAATCCTAGGGCCTGCCTCCAGCACATTCAACAAAAACATGACCAGCACAACATCAGTTCATATTTTCCCTATTTTCAAGGCTAGTTGTTTCTATTTCTTGTAAACTATTTTTAGTCATCCTAGATATTATCTCACTGAGATATTTGTTGTATAATATTTTGCATAAATACCCCCTCAAATGGAGTATTGTGGGTGGATTCCTAGACTCTGTTGTAATATTGATTTTTTGGAATAAAGAGTTGTTGGAATCAACTATTGTATGGCCTACTGGATGAAGAATTGAAGCAGAGGACTTGTCACAGACTTCTTGAATCAACCACCGGATCAATAAGTCCTCTATATCTTGTGTTTTAAAATTTTTATTGTTTATTATATCATCTGTGTTTCATAATCTGAATGATAAAGAAAATATTTAATTTCAGAATATGCTTGATTGCACTCCGTTTTTAGCCATTATTGTTCTCTATGTTTTCTTCAGAATTAGGATAAACAATGAAATCTTAATTACTCCTGTTTCCTAATTCTTTCATGTTGATTATTTGCTAAAGAATACTTAACTGCTCCTTATCAGTAATCATCCAATTTCCCTCTTTAAATAGGTTGAAGGATTCTCAACTGCCCTTCACCCAATTTGAGCCCATTCCATTTGTTTCAAGTCTTTATTTGTTCCCTGTTTGACCACCTTGCTCTGTGAAACCATCCTCTGTTAAGAAACCAAATCCAGAAAGCCATCTTCTTTGACTCCATTAGCCCAATGGACTGAACTACTATGTCTTACCTCTCTGTTCTATTGAATCTCACCACCCAAACTCAAACAAAACCCTTGAACTTCATAACCTGCCTAATACCTTTGAAAACAAAGCTAAATCATAAAGAGAGAGCCCTCTCTGGATACATATTGGCTAGATTCTGTATCTAAAAGATTGGTTAGTGGTTACCTCAACCTCCTTTCCCTTTCTTACAACTTTTGGGAAAACCTGAGTGATAACAAGGTGTTAGTGCCTAGATTTACCTCAAGCTGACAAGATAGGATCTAGGGCCAACATCAAACCACTCTCAGCCTGGTAGCTAGCCCTACTAGGTCAGGAGAGGGCTCTCTCCAGGTCAATCTCAGCAAATAATGATCGATAATGACTTGAGATGACTGATAGAAATACTAATCTTAGGCTAGGTATAAGTGCAAAAGAGTTTGATTTGATAAAATGGTGTTTTGTTGGCTTAGATGGAAATATAGATTTTGGGTGCGGGGATTGAGGCTCAGTCCTGCACAGATCTCAATGGGGCAAGGTAGGCAATTATTTTTGGAACTTCAATGAGATGGAGGGATTAGACAGGTGAGGAGTTGAAGAGGGCAAGAGCAACCATGAATCCTCTCCAAACAGCTGAAAACATAAAAAAACTAAAGCAAACATCAAGTAGAGCACTGCAATTTCAATGGATTCTACTTACACTCTTGTTTGTTTAGTTCAAAAGAAACAAAATAGAGAATGGCATACATAACACATAATCAAATTCACAATTACAAAGAAAAACACTATACCGAGACAAATTTCCACATGAATCCCAAAGAGTGTTGCAAATCCTAGTCTCAATTCCTTAACCAAAATGAAAATATGAATGTATAATGAAGTTCCTTTTTTCCTCAAGAGTCCAACCATGCTAATGACTGAAAAAACATAAGATATAGGCAAAAAACAACTCATCCTAGCCTCTAGGGGTCGAGCTCATGAGTTTAGGAGCTTTACCAACTAATTCTAAACTGAGAACTACAAATTAGGCAGTGGAACAACATGCCTCTAAAAACTAGGGAACCGATTCATTTAGTTGCAAACTAACTTTTTATGGATGAATCTACCTCCATGAGTGAAAATTTGACATATTTACATCATGATCCATCAATGTACATTAAATTACATCACAAATTTGACATTAAGAAGGTGAAAACGTCAAACTGGCAAAAGCTAGGCAAAAAACATAGTATACTCGGCCAAACTGGCAAAATTTTCCCTATGCGTCGCGCCTGATTTCTCTATGCATAGCACCTGTTTGGACCCACTTTTCGAAGTCGTCCTAGTGAGCTGCAGGTGTGCTTGTTGGAAAGATCTACTTGTCTACTTTCCAACCCAAGTGGAATTTTTCAATTTGGCCCCCATTTGCCCCTCCAAAAGTCCATTCTCCCAACATTTCTTCCTGTGTGTCAAAATAGGGGCAGTGAGGTCATTTTTTGAGTGTTTTTGACCCTTTTGAGGGCTCAAAACCTGCCCAAATTTCTTGGCCATAGGTAGGCAAGCATAATTTTTCATGCCAAATCCAAAAATGCTGAGTTTTTATGATTTGGATGCTCCTAGAAAAAGCGAGCACCACGTGGCGCAGCACATAGGGCAGAAAATCCTGTTTTTGTGCTAAAAAATTTCCAAAATGCAAAAATTGCTCCAAATTTTTTGAAATTTGGGCTGAGTCTTCTCTATCAAGAGCTATGTTGGGCCAAGGAAGCCTTGGCCAATATCTGAAGTCGATCATGCTCCTTTTGCCTCTTTGATGCCTTCTTCAATTTTGCTTTCAAACTCTTGATTCTCACCTTACAAACTTTGTTCCTCGCCATGTAATGAACAGCCATGTGTCTCAACAAGTTTTTCTCCTTGTTGGCATTTTCTAGCTTCCTCTCCAAGTGGATATTGGCTCTTTCAAGCCATGACTCCCTATCAGCATTAACCTCCTACTCAAGTGAAGTGAACTCCACCCCCCTCCTTTAGGCAGCTTGGTGATTCTCCCGAATGTTTTGCAACTCCATAATCACTTGTTGGTCCTCAAGCTGCTTGTTCCTTTGCTCTAGGTACTGTATGGTCCATTTAGCCCTTTGCAAGTTGATGGACAAGGCATTGATGTCCGCCTGCTGCTCTTGAATGACTGCTTTGAGATTCGTGTTTTGCGGGCCCATATCAGTATCATCACCCTCAATGAGAATGAAATCAATCTCATGCTCACCTGATGGTCCCTCATCATGCAAGGGCTTCTTACCCTTGTCCTGTACCTATTCTACTGATGGAGAAAACGAGACCCCTTCCACCCTGGGTGGAGATAGTACTCGTTTTGCTGCTGCTGCAACTCGGCAACTGAAGTGGGCTCCTCCTGGTTATGTTTTACATTTTTGCAAGGCCTCCTTGGTGCATGCATTTCTATAGGAGAGTCACTGTGTGTCTCTTCTTCATAATCATATGAGGGATCAAATGCCATGTCTACTGGTGGATAAATTGTCTTGGAGTTGTAGGTGCTGATGTGTTAAACTATCTTGAACTGTCTTTAATGATGTGTTTGACCTCTGCCACCAAGGGAAAACAGTGAAATGAGGGAATATGGAGGGGTAATTTAGGGAAATAGGGAATTAGGGACTGTTGGGGTAGGGTTAGTTAAGGGAACATGGAATTAGAGTGTAGTTTGGGAGTTTTAAGTATGAGATTAGGGTTTGGTGCATTTGGGATTTTGGGAAAGGGAATTGGGGTATGGGATTAGTGAATTTAGGGGTATGTGAATTTGGGGAATAGGGAAAGCGAGGAAAATGTGAAATAAGGGAGTGATGAGGTGAGGGGATACTTGGTAGAAAAACAGCCAATACAAAACCCTAGCAGCAATCTCCTTTGAAAATTTTGAAGAGATAGGGTTTGTTTTCCTTTAAACATTCACCATGCAACAAACACCATCAAACAACCATCAAATTTGGATGAAGAGCAATGAAAAAGGGTCAACCTACTTGGACAAGTGACAATCCATGCGTTTTGGGCGATTGGAGCAAGTTCTGGCAGTTTTCGGGCTCTCTTGCTATGTGCACCATGCATCCAACCCAATGCGCGCGCCTAACGTATGCACCGCGCCTGTGTCTTTTTGCACTGAGAAATGCGGCCCAATGCACCGCGCCTGGTAAGTGTGCCGCGCATCCTGCCCAGTGTACTATGCCCAGCGACTTGGAGTGATTTTCACCCAAATTTCTCACTTTCTCACCAAAATCACTTTGCCTTGCTTCCTCTTTGCTCTTAGAGTGAAAATGAGCTTTAAATATTTAGAGACATGATTTATACATGGAGATTTTAAATTTTAATTTTGCAAAGCCCACTTTCATAATGTTTTGAAAATGACTTTATTTTCAAACTCTGTTTTTTTCGACTTTTTCACTTCATTTGAGCTTTGTGATGAACTAAATGACCTGAATTTTGCTTGTTTTGCAGGTGTTGGAACTACTGGGACTAAGGAAAGAAACCAGGGTTTTAGATGGAGTGATATACAATGAAGAAAACAAAATTTCATGATTTTTGTACAATAAAAGCAAAATACTATGTTTTTTCCTCAAAACAGAGTTTTGAGGAAAAACACATTTTCAAACACTTGATGACGAAATTTATTGATGTTGAAACTTCCTCATGGCCTGCTGGTTGTTATTAGACACTTTGAAACATTTTTTGACGAAACCCTAATGAAACCCTAGACCTAATTGACAATGAAACCCTAAAAGACCTTTGCAATCTTTAAGACAAAAAGAAAACTGTATATGCTTTGAAATGAACAAACATGAGCCAGTAGGTAAATGACATGAGGGAGACTGTAGGAAAGACACTACTATCAGATGATCCATGCGCCTAATGGAATGCAAATGATTGGGCAGGACACCTAATATTAAATGCAATAAGAGGATTTTATCTCTGATGGAGGGATGAAGATACCAACACTAACACAAGGTACATCAAGGGTAAGGAGAATAGGGTTGTAGATACTCTTAGCAAGAGAGTACAGGTGAATCACATAATAGCTTTGATTTCATATGGGACATACTTACAAGATCGAACCTTACATACAGGACTAGAGGATGGCAAGTACATGGAGCTTACACATAGGTTACAACAAGGTACAAGTGGTCAGGATGTAGAATATTATCTTCAATAGATGGTTTGATCATATTTAGGGATATGATATATGTGCTAGACAATAGTGAGCTCAAGAGGACTATATTCTAAGAATTTCATGCAAAATTGTATGTAGTTCACCTAGGATACCAGAAGACATTGACAACAGTGAAGAATTTTTATCATTTGGCGAATTTGAAGAAGGACATGGAAGATTTTGTGGCTAGATGTTTGGACTATCAACAGGTGAAGGTAGAGTGTAAGCATCTAGGTGGATTAATAAAACCAATTTTGATTACACAGTGGAAGTGGACGGTCATTTCCATGGATTTGATCACAAGTTTCCAAGGACATCTAGGTAGAATGATTCCATCATGGTTGTGGTGGACAAGTTGACAAAGGTAGCACACTTCATTCCAATGAAGTTTACATACTCAGCTAGTGATGTGGCATAGATATTCATTGGAGATGTAGTGATTATGCATGGTGTACTGAACAATATTGTGTCAGATAGGGATGCCAAGTTCACTTCTATATTTTGGAAATAATTATTTGCAGGTTTGGGTACATAGTTTTCCTTCAGCACAACTTATCATATGTAGACAGAAGGACAGAAAGAGAGGGTCAACATGATATTGGAGGATATGTTGAGGATGTATGTGATGCATCAGTAGCGGAAGTGGGAAGAGTATCTTCCACTAGTTGATTTTACTTACAATAATGGGTACCAGGAATATTTGAGGATGGGTCTGTTAGAAGCATTGTATGGGCATAATTGTAATACTCCCATTAGTTGGATAGATCTAATGAACAGGGTGTTGATTGGACCAGATATGTTGGAAAATATGGAACATGAAATGTAGGTAATCAAGAAGAATATAAATGCATCATAGGATAGGCATAAAAGTTATGCAAATCAGAACAAGTTGTTTAAGGAAGTTTAGGTTGGGGAACATGTGAATTTGCACATCAAGCCAAAGAAGAGATCCTTGAGGATCGGATCATGTGCCAGGATGGCACCTCAGTTTTTTGGACCTTTCAAGATTCTTGAAAGGATTGGACCAGTAGCCTATCGAGTTTCACTAATGAAAGTCCACGATGTTTTCCATGTGTCATTTCTTAATAAGTATGTTAAATATGTTAATCATGGGATTGACTAGTGTGTATTGCAAGTGGAGCTAGATGGAGAATTCCATCCAAAATCTCAGTGTATATTGTAGAGAAAGATGCTCATGACCTAGAACCGAGAAATTGAGCAGGTTAAAGTGCAGTGGAAGCACTTTTGTCCCGGTGAAGCTACATGGGAGATGGAAGATCAAACATGGGCTATGTATCCTTCTCTATTCGTTGTTTGAGCAAATTTTTTTGGTATATGTTTTGGTGTGATGTTTTTGGTATATGTACATATGTATATAGATGTAAATACCACCATGAGTTGTGTTATAAAGCTTCAATAATAGGTATGTGTGTCATGTTGTTATGGTTGTTATGTATCATGTTTGTTTTCTTCTTAGCAGGTTGATCATTGTAAATATTGCACCAAGTTCATTTATAAAGCTCCATGGGTAGTATATTTTGCTTTCAAGAGTATTTTTGGTTGTAGGTTTCATTGAACACTAAGGATGGTGTTCCCCCAAGGGGGAGGGTTATATAACAACCCTGGTCAAAATTCCATGTAAATAAATTTAATAAATGCAAAATAATAACCAAGGTCATGGGACATGTATTCCAAGTCGAATTTTAGGGAAAACACCCTAGTGTGGGCATTCATTTGGTTTATTATGGCTAAGGAAAATGGAAAAGGCAAAGGCAAAGGCTTTGAAAAGGCATGAGGCATTAATTGGCATTTTATTTATGAAAATAATGGAAATTAGAAGAAAAGGAAGGAGAAAGGTCACAGGTTGCATGTGAGGAGGAAAATGAAGGAAAATAATGGCAATTGAAGAAAATAGAGGCCTCTAATAAAAAGGATTGTAAGGATTGGTTGGTACCTTTTGTTCGTTCAATTTTGGAGTTCTCTCTCTATTCTCTCTCTCTCTCATTCTTGGAAATAGAGTTTTCTTGGAGCACTTCAACTTTGGATCAAGGAAAGAAAAGAAGGCAAAGAGGATTCAAAGATCAAGCAAGGAAGAGCAGGATCAAGCAACTATAGTGGGATTATTTGTAGGTGTTGGTTTGCATGTGTGATTTCATTGCTATATTTGGCATGCATGGTACATGCATGTGTGCATTTTGTTCTCTTGCTATCATTGGCATGTGCTTTTCTAGGTGTGACAGTGTTCTTCAACCTTGCCTTACCATTTCTGGATAGCCATGGTGTGATGGGCTCTCTTGTATTTGGTTGAGCTAGATTCCTAGATGGTTTTGAAACTGAGTGAGGTGGTCTCTGAAAGAAAAATTACACGGCCTAGGAAGCCCTAAACTGTATTGGGATTGCAGAAAAGCCAAATTTTGTTTGCCTCGTTGGGCCTAGGAATCCTCCGTTGTATGGCAGGATATATTGTAAAGCCTAGAGGTGTGTGCCCTCGATCAGCCCTAGGAATCCTTGGCCGGTGAATGGTGAGATATACGGTAAAGCCTGGAGGGTGGAGTCTTGATTAGGACTAAGAATCCTCGACTATTGTATGGTGGGATATATGGTAAAGCCTGGAGACTAGGAGATAGGAAAATTCCTCACGGTGTAGATGGAGAAATCTGGTGGCATCCATGCTTGTTTAGGTGCTAGTGATCTGGTGGGGATTGTGGTAAATCCCTAGGAAACCTGGTTTGGTTTAATTTTGAGCCCCATTCATGCTTGGAATATGGCATGAGGGTGATTAGCTGAAAGAAATATTTGTTTCACCCAATCTATGGTCGAGTGGTTCATGGAAGTCCCATACTTGGTTGGATTTTTCATTCATTAATAATATCTCTTTGTCCCGTGTATTTCATGTGTAAATTTAATTGTTTATATTTGATTCTTATGGTTGTTATATCCTTGTTATTTCTATTGGTTATATGTTGGTTATGAGTATGCTTTATGACAGACTTGATGTATGGCTTTCGTCATGTTTTGATTTGCAAATGAATGTATAAGGTATACATGACCTAATAGATGATAATGCAACTATTGTGATATGGCAACAATGCTTCTTTACAAATCTCAGATAAGTATGAGACCACTATGCTCAGATATGATGTCAAGTCCCGTACATTACATATTTGTGACATGTTTGATGGAATTCCTATCATTGTTAGTAGGGGTCTAGTTAATTCATTGGTCAAGTGCTTGCATTAGTACCTTTGTTTCAGTGCCATTTATGATTTCTAAATGTTTCATGAAGTTATGGAAAATGGCTTGAGTCCTGGCCCTGAAAAAGTGGCACAAAATCTGGGGTTGTTGGCTCAGAACTATCTTGAAAAGTCCACAGTCACTAGCATGCCCTTGTCGTGGGAGCGAATGGAAGGATTTGGTCGTATGTATTCCTTGTCATGTGAGTGAATGAGGCTCCGATATAGTGAAAAGCTAATTTTTCTTGGGAGTTAAGCACCTGGAAGGGTTGGGTACTGCTTGAAGGGTCTGTAGCTCTTAGGAAAGGTCAGTTTGGTTTTTTTTGTTAGTTCCACTTCCTTAATTGTACATGGGGAGTTGAATCACATTATAGTAGCCTCTCATTGCATGTTTACCCCAGTGGACTAATTAGCTTGGGTAAATGTGGGAGGAGGGTGTTACACCCAACTAGGAAAAAACCTTCAAGCCTCTTTGCATTAATCAGATGAATAGAGAAACTTTTACAATTTCATGCTTTAGCTCTAAGCACAACCTGAAAAAGAATATATTTTCTCTCTGCTCAATGAGAAACTTTGGCCAACACTTAGCCAATTATTTTCTCATCAAGCCTCCTATTTCCTTGCACAATTCCTGAGGAAAATAGCCCCTAGAAGATAGGAATTTACTCCTATTTTCTTTCACAATTCCCAAGGATTGATCTCCTGATCTCATGCAATAACTCTACATTGCAACTAGTATACAACTCTTGTTACACTGCCTTTTCATATCCACTTCATCTGAGGAATTTGAATTCCATGCATGCATTAGCTATTTTGGGTTAATTAATAAGTTAACTGGTAGATCTCTAAGCTATACTGTTGTCTCACTGCTAAACCAACCTTCAATTGACCCAATTAAGTGTTATAGGTTAGTTACATGAGTACAATTGAAAATAACTAAATTAGATTACTAAAATTTAGCAATCAACACATGCATGACTGAACTCCAAGCCCACTAACTCAAATTTACTGATCTAACTGAGTGACAAGAGCCATGTCACACTAGCTAACTGCCTCCAAGTTGTAAAACTGATGTGGAAATTTGATTTACTCAAATTGACTAAGGCAAAAGTCAAATTAAGCCTTTATTGATATAAATTTTTAGCACTCCCTCTTAGAAAGAAAGGGATTTTGTACTACCCCTATCTAACACTTGTGGGATGTACTATAATACTACCTCTCACTATTGTTGTTACTACTACAACAACTGGAATTGAGAAGCATAAAAAAAAATTGAATCAACAATATCTCTGCAACTATCTACTGGGAACATTGCACTGATGTTCATTCTACAATGTGCCTCCTGCACTACTATCAACAATCCTCTATGCTCATCATCATCTGATTGCACCAACTAACATTGATCCTTCTACTACTGAAAATTGTGGCCCCCTATAGCAATGTAATGATCCATGAGGAGGACACCTCAATGGACCCTACCCAAATTTTTGCAACTCTGGGACTAAGGCTCTGCATCGCCTCACCTCACTCCTAGAGGTATAGCTACATGCATGAAAAAATCTACCTTTAACTTGTAGATATTTTTCACTCTAACTCCAATCTGTTTCACTTTCTTGGTAGCTACATGTTTTAGAAAGGATTTCCCCTTACAACAAATAACATCATAGCCTCTATCCTCCAATACTACTACATAGATCAAGTTCTTCTTCAGCCCAAGTACAAACATAGAATGTTTGAGGTGAAGATGGGAGCAAAAATCCCTCTTAAAGGTTACAGTACCAATTCTTGTAGAACTATACCTCCCATCATCCCCTATTTCGACATGTATCTGAAGATCCTTCTCCTCCAAGCTACTGAAAAACTCCTTTCACCCTGTCTTATGGAACAAGGTACCATAATCAAGTTACCACACACTCCCCATAATAGTGTTTCCCATGCATGATATTAAGGTGAAGTCTAATTTGAATTGCAAAGTCAGTTCTTCACCTACTGCTCCTCTTGAGGGCTTCTTGTTAGACTTATTATTCATACATTTTGTTGCATAGTGCCCATATTCGTGGCAGTGGAAAGATTTTGTCACGCTGAAGTATTTCTTCTTGCCATTGTTTTGGCCGGATTTAGGTTTTCTTTGGGTCTTATTTCCTTTGCCCTTCTTCCCCTTTCCAACCATGGTAAATTTCTCTTCATCCTCAACTTTGGATCATGTTCCATCTCTATTATTTCACCTAAAATCTTCTTAATCCAAATCGGACCACAATCTTTCCCAATTTGGTAATTTTTCTCTTCCATTCACAGAGTCTTGGTAGTTGAGCTAGGATTTAGGAAGGACTAGAAGAGTCAAGCTCACCAAGTCATCTTCTTCGACATTCATCACAAGCCCTCCAATCTCATCTCGAACTTATGTGAATTTGGAGAGATATTGTAGAACAATATTGTTCTTTTGCATCCTAATGTTTCGAAGTTTGTCTTTCAGGGCCAATTTTCTATAGTAACTATTATTTTCTAATAGCTCAGTCAGTGTCTTCCACATAGAAAATGGTGTCTCTTTTCCATGGATATTTGAGACCACATAGTCTCTCATGCCTTCCAAAATAATTCTTCTTGCCTTTGCAACATCCTTCTTCCACTAGGATAATTCTTGTGCATCAGACTACTGAGGTTTTACAATATCAATTTTCACATATTCTAACACACCATTATCAGCAGGCACTGCTTCCATTTGATCCTTCCAGGCTATGAAATTCAAGCTACCCTCCAAGGCATACTCCAATCTAAGTCCGTTGAAAGACATTCTCCTAATCCAGAAGAAAAACAGTTACACTGAGGCAGCTACTTTGAAATTTTTGAGAGACAAGTTTGAAATAATGGTTCTAATGTGATTTTAGGGCTCGATACCATGTAGAAATTTGATAAAAATTGCAAATGCTCAATATTTCAACCTGAAAACAAGAAACACAATTTTACTCTACTGATCTACAGAATGGAAATAATGATTTACAACAACATGCATAGACATCTAATAAGTAAAACCACAAATACACAGTGATTTCTAGGGGAACCCAACTAGGAAAGACCCCTCAAGCCTCTTTTCATTAATCAGATGAATAAAGAAACTATTACAATTTCATGTTCTAACTCTGAGCACAACCTGCGAAAGAATAACTATTCTCTCTGCTCAATGAGAAATTTTAACCAACACTTCACCAATTATTTTCTCATCAAGCCTCCTATTTCCTTTCACAATTACAGAGGAAATCAGCCCTAAAACATAGGATTTTCCTCCTATTTTCTTGCACAATTCCCAAGGATTGATCTCTTGACCTCTTGCAACAATTGTAGACTCCAACTAGTATACAACTCATGTTACGCTACCTTGCAATCTCCACTTTATCTAAGGAATTTGAATTCCATGCATGCATTAGCTATTTTTGGCTGATTGATCAATTAACTGATATATCTCTGAGTTAGATTGTTGTCTCACTTCTCAACAAACCCTATTAATTGTTAGAGGTTAGTTAATTGAGTACAATTGAAAATAACTGAATTATATTGCTAAAATTTAGCAATCAACACATGCATGACTGAAGTCCAAGCCCACTAACTCAAATTTATAGAGTTAACTAAGTGACAAGAGCCATGTCACACTAGTTAATTGCCCCTAAGTTGTCCCACTGATGTGAAAATTCGATTTACTCAATTTGACTAAGGGAAAAGTCAAATTAGCCTTTCTTACTACATTTTTTCAAGACAATGCAACTCAATCCAATCCCAAGCATGCATATCTAAACTATAAATGATTCACTAGGAGGGTGAAGGGTCATACATTCCTATTGCGAGAAAATCCTTTGGTTGGTGCAACCAACTTAAGGGAGATCTCCGAGAGATCTAAAATCCTATCCCTACTCCTAAATACATGTACAAGACAAAGATACCAACAAAACTTTATTCCCTACAATAATAGTTAGTACATACATGAAAATAGATCCATAATCAATCATGTAAATATCAATGAAATACACGAGAGAATGGGGAAAGTATCTGATGTTTGTATTATACCAAATCAATGATACATTTTTTCTCTCTCTTGCAAACTTTGCCTCTAGTGTCCTCTTCACTAGCACTCATTGCTTGCTGAACCTATTATGATATCTTATCACACAGAGAAACTATAGGTAAATCCTCTAGCATCACTTTGACATATCTATCTTTTCCCTCTTTCGTGATCTATGGAGAGATTTCTTTTAGAGGTTTTCTTTAGGAGTGATCACATAAAATGTTGACACTTTCTCAACCATGCCTGGCCCATTGATCCTTATCTTCTTTGAGTGATCAATGTTTACCTTATTAAACCTTATCCATGCAAATATGCACTCTATTGCTCCAACACAATGCTATTGTGGCATTGTTAACCCTTTGTTGCTTAAGGCAAGTGTACACCAGATGTTTTTAGGCCTAGTGTTGTTTGCCTAAAACTATAGGGGAGCATTGAAGCCTCCAATTCATGCTTTTTGGAGCATTCCACAAACCACTTTTGACTTTTTGACTTAGTAGATGTTGTTCCTTTCTATTGTACCCATGGAGGTGGTTGTTGAAGCTATAACACTAGGTTGAAGGGGAGTATCCCTAACTTAACCAACAACATCTTGATCTTGAGAGGGATTTCCTTTAATAATCTCCCACACACTCCCCTTCTAAACTCTTCCTTAATTTTTGAAAATGATTTACTGATTTTCATGACAAAATCTACAATATATCCTTTTATTGAGTTCTTGATACATAAGACAATTGCATTGATAATTTGATGAGCCACTAGATCAAGTGAAACTAGATTCAAAATAGTCTAGTTCATCATTCATATATATCTCTACTTAAACTTGGGGGCCTCCTCTAACTAGTTCAACCACTTATGTAAGTTCATCAAGAACTCCAAGAAAAAAATCTCATAATCATCCTTACTCAAATGCTCATACATAAACCTTTCCTTGCACCTATCAAATCTCCATTCACATAGTTTTTCTTCTTAAGCAATAATGTTTTGAACCTAGTGAATCAATCTTGAAATTGTCTCCTTAGGTTCCATTCTCTCATCCTATAAAGACAATCTTTTGAAGCATGGCCCTAGCAACAAAACCATGTGATAACACAAAATGGAGACTAAGGTCCTTAGCAGTTTTCCAACAAAGGGGTCCACTATAGTCTAGAGTTGCATATTCAATGCCCACAAAGAGAAGGTCTTGCCCAAAGCACTACCAAGAATTAAAGATAAGGAAGGATTTTTTAAGATGATTAAACATTTATTATACTTATGCCTAAAGCATTATAAGCAATGCATTAACTTCCTTGTGTAAAACAAATGCAAAGATGGATGCATGACAATTATTAAAGGACAACCAGACATAATATAGACCATACATTCCATATAATAACCCAAAGTATATGACAACATGGTATTTCTCCATTCATCCCTTAAAATCCAGTATTGTGCATTACAATACAATGGCCTTGTTGCAGAAGTAGGCATACCAAATCACATACAAAATTGCTCCCTTCAACAAAGCATATAGTCTGAGTCCTCCCTCTACACATATACACTCTGCACTACCATTTCCTTAGTCAAGATGTATCATTTATCTCACTCACCAATTATCATACGTATTGCGCCTTTACTATGCTTCCCTAAGATTTCATCAACCTTATCAAAACATTCCTTTTATATTTTTAACCTAATTAGCATATTAATCTTTAGATTAAGTAGGCCCATTACTCTTATACTACTCCAAAAATCTAGATAGTTAACCTTGTGGTTGTAAGTCCATTGCTTTTATTCTTCACTACAATATTTGGACAATATTTCTTATGTTTCATAGAAAATGAAGGGGCCAACAATAACCTTATGTAGCTTTATTGTCATGAGCTCAAGCCCCTAGTTTAAAATAACATTATATGATTCATGATTATTATAGATTTAACCAATATGTTGATCGATACATAGGTAGTCACCAAATTAATTAACATGTCTTGAATGACATCAATTGACATATACAAGTGATAACTTGTTAATAACATCGAATAACTATTACATAAGATATCATCTTTTGGGATTCAACTGCGTTAAGTAAGTCATTCACGTATGACCATTTTCATGAGAGGTAGTCATAATTGACTAATTTCTCATGATTTTTGAATAGTTCACTTAACACTCATTGCATCGGGTGATGCTCACAGGGGTGAAGGAGTGGAATTGAAACTAGTGAAATGAATCACATAGCGTCAATCATAACTTCCGGGGCTTGCACCCGATAACCAAGACTTCCCGGGAGGTCACCCATCCCAAATCGCCTTTGGCTCAAGCGCGCTTAATTGTGGAGTTTTCCCCACAATCAAGCCCACTTAGCTTGCTACCCCAATTGCAAAACCTTAGCAAGTATTGTGCCTCCTGAACCATTCAAGTAGAGAGTGAAGGGATCTCTACTTGAATGGTTCATGAGGCACAATACTTGCTAAGGTTTTGCAAATGGGGTAGCAAGCTAAGTGGGCTTGATTTTGAGGAAAACTCCACAGTTAAGCACGCTTGAGATAGAGGCGATCTGGGATGGGTGACCTCCCGGGAAGTCCTAGTTACCGAGTGGCCCCGGAAGTGATGATTGATGCTATGTGATTCATTTCACTAGTTTCAATCCTACTCCTTCACCCCTATGAGCATCACCCGATGCAATGAGTGCTAAGTGAACTATTCAAAAATCATGAGAAATTAGTCAGTTATGACTACCTCTCATGAAAATGGTCATACGTGGATGACTTACTTAACACAGTTGAATCCCAAAAAATGATATTTAATATAATGCACTGCGTAAACCCCCATACTTAAACTATTACATATTTATTCAAAAATCATGAGAAATTAGTCAGTTATGACTACCTCTCATGAAAATGGTCATACGTGGATGACTTACTTAACACAGTTGAATCCCAAAAAATGATATTTAATATAATGCACTGCGTAAACCCCCATACTTAAACTATTACATATTTATTTTTATTTTTCAAAAAATATTTTGTGAAAAAACACTTGAACACTTCTTGATACCCCATATACATTCACCAATATTAATTATGACATGACTTCATAAAAACATTGTTAAAAGATGCGGAATGTACATTCACCAATGTTAATTATAACATAAATTTATAACATGACTTCATAAATGTACATTCACCAATGTTAATTATAACATGACTTTATAACATGACTTCATAAAAACATTGAGAATGATAGACAACATAGGTAGCCAACATGACTCATGAACTTAAAGCACTTAATCACTTAAACTCACCCATCAAACTAATTATAATGGAGTATAAAAATGTATTAGAAAAGCAAATTTCTTTAAACATAGATATATATTTTGTTATAGGAAAGACAATTGTACATAGCTCCCCATTATTTAAACAAAACAAAAATATTAAAAATAAAATAAAAAGAGTCAACACTACACTTTGAAATTTTATTTTCACCGACCCAAAGAACCATTATTAAAGAAATTTTTAACCATCTTTCTTAATTCTCCAAATAATTCACTGGTTGGTATCATAACTTTGCTTGCTCCCAACGCTTGGTATTTTATATAACATGGTACATAGAATGATTTTACATGGGTGTTAGATCCTTTACATTATCCCAAACCTTTTTACTCACATGGAAAACCTGTTTAAAGGAAAACATTGCTTTTTTAAAAGTGATTATAATATTTATTTGAGTTTAACAATGTCCTCTTACTTTAATTACCTCACTTTATTTTATAATAATAGGGTGTACGATAAAGTGTCATGATATGATCACTTAAATACTTAAACCAAATGTTCGAAGTTGACCACATAGAGGAAAGCATATGTGTTAAGGAAAAAGTGAAAAATAATATAATAATTTTGCAAAAAATGGAAAATAATGTAATAATTTTGCTTTGCCTTGAAGATTCATGCGAACTGCAGCCAGAACACGCTGCCACGTAGCATGCCTTAGGAAACTAATATTTTTGTGAATTGCTAATTTGTCGGCAAATTAGCATAACAATGAATTCAAATCTCCGGGCCCGCGAAAAGAGATTCGATAACCGACCAACACAAAGAAAGCTAACCTTAGTGCATTCTAGTTGTTAAATACAAGACATATTCCAAGAGTTTCGAACACGCGACCCTGGAGCGCTCGTTACTTTCCTATTTCTTTCTTTTTTAAACCCCAGGCCAGAGTTCAAGTCTCATAAATTAGTTGCTCACATCCTTGCTTGCAGAGCGCCATCTGTGCACGTATCTGCCTGTTCGTGTAATTTCAGGTCGAAGCAAGCACAAATCAACAACAATGGCCGACTGGGGACCGGTCTTGATCGCGGTTGTTTTGTTCATATTGTTAACACCGGGACTGTTGTTTCAGTTTCCCGGAAATCATCGGAAACTGGAGTGCAGCAATTTCGGGACGAGCGGCAGATCGATTCTGGTGCACTCCATTATATTCTTCGGGATTCTTGCCCTGTTCACTGTCGCCATCGGAGTACATATCTATACCGGCTGATGACCGACGAGGTTTATCGGCTCTCTGTAAGGTCACCAATGCGAGAGCTTTTCGTTTCTTTATTTCTCTATCTTTTCAGTTCCTCGTAGGTTATTCTGTTTTTACGGTTGTTCCAAACATTTGTATATCCCGGCTCTGGGAGAACTGTATGGATTTAATGTTTTATAGTGTGTAATAAATCGATGCCAAGAACAATGTTCTGGCACTGCATACCTTTGTTTTCCTGGTAAATTGTGTGGATAGATTGAATGGAGAATAAATTTGGAAATAACGATAAATACAGGCAGATGTTGACATTAATATCGAAGAAACTCTTGAACATTTGCTTGAAACAGGTACTTAGTGACAGGAAATCTGCATTTTTCATGTTAATTTAAAAATTGTATCAAAAGCTTCTGGATTGGGTTTAAAAAATTGTATCAGCGTCTTCTATATTGGCAAAGCTTTTGTTTCAGAAATTTGTATCAGCGTCTTCTATATCAGTAAAGCTTTTGTTTCAAAATTTTGTATCCGCTTTTCCTATATTGGCAAAGCTTCGGATAATTCTAATATTTGTTTTGCAAAAAACCTCGCCGTAATTCTGAATATTTAATCAGAAAGCTTTGGATTGCTAGAGTGTTTATATCACATTCACACTTATTTGAAGCAGGGATTCTTGCTCTTCTTCACCTGTCATGGTGCAGAAAGATTAGCTTGTTTCCTTTTTTTCCTTTGTCGCCGTATGGTGTTGGAGCGATACTTCTTACCAACTAAGAAACCTCCTGGATCTGATAATATGCATTCTGCCTTTTTCACATTAACTGAATAGAACGCACAACTTTGCTACAATAGTGGGAAACATCCCTTGTGCGCCAATAACATACCAATGAACGCAAAGCAATCCATGTAAGGCAAGGAATATTTTCCCTGCCTAAAAGACTACCTAATGAATCAACTAGGCATTATGCCGAACCAGACAACCTATAAAATAAAGGCAAAGGAGATATAGTATTTTAATAAAAAGCATCTACCAAGTTCAGCTAATAGAATGATCATCAATTGACCAAATGATCTCTGGCCTTTTTTGGACGAACCATCAGCTACAATCCTTCTGACCTTATGTGAATTTGGCTAATCATACTATTACATTAGGGAATGAATTTGGCTGATCTTTACTATCTTTTAAAAGCAATTTTTGCTAATTTTATTGAGAGATTGGTATCCTTACACCCACAATCAAAGCCACCCTCACGAATAAGACCAGCCCGCTTATGTAAGAAAGAGGTTTCAGCTACCCAAAAGGTAAGAATTCTTTCACAATGTTTTTCTTTTCGCCCATGGTAGGTTGGGTAAAGGCACTGTAATCATTATAAATACTCTTTTAAATTGAGTAAATATAACATAAATATTTTATATTGAAAATTGTCATATTCTTTGTTACGCCCAAAATGAAGGGTGGGACAGAGTGATCTTTCTCTACACTTAGTTTTCTAATAAACTCTTTATTTATTATTTAAAAGATATAAATTCACTATTTAAAAGAATTTTATAAATTCACTCATCATTATTTTTATAGGGCTCATATTTTAGGACTTATGAGTTTCTCTATCATATATTGTTACATATTAGAATAAAATTAAGTATTGTTAGCTAGAGAAACATTCTTGTCTTTTGTGGAGTTTGGAGTTTTCACATTAAACTCCATTGTGGATGATTTTCATTTTATCGATTTCAAGAACCACATTATATTTCAATTGCACTATGTGGTCTCCATTGACTCTGATTCCCCTTACGTTAACTATTTATCTATGTCACTAATGCAAATAGAGCATCCATTCATCTTCCATAGATCCCTCAAGACTTGGATTTATCCATGGATTCCTCAAGGCTTGGATTTATTACTATCAACCACACTAATTCCCATTATCTTCCCCATGCTTCATCGTGTAAGTCTCATCAAGAATATATCTCTCCTATGAAATCCTTCTCATGATTCATGGTCTAAGTCATATGGAGAATATCTCTCTCTTATGAAATCCTTCTAATAAATTTATTGAGATTTTGTATTGATCTTTCTCTCCTACCTATGAATCCATCTTAACTTTTTCATTCCCTTATCATTTCCTTCACGCTTAGTAGAGCATCCTACAATGATAGGAAATCCCTCCCAACACCTTCCACACAAATCAATGTTCCTCCACTATTTTCCATTGCTCTTTAATCCACCCTTCTAAACTATCAGGGAAGTACACATTTACAATTAACTTCCATATCCTACTACTTGTTATTATCCATTGTACATTGGTCACAAGATGGAGGTCTTTAAAACACCATCTTCCCTTTGGATTTTGGTTGGGCCATCTACTTTTAATTTATAAATAGAATCCCTTACTTTTCTTTTTGCGTACTTTAGTAGTAAAAGCAATGCTTCCTAATCTAATTGATAATGCCCTTTATAATAAAGAATAAGAACATTCAATCTATTGGAGTTGAAAATATTATTCTCCCCTTAGAAATCATGTTGAAGTGACAATTTATTTGCTCAAAACCTTGCAAATGTACAAAATTTTGATGTTTCATGCATAAATTTTCAGAGGTACAAGATGTTTGCTAACTTGCAAGGTTTGGGAAAGAGAACTAGTCAGATGTTTCATGCATAAATTTTCAAAAGTACAAGAAGTTTGCTAACTTGCAAGGTTTGGAAAAGAAAACTAGTCACTTTAATGTTTTAAGTAGGATTTATGATGTATGCATAGTATTTGTTGCTTGGAGTCACCTCTAATATCCACTTTCTCAAATGTTAAATACCCACCCAATGGAAGCCCCTTCTACCAAGAAGTGAGCTTTTTTAATTTCCAAATTAAGTTACTAATGATTAAAGTTGAAATTGGACAATACACAAAGTGACATAGTGACATTGATAGTGGAAATAATCACGGGTAGGGTGAGATAAAGGTATAATTCTATGTGAATAACATATTTTATTTTTTTAATAAAAAATTTGGAAGTTTTTTCCAAAAATATTATATCTAATATAATTAATTCTACTTTAAAACCATACATGAATATTATATCTAAATATAATTAATATTCCTTTAAAAATATAAATATTTATCATTCCTTATCTTAAATAATTTTTTTAAAGTGATTAATTAAATAAAGCACATTAACACATTACTAATAACTTAATATAATTGTTGCTAGAGGTGCTCTAGTATAGAAGAGATGTTGTATTGTCTTGTTATGTTATGGTATCTAAACATTTTGACTATGTCAAATTACATAAAAATAAGAATAAAAGAGATTTGATCCCTCTGGTAATTGATAAATCAAATTGGTTATATCTGTCACATTTAAAATTTGACTTTCTAAAATCACTTTAAAAAATTAATTATTAAATACTATAATTTTTTCTAATATTATAAAATGCAATAAAATCCCAAAATCATAATAAATCTAATTCAAATCCATCATATGGAAAATATAGTAACCCTTTAAATCATTCTAATGGTTAGAATATTGTAAAAATCTAAATAAATTTTTCTTATTGAGAATTTTATTATATTAGAAAATGTTATGTATTTAATATTGTGAGACACTCTCCACCCAAGTATGGAAGAAATATTGTAATCTTATGTTACGTTATATTATGTAATATTATGTTATAAATATTTTGGCTAGACCAAATTACATAACAATTAAAAAATACAATTAAAAAATTAAATATAAAAATAAAATTATCAATAAAGTTATTAATTAAATTTTATTAATTAAATTTTGTTGACAATATCAAATTACATAAAAATAAAAAGAAAATTACCAAAATTAATGATTATAATTATAATTTATTAATAATTAAGTCAATCTAAATAGGGATCAAATCTCTTGAGGTGTAAATCTAATTTTATATACTATCATATGGTAAATATGATAACCATTTAAATCAGTTTAATAATTATAATATAGCTTCCCTAGATCCATATTAACCTTGGATCTATCAAGCGTTGAGAGGGATCAAATCTCTCAAGGTGCAAACCTATTTTTTGAGTGAAAAACTTAAGGAAAGGTTTGCACCTCGAGAGATTGATCCCTCTCCTCTCTTAATAGATATGGGGTTAAGATGGATCTATGTTGGTTATATAATACTATAAAATATCTATATTTGTAT
The DNA here is from genome assembly GCA_031772625.1 of Pinus tabuliformis. Lineage (NCBI taxonomy): Eukaryota > Viridiplantae > Streptophyta > Pinopsida > Pinales > Pinaceae > Pinus > Pinus tabuliformis. The sequence goes on along the minus strand of CM062820.1, from coordinate 1,271,768,362 downwards.
ATATGCGTATGTTTTTTTCTCCCTTAAGGAAAAATCGTAATTTCCATTAATATTTGAAAATTACATGTTGATGCCTAAGAAGCATGTTATCGGGAAAACTAGTGTCTATGTAGAGCTGCTAGTCCCACTAAGACTGGTAGCTATCTTAGAAACAAACAAACTAAAACTACTTTCGTTTTCCTTTATGAGAAGTAGATAAGAGGGGAACAAAGGAGACCAACCTCTGTCTTGTGCTTGGTTCCTTGCTTGATTCCTCTCCCTTCTGATAGATCTTTGCCACTCGCTTCCTCGTCTACCCAGCTTCAAAGAGCACCTGTAGAATCAAAGCAACATAACACTATCCAAGAACAGAGATCTACTATCATAAACAATATAGGACTAGATATATATTGACCACACAAATGCATATATCATCAATCATACAAGAACATGGAGGAAAACTTGAATAGCTTTATTAATATCAAGAATAGCAAAGAGGATTACAACCAATTGTTCTGACCCAGTGTCATCCTCTCAGCAAGAAAGCCCTTCTTCACCTCATGAAAAGCTTAGATCACCCAACACTATGATGTTACACCAAGAAACCAGCAGCACTTCCTTACAAGATACAAAATTACAGTCTCTGGATCTCTGGGATGAGGGATCAATATATAGATGTTTGCAAGGAGGGTGAATCAGCTTCTGAGATTTGATTAGTGTCCTCTCTCTGATAGTTCTTGATTCCACTTGGAGATTGATCTCTTACTCATCCCCGGGCGAATGCAGAGAGGCAAGTGTCACAGGAGAAGTTTCTGGAAGATTCCATGATCATCCACCTCGTAAATTGACTCTGCCATTTGTCCACTCTCGCCCATCGCACCCCATAGAAGGGCTTTTTAGTATGCATCGCACCTCCCATGTGCATTTAGGTGGGATGCAGTGCACTTTGACCATGGAGCAGGTGAGATGGTCCAGTTTTGACCAGTTCTGAGTAGTTTTTCATGGAGAACTTCTGGGTGATGATGTAATCAGTTGACCTTGTTCTTTTAGGGGATGGAACAACACTTTTAGGGACTTAGGAGCCCTTGGTTTATGGACATGTTTGATTGGGGTTGTAGTGCCCAAAAATGTCTATAATAGTTGCCCCCTAAAGCATGAGGTCGTTAATCTTTCGATGTCGGGTGAAATGCTTTATCATGAGGATCCGAAGTTTTTTTCGAGCTGGAAGGCGACCTGTAATAAGATACAATACAATACATTATCTTCATAATATTTTCATGATATAGTTGAAGCGAGCATTCCCATGCTCAGTTTTATAATTTCATTTTCATGTACATAAGATAGACAATCGTCTGTGTGCAGACTAATGATTCTGGTAGAGCCATCATCCCTTATATTGGATGATTATCTGTGTAGCAATGATGTAAATTTGATGTCTTTATTTTCCTGAATATATATCACAGCCCGGATGGATGAAACTAGATCCGGGGTCTTCAATCTCGTTCGATCTTCACTCAAAGTACAAGTCGATCCATGTGAGAGATGTTCTGGAGTCGAACATGGAAAGACATCGCCTGATTACCAGCCAATGATGTAATCTGTTAACAGGCGCAAGAGGAATCACCGATAATGATGATGACCCTCAAGGTACTACAGTACAATTCACGTGGTGTGAATAAGGGACTTGGCGTCGAACACCACGCAAAATCTTTCGGTCGAAGGCCATTGATGTAAACCTGTTGCCTAAAGTGAGAAACTTGCCATTGAGGCATGCAAGCTTCAAAGTACTGAAAGGGTTATTCCTAGATCGACTTCCTAGATAACGAGTTGATGTCGACAAGAAGCAATCCGTCATAGGAGGGCCTTAATGAATCCCACATCTATGAAATGGAACGGAGCGACTTCTCTTAAACATATCGACGACACTGACATGATGGATTGGTAGCGTTAACCCCAAATGTGGATGGTGTGACGGACCAATGGTGATATGACCGGTGAACGGAACAACCCAACCCGACTCGGATGCGGAGTGAAAGTGTCAGGTTCAAGAGCGACTTGCTACCAATAAACTTTCTTCAAGTTTTCTTCCCAATTTTTCCCCAGTCATTGCTGATTAGTACCTCTTTATTTTTGTCAAGCTTGAGGAGGATAACATATGCTTGTTCTATAATTTGCCCTTCGGGCAAACCCATCGCTATGTTTTAATGAGCCTAGAGATAGTGAAACTCGTTCTTGTCGGTATGGACAAGTTTGTCGCTATTCGGTTTTAACGAGTTTAATGACAAAGATAACTCGATCCTTTTCAATTTTAGAGAGTCTGAAAGGGACGTAAAGAAAACTCCAACAATCCTTTTTCGTCATATAATCCCTTAAGTCCGAAAAAGTATAAAATAATACAAAAGGGATGAATTTTCGGTAATTTTAATGAGCCGAACAAAACAAGCGCTCGATATTTTTGTGTAATAATCCCTCAAGTCCAAAAAGATTAAAATCTAGAGGAGGGATAGCACTTCCGACCACTTTAACGAGCTGGAGAGGCTAATTGCTCGGCAATCTTTTCAAATTTTACGAGCCAGATGAAAAGAGCTTAAAGGAGACTCATTTTTTGAGGAACGAGTGATAAATTTGGGTAGCAGCTAATTCCAGGCAAGGTTTGGAATTTCCAATCACGACAGTGTCACAAGGATGGCTAACAGGATCACTCTTCGCAGCTGTTCCTCAAAAAGGGGTAAACAATCAAATGGAGGTGAATGATCGGCCAATACAGAGTGGAGGTGATGATGAGAACACGACCAAGGCTTCAAAGGTTGATGATAATGCATTCACGATGGTTATTTACTGGAAATTGGTTCATTTTTTAATGAATGAGCTTAAACTCTAGGGAAAACATTTGCTCACTGCTTATGCTTAATTTTTAATGAGCTTGAACTCCACATAAAAACTGCTGATCCAGTCGTATAATGAGGATGTCTCATCTAAGATGGCATTTTTACAAAGCTTTGCCCCACATCCTTTCTTTATGCAAGTTAGGAAATGACTAATCCTACGAGTTTAAAGGGTTCGAGGACCTACAAATTTAAAAAATAAATGGTCGCTCTTTGCTTGCACGCCAAAAGGTTTGCATGCCCCCAGGTATAGCGAAAAATTTCCAGGTTACCAAAGATTGTTCTATCTTCACTGTAGACAAAACACTTCCTCGACGATGTCTACCGAAATAGACAAAGGTGAGTGGCGAAACTTGCCTCCACTCACATAACTTTAATGGAGGAATCTTATTCCGGTCTAATCTCATAAACCAATCATATATCCTTCATGGAAACCTACCCTATACCCTATACCAGATATATATTGACCACACAAATGCATATATCATTAATCATACAAGAACATGGAGGAAAAATTGAATAGCTTTATTAATATCAAAAATAACAAAGAGGATTACAACCAATTGTTCTGACCCAACGTCATCTTCTCAGCAAGAAATCCCTTCTTCACCTCATGAAAAGCTTAGATCACCCAACACTATGATGTTACACCAAGAAAGCAACAACACTTCCTTACAAGATACAAAATTCCAGCCCCTGTATCTCTGGGATGAGGGATCCATATATAGATGTTTGCAAGGAGGGTGAGTCAGCTTCTGAGATTTTATTAGTGTCCTCTCTCTGATAGTTCTTGATTCCACTTGGAGATTGATGATCTCTTACTCATCCCTGGGCGAATGCAAAGAGGCAAGTGTCACAGGAGAGAAGATTCTATGATCATCCACCTTGTAAATTGTCTTTGCCATTTGTCCACTCTCACCCATTGCACCCGATAGAAGGGATTTTTAGTATGCATCGCACCTCCCATGTGCATTTAGGTGGGATGCAGTGCACTTTGACCATGGAGCAGGTGAGATGGTCCAGTTTTGACCAGTTCTGAGTAGTTTTTCATGGAGAACTTCTGGGAGATGATGTAATCAGTTGACCTTGTTCTTTTATGGGATGGAACAACACTTTAGGGACTTAGGAGCCCTTGGTTTATGGACATGTTTGATTGGGGTTGTAGTTCCCAAAAATGTCTATAACAAAGCATATGCAGTAGGATGGGGTGACTCGCCCTTCAAATATACAAGTAAAAAAAACCCCATAGGGAGTGCTGATAATGATAGCATATTTACATGTCGAAATATATATAGACAACATAGTGTTCAGTCAAGATATATACATGATAGGGATAAAAAATAAACAAAAAATCACAGACCCTTCAGGCCCCTATACTTTGATGTCAATATATGGCCTATAGTAGTATTGGAAATTTTGCCTGTCCAACTGATCTAGAATCAGCCATTTACCCCAAGGCCTGAGCGCAGCCTCCTTGGAAAGCTGGTCGGAAACTTGATTGCGTTCCCTGTAAATATGGTGACATACAATGGAATTAAATTGGGCCCTTAAACGAAGTGCATCATCCAATATGTGTCTCAGAGAAAATGCATGACAGATATATATGTTGTTGAACCAATTTATAATGATCTTGGAGTCCCCATAAATTTGTAGATGCCTACACTGTTTCTCTAATGAAAATTGTAGAAGATGTCTGAGGGTGATCAATTCAGTGAAATTATTTGTCCCATTTCCCAACCCCATCTGGATTTTGAAGAGGTGAGTGTCAGAAAGATATAATATGGCTCCCCCCCACATCCCGTAGCTTGTGCAGAGCCATCAAAATAGGCCCAGGGGATACTTTTATCAATTACTTCAGGGATGATAGTATGTTGGATGACATGTTTATCTTCATCTGGAATTAAGGAGTAGATGGATAGGACACAAGCATATACAAGATTCTAGAGAGGTGAAATGTTACTGAATATGAGCTTATTCCTAACAAGCCAAATGGCCCAGTAGACTAGAATAGGAAGATTTTGAGCCTTAAGTGGCCTTACCAATGACCACCAAGTTTGCCAAGCCTCCTGGATAGAATTTCCTTGCCAACAGGTAGATAAAGGGAGAGAAGAAAGGATCAACCCCCATAATTCCTTTGTAATAGGACAGTGAAGAAAAAGATGTTCAATGGATTCAGAGTCTAGTCGGCATAAAAAACACCATGTAGGTCCATTGAAGGATCACTTCATGAGGTTGTCTCTTGTGGGTGCTTTGTTACGATTGACTGTCCACATGAATAGTCTAGATCGAGTGGGAGATTTCATCTTCCATGAGATTCTCCACCACCACTCAATAACAGGTGGTCGATGAGAAGAAAAAATAATAGGATATCTGTCCTTGGGGGTGTATATCTCATGCTTTTCCTTTTCCCATATCAATTCATCATCCCCATCAATGATCCTGACATGTGATTCAATAAGTGCATTAATATAGTTAAGCCAATCATGATGCCATATGTCCAGTATTCCAATTTGGGTGGCTGATTTCCAAGCTTGGGAGAAAAGGTTGGTGTTCCCAGGGTCTGTGATATGATCAAGTTGAGTGATGCCCGCATTTGATAAGAAGGTGACCAAATCTTGTGGAATACCATATGCATTACCACTTCCTGTCAAGGGGTCTAGTCCCAACCAAACAGAGGTGCCCGACCTAATCCTCCAAGTTAGTCCATCACGTATATATGAAATAGAATTGATAACCGCTTTCCAGATCACTGAGATGTCTGTCCTATTCAAAGTGGGTAACTGAATCCAATCCAAAGTTCAAAGGGGGAAAATGTGTTTATGGCGTCTCTTTCGTATTCTCTCTCTTTGTAGATTTTCCTGTTGATTCATAAGATCATGTAATCTACTAAAACAAGAAACAAGAATCTACTTCTACTTTCAACCATTAGAAGCTAACAGATTGATGAAAAAAATATGAACAAGAAGAAGACAAATCAATGGCACATAACACAATAAGCTTTTCTCAGGAAATCCACTGCTCAAAACCCTGCCTATCTGTATTGCATTAATCAGAAATATGAGTGAAGATACAAAGCTTGTTCTCACTATAACAATTCCGCACAATTAAGATCAACTCTCTGCTTCACAAGCCCACACTGACCAACACTTAGCCAATTTCTGTTGCCTGTTGAGTCCTTATTTCCTTGCAAAATTCCTATGAGGAATAACCCATATTTAATTGGGAATTCCTTCTTCCATAACTAAGCAATCCAAAGCTAGGCCCTCTTCTGATTACATGCATGATCTGTACAACTTAGATCATTCTACAACTGATAGAACACTGTCCTTGCACTCTAGTATCAACTGGGTCTTTCTCAGAACTTACATGCATGAGTTTCTGATGAGATAATATTTAGTTAACTAGAGTAGCACCTCTGGATGCACCAGTGCACTAACTGACTGCTAATTCTCTACTAGTTCAAAAAATAGTTAGAACTAGTTTAATTGAGGTATCTAATTACAACTCAATCTAAACTCATATTAGACCCCTAAAATTTAGGGAGAACTATACATGACTTCGAAAAGACTTCCAACTCGAAATTCCTAAGCTAATTAAGCCAGTTAAACTTATTAACTATTTACAAGATTCTATGAGAATAGAATTCTATTTTAATTCTCAGTTTAAATTCAAGGACAGATTTAAACTGGAATTTCTTGTTGCCATTTCTCAACACTCCCTCTCAACAAGAAAGGGATTATCTGCTACCCTGATCCTATCTCTGTGAAACTAGAATTTACATCTTGACAATGCCTTTGTCAAAATGTCAACATATTTCTCCTCCATGGGAATGTACTCTAACAACATGATTCGTCTCAATACAAAATCTTGTAGATGATTATATCACATATCAATGTGCTTGGACCTATCATGAGAAACTGGATTTTCAGAGAGTTTGATACAACTCTGATTATCGCAGTAAATCATTGTCGGATCCATCTGCTGACCAAACAGACCAACCAGGATCTTCCTCATCCAAATGGCCTCACATGTTACCTGACTTGTGATTAGGCTTCTCAATAGGTAAATTATATGGGCCTTAATGTCACTCTCGAGCTTATTAAAATGAATTTTTCTCACATTTATTTACATATTTTATTATATTTTGCTTTATGAAAGGGTAAAGGTGAGATGTTATGTCATGTGGCCTAAGGTGCATTAATTGGAGGTTTTGGAACAATTTTTGGTTAAATTAAGTGTAGGAACTCGAAGTAGACAAGCAAGAGGGATTTTAGGAGATTTGGTCTCCCTCCTTAAATCCTCAATCACTTAAAGATTCCTCCACTAGATCTCAGGAACTCGGAGTTACAAGTAGCCAAGCCAACCGAGTTCATTGGCAACCAAGCTAGTGATAGTTGAAGACAAGTCAATCTCAAGTTTGGGAGCCAAGCCTCTCTAATTTTTAGGAAGTTGTTGGTAGCTTCAATTGTATAAATAAGAAGGCCTAGGGCCTCATTAGGATTTGACTTTTTATTATAGCCAAGAGGCAATTTCGAGCTAAGATATTGTGACTATTATTCTCATGTTATTTTTGATATTTTGATGATAATGAAAAGGGTTCCTTTGATCCAACACTAATTTTATTCATAGGGATGAAGCTCTTGGGTTAGGACCCAACCCTAGAAACAAAATTTCCTCTTGTTGTACATATATTTCTTAGATTAGAATCATATATTAGCTACTAAAGTTATTTTTGCTTTGTTTAATTTAAAAGTCTTTGAATGATTGGTTAGTTTTTCTTCCATTAGTTGGAAAAGTATATTAGTGTTACAGTAGTGAAAGAAAATACTTCAAAAAACCTTGTGCAGTGGCCTAATCCTCATCTCCCTCATGGGATCATGGTTTGAGGGCCCCACTCTCATAGCCCCAAAAAAAGATTTATCTTCTGGTTATTACATAGCTTAGGATTTCTTGTTGAGTAGATCATTGTTTACAATTTCTTAGAAGCACCTACAATTGTCATTTTGGTTTATTGAGTTTGTTGTAGATTACAAAGCATTCCATTTCATAGATTTAAGCCATTAGTGTTTCTGGGAAAACTAGTGACTTTTTGATCGACTAGCCCTCTAGGTTTGGCGGCTACCCTAGAAACAACAGTTTAATGCAATTCACGATTTCTTCTATGTATGATAGATAAGAGAAAGACAAAGGAACTGACCTGAAACTTCCGCTTAATCCCTTGCTTGATCTTTCTCCCCCTTGACAGAGCTTGCAACTCCTCCTCATACTTATCCCACTTGGAGAGTACCTGTAGAAACACAGTAACAAAGAGCCATAAAGCATCTTGATCTATAATATCATAAGCATTACAGAATCAGATATATAATGAACATACAATAACATTAAAAAATGATAACATTCACAATTGCACAATTATATGGAAGAAAACTTGAAGAACTTTATTAAATAGAAAGGAGAATCACAACCCAGTTTTCTGATCCAGCATCATCCTCCCAGCATAAATCCCTCTTTACCTGATGAAATAGAAAGATCACACCAACAATAAAATGCTCTTTTCCTCAGATACAAACTATCAACAATTCCTTGCAATTCACAATATTCCAGCCCCTGGATCTCTTAGATGAGGGATCCATTTATAGATGTGTGCAAGGGTGTGAGTCATCTTTGGGGCTTTGATTAGTGTCATTCCACTTGTTACAATTGGTTCCACTTGTAGATTTCTTGGATCTCTTACTCATCCCTGGGCGAATTTAGAGAGGCAAGTGTCATAGGAGAAGTTTCTAAAAGATTCCATGAGCAACCACTTAGCAAATTGTCTTGGACATTTGTCCATCCTCACCCATCTCACCCTATAGAAGGCCCAAATAGTATGCATCGCACTTGGCCAGTGTAATACTCAGTATGCATCACACCTTGCCAGTGGAGCAGTCAGTATGGTTCAATTTAGGCCATTTCTGGATGGTTTTTTAGGTGGAACTTTTGGGGAATGATGTAATTAGATGACCATGTTCTTTTAGGGTATAAAAAAACTATTTTAGGGGTTGAAAAGCCCTATTTTATCGACATATAAGAATGGGGCTGAAGTGCCTAAATATGTCTATAATAGCTGCCCCCTAAAGCATGAAGTCGTAAATCTTGATGTCGGGTGAAATGCTTTATCATGAGGATCCGAGGTTTCGAACTGGAAGGTGACCTAAATAAGTTACAATACATCATCATAATATAATTTTCATGATTTAGCTGAGGCGGGCATTCCCATGCTCAGCTTTATAAATTCATTTCATGTACATAGAACAAATAGTCGTCTGCAGATGCAGACTAGTGATTCTTCAGATGTAGAGTCATCATCCTTGGTTCGGATGACCATCTATGCAGCGCCTTTGTACATTTGATGTTTTTATATCCCTGAATATATCGCAGCCCAGATGGATGAAACTAGATCTGGGGTCTTCAAACTCATTCAATCTTCGCCGGATGTACAAGTCAATCCATGTGAAGAGATGTTAAGAAGTCGAACATGGAAAGACATCGCCTGATTACCAGCCAATAATGTGAGTTGTTAAGAGGTGCGAGAGGAATCACCGATAATGATAATGACCCTCAAGGTACTGCAGTACAATTCATGTGGTGTGAATATATGATCCGATGTTGAACACCACGCAAAATATTTCGGTCGAAGGCTATTGATGTCAACCTATCACCGGAAGTGAGAAACTTGCCATTGAGGCATGCAAGCTTCAAAGCACTGAAAGAGGTGTTTCTAAGTCAACTTCTTGGATAATGAGCTGATGTTGACAAGAAACGAATCACTGTAGGAGGGCCTTGATGTATCCCACATCTACGACACGAAAACGAAGCAAATGATTTCTGGAGGTGAAAACGATCTGACGACACAAGGTTCAGGAATGGCGGTCATGGAAAAATGAAGGTTGGGGGTATTGCAGTGGATGAGGCATTAACTAGATTGTGGTTTCTCAACTGAATGAATTCTCTTGAACATGTTGATGACACTGAGATGGATTGGTAACATTAACCCCAAAAGATGGATGGTGTAAAAGACCAATGGTGAGATGACTGGTGAATAGAATAACCCAACTCGACTTAATAATGGTGATGGAGTGAAAGTGTCATGTTCAAGAGCGACTTGCTACCATAAGTTTCTTCAAGTTTTTTCCCTTTTTCCCTAGTCATTGTTGATCAGTACCTCTTTATTTTTTTCAAGCTTGAGGAGGATAACATATGCTTGTTCGATAATTTTCCCTTCAGGAAAACCTGTCATTATGTTTTAACGAGTCTAGCGATAGTGAAACATGGTCTGGTATTGTCTAGAGTGGACAAATCTAATGCTATTGTTTTAATGAGTTTAATGACAAGGATAAATCGGTCCTTTTCATGTTTAGAGAGTTTGAAAAGGGATGAAAAGAAAACTCCAGAAGTTCTTTTTTTGTAGAATAATCCCTTAAGTCTGAAAAAGGATAAAATAATATAAAAGGGATGACTTTTGCGATCACTTTAATGAGCCGAAAAATACAAGCGCTTGATCTTTTTTGTGAGATAATCCCTTAGGTCTGAAAAAGATTAAAATATATAGGAGGGATGACATTTCCAATCACTTTAACGAGCTGGAAAGGTTGGTGCTCGACAATATTTTCTTATTTAACGAGTCTAAAAAGGGTTTAAAGGAGACTCGATTTTGAGGAATGAGTGGTGTCTAGGGTAGCAACTGGTTTCGGGTAAGCTTGGAACTTCACAAAACATGGTGGTTTCTGTGAAGAGGTTGGCTAATAAGACCACTCATCAGAGCTGTTCCTCAAGAAGGGTAAACAACCAAGTGGAAGTGTATGATCGGCCAAAAGAATGGAGGTTGATAGAACGGTAATCACAAAGGTTAATTACTCTAGGTGGGTTCATTTTTTAACGAGCTTGAACCGTGGGGGAACTATGCTCGGTGACAGTTTCATTTTTACACAAGCTTGAAATGGAAAAATTATGCTTGAATCGAGGGAAAAAGATGTTCAATTCACTGTTTAGCACATTAGATTCTTTCGTCAGTCATTCAACCTGCTCAATTACTCCATCAAATTGATCAAAAATACATATATAAGTACGAAAAATGAATTAAAACTAACATTTTACCTGAAGTACATGAGTAGTAAATATAAAAAGTAGTTTTACCTTTCATTTTTATCATTTCATTTCAAATTTGGGATTTTGGAGCTCTGGAGTGGTTTTCCCCCTCAAATTTCACCATTCGATTTTAGGAGATCTAGTGGATTATTCTTCATGCCATCAAGACTAGGTAGGAGCTAAACCTGAGCTCTTCATTTTCATTCCATCTTTTCTTGATTCTGATCTAGTTTTTCCATTTTTCTGGGTCCTTGGGGTTTGAAGAATTCGTTCCCCAACCATCGCACCTACACTATATCGAAAGGTGCGATGCATATTGAGGCTGTACACTGGTCAGTCAGTATGCATCTCACCTTGCTCAAAGGTAGGGTGTGATGGGTGCAGAAAGGTAACTTTACATAGTGATTTTTCATCAAATTTTATATTTGTTGGATCAAGATGGTTGTCACATAGCGTGAGTGAGAACATGAAGAGGAGGACATGATCGCTTTACATGACCAATGTACAGTTGATGCATTGAGGAACTGTGGCTTGCTGAAGTTCTTTTGTATATCAAGTATGAGGCAACAGATCAGTTTGTTGCAATATTTTCTCGATGATTGGGATTTGATCGACCAAGTATTCCAGATCAAAGGTAAATCTATTCCATTGATAGTCGAGGACATTTACTTTCTGACAGGTTCAGGCATGGTGCCCCTCTTTCACTATCAGGATTCGCCTGTGGAGGTGAGTCCGTGAAAGACTATATTCATTAGATCTGCGGGGATGGATCTCAGCCCAACAGAGATGGTAAGATCAATATCCGGGATGTCACTGATTAGCCCTTGAGGACCATTTTATTTACCTTTTCTAGATTGGTTGGTAGTGTGGCCTTACATTTGGCAAATAGATCTTACATGTAGTATGCCCTGGAACATTTAGAACTGAAGGTGTTCAACTAGTGTGAGGTGATACTTCCTGTCATAAAAGAACAACTCTCCAAAGTAAATAATGGAAGGACCAAGAATTTTGGCTACGGATCCATATTGACTGCTTTTTCTTTGGAGAGGATTCCACTGATGTAGCCTCAAAACATTTCACCGGGATTGCTAGCACTAAGGGAACCATGGATGTAGAGATCGGTTGATCTTATGGCCAGACATGTCGGCTAGTCATAGATTTCCTTCTCTGATGCCTTTTTTGAGTGATTCCACCATTAGGAGATGGTATTTGCAGAGTATCCATACGTCGGGATGGATTTCTGAGGCGACCTAGATTTGGCATTACCAGCTGGCAAGCAGTGAAGTGCTATAGGCAAAATGATTCAATCACATCTTTGTTTATCAATTTTTATAATGTTTTTATGTTTTTTACTATTACCAAGACTAATCAAACTTGTATGTGTGTGCAGATATTGGACCAGTGCGACCATTGGCACGCCCACAGGCGGTAGATGATGCTTCAGCAGGAGAGGCTATAGGGAGGACCATCCTTTGGGATCTGGACATATCGTAGACCCTGGCAGTGTTGTAGGATCAGATTGAGGGCCTCACTCTCGGTATTCAGGATTTCAGAATCGATGAGCTACCTTTGAGGCTACAACGCCATACTACTGGCGTACCAAGTTGCTGGACTAGGCTCCTACACATGATAGCGCAGGCAGTGACATGTTATCACTAGCGTCACTAGTCTAGGATGTTTTTCTGCACTCATTTTGAGTTTCTTGGTTAGATGACCGATTTTGCCTTGGACATAAAGCATTTTGTAAAAACTATAAACAACTATCTATTTTTGATTTTCAGAGTTTCATTTTGGTTAAGTTATGCAATCCTGAATCAAATTTTGATGTGAAATGCTTTCTTTACAAATGCTGCAAATGTCTATTTGGCACATAGTTTGCTACTGAATCAGTCAATGTGTTGAAGTTTATGGAAATGTGTTAATATTGAATAGAATCAAAATGTCTTTCCAAAATCCTAACTCTTAGGAACATGTGATAAATAGTTGGGTTCTGAGTGGAATAAACACCATTAAGCTGTAGAATGACGAGTTGTGAATCTAGCCTGACAATGAGTTGGCGTATGCCATGTGAAACAAAATCAGAGAGAAGTTCGATCAACGTGCTATACTCAGTGATGTTATTCGTCGATCGACCAATACATATCCGTCTGAAACTCACTAACTCACTACTTGGAGCGAAAATGGCCCAGGCTACAGAAGATAGGTTCTGCGTACTATGACTAGCTACATCGGCATACCCAACAAATGGTTCCAAAAAGTCTGACATCTGTAACAAATGTGAAGTGGATTACCTAACCAAAATGACAACTCTAAAAGAAAACAAAATAGCAACTAAAGCATATGTACAAAGATTTTACTAAACTTAATCAAGCATAGTAATGTTTAAGATATAACTTGTTTCAGGGCTGCGACAGTGGAATCCCATCATAATCAACCAACTCGTAGGCTCCTTTTTTCAATACCCACTTAACAATGTAGGGGCCCATCCATAATGGTTCGAATTTACCTGCTCCTAATTTGTCAAAGTCCTGATTGTACAACAAGACTAGGTCACCTTCTGAGAAGACACGAGGCTTGACATCTTTGTCATACTGCACCTTGATGCATTTCTTATGAGCTTCGTTAGCCAACGTAGCATCACGATGGGTTTCATCCAGATGGATTAGTTCCAAGAAACGGGCCTCTTCTTCAGAAGTTTTGGGAAGCAAATCAATTGCAAGCTTGAGGGATGAGATTTCAAATTGAATTGGTAAGACAACTTCCAGACCATACACCAATTGAAAGGGCGTGAATCTGGTTGCATTTCTCACCAAAGTCCTATATTCCCACAGAGCTGAGTACAAGATTAAATGCCAATTCCATTTGTGGGCTCCAATCATTCTCTGCAACATGTGCTTAAGGACTTTGTTGATTGCCTCAACTTGTCCGTTAGCCTGCAGATAATATGGAGTAGAACTATCATGGGACAATCCTAATTTGGAAATCAATTAGATCATCATGTGATTGCGAAAATGTGACCCATGATATGTGACTATAGCCTGTGGTACACCAAATCTAGAAACTACATGATTAAAAAAGAAAAGAGCAGTCGTTTCACCGTTATTGTTTAATGTAGGCATCGCCTCGGCCCATTTTGTAAAATAGTCGACAGCGACTATAATATACCCATGCCCCCGACCGAGGTGGGGTTACAAGTCATGAAGTCAATGCCCCATTTAGCGAATGGCCCAACAACAACAACTGGATGTAGTGGTGCAAGTGGTAATTTGGTTTTACGATAAAAAAATCTAACAAGCATGGCAACTTCTGACTACAATTATGCAATATTTGAATATGGTGGGCCAGAAGTAACTAGCTAGTAAGATATTTTGTGCAGTAGCATAACTAGATAGATGCCCCCCACAAGCACCTAAATGAAAATCATTCAAAACTTTTTCGGCCTCCTCATATGTGAGGCACATTCGTAGAACTGTATCGACACCATGACGGTAAAGCATATCACCAATGATCAGATAGTCTTTGGCTTGGTATAGAGTATGCCACTGTTCAGAGCGAGAGGTGTTAGGCATAAAACTTTTGGTTTGGAGATAGACCAGTATATCTCCGTACCATGGATCGCTTGACAATATTAGAAACAGAGTGTCATCCATGATTGATGCTTTGGATGTTAAATCGTTGGATGATGAGGGAAGGTCACAAAGTAACTCCACGAAGAAGAGAGACTTCTTTGATTTGGATTTGGTCAATTCTAGATAAAACTCCTGCAAAATGGCTATCCATTTGGAATATTTGCCCCCCAGTAACTGACACGACAGAATGTAGGTCATAGGGTTGCAATTTGACACAATGGTAGTTTTGTGAAAGAGAACATAATGTCGAAATCTCTGTATTGCTTGAACGGCTACTAAAGCCAACTTTTCAACATAAGAGTACTTGCTTTCTATATCATTAATATTGCGGCTTAAATAATATATCGGATGTTCTATTCCATTACCTTCTTGCATGAAAACCATGGCAATGGTTGTATCTGCAGCGACGAGATACAGGTTAAAGTCTTTTTTATGTTCAGAAGCGTACATTAATGATGCCTTTATCAGGGAACCTTTTAAAGCATAAAAGGAATCTTGCGCAACCTGATCCCAGTGGAAGGGTACTCCTTTTTTCAAAATACGTGTATAATCTTTAGGAAGTTTAGCATAATGTGGAATGAACCTCCTCCGAAAGTTAGCTTTCCCTTGGAGTCTCTGAATATGTAGCAAATTTGAAGGTGGAGGCATGTCAAGGATTGCCTGAACCTTAAATGGGTCGAGTCAAATTCTATCCTTAGAAACTACAAAAACAAGTAATTGACTATAACCAACACAAGACATACACTTGTGCAGATTGAGTCGTATATTATAATGACGACAATGTAGAAATATGGCTCTCAAATGTTGCGCATGATCTGTCCACTTTCGCGAATGAGCCGACAGATCGTCGAGGTATGGTTGAACGATGTTCTTGATGTCATGGAAGGCGTAATTCATTGCCCTTTGAAAAGTTTCCCCTGCGTTCTTCAAACCAAAAGGTAATTTACGATATGCGAATGTGCCCCATGGACATATAAATGCAGTCTTTGACTGGTCCTATGGGTGGATATTGATTTGATTGTATCCGGAAAATCCATCCATGAATGAAAAGACTCCGCATCTGGTACATTCATCAATTATCTGGTCGATAAAGGGTGTAGGATAGTTTTCCTTTGGACACGCTTGATTTACATCCCTATAATCGACGCACACTCTAATCATTCCTTGTTTTTTCATTACAGGAACAATATTCGATACCCAATCAGTTAGAGGAATAGGGTAAATGAAACCAACATGCAAAAGTTTTTCAACTTTTGCTTTAATGGCAATGGCTTTCTTCGGATGGACAGGTCGAAGCCGTTGTCGTACTGGTTTAACATATGGATACATCTTGATTTCATGTTCAACGATTCTCGAGTCAATGCCTGGCATTTCTTCATATGACCATGCAAAGACATCTCTGAATTCGTGAAAAAGAGTGCAGTAAATTTCTAGTTCTGATGGAGAACAAGATTTGCCAACGTGAATATTTTCTACAACATTAGGTTTGGTTGAAATGTTAATGGCGATAGTTTCTTCAATGTTGGATAGATTTCGCTCGGAATCCACTGTATTTACAGTATTTAATAAAAAATAAAAAACTAAAGGATGATTGAGGTCGCTTGAATAATCTTCATTGTTATCTTGAAGGTGGGAATGATGGTGGTAATCTTCCCACGGCGTCTCTCCTATCATCATTGATTGGATGATTCCTTCATTTGTAGAATGTATACAAGACCAAGGATCGGAAGAGGTACCATACTCTAGAGACCTATCTATCCAAACACTCGTTGAGTGCTGATTCGGATTTGTCACCCAGGCCCAAAATATTGATTGCTACAGAGATTCTATGGGGCTCAGTGGAAATACCTCGTGATGATCCGCACTATCAAAATGGTCGGAGTTCTTCTTAAACTTAGATGATGTAGAAGATATCATATGATAGGTTTCCACTGTGGCCACTTCCGCAAGACCAGATGGAGGTGGGAGGGCAAAAGTACCCATTAAGGAGGGGTATTTTAGGAGACCTACTCCGACATTTTGAAGCAATTGAGAACTTCCATGGATCAATGGAACGCTTCTAGTAGCTTGTCAACTATTAGGAAAAAGGACTAGTTGGTCAACGACTGTAATTCCACCTTGGAAGGGAAATGAAATCTTTCTAAAATATGTAGACACAATGGCAGCCATAGCATAAATCCAGGGCCTTCCCAGTAAGATATTGTAATCAAGGTTTCCATCAATAACCTCGACTTCAATTTCTACTGTCTTTCCCCCCATTTCAACTTGCAAGTTACCTAAATTCCCATACAGAGTGTATGTTCTTCCATCGAATGCTTTTAATGTCGTTGATGATCATGACAAGGGTGGTGAACCTAGAGTTTTCTAGCAACTCATTAACATAATACAAGTGGATGCCCCCTCATCAATGATTGTTCGATGAACATTTTTATTGAGGGCTTTTACCTATATAAGGAAAGCGAGTTGGGACGGTAACTGAGGTGTATATCCTTTATGATTAAAGGCCACCAGATTGGAATCTATTAGATCAATCCCACCTATTGCTGATAACAAAGCCTACTTTTTGGAGGGACAATTTTGCAATACCTCAAGTGTCGACATAGTGGATGGTGATTGAGCTAGATCCTCCACTATATTATAATTATGAGAAACTCGAGCATGGGGATTAAATGTTGATTTATGTACGACGCCCTTGGGTGGCTTTATAGTTAATTCAGGAATAATGGGTGGAACAAATTCTGGCGAGGTCGTTGTCGAACCACTAGGTTGATCTGTAGCCTGGTTGTTTGACGACGATGGATTTCCATAATCTTTATTCCTTGTCAATATCAAAGCATCATTTTTCTTTTTTGAGATGGATAGCATAAGCACTTGAGATGTGGAGGCATTATTGATAGCAACCAGATTAGTTTCTGGGTTTGGAAATGGATCAGTCAACACTACTGAGGTACTTGAAGCCTTTAAAAATTTTGAAACCTCAACTTGATGTGGACAATCTCTCGTATAATTATCCTTGTTACATATGTAACATGGAAAATGAGGAGGTTTCGTTGGCCCAACAGGGTTCTCAGAAGATTTTTCAGGAGTTGAATTCTCCTGTTTCTTCTTATTATTTTTCCCTTTCTTCTTGCCCCTTGGTTGCTTTGGATTCTTGCCCTTGTCAGATGACGTAGTATTAATCTCTGAGACAAGAGGTTTGTCATTTACATTCTCACTAGAAATAGCAAGAGCTTTACGAAATGGAGTCCTAGCGGTTTGCGTGCTTGAGGCACCGATCACACCGTCACTGGCATGAGAGTCCCTATTCGATTTAGGAGGGGGTGGAATGGAAAATTTTGGTCTGGGAGAGTTAGAAATTTTGTCGTAGAGTGTGCCAGACTGAGTATAGATCAAGTCTAAATATTGAGCATGAGTAATAACTTGCTCTTCAGTGACAACACCTCCTTTTGCCACGTCCTCAGTGATAGATGGCAACAAGGACTTAATAAACCACTCAGCTAAAAGTTGATCAGGAACATACGTCTTTACCATTTGACGACAATGTCGCCACTCGTGAATATGATCAAATATGTGAGTGGTTATGGTCTGTTTAAAGTTGGTAAGGAGTTTTGTTCCCGTTTCATACCTAATGGGTAATTGAAAGTGGGTTATAAAGGCAGTGGCAAGGGTGCTGAAGTTATCAAAGGAAGCTCTAGGTAATTCAATATACCATTTCACTACCGGACTAGTGAACATTCTCTGAAAAGGCTAAGCCTAATCGAATCATCATTCAGGGTGTTAGATGAGCACCACAAATGAAAAGTCATCACGTGATTCGATGGATCTTCACCTGGATTTCCGTTGAATTTAGGAATATCAAAGGGAAGTTTATGAGGAACTGTTGGCCACCAAGGGGCATATGCAATTGGATTGTTCATCAGCCGGTTCAAATTTGGTAATTCTAGAGTTGCTACAAAAGGCAACTACCGATTCAGGTTAGGTGAAGCATACCCAGGATAAGATGGAATTGCTTGAGCAGCAGGTTTTTGCATAGCAGCATAATGTATCTGATGCTGGTAACTTTGATAAGGTTGTTGGATATAACCAGTATAGTGTGGTTGTTGATAACCATTTTGAAAATGCGGCTGTCCATTACCTACAAAGCCTTGTTGCTCGGGTCCTCGGTAGGCTTGATATTGACCAAATCTAGTTTGAGCTTGTAAACCAAGCCCAAACTGAGGTTGGGTTTGCTGGAATTGCGGTTGTTGGTACTGTACCAACCATGGTTGTTGGACCATTTGTTGTTTCCTAATACTGTAAGATTGACCAAGATGGGGAGTGAGAACACCCGTTCGAGCCTGAGTTGTTCCAGATAAGGAAGCACTAACCTGAGGTTGCGATTGAGCCATAGAGACAAGAGGCTGTTGTATTGCAACTTGAGAGACTTGAGGTTGAGACACAACAAGCAATGCTTGTACTTGCGACATAGTCACAATAGTAGGTGTAGTGGGAATATTCGACATAGGTTGAATCAGTTGCATTGAATATACAACCCCTGGTTGTTGTGGCAGTATTGGCACCTAACCACTGGATGTAATTCTAGTTTGACCTGAATTTTGTTGTAAACTCTCATATGGTTGTTCCCCAGGAGGGAACAATGAAAAGGCATACTGCCCTCCATATGGCGGCAGTCCAGTGTTTAAAGGATATACCGGTCTTTGAAGATTGGTCTGCCCAAATTGATACTGGCATGAAGGATCAAATTGTTGAGTTTCATCATAAGAAATACCAGATGGGACTCCGGATGAATAAATAGGAGCAGACCATGTTGCCAAAGAAGCCCCTGAGTGGACTCCAACTAGTGATTGATAACTAGCCAGAACAGATGGTATACTAGCAAAGATTATAGTAATGACAACAAGAAGTTTTGTTGTACCTGTATCAGATGACACACTCCTAGATGTTGATGGTTGCTTAGACCTGTTTAGTCTATCCAAAATATTTCCTAGTGATTCGACAAGAACTTGCAAAGAAGGATGATTAAAAGCACTAAACTCAGGAGTAAAATGATACAAATGAATCCCAGTTCCAAAATGCAACAGGGTATGAGATGTAAGATCCTCTACTATCTCCTATATAGCAATTAAATTAGGTGGAAGAGTTAGATTGTCAGGTCTGTAAAAGATTTCTAGAGCCAAAGAAGGTATATCTTTTGCAGTGATAGATACTGGAGGGGTGACACCTTCTAAATTCTGAAACTCAACTTCCAGATGTTTAGGTAAGTGAACTTCAGTATCAATGGGAGGTTCTCGAACAAATACTGGTTCGAATGTAGCCACGATTTGAACTAGGAAGGGTTCTGGATCAACTATAGATGGAGTTGTTTTAGGTATAGAAGTGTCTATTTTTATACTAGGATTAGCTCTAATGTCCTCTTGTAACTGTGGAACTTCTTCACTAAAGGCAGATGTACCAGAAATGATCGGAGTAACTGTAGTCTCTAACGATATTGAAACAAAAGTTCCAAATAAACCAGATGAATTGGACTTAGTTAAACGAGACCTTTTTGCATGGAATGGCTTCGCTTCCAGAGTCAAAGACGGTTGACTCGCTAGTCTTCGCAAACGACAGGGTTTTGATTGACTTTCTTCCACGATTGTGGATTCTTTATAAACTCAAAATTAAGGGGAAAAATGATGTTATTCCGAATTCAATTAATTTTAATGACGCTTTGACACAACTTTGCTTTTTAAATTTTTAAGAGTCGAGAAAAAGCTAAAGATGACTCTAGTCCCCTTCGATTTTTAATAAGCTTGAAGTGACAAGTGCTCAGATGGACCTTTTCTTTTAAAGAGTCAAAAAGGAATGAAAGTGACTACTCTAGAAAATATAGATAGAGGGATTACCAAACCAATCGGAAAATTTCAAAATGCACCTTGGTGATAAATTAAAGAGAAATTACCAAGGACTTATGTATGGCAGTCAATCTTCTCAAATGTTGTGTTTAGTGCATTGTGATCAATAAGGCGACAGACTCACTAGTGCATTTTCCTAAATCATTTTCCGCACAAAAACTAAATGCAAATGCAAATGCATGTATTTGTTTTCATTCCCCTTAATGTGAAAAATGCCAAAAAGGAAAACTGATGTAACAAAGATCTGAAATATTTTACTCAAAGCGACATTTTCGACGTTTTCTTCTTCAAAAGAGAAAGGAAGACTAAACGACACTTTTTAATTTTGAATAAAAATTATTTTGACACTTAGAATAAAAAAAAATCAAACCAAATACATGACGAAAAGTTCAATTGACTATTTAGGGAAGGAAGAATCCACGACACTTCTCTTTTTGACACAAAACGACAGTTACGACACTTTTTGTACCAAAGCAACAGATCGATTTAAGAAACTTTTCGACAAAGGATTCTAAATGATGGAAAAATACATAAAAACATTTACTAATCCTAATCTATGGAGGCTAATCTATGTGATGCAAGAAGGCTTCAGTAAGGAAGTACTATTCATGAGCATTAAAACAACTAAACAAGACTGAAAACAAGGACAAAACCCCCAAATTTCTAGAATGGAAATAGGTTCAGTCAGTTATCACACCTGGGCTTCACAAAAACAAGGATGCATCACAATTTACACACTCGGGAGGTGCAATGCATACTGGTTTATATTGACCGATAGTGCGATGGGCCAAGGAGCGCAAATGATGTGGGTTTTGGCTCATATGTGCAGCTATTTTCAGTGAGTTAAGTTGAGCTATGATGGACAGTAAAGAGAAAAGTACAAAGGAAAGTCTTGAGAGGTTATTGAGCTACCAAAAGGGCATCTAGGATGCTTGTAAGTTAAATGTTTAATTTATAAACTAAACCAGAGATTGACTGAAGCAACATTCATCTACTATGCAATTGCAGAGCAAAAGCAGTTCGAATGCTACCTAGCTAACTTCAGGGTCTATCTATAGTTTATAAAATAAACAATAACAATAAACAAACATCTATTTTCTCCCCAGTATGGTGGCCATTTTGTTTCTAGGAAAACTAGTGTCTTTTTGATCGACTAGTCCTCTAGGTTTGGCAGCTAACCTAGAAATAACAGTTTAAAGCAATTCATGATTTCTTCTATGTATGATAGATAAGAGAAAGACAAAGGAACTACCTTGAAACTTTTTCTTAATCCCTTGCTCTATCTTTCTCCCCCTTGAAAGAGCTTGCAACTCCTCCTTGTACTTATCCCACCTGGAGAGTACCTGTAGAAACATAGTAACAAAGAACCATCAAAGCACCTTGATCTATTATATCATAAACATTACATAATCAGATATATAATGAACATACAATAGCATTCACAATTGCACAATTATATGGAAGAAAACTTGAGGAAATTTATTAAATAGAAGGGAGAATCACAACCCAGTTGTCTGATCCAACATCATCCTCCCATCATCAATCCCTCTTCACCTCATGAAATAGCAAGATCACACCAATAATACAATGCTCTTTTCCTCAGATACAAACTATCAACAATTCCTTGCAATTCACAATATTCCAGCCCCTGGATCTCTTAGATGAGGGATGCATTTATAGATGTGTGTAAGGGTGTGAGTCATCTCTAGGGTTTTGATTAGTGTCATTCCACTTGTTACAATTGGTTCCACTTGGAGATTTCTTGGATCTCTTACTCGTCCTTGGGCGAATTCAGAGAGGCAAGTGTCATAGGAGAAGTTTCTAGAAGATTCCATGAGCAACCACCTAGCAAATTGTCTCGGAAATTTGTC
The DNA here is from genome assembly GCA_031772625.1 of Pinus tabuliformis. Taxonomy (NCBI): domain Eukaryota; kingdom Viridiplantae; phylum Streptophyta; class Pinopsida; order Pinales; family Pinaceae; genus Pinus; species Pinus tabuliformis. The sequence continues at coordinate 1,271,745,977 of CM062820.1, read as the reverse complement.
CATCCTTGCCCATCACACCCTATAGAAGGTCTAAAAGTATGCATCACATCTGGCTAGTGTAATACTCAGTATGCATCACACCTTGCCAGTGGAGCAGTTAGTATGGTTCAGTTTAGGCCGTTTCTGGATGGTTTTTAGGTGGAACTTATGGGAATGATGAAATCAGATGACCATGTTATTTTAGGGTATAAACCAACTCTTTTAGGGGTTGAAAAGCCCTAATTTATCGATATATAAGATTGGGGTTGAAGTGCCCAAATGTGTCTATAACAATTCGCCATCAATAAATTAGTTTCTCAAATTCAACTCATCTTTTCCACAATTACATAAAGTTGTGGATGAATGAATAAAATAATATGTGTTGTTGTAGGAGGTTCTGATATGTAGGGAGGAACTCATTCCATCAACCTCATCTAATTCTTCTCCACCTCTTGCCCAATCCTACAAACCACTAATTCAAATTTCTATTTTATGTCAATTGTTGACAACCACCTTGAGAAAATCCAACCATCCTAAAGAATTGGGTTGATCCTTGGGTAGTGTGCGCCTTCCCCACACCTTATTCCACTATCATACATATTCCTAGTACTTCCTTTCACATTCCCTACCTTCCTACAACTTTTAGCTAAGTTTCCTGTAGTAAACTAGGACATCCTGTAGTAACTATAGGAAATCCTGTAGCAACTATAGGAAACCCTGTAGTAACCTGTTTTAGATTGTTTTGGTCAGAAATGATGATCAGATCCTAGGGTAGGTCTTCAACTTGACCCCCATACCCCTCAATGCCATGTTGGACCAAATTTCCCATACCTTCCTCCCCTACAAAAGATCAACTTGTTTAGCTTAGAATTTACATTTCTAAATTGAAAATCAAAATAATTTTTTTCTGCAATATTTAGTTAGTGCATGCATACATCAGTCATAGAAATGTTAGGATAATTTCCATGCCTACTTAGTCTAGATATATAGATGATAGAATGCAAGGTTAAATTAGGTCTCTTTTGCAACTAATGTGTGTTAATTCTTAGCTAGGTAATTTCATGTCATTTCATAACACTTTCTATTAAACACTTTCATTTCCTTAAAATAGGCAAGCATTTACTTTTTGCATTGAATATAGCTTTACATTCACTGTCAGTAGTCAACCTCCTTCTACTCAATAGAAGACTGGTTTGAAAAACTCTAGTGGTTTATCGCCCTAGTTGAGAAGTGACAAGAGTACATGGTTGCATCTGCTGTGCATATAGCATTTTCACCTCCAAGTTTGTAGGAACCCCAGATTTATAAAGTAAAGTTGGTTACCCTAGGAGTTGCAACATCATTGCTGCAATACTAGGTCTCATCACCTTTTGGCGTCGTTGTCAAGGAGATGTTTAGGTAGATGTAATTTCTACTTTCCTTTCTATTTGACATTTAGTAAATAGATGCAATTCCTACTTTCCTTCTATTCTGCAAGTAGTTTCATTCAATAAATAGTTGCAATTTCTTCTTTCTTTCCATTCTACAAGTAGTTCTGAAAAAACCCTAAACGAAAAAAACAAATTTCTTTCATGCCTCGTAGGAGTAGATACAACTTAGGTAATCTTTTTCCAAATGCCCCCACACCATCAAACATCCAACCTTCCCTCTTCTTCAATGGCTGTGAGCTAGAGGACCCATTAGGTGAACAACTAGAGATATTTGAAGAGCCTATTGGGGAAGAAGAAGAAGAAACCATTCCACCAACCTACACCATGGTTGAAAATATAAATGGGATTGAAAAAAAAAATGGAGCTGAAGATAGAACTAAGGGTGATTTTCCATTAAAGAAACTAATGGAGATACTAGGATGAAAAACATAAGCCCCTTTGCCCTTCCACATAAGCCCCTCTGCCCTTCCTCACTTCCATGGCTTAACCTTAGTGTTATAGACATTTTTAGGCACTGCAACCCCAAGCATAAATGTCCATAAACCAAGGGCTCCTAAGTCCCTAAAGGTGTTGTTCCAACCCCTAGAAGAACAAGGTCAACTAATTACAACATCTCCCATAATTTCTCCATGAAAAGCTACTCAGAACTGGTCAAAACTGGACCATTTCACCTGCTCCATAGGAAAAGTGCATTGCATCCCACCTAAATACACACAGCAGGTGCGTTGCATGTCAAAAAGCCCTTCTATGGGGTGCGATGGGCGAGAAGGGACAAATGGCAGGGTCAATCCGTAAGGTGGAGAAGCATGGAATCTTCCAGAAACTTCTCTTGTGACACTTGCCTCTCTGAATTCGACCAGGGATGAGTAAGAGATCATCAATCTCCAAGTGGAATCAAGAACTATCATAGGGAAGACACTAATCAAATCTGAAGCTGACTCACCTCCCTTGCAGAAATCTATATATGGATCCCTCATCTCAGAGATCCAGAGCCTGGAATTTTGTATCTCGTAAGGAAGTGTTGTTGGTTTCTTGGTGCAATATCATAGTGTTGGGTGATCTAAGCTTTTCATGAGGTGAAGAAGGGCTTACTTGCTGAGAGGATGATGCTGGGTCAGAAAAATTGGTTGTAATTCTCTTAGCTCTTTCTTGATTATCAATAAAGATATTCAATTTTTCCTCCATACACTTGTGTGATTGATGTTTTATGCATTTGTGTGGTTAATATACATCTGCTCCTATATTGCTTATGATAATAGATCTATGTTCTCGTATAGTGTTATGCTGCTTTGATTCTACAGGTACTCTATGAAGCTGGGTACACAAGAAAGCAAGTAGCAAAGGACTATCAGAAGAGAGAGGAATCGAGCAAGGAACCAAGCGCAAGACAAAGGTTGGTCTCCTTTATTCTTTTCTCATCTATCTCTCATAAAGGAAAACGAAAGTAGTTTTAGTTTGTTTGTTTCTAAGGTAGCTACCAGCCTTAGTGGGATTAGCAGCTCTGCATAGACACTATTCCCGGTAACAAAATGGCGACTCCACTGGGCAGCGAGTAGATTGTTTGTTCATCTACATTTGTTTACTTTATAAACTTATAGACGGAGCCTGAAGTCAAGCCAGCTAGCCTTCGAACTGCATTTGCTATGCAAGTGCAAAGTAGATCAATACTGCTTCAGTCAATCTCTGGGTTTTGTTTATGAATTAAATGACTGATTTACAAGCTTTCTAATTGCCCTCGTGGTGGCTCTAGTAACCTTTTTAGATCTACCCCTGTGATTGATTTACTGATTACCACTTGCTTGGCCTAAATCCCTAAACTGAACTCCAAACTGTGACCCAGAATCTAATCAAAGTCTCGTCCCTGGTCCAGTCCACTGTCTGTTCTGTGAACTTCAAATGCAGCACACTTCCCCAGTGTAGTAGGTGCGTTTCATTTCAATTTCACTGTGTTACAGGTGCGCTGATCAGACAAGCCCTTTTTCCTAAATTTTGGTTTATGTGTTCACTCTTTTCAGCTCTATTCAGGAGTTTTGCTGCTTGTAGTTAGTACACCTCCATTTAAAACCCCTTTCCTTGCTATTATTCCGCCTCCATTGTGCAAAGAACTGTAAATGTTTTTTTATGTATTTTTGAGTCATTTTCAGTTCTCCTTTTCAAAGAAGTAGCGTAATTGTACTGTCGTTTCTTGATTTGAAAGTGTCGCAAGTGTCGTTTTTAGTCATAGAAGAGAATCTGATTGTTCTTGATAGTCAATTACACTGTTACTCTTGTATTTGATCTGAATTAGTAGTTTTTCTAGTGTCGAAAGCAAGTTTTCAATTCCAAATCGCAAAGTGTTGTCATTGTCCTCATTTTGTTTTGAAAAGAAACTTTTTAGTAATTGTCGCTTTGGAAAATAATTCAGATTTGCGCTTAGCTTTCTTTTTATCATTCACAGGGGTTTCTTCAAGAGCAACTTTCTACCAACAAAGTTTCTTCAAGTTTTCTTCCCAATTTTTCCCCAGTCATTGCTGACCAATACCTCTTTATTTTTGTCAATCTTGAGGAGGATAACATATGCTTGTTCTATAATTTCCCCTTTGGGCAAACCCATCGCTACGTTTTAATGAGCCTAGTGATAGTGAAACTCATTCTTGTCTGTTATGGACAAGTTTGTTGCTATTAGGTTTTAATGAGTTTAACGACAAAGATAACTCGGTCCTTTTCAATTTTAGAGAGTTTGAAAAGGAACGTAAAGGAAACTCCAAAATACTTTTTCATCATCTAATCCCTTAAGTCCGAAAAAATATAAAATAATACAAAAGGGATGAATTTTCGGTAATTTTAACGAGCCGAACAAGACAAGCGCTCGATCTTTTTGTGTAATAATCCCTCAGGTCCAAAAAGATTAAAATCTAAAGGAGGGATATCACTTCCGGTTGCTTTAACGAACTAGAGAGGCCAATAGCTCGACAATATTTTCATATTTTACGAGTCAGTTGAAAAGAGCTTAAAGGAGACTCGTTTTTTGAGGAACGAGTGATAGATTCGGGCAACAGCTGATTCCAGGTAAGGTTTGGAATTTTCCAATCACGTTAGTGTCACAAGGATGGCTAACAAGATCACTCTTCGCAGTTGTTCCTCAAAAGGGGTAAACAATCAAGTGGAGGTGAATGATCGGCCAATACAGAGTGGAGGTGATGATGAGAACACGATCGAGGCTTCAAAGGCTGAAGTAATACATTCACGATGGTTATTTACCGGAAATTGGTTCATTTTTTAATGAGATTAAATCCTGGGGGAAACACTTGCTCATTGCTTATGTTTTTTTTTTAACGAGCTTGAATTCCGCGATAAAACTGCTTGATTAATCTAGTCGCATAATAAGGATGTCTCATAGATAAAAACGACATTATTTCAAAGTTTTTCCCCACATCCTTTCTTTATGCAAGTTAGGAAACGACCAATCCTACGAGTTTAAAGGGTTAGAGGGCCTATAAATTTAAAAATGGTCGCTCTTCGCTTGCATGCTAAAAGGTTTGCATGCCCCCAGGTATAGTGAAATAGAGCTTCAAGGTTACCCCTCAATTTGCAGACAAAACATTTTTTTTATCGAGAAAGGCCTACCTTTTAAGGTTACTCCTCAATTTGCAGACAAAACATTTGTTTTATCGGGAATGGACTACCTTTTTTAGGTTACCAAAGATTGTTCTATTTGTGTCACAAACAAAACATTTCTTCGGTGATGTCTACCAAAATAGAAAAAGGTGAGTGGCGCAGATGCCTCCACTAACATAAATTTGACGAGGGAATCTTATTCCAGTCTAATCCCCTTTTCCTAAATGGACGGGTGTGTTAGACTAGTCAGATATCCTTCGCGGAAACCTATCCTATACCTGAAATTTTCCTGTCAAAACAGGCCAGGGTGCATGCCCCCTGGGTTTCAGTCATGCCCTCCGAATCACTCGCATTCATCAGGAGGATGGACTGGGGATTGATGAGACATTCCTTGCATGAAAATACCATTTAGGGTTGGTATATGATTATTTTCTATGTGTGAACCGTGGAATGAAAGTTGGTCTACGAGCTTGACCACTCTTCCTTCGTGCGGAAAACACATTACTCTAAAGAGTGAGATAATGCTCATTAAAAAATGAACCAATTTCCGGTAAATAACCATTGTGAATGTATTACTTCAGCCTTTGAAGCCTTGGTCGTGTTCTCATCATCACCTCCACTTTGTATTGGCCGATCATTCACCTCCACTTGATTGTTTACCCATTTTGAGGAACAGCTGCAAAGAGTGATCTTGTTAGCCATCCTTGTGACACTGCTGTGATTGGAAAATTCCAAATCTTACCTGGAATCAGCTGCTACCCGAAGCTATCACGTGTTCCTCAAAAAATGAGTCTCCTTTAAGCTCTTTTCAACTGACTCATAAAATATGAAAAGATTGCCGAGCTATTGGCCTCTCCAGCTCTTTAAAGCGACCGGAACTGCTATCCCTCCTTTAGACTTTAATCTTTTTGGACTTGAGGGATTATTACACAAAATGATTGAGCGCTTGTCTTGTTCGGCTCGTTAAAATTACCAAAAATTCATCCCTTTCGTATTATTTTATACTTTTTCGGACTTAAGGGATTAGATGACGAAAAAGGATTTTAGAGTTTCCTTTACGTTCCTTTTCAGACTCTCTAAAATTGAAAAGGACCGAGTTATCTTTGTCGTTAAACTCGTTAAAACCTAATAGCGACAAACTTGTCCATAACAGACAAGAACGAGTTTCACTATCGCTAGGCTCATTAAAACGTAGCGATGGGTTTTCCCGAAGGGAAAATTATAGAAAAAGCATATGCTATCCTCCTCAAGCTTGACAAAACTAAAGAGGTACTGGTCAGCAATGACTGGGGAAAAATTGGGAAGAAAACTTGAAGAAACTTTGTTGGTAGCAAGTCGCTCTTGAACATGACACTTTCACTCCGCATCCAAGTCGGGTTGGGTTGTTCCATTCACTGGTCACATCACCATGGTTCCATCACACCATCCACATTTGGGGTTAATTCTACCAATCCATCATGTCAGTGTCGCTGATATGTTCAAGAGAAGTCACTCAGAGAATTCACCTGTGTCTCACCCACTATAATACATTTTCATTCCTTTCTTTCATGACCGCCACCCTGAACCGTATATCACCAGATTGTTTTCACCTCCTTTAAAATCATTTACTCCATTCCATGTCATTGATGTGGGATTCACTAAGGCCCTCCTATGATAGATCCCTTCTTGTTGACGTCAGCTCATTATCCAAGAAGTCGATCTAGGAACAACCCTTTCAGTACTTTGAAGTTTGCATGCCTTAATGGCAAGTTTCTCACTTCCCGCTACAGGTTTATATCAATGGCCTTCGACCAAAGGATTTTACGTGGTGTTCGATGCCAAATCCCTTATTCACACCATGTGAATTGTACTTCAGTACCTTGAGGATCATTATCATTATCGGTGATTCCTCTCGTGCCTGTTAACAACTTACATCATTGGTTGGTAATCAGGCGATGTCTTTCCATGTTCGACTCCAGAACATCTCTCACATGGATCGACTTGTACTTTGAGTGAAGATCGAATGAGATTGAAGACCCCGGGTCTAGTTTCATCCATCCGGGCTGTGATATATATTCAGGAAAATAAAGACATCAAATGTACATCATTGCTGCACAGATAATCATCCAATCTAAGGGATGATGGCTCTACCAGAATCATCAGTCTACACTGAGACGATTGTCTGTCCTATGTACATGAAAATGAATTTATAAAGCTGAGCATGGAAATGCCCGCCTCAGCTAGATCATGAAAATAAAATGAAGATAATGTATTGTATTTTATCTTATTACAGGTTGCCTCCCAGCTCGAAAAAACTTCGGATCCTCATGATAAAGCATTTCACCCGACATCAAAAAGATTAACGACCTCATGCTTTAGGGGGCAACTGTTATAGACATTTTTGGGCATTGAAACCCCAAGCATAAATTTCCATAAACCAAGGGCTCCTAAGTCCCTAAAGGTGTTGTTCCAACCCCTAGAAGAACAAGGTCAACTAATTACAGCATCTCCCAGAAGTTCTCCATGAAAAACTACTCAAAACTGGTCAAAACTGGACCATTTCACCTGATCCATAGGCAAAGTGCGTTGCATCCCACCTAAATACACACAGTAGGTGAATTGCATGTCAAAAAGCCCTTCTATGGGGTGCGATGGGAGAGAAGGGACAAATGGCAGGGTCAATCCACATGGTGGAGAAGCATGGAATCTTCCAAAAACTTCTTCTGTGACACTTGCCTCTCTGAATTCGACCAGGGATGAGTAAGAGATCATCAATCTCCAAGTGGAATCAAGAACTATTAGAGGGAAGACACTAATCAAATCTCAAGCTGACTCACCTCCATTGCAGACATCTATATATGGATCCCTCATCCCAGAGATCCAGAGCCTGGAATTTTGTAGCTCGTAAGGAAGTGTTGTTGGTTTCTTGGTGCAATATCATAGTGTTGGGTGATCTAAGCTTTTCATGAGGTGAAGAAGGGCTTACTTGCTGAGAGGATGATGCTGGGTCAGAACAATCGGTTGTAATTCTCTTGGCTCTTTCTTGATTATCAATAAAGCTATTCAAGTTTTCCTCCATACACTTGTGTGATTGATGTTTTATGCATTTGTGTGGTTAATATACATCTGATCCTATATTGCTTATGATAATAGATCTATGTTCTCGTATAGTGTTATGCTGCTTTGATTCTATAGGTTCTCTGTGAAGCTGGGTACACAAGAAAGCAAGTAGCAAAGGACTATCAGAAGAGAGAGGAATCGAGCAAGGAACCAAGCTCAAGACAGAGGTTGGTCTCCTTTATTCTTCTCTCATCTATCTCTCATAAAGGAAAACGAAAGTAGTTTTAGTTTGTTTGTTTCTAAGGTAGCTACCAGCCTTAGTGGGATTAGCAGCTCTGCATAGACACTATTCCCGGTAACACTCATAGGACCCTAATACCTTTTTGTTTTAGTTAGATGATATCTGTAGAACTTATGATTATAATTCTGACGATCAACAGTTGAAGTTGTCCCCATCCACCCTTAAGGACACAACCTTGTGTTGGTTCATAGGTTTACATGGGGACAACATCACTACCTAGGATCAAATTCAACAAGCCTTCAACAATAAGTATATGGAGTATTATAGGTCCAAAGACACCAAAGAGGAAAACTTTAGAATGAGCTTGGCACATCATGAATCTTTGGAAGATTATGAGGAAATATTCCAACTTAGCTACAAAAGGGCTAGATGCACTCTCGATCATGAATAACTCAAGTTATTCCTTCTTAGAGGTATCATGGAATATCTCCTAGAAACCCTAAACATGTTGTCGGGAAGACACATCTACCAATTATCTTATGATGATATCAAGACAATTTTCAAAAATCATTGTAGGACAACCATAAAGAAGGGTAGGGCTAGTCAAGCTTTGGCTAGTTCGTCCTCCTCCAACACATCCATCAAAAGTGAAGTTAGGAACATGTTGGAAGAATTTAAGAGTGAAATATTTCATACCCTTTCTTTGCAAATGGACACCATGTAGATCAAGAGGAAGAAAGAGGAAGTAGAAAGAGCCTTAGCTTTATTTTTCCCTAGAAGTGAAGGTCCATTAAACCTTATCGATATTTGCTCAGTCTATGAGGAAAACCACTCCACAAACAAGTGCCCCTCTCTTCCTGGGTTGAAATTTGTGTATCAAGGAACTGAAGGTTGTGAAAACCACTAGACAGAAAAGTGCCCCTTATGCAATTTATTTCATTAGAATTTTTTTTCCGAAGGATAAATTGAACTATACTATGACTGGAAAAGACCTCCTAGCTGTTGTCCATTCCTTGAATAAATTCAGACACTACATCACCGGTTATCAGACCTTTGTACATAATAACCATGCTTCTATTAAATATTTAATGAGCAAGCTTGATGTGAATGCCAAAATTATTATATGGTTTCTTTTATTACAACATTTTGTTCTAACTATCATTGATAAGCTTGGTAGAGAAAATGTAGTTGCAGATCTTTTGTTTAGACTTGATTTGCCTACAGGTGAGGAAGGAATGGTTGATGTTCAACTACCAGATGAGAATTTATTTTCTATTTTAGTACTCTCCCCATGGTTTTCTGACATAGCCAACTATCTAGTGGCTGCACAGTTCCCTCCAAATATGTCCTCCAAGGGAAAAAGAAGAATTGTAAGAAAGAGCGCCCCATTCACTTGGATTGGGGGAAATCCCTTCAAGCTAGGCACAGAACAGATTTTGAGGAGATGTGTCAGGGAGGAGGAAGTATTTGACATCCTTTTGGTCTGTCACAATGGGCCTTGTGGAGGTCACTTTGCAGCTAGGAGGACAACCTTCAAGGTACTGCAAGATGGCAACTACTGGCCCACTCTCCATCAATATGCAAGAAGATACACGAGTTGGTCTGACCAGTGCCAAAGAATGGAGAAACATACTCCTAGGGATGAAATTCCTTTTCAACCTCAAGTGACTCTTGAGCCATTTGACCAGTGGGGCATGAATTTCATTAGGCCCATTGATCCACCATAAGGGCAGAAAAAGTACATAATTGTATGCAATGATTATTTGACAAAGTGGGCTAAAAATAAGGCTATTAAGGTAGCAACAGAAGAGAAATTGGTTGAGTTCTTAAGGGAGAATGTATTTTACAAGTTTGGGTACCCTAAAGAGCTAGTCATTGATCAGGGAGCTCAATTCACCTCAGACCCGATTGAAAATTTGTTGAGGCATCATAAGATAAAACACATGAAGTCAACTGCTTATCATCTTCATGCCAATGGAAAAGTAGAGGTTACTAACAAAGCATTGGAAGGAATTATCACCAAGGTTGAGAGCAACAACATAAAATATTTGGCTGACAGAAAAGTGGAGGCCACTTTGGCCTATAATACAACTTGGAAGACAACCACTGGATTCACCCTTTATTACTTGGTCTATGGGAAGAAGGATCTGCTTTCCTTTGAGTTTGAATAGAACACATTGAGAATGGCAACAGAGTTGGATTTGGATGTTACAAAGCCAAAACAAGAGAGGCTACTCTAGTTCAATGGTTTAGATGAATTCAGGATGTAGGCCCTCCTACACACAAAAATTATTCAAGTACAAAGAAATGTTTGGCATGACAAAAACATCAAAGACACAATTTTTCAAGAAGGTGATTAGGTTCTGCTATATGAATCCAGGTTGAAGGACTTCAAAGGAAAATTGATGACCAAGTGGCTGGGCCCATATCTGATAGAAAAGTGCCATGACAATGGGGTTGTGAAAATAAGGACCATTGATGAAGAAGGTATCCCCTTGCTTGTCAATGGATACATATTGAAAACCTATAAAAGACCTTTGTCAAGGGAAGATTTCATCAGTACCATTAGTAAGGAAGTGAATGTTCTTGGAAGTGTATTAGCTTCCATCTCACCAAATGATTGAAGATTGTTTTTATTTTTGAAAAAAAACAATAAGGGACCTAGGCGAAAACCTCTATGAGGCACTTGAGGCTAACTTTTGGTTTGAAAGCCTCCTTGAGGCATCCCAAGAGTGGAAAAGGAAAATAAAAATATCTCTAGGTGAAAACCTTCTTGATGCTCCTAGGGCAGGAAAACAGGTTGAAAGCTTCCTTTGAGGCGACCTATGTGTCTTTCAAAAAAAAAAGAGAAAAGAAAAAAACAAAATTCCATGGAAAGGACCTCAAACTTGCCCACTAATAAAATTCTGTGATTTTTGCAGTTTTTTAAAGGAAACAAAGGACTTAGAGTTCAAGAGACAACAAGCCAACATCACCCCATTCTTCCTCCATTCACTTCATATCTCCCATGCCTACTATGTCTCCATCATCCATCCTCACTTCTAGGCATCAAAAACCAATTTTTATGTAGTTTTCTAACTTCTACAGGGTTTCCTGTAGTTACTACAGGAGTTTCCTATAGTACTACAGGATGTCTTGAAACACTATAGGAATGAAGTCCCAATTGGAAAATGATGATACAAGCCTGTTCTAGGCTTAAAGAGGGGATCATACACATCACCACCTCTCACACAACACTAGCTCATGACCATACCAACCTCTGTGTTCATCAAAAACCACTCAAAAAAATGAAAATATACAAAAAAATAAGAGAAAAAGAGAGTCCAAGGGTCATGCCATCGTTGGCCTCACTCACCTACCACTCCATATCCTCCATACACATCCTTCCACTTCTACATCACCACCCATTCCTCCTCCAAGTGAAAAAAGAAAAGAAAAAAAATTGATGAAAAAAGGAAGCTACATGATTTCCTGTAGTAACTACATGAAACCCTATAGTAGCCTGTGTTATCACAACAACAGTTTCTCCATGCATTCTCCTTCACCATCCATGAAAGTAAAGAACTCCAACACCCTTGCAAAAATTATGACTCCTATCTAGAACTCAATAGCAGTAGCAAAGACCAAGCACCTGCACACAACAACAAAGAATATGAACACATCAACAGGAAGAAATATACATAAAAGTGACCAAGGAAAAGCACTTACCTGAACAGAAACAAGCACAGTAGAATCACCCTCCAGCATGCATCAACCAAGTGAAGGAAGGAACAATTATGGCACCTCATCCAAATTCTTCCATAAATATGATATGAAAAAGTGTAGGAATATGAAAAAGTTTGATTTTGTAAGTTGGAGGTGGCCAATTAACTTGGCCACCCTCAGCTCAATTTTTTTTTTGAACACCTAGTCAGCATGACACTTTGCAATGTCACATCAAGGAGAATGAGTTGAAAATGTGGTCAAGTTAAGTTGTGTGAGAGTTGGTGATGATTACGAGGGGAGGCTGCATGATAACTAACGGTGGGACAATGGTCCCAAACAGGAAATCCCATACACTGCCAGCCAATACAATGCTCCAAGGAATCAACCATAAATATAAAACATTCAAAACTCTCATGAACCATTTGTTCATTTCAATATTTGAGAATATTGGGACCACCTTGGAGACCCATCAAGGAAGAAAACCTATTTTATCCACCCTACAGGAAACATAACTACAGGAAGCATTGGAAATTCACAAAGAAATCTACAAGGGGGTGCCTAGGGTCCAGTTGTTCAACAATTCTCCTCATCCAAAGCATCAAACTAAAAGGTAGGTGGCCCATATCTCCTATGTTATGAATTGATAGCTATGAAAAGAAAAAATTTAAGTTTTCTAAGTCATTATAGTGGGCCTGCGGTTTTAGACAGAATTGTGTGAACTTTAAAAGTTGTGTGGAGATAGAAAGAAATTGCAGCCATCCACCAATATTCCAAACTCCCAGTCACCCTAGAAACCCTAAGGCTAGCTTTCAAAACTATCTATATTCATTTGACTAGATAAGAGACATGGTAGGAGGATTCAACAAAAGGGAACCCACATAGACATCTAGGATACATGGTACACCTCCATCCCCCCATGGTAGAAATATTAAGAAGGCATAATTGGTTGGGATTCTTTGAGTTGCTCAAAGGGTACGATGATTATGTAGCTCAAGAATTTTCCATGCCACTTAACCCTGAGGCTAGAACCAATGCTACTACTGTGGTAATGAGAATGTCAATTACAATTACTCCTAAGATAATTAGCAAAATCACTACACTTCCTCAAGGGATGCAATGGAGAAAGGAGGAAAAGGATGCAAGAACTTTTGCAAAGAAAAAATTATTCTTAAGGGATGAAGAGCCGATTGAGGACAAAAGTGGGAAAATAATGGAAAGCCTTCCCTATCCTTGGAATGAGGTGAGCTATCATATTCTCAAATATATCTCTTGTGAAGGGAGGCTCAGTATAATCTATGGCTACCAACTTAGACTCCTCTATGAGTTGAGATTTGGAGAGGAGATCACTAGGGGATTTTTGAGGTCTAAAATGGGCCTTCTAAGGAAATTATAAAATAATAGTGGAAATAATAAAATAATATTAGATTACATCATCAAGTTTTAGAGGGAAAAAAGAAAAGACTATTTTTTCAACTGGTATTTTCAACTTATCTCCCTATGGGTTTACTCAAATTTCGAGTGGAAACACTCTTTCGATGAAAAATTTCATTCGTCATCTAAGTACCCATGTTTCATCATTTTGATGGACCCTACTACGCGAAAAATGAGAAATACATGAAAAACGTGATTGCAATCACGCTTTTTCATGCATTTCTCACTTTTCTTTTAGTAGGCTCCATCGAAAGTATGCAACATGGGTACTTCTTGGATGAGGAATTAAATTTTGCATCCAACGAGTGTTATAGACATTTTGGGCACTGCAACCCCAAGCATAAAATGTCCATAAACCAAGGGCTCCTAAGTCCCTAAAAGTGTTGTTTTAACCCCTAAAGGAACAAGGTCAACAGATTACAGCTTCTCCCAAAAGTTCTCCATGAAAAACTGCTCAGAACTGGTCAAAACAGGATCATTTCAGCTGCTCCATAGGCAAAGTGCGTTGCATCTCAACTAAGTACACTTTGTGGGTGCGTTACATTTCAAAAATCCCTTCTATGGGGTGTAATGGGCGAGAAGTGACAAATGGCAGTGTCATTTCGCGAGGTGGAGAGGCATGGAATCTTCCAGAAACTTCTCCTGTGACACTTGCCTCTCTAAATTCGACCAAGGATGAGTAAGAGATCATCAATCTCCAAGTGGAAGCAAGAACTATCAGAGGGAAGACACTAATCAAATCACAAGCTGACTCATCTCCCTTATAGATATCTATATATGGATCCCTCATCCCAGAGATCCAGAGGCTGGAATTTTGCATATTGTAAGGAATTGCTGTTGGTTTCTTGAGACAACATCAGAGTGTTCGGTGATCTAAGCTTTGTATGAGGTGAAGAAGGGCTTACTTGCTGAGAGGATGATGTTGGGTTAGAACAACTAGTTGTAACTCCCTTGGCTCTTTCTTGTTTATCAATAAAAGCTATTCAAGTTTTCCTCCATACTCTTGTGTCATTTATGTTTTATGCATTTGTATGGTCAATTTACATATGATCCTAGATTGTTTATGAGTATAGATCCATGTTCTTGTATAGTTTTATGCTACTGTGATCCTACAGGTACTCTGTGAAGCTAGGCGTACAAGGAAGCAAGTAGCGAAAGACCATCAAGAGAGAGAGGAATCAAACTAGGAGATTAGCGCAAGACAGAGGTTGGTCTTCTTTGTTCTTCTCTCATCTATATTTCATAAAGGAAAAATGAAAGTAGCTTTACTTTGTTTGTTTCTAAGGTAGCTACCACACCTTAGTGGGATAAGCAGTTCTGTGTAGACACTTTTCCCTGTAACAAAATGGCGACTCCACTGGGGACGAATTAGGTTGTTTGTTTATCTTCCTTGTTGTTTATTTTATAAACTTACAGACGGAGCCTGAAGTCGAGCCAGGTAGCTTTCGAACTGCATTTGCTATGCAAATGCAAAGTAGATAAATGCCACTTCAGTCAATCTCCGGGTTTTGTTTATAAATTAAACAACTGATTTACAAACTCTCTGATTGCCCTCGTGGTAGCTCTTGGAACCTCCTTAGATCTACCCCTGATTGTTGATTTACTGATTACCATTTGCTCGGCCAAAACCCATGAACTGAACTGCAAACTATGACCCGGAACCCAAGCAAAGTCTCGTCTCTAGCCCAACGCAGATTCTATTCTGTGAATCTGAAATTCAGCGCACTTCCCGAGTGTAGTAGGTGCGCTGCATTTCAAGTTCACTGTGTTACAAGTGCGCTGATCAGACTAGGCATTGTTCAGTTTTGGTTTCTGTGACTCATTCTTTTCAGTTCTATTCATGAATTTTGCTGCCTGTAATAAGTATATCTCTGTTTGAAACCCCTTTTCCTTGCTGTTATTCCGCCTCCAATGTGAAAAATAACTGTACATGTTTTTGTGTATTTGTTGAGTCATTTTCAGTTCTCCTTTGCAAAAAGTAACGTAATTGTACCGTCGTCCTTTGATTTGAAAGTGTCGCAAGTGTCGTTTTCAGTCATAGGAAAGAGTTTGGTTACTATTGATGGTCGATTACCCTGTTGCTATTGTATTTGGTATGAATTTGTAGTGTTTCTAGTGTCGAAAGCAAGTATTCATTTCCAAATCGTAAAGTGTTGTGATTGTCTCCATTTTTGATTCTGAAAAGAAACTTGTTAGTAATTTTCGCTTGAAAAGTAATTCAGATTTGCACATTAGCTTTCTTTTTACCATTCACATACTAAGAAAGTCGAAAACAAATACATGCATGTGCATTTGCATTTAGACTGTTTGATTGGTTTGATTTAGGACAGTGCATTTAGTGTGTGCTCTTTGCTCTTTGTGAAAGAATACTGTCTCTCTTTCCTTAGTAGCTAGGATTTTCATTGCACAGAAAAGATAAAAGATTGTTTATCATCTTAGATCGCATTTTAGGAATTGTACATCTACATCTCTTGGTGAACCTGAAAGGAAAATTTCTTAAGCAAGATCAACTATAAAATAAATTCAATGAATCTAACAACGCTTTGGAACTTAATGCACAACACCTAGAAGTCTAGGCTAGAGACGTATTCCGACATCGTAAAGCTTGGTAACTGTTGTTCTCACTGTTGGTTGGGTGATTCCTCCACTTTGAGATGATAAGTGCCATTACGGACTTGTGCTCCCTTGTACCATCGAGTATATTTTGGGAGACCACAATAGGCTTAATCCTTTATCCATAGGAAGCCGTTTCTGCCACCCTATCGATCGCAATGCACTGAACATAGCATTCGGGAAGATTGACTGCCGTACATAAAATGTATTCTGCAGTTTTACGATTGGTTTGGTAATCCCTCTACCTAGATTTCCAGAGCAGTCCCTTTTGTTCCTTTTCAGACTCCTTAACGGAAAAGGTCCATCTGAGCACTTGTCACTTCAGGCTCATTAAAAATCGAAGGCGACTAGAGTCATCTTTTTTTTTCTCGACTCTTAAAAATTGAAAAAATAAGTTGTGTCAAAGCGTCTAAAATTTATTTTAAACGGAATAATCATCACCCTTTCCTACGTTGATCTTAGGTTGAGAAAATGGAACCCACCAACCAAGGAATTCCCCTTGGAGGAAATCCTAGTCCCTTCTCCTCTTGGGGAGATGTTGGTGCACCCCATATGGCCACATTGTCGCTTCCAGGACTGACAATTGGCTTGTCCGTATGGCTCTTCTCAACCTCTTTCGTTCAGAACACCGCAATTCCTGAACAATCGAGTCAGCAACTAGACGAATCCAGAGTTACCCCCCAACCCTCTACTTCCTCCAATTCTTCCTCGCCTCCTTCCTCTTTGCTTGATGGGGTTGGTAAAGCCAAAAATCAAGTACCTGAGAAGAAGAAGGAAAAGAAGAAGAAAGAGAAGAAGAAGAAGAAGCCAAAAGCGAAAGGGGGCAACCAAGCATCATCTAGCGAAAATCCACACACTGTACCGACCAGGCCTAAATCGCCATGTGTCATTTGCAAAGGAGACCACTATCATAGAGATTGTCCTTGCATCCCTCGGATCTTAAGGGATAGGTCTCCTTGTTTGCACAACCCGGTGTCGTCAACCTCTGATGATCATGTTGAAAACACACTGTCGACTAGTGAAAGTGAAGCCCCAGGACAAAAAGGAAAATATAGATTTCCTTGTAAATTGTGCGAAGGCGATCATGCCTTCCACCGTTGCCCCTTCTTATATGAGGCTAAAAGAGTTTTGGACGATCATCTAGTTACACCATTACGACTTCCTCCTGGATATAAAAAACTCTTGCCGAGTCCGTCAGTAGTTGAAAATCCGGCTGACCTGCCCAGATGGTCGGCCGAAAAATCTATCATTGAAGACAAACCATCTGAACCCATACCAGATGAAAGTCAAAAGGTCGAGGTGGTAGTTGACCGGGTCTTGCCTTCAGAGGTTCCATCTTCAGATGATACAGTCACAGAAGAGAACAAGGATGACACCGTCCAAATTCTTTTCGTAAGCACAGACTCCGATGAACATGGGGGCAATTTACCCATTCCTTTACCGCAGGAAGGAAGTTCGTCAGAGTCGTACCCGACCGTCTATTCGGTCCCACCTCCAAGCAACCTAGTTGTCTCCTTCGACTGGAATCAACTAGGCAGACCCCGTTTACCAGCTAGTGTACCATTCCGAATTATTGCTCAAATATATAGAATGGTTATGGCTGGTACCATCATAGATGAAGGGGCTTCTGTGAGTATCCTTTCCTCGACTGCTTGGAAAGCGCTTGGTTCGCCATCGCTTTTTCCTGAGATGAGAAATCTAACAGGCTTTGACAAAGGAACCAGCGACCGTTAGGGATCCTTCCCAATGTGCCCATAACATTGAGAGGGAAAACCGTTCACATGAACGTAATGGTAGTTCAAGGACCCCTAGATTATAATCTACTCCTTGGACGAGACTATATTTATTGCATGGGAGCAATTGTCTCATCACTCTTTAGAGTAATGTGTTTTCCGCACGAAGGAAGAGTGGTCAAGCTCGTAGACGAGCTTTCATTTCCCGGATCACGCATAGAAAATAGTCATATACCATCCCTAAATGGTATTTTTACGCAAGGAATGTCTCATCAATCCCCAGTCCGTCCACCTGATCAGCGCGAGTGATTCGAGGGACATGACTAAATCCCAGGGGGCATACACCCTGGTCTGCTTCGGCAGGAAAACTTCGGGTATAGGGTAGGTTTCCGCGAGAGATATATGACTAGTCTGTACTCCCGTCCGTGAGTGGAAGAGGGAGTTAGACTGGAATACGATTCCCTCGTCAAAGTTATGTGAGTGGATTGTCTCACCTTTGTCTATTTCGGTAGACATCGCCGAAGAAGTGTTTTGTTTGCGCTGTGAATAGAAAAATCTTTGGTAACCTGAAAGAGGTAGACCTTTCCTGCTAAAACAAATGTTTTGTTGGAGATTTGAAAGGTGACCTTGAAACTCTGTTTTATACCTGGGGGCATGCAAACCTTTTGGAGTGCAAGCAAATAACGATAAGTTATCTATTTTTTTTTATTGGTCATTTCCTAACTTCCATAAAGAAAGGATGTGGGGCAAAAATCTAAAAATTGCCGTTTTTAAATGGGACATTCTTATTATACGACTGGATTAATCGAGCAGTTTTAGTGCATAGTTCAAGCTCGTTAAAAAATAAACATAAGCCATGAGGAAATGTTTCTCCCCGCGTTTAAGCTCATTAAAAAATGAACTATTTCCTGGTAAATGACCATCGTGAATGTAGTACTTAAGCCTTTAAAGCCTTGGTCGTGTTCTCATCATCACCTCCACTCTGTATTGGCCAATCATTCACCTCCATTTGATTGTTTACCCCTTTTGAGGAATAGCTGCGAAGAGTGATCACATTAGCCATCCTTGTAACACTGCCGTGATTGGAAAATTCCAAACCTTACCTGGAATCAGCTGCTACCCAATTTTATCACTCGTTCCTCAAAAGACGAGTCTCCTTTAAGCTCTTTTCAACTGACTCGTAAAATATGAAAAGATTGCCGAGCCATTGGCCTCTCCAGCTTGTTAAAGGGACCGGAAGTGCTATCCCTCCTTTAGATTTTAATCTTTTTGGACCTGAGGGATTATTACACAAAAAGATCGAGCGCTTTTTTTGTTCGGCTCGTTAAAAGGATCAAAAATTCATCCCTTCTGTATTGTTTTATACTTTTTCGGACTTAAGGGATTAGATGACGAAAAAGGAATTTTGGAGTTTCCTTTACGTTCCTTTTCAGACTCTCTAAAATTGAAAAGGACCGAGTTATCTTTGTCGTTAAACTCGTTAAAACTTAATAGTGACAAACTTGTCCATAGCAGACAAGAACGAGTTTCACTATTGCTAGGCTCGTTAAAACATAGCGATGGGTTTGCCCGAAGGGAAAATTATAGAACAAGCATATGTTATCCTCCTCAAGCTTGAAAAAAATAAAGAGGTACTGGTCAGCAATGACTGGGGAAAAATTGGGAAGAAAACTTGAAGAAACATTGTTGGTAGCAAGTCGCTCTTGAACATGACACTTTCACTCTGCATCCAAGTCGGGTTGGGTTGTTTCATTCACTGGTCACATCACCATGGTCCCATCACACCATCCACATTTGGGGTTAATGCTACCAATCCATCACGTCAGTGTCACCGATATGTTCAAGAGAAGTCATTCAGAGAATTCACCTGTGTCTCACCCACTACAATACATTTACACTCCATTCTTTCATGACTGCCACCCTGAACCTTATGTCATCAGATCGTTTTCACCTCCATTAAAATCATTTTCTCCGTTCCGTGTCATTGATGTGGGATTCATTAAGGCCCTCCTGTGATGGATCACTTCTTGTCGACATCAGCTCATTATCCAAGAAGTCGATCTAGGAACACCCCGTTCAATACTTGGAAGCTTGCATGCCTCAATGGCAAGTTTCTCACTTCCAGTGACAGGTTTACATCAATGACCTTCGACCGAAAGATTTTGTGTGGTGTTCGACGCCAAGTCCTTTATTCACACCACGTGAATTGTACTGCAGTACCTTGAGGGTCATTATCATTATCGGTGATTCCTCTCGCGCCTGTTAACAGCTTACATCATTGGCTGGTAATCAGGCGATGTCTTTCCATGTTCGACTCCAGAACATCTCTCACATGGATCGACTTTTACTTCGAGTGAAGATCGAACGAGATTGAAGACCCTGGGTCTAGTTTCATCCATCCGGGCTGCGATATATATTCAGGGAAATAAAGACATCAATTGTACATCATTGCTGCACAGATAATGTTAGGGTCCCACCCTAACCCCCTTATTTATGTGATGGGATCACGTCATAGTCAAGAGTCAATAAAGCCCATATTAATATTTGTAAGTGGTTAACCCGCAATTAATTATGGGACCACAGTTAGTTGCAAATGGGCGGTAGTATTAGTTAGATGGTAAATGGGCGGTAGTATTAGATAGATGGTATTAATAAAACCCACGATATTGGCTCGTGGTATTGCATGTATGAGTCATATATAAAGGATAAAGACTCCCTGCGAGGAGCATTGTGTCTTGTTTTGTAATCGAGCTCTGCTCTATTGGAGGTTGCCCCCTCGAAGAGGCCTGTGAACATTTCTCTCTGAATAATAAAATCTTTGCTATTCTATGCTCTAGGTATATTTTTGCATATTCTGCGTTCTCGGTATCTTTTCTTCGCAAATTCTATGTTTGGGTATCGCTTTGCAGGTTAAGAGCATAACAAGTGGTATCAGAGCACTTTCCAGGGCTCGGTGGGATCTCCAAATTTTAGCAAAATTTTTTTAGGCTAGAGACGTGTTCCGGCGTCTTTAAACCACGGGATCTGTCGTTAAGCGCATAAACCTGCGGATTTGGGGAGGCATGCACGTAGGAAATACAAGAGGTGGTCACGTCTGTTGGACTCCCTTGTAACCCCTGTGGGTACCCCTTCGAGTAGTAGCGCATTAGACAGAACCGTGCACAGACTGTCTTCCACGTACCCTCTGGGTATATAGGAAGCCCCCTAGTTCCCTTGAAACCTCGCCATAGATAAACCTTCGGCTGTCTTGTGGCTACAGTACACCGAGAACAGCACTCGGAGAGATTACTCGCCCGTACGATAGGGTAGTCGGGTTGTACGGCTAAGGGTACGGTCGATCCTCCTTAGTTAGAGCCCTGAAACATTGGGCCAAGTACTACTGTCAGACCCTTATGTATATTGCGATCTGTAGCACCTGACACTCCCCAAGACCATAGTTCCCTTTCTATCGGGGGATCACACATCTTCTATTCCAGATATGCAGCAGCAGTGGCTCCACCATTCAGATCTCTCAGATCCACCAGATCGGATATTCCAGATCAGCAGTAGCAGTTGTCCACCATTCAGATCTCTCAGATCCACCAGATCGGATATTTCAGATCAACAGCAGCAGTTGTTCCACCATTCAGATCTCTCAGATTCACCAGATCGGAGTAGTTGGGAAGGGTTCCTGTACCGGATATAATTTTCGCAAGACTTTTGGCGGCATTGACATTTTGAGGATTTGGCGACTGCAGTATTGATCCGGGATGCTTATTGGTGACCTAGCCCATCAATATCAGGACGACGAGCTGAGCAAGGTGGTACCATTCAATTTCTTAGTAAAAATTTTTAGGCGGTCCCAAATTTTCATCAGGTTGGTGTATGGTAGAAACTCACGCCCAAGCAATGGCCAATGAACGGATCAACAAAATTGAAAACCATATGGAGACCCTCGAAACGGCTATGTCCAAGATCGCACATGAGCTTCAAGAAATGAGTAGCTTCGTACAACTTCAGCTTAAAGGAATGAGTAACTAGATACAGGAGGCATTCCCAGAAGGCAAGGAGCCAGCCCACGAGGAGGGGTATAATGGCCATAACTACCATGAGGGTGAGTCTAGCCACTCTCCTCACATTTGGCACTCCCGTCCACCACCCAGTCAGCGTCCTCCCAAGTTGGATATGCAGAAATTTGATGGTTCTCACACATCAACATGGCTAGCACAAATGGAGCAGTATTTCCAATTGAATCATATCACAGATGAGGGAACTAAGCTTGTGGTGGGCACCATGTACTTGGACAATGAAAGATGGCAATGGAAGGAATGGCATCAACGCTGCAATGGACATTTTCAGAATTGGACCCAATTTGCCAAAACTCTCCGCAGTCGCTTTGAACAGGAAGACTCTTTTTTGGGGCGTCTCACTAAGCTTCGACAGACGGGTACAGTGGAGGAATATATGACTGGTTTTGAAGCTTTAGCCTTCCGCACTAAGGGTCTCACAGATGAGTTCTACATGGAATGCTTTATCAGCGGTCTTAAAGAAGCCATCAAAGCTCAGGTTCTACTCCACCACCCCCCCACATGGACCGAGGCTTGCCAGGTAGCCCGTAAGGTGGAACGTGCATTAACAGCCCAATCCAACCACCCCAACTTCCCAGCTAAAGGTCGTCCCTAACAGGCTCCCAATATGACCCAAACACTTAAGATTCAAAGGGTGTCACCGGCAGAAATGGCCGAAAGAAGGAAGCAAGGACTATGTTACTACTGTGATGAAAAATATTCCCCGGGTCATAAATGCAAAGAGCACAAGTTTTTTCAAATAGATGCCACTGACTACAGCTCCACCGAGGAAGATCCACCACTTGAGGAACCAGAGGCCACCGAAGAAGATAACCAACAGGAGATGGTATCTGATGAACCAATGATTTCGCTACATGCATTGGCAGGAATTTCGTCCCCTCAAACTCTCAAAATCAGGGGTTTTCTTAAACATCACCCAGTAGTAGTCTTGATTGATAGTGGAAGTACCCATAATTTCATCCACCAAAAGATCGCTGAAGCAGCACATTGTTTTGTCCGGGCAGTTTCTAACTTCCAAGTCCAGATTGCAGATGGGGGCATAATGAAATGTGAAGGCCGCTGTGAAAATGTCAAAATTCAAATGGGGGATTATCATTTGAAAACCCACATGTTTGCAATACACATGGGGGGTTGCGACATTGTCCTCGGTGCGGAATGGCTCCGCACTCTTGGGCCAATCACAATGGATTTCCAGGAGTTATATATGAGTTTTAAGCAGAACGACTTCACACATACCCTCCGTGGACTACAGGCGGGAGCCCCCTCTATCATAAGCTCGCATAGGATGGAAAAATTGTTAAAAAAGGGCCATCATGGAGTGGTAGCTCAATTTAATGCCATCCAGGTAGTAGACACCATGTCTTCGCCAATTCATCCTGAGATGCAATAGATTTTGAATAAACATTGGATGGTCTTTGACAAACCTCATGAACTTCCACCTCGCGAGGGGAACATGATCATAGCATCACATTGGTTCCAGGGGCCCAACCCCCAAATGTGCGGCCATATAGACATCCGTTCACCCAAAAGAACAAAATAGAAAAAATCATCAAGGAATTGTTGGAAGCAGGTGTCATTCGTCCTAGCATTAGTCCTTATTCATCTCCAGTCGTGATGGTCCTCAAGAAAGATGGGGAGTGGCGGATGTGTCCAGACTTCAGGGCCCTCAATAAGTTAACAGTCAAAGATAAATTTCCCATCCCAGTGGTTGACGATTTGCTGGACGAACTCAATGGGGCTCAATTCTTCACTAAATTGGATCTTCGCTCAGGCTACCACCAAATTCGCATGAAGGAAGTCGACATTCCCAAGACAGCTTTCAGAACTCATGAAGGCCATTATGAGTTCTTGGTCATGCCATTTGGTCTCTGTAATGCCCCCTCTACTTTTCAGAGCCTTATGAATCACCTCCTCAAACCATATCTCAGAAAATTTGTCCTAGTCTTCTTCGATGACATACTCATCTATAGTGGCACTTGGGCAGCACATCTTCAGCATGTAGATATCCTCTTGCAACTGCTCCGCACGCATAAACTATTTGTCAAAATGTCTAAGTGTGCGTTTGGCATGGAAGAAGTTGAGTATTTAGGCCACATTGTGGGGCGTGAAGGTGTCAAGGTGGATCCCAAAAAGATCCAGGCAATGCAAGAATGGCCTCAACCTAAGACCTTGAAAATCTTGAGAGGATTTTTGGGTCTCACAGGCTATTATCGTAAATTTGTCCGCAACTATGGCCGCATAGCGAAGCCCCTGACGCAACTTCTAAAGAAAAATTCCTTCTTTTGGAACGAAGAAGCACAACAGGCATTTACCGCTCTCAAAACCGCCATGTGTTCCACTCCGGTCTTAGCACTACCGGACTTCACCAAAACATTTGTCATTGAATCTGATGCTTCGGGAACAGGTATTGGAGCAGTCTTAATGCAGGAAGGGCGACCATTGGCCTTCACCAGCCAACAACTAAGTGGGAATAACTTCGGCCAATCTACCTATGAGAAGGAAATGATGGCCATCTTACATGCAGTTGAGACCTGGCGACCCTACTTGTTGGGGCGACGTTTCCAAATCCGCACAGATCATCACAGTCTTAAATATTTTTTGGAGCAACGCCTATCGTCCCCCAAACAAAATAAATGGTTAGCCAAAATGCTGGGATATGATTATGAGATCATTTACAAGAAAGGGAAAGACAACAGGGTAGCAGATGCATTGTCGCGCCAATTTGAGGAGGAAAGTACTCTGCTCGCAATATCCCTCCCCATTCCAGACTGGATTGAAGAGGCTCGGAGGGAATGGTTTTCACATCCTGGGCTCTCCCAACTCATTTCTCAATTACAGGCAGATCCTAATTCCAGCAAGGGCTACTCATGGCAGAATGATATTCTTCGCTACAAGGACAGAGTCGTCATATCACCAACATCCACCCTCAAAAGTCGCATTTTGGCAGAATTGCATTCATCCCCCATTGCAGGACATTCGGGCTTTCAGAAGACATAAGCTCGCACCAGAAGATCATTTTTTTGGACAGGCATGAAACAGGACATCCTTACTTTTGTAGCAGAATGTGACGTCTGTCAACGCCACAAAGGGGAAACCGTCAACACACCAGGCACATTACAACCATTGCCCATTCCGGCGTCAATTTGGATGGAGGTCTCCATGGATTTCATTACAGGTCTTCCAAAGTCCGGGAACAAATCAGTCATCATGGTGGTTGTGGACCGACTGTCGAAGTATGCTCATTTCTGCGCCCTACCCCAACCATTCACACCCACTTTGGTTGCTCAAACTTTCATGGATCAAATCTTCAAATTGCATGGCATGCCCACTTCTATTGTGTCCGACCGCGACCCAATCTTCACCAGTAATTTTTGGCAGGAGCTCTTCAGAATACAAGGCACTCAACTCAAACTCAGTACTTCATATCATCCGCAAACAGATGGTCAAACCGAAGCAGTCAACAAATGTCTAGAAACCTACCTTAGGTGTTTCACTTCAGAAAAACAACACCTTTGGGTACAGTGGTTACCTCTGGCGGAATGGTGGTATAACACCAACTATCATGCCACCACCAAAATGACTCCCTATGAAGTAGTCTATGGACAACTTCCGCCGTCCCCCACTTCTTATCTCACGGGGTGCTCCAAAGTACAAGCCGTGGATCAACTCCTACAACATCATGCAACCATGCTTGCCCACCTGCGCGAGAATCTTCATCAAGCTCAGAACCGTATGAAGCAACAGGCTGACCAACATCGCTCAGAGCGCCAATTTCAAGAAGGGGATCAGGTCTTTTTGAAGCTGCAACCATATAAGAAAACATCAGTCAAAGACAAGGGCTGTCAAAAGCTCTCTCCAAAATTCTACGGACCATATCAAGTACTTCAGCGCATTGGAGAAGTGGCTTACAAGTTGGCTTTGCCACCTACAGCAAAAATCCGCCCAGTTTTCCATGTATCGTGTCTCAAGAAAGTGATTGGGAACAATTGCCGAGTTCAAACCAGTCTAACTGAGTTGGATGAAGAAGGATCAATCTGGCTTCAACCTGAACAGGTTCTAGACACTCGAGACAAGCACCTGCGCGGCCGCCTGATTAAGGAGGTCCTCGTCAAATGGAAAGATACCTCGCCGAAAGATGAAACTTGGGAACCAGCTGCTATTCTTCAGTAGTTTCCGCAGCTTCAGCCTTGAGGACAAGGCTAGTCTTAAGGGGGAGGGCATGTTAGGGCCCACCCTAACCCCCTTATTTATGTCATGGGATCACATCATAGTCAAGAGTCAATAAAGCCCATATTAATATTTGTAAGTGGTTAACCCGCAATTAATTACGGGACCACAGTTAGTTGCAAATGGGCAGTAGTATTAGTTAGATGGTAAATGGGAGGTAGTATTAGATAGATGGTATTAATAAAACCCACGATATTGGCTCGTGGTATTGCATGTATGAGTCATATATAAAGGATAAAGACTCCCTGCGAGGAGCATTGTGTCTTGTTTTGTAATCGAGCTCTGCTCTATTGGAGGTTGCCCCCTCGAAGAGGCCTGTGAACATTTCTCTCTGAATAATAAAATCTCTGCTATTCTGTGCTCTGGGTATATTTTTGCATATTCTGCGTTCTTGGTATCTTTTCTTCGCAAATTCTATGTTTGGGTATCGCTTTGCAGGTTAAAAGCATAACAGATAATCATCCAATCAAAGGGATGATGGCTTTACCAGAATCATCAGTCTACGCTCAGACGATTGTCTGTCCTATGTACATGAAAATGAATTTATAAAGCTTAGCATGGGAATGCCTGCCTCAGCTAGATCATGAAAATATTATGAAGATAATGTATTATATTGTATCTTATTACAAGTCTCCTCTCAGCTTGAAAGAACTTCAGATCCTCATAATAAAGCATTTCACCCGACATCAAAAGATTAACGACCTCATGCTTTAGGGGGCAACTGTTATAGACATTTTTGGGCACTGCAACCCCAAGCATAAAATGTCCATAAACCAAGGGCTCCTAAGTCCCTAAAAGTGTTGTTCTAACCCCTAAAGGAACAAGGTCAACTGATTACAGCTTCTCCTAGAAGTTATCCATGAAAAACTACTTAGAACTGGTCAAAACAAGATCATTTCAGCTGCTCCATAGGAAAAGTGAGTTGCATCTCACCTAAGTACACTCTGTGGGTGCGTTGCATTTCAAAAATCCCTTCTATGGGCTGCGATGGGCAAGAAGTGACAAATGGCAGTGTCATTCCGCGAGGTGGAGAGGCATGGAATCTTTCGGAAACTTCTCCTGTGACACTTGCCTCTCTGAATTCGACCAAGGATGATTAAGAGATCATCAATCTCCAACTGGAAGCAAGAACTATCAGAGGGAAGACACTAATCAAATCACAAGCTGACTCATCTCCCTTACAAATATCTATATATGGATCCCTCATCCCAGAGATCCAGAGGCTGGAATTTTGCATATTGTAAGGAATTGTTGTTGGTTTCTTGAGACAACGTCAGAGTGTTGGGTGATCTAAGCTTTGTATGAGGTGAAGAAGGGCTTACTTGCTGAGAGGATGATGCTGGGTTAGAACAACTGGTTGTAACTCCCTTGGCTCTTTCTTGTTTATCAATAAAAGCTATTCAAGTTTTCCTCCATACTCTTGTGTCATTTATGTTTTATGCATATGTATGGTCAATTTACATCTGATCCTAGATTGTTTATGATTATAGATCCATGTTCTTGTATAGTTTTATGCTACTATGATCCTACAGGTACTCTGTGAAGCTAGGCATACAAGGAAGCAAGTAGCGAAAGACCATCAAGAGAGAGAGGAATCGAACTAGGAGATTAGCGCAAGACAGAGGTTGGTCTTCTTTGTTCTTCTCTCATCTATATTTCATAAAGGAAAAATGAAAGTAGCTTTACTTTGTTTGTTTCTAAGGTAGCTACCACACCTTAGTGGGTAAGCAATTCTGTGTAGACACTTTTCCCTGTAACAACGAGTACTCCCACTTGAAATTTGCGTAAAACCTTAGGAAGATAAGTTGAAAATAAAGGCTAAAAAAACAGTTTTATTATTTTATTATTTTTTAATCTTTTTACTTTTCTACTTCAAAAATGGTGAATCATCCCCCATGGTTGACATCATCATCTTGAATCCTATTGGTTCTTATAAAGTTTATTTTGGTTGTACATTTTTCTTAGGAGGCCCATTTTAGACCTCAAAATTTCCCTAATGACCCATTGAAATAAGACTCATTGTACCCTACTTCTTGTTGCAATCAATAACAGACATAAGCCTAAATGTCCAAGAGGGAAAACATCAGTAATTGGCACACCATGGACTTATTAAGATAATACTATAGGATTCCTTGAGCTAGCTAAGAATCCCTATTCAATGGTCCACATTTAGAGACATGGACAGAGAGGCTGTGATTGAAATACAAGCCCTTGAATATCATAGGGACAATACCTGCAATGGTGAAGAGGAGGAAAAAGAAGAGGAAGAAGAAGAATCGGAGGAGGAAGAGGAGGCAGAAATAGAGAAAACAAAGGAAGAAGAAACAAAAGAAGAAGAAGCTGAAGAGAAAGGTGAGGAGGAATAAAAGAAGGAAGAAGCAAGCTTTGAGGAAGATACCAAGGAAGGGAGGAATCTCCAAGGTTGTCCCCTGAACCCACTATGAAGGAGGCAAATGCTACCTTGACTTCCCTAAGAACACCTGTCAAGTCAAAAGGAAAAAGATAGAGGCAAACTCCTCTCTATTTCAAAACAAGGAGGAGCACCAGGATCAAGCAAGGGAAACCACAAACACCCACCAGGACTCTAATCATAATTGAGGAGTCACTAAAAGATAAAGAAAAGCTAGTTTCCCTGGATATAAAAAGTGAAGAGGGCACACCAAAATAAGCTTGCCAAAGTCTCCCATCACCTATGTTAGGAAGCCTGTCACCAGGTCAACATCATCAAAGCAAGAAAAGGCACCTTTGACCCCACTCTAGAAAGGAAAAAACCTTCTATAGGATCCTCTGACAATCCTATAGGAAACTTTGTCAGCACTATAGGAAACAGAAAAAAGGCTATAGGAAAGATAACAGGGACAGAGGAAAGAAAAGGAAGCAACAACACAAGTGCAAGAGGGGGAAGCTTCTCCAAATACATCTGAGGGAGAGTTCGAAGAGCTGCAAGAACCTATCCCACAACCCAATTTGAGATCTTATTACAGATTCATTGAGGGAGGTAGAGTATTCCATCCCTATCTTCTTTGATCTTGAGAAAGAGAGAGAAAGGACACATCGTTGGATGCAGATTTCCAAATCAAAGAAAGTAGAGAATGTGGGCCATATGGAAGAGAAAATACTACAAATGGGTGGAGAGTTGAGTAAGATAAGAGGCAGGGAACAAATTATGAGATGTAGTCTTGGGACTACATCCCAAACATTCCATGGGCACTAGGCCCTTAAAAATAGGCACTAGGCACATGTTGAAGCTTATGTAGTATCATAATATATTATGTTTGCTCCATCAAAAAAAAGTCTACGAAAATCCTTTATTCTATGCTCTTGAATCAAACCATAGTTCTTGTAAGTATTTTGTTTTCCGTGTTCAACATATTTTTATGATTTGTACCTAACATGTATGGGTTGTTTATGCAATATCCAACAAGACGGTGTTTTCTCAATGTTTCTAAAAAAAAATTGTGATTTAAAAAAAATGCATTTTATGTAGTGTTCAATATCCTAAAATTGATGTAAGAATTATATCTATGTTTATTTATTTATTTATTGTTTCTAGCTAGTGGAAATTGACATTGTCTTTATTGTTTTTTTTAATTTGCCATTGTTTATGATCTAATACCAATTCTGTTTTTGAATGCTGATCAATCTTTTAGTTTTTTTACTTATAGATATGTTTAAAATAAATGCGAGAAAAGTTCTTCACTTTTTGGATAACATTTAGATAACATTTTGATATAATATAAGGAGAGTGTGATATTTTAGACTTCTTGTTCCTTACATCCATTTTATGACAACCACTGAGCTTCCATAGATATTGAGTTCATAGATGCAATGAAATTCAACCAATTGTAATAGTATTTTTAAAGAAAATAACTCAATATAGTTTTTTGAAGTCTTTCTAATGTTGCATGAGAAAGAGAAGAAATGAGAATCAAATGAGCCCTCTTGAGCCACCCACAGATGAATTTTGTTGAGTTTCTCCATCAAAGAACTCCCATGAATTTTCTTTAATTATTTTAACTTTAGAACCATTTTGATTCCTTCGATTGGTCTGGCGAATAGGAAGTGTCGTGCAAATCTAGACTTTTTATGACAACTTTGATAAAAGATTTCCCTTGGGTTTCAAAAATTGTGTTGTTCCTCTCTAGCAAACTACCCCAACATATAATCAAAGGAGGAGCTTTTAGATTTCTAGGAGGCTCCTTGACAAGCCAATATTTTAGGCATTCATCCATAGAATATCCTTGCCAAGTGTTGTTTACTCCAATATATTTTTGTATTCCTCTCTAGACACTTGTTGTGAAAAGGCACTGTATGAAAAGATGAGGGATAGTTTCAACATCCTCTAGAAAGAGAGAGCATCTACTGGGCCCACAAAAGAATTCTTTTTGTAGGATATCTCAGATTGAATCTTTGTTTTTTAGGAGCACCCACATAAAGAGCTTTGTTTTAGGTAGAAAATTTTGATTCCATAGTGTTTTCACCCACTAGGGAAGTAGGTGGGAATTAGGGAGGTAGGTGGGAATTTGGTTGTTTTGCAATGGTTAGGTACCCATACTTTGGACTATAGAAACCTATAGGAGCATTGGACCATATCAAAATATCTTCAAAAGGCATGAGAGAGGTGAGATTGTGTTGAAGATAAGTGGTAGATTGATTCCATTCTAAAGTTAGATCACCTTCAAGATTTAAAGATTTAGCTATTTTCTAAAATTATTGGCCCAAGAAGCCCATCCTAGTAGAGGCATGTTGCAAATAGAAAATGCCTTGACTATTTAATGAAAGTATTAATTGTTCAAGAAGAATATTTGGTTCCCTACTCCCAATCCAAGGATCCTTCCCTACTAATAGTTTTGTACCATTTCCAATTTTCCATTTGAGACCTTGTGTAATAATATCCATAGAATTTAAAGTTGCTTCCAAACTATAGATCCATTTTGTGTGGGGATTCTAGGGGATATGAGCCAATCCATAGTAATGGAAATGGGGATGTATATTTTAACCTTATTATAGGCCCAGAGCCCAATGCCTTGAATTAACCTCTAAGCTCCTTTTGTAGCTAAACCTATTAAGAACCAAATAAGGTCTTTTATCCCCCATCCTCCTGTTAGTGTTGGTATATTCATCCCTCCATCAGTGATCAAAATACTCTTGTTGCATTGCATGTTAGGTGTCTCATCTAATCATCTGCATTCCATTAGGATCATGGATCATCTGATGGTAGTGGCATATTATAAATTTTCCCTCATGATCTTTACCTGCTAGTCCATTTTCATACATTCAGGTCATTTATAGTCATTTTTTGTCTTTACATCTGCAAAAGTCATTTTTAGGGTAAACATGCACTTGGAAAAGATGATGGAGAAGGTCAACAAATAGAAAAAGATGTTGAGGCACATGGCCTATCACTACTTGGCGAGAAACAAAGTTTGCAAAGCAAGAATTAGGATTTTGAAGGCTAAGTTGAGGAAAGCTCTAAGGAAGAGGAAAGAGCAAGACGAGCCTAAGATTTTGGTTAAGGCTTCCTTAGCCCAACATAGCACTTGATGCAGGACACTCAACCCAAATTTCAAGAAGTTTGGAATACGTTTTGTCAATTTTGAATTTTCGGAGTAAAAAATAGGTTTTTCTGCCTGATGCATAACGCCTCCTAGTGCGCACTTTTTCTAGGTACCTCCTTTGGAGGAAAACTCAGCATTTTTAGATTCCTCATGCAAAAATATGGATGCCTAAACGTGGCAAAGAAATTTTGTCAAGTTTTGAGCTTCCAAAAGGGTCAAAACCACCTCAAAAATGCCCTTTCTGCCCCTTTTTGGCCACATAGGAAACAATGTTGGGAGAACTCATTTCTGGAGGGGAAAATGGACACTAAATTTAGGGATTCCACCTATTCTGGAAAGTAGATAGATAGACCTTTCCAACAAGCCAACTTGGAGAAAATTTGGTGCACGAGAAGGCCTCCAAAATAAGCTGCAAAAAGGCACGACGCACAGGGACAGGAGCGTGGTGCACAAGATGAAAATTTGTCATTTTTACCAAAAAACTCTGTTTTTCGCCTAGTTTTTTCTCAGCTTGACTTTTCTCTCCCTCATAGTCAAACTCATGATGTAATTTGATGTAACTTGATGGAATTTGATGTAAATATGCTAAAATTTCACTCATGGAGGTAGATGCATCATAAAAGGGTAGTTTGAAAATTGAATGAATCAGTTTCCTAGTTTTTAGAGGAAAGTTGTTCCACTGCCCACTTTTTAGTTTTTAGTTTAAATCTTGTTGAAACAGCTCCTAAAATCATGAAATCGACCCCTCAAGGCTAGGATGAGTTGTTTGTTGCCTATATCTAGTACTTTTTCAGTCATTAGTAAAGGTTGGACTCTTGTGAAAGCTTTGAACATTATTGTACATTCATCTCTGCAGTTTGGCAAAGGAATAGACTAGGGTTTTCAGCACTTTATGGGATTCTTGTGGCAACTTGATTTGGTATTGTTTTTCCTTCTATAATGAAAATTTACACGTGTTTATGTATGCCATCATCTCTCTCTATTCATCTTAACTAAATGAAACAAGGATAAAGGTAGAATTCATTGATGTTTTCAGTGCTCTACCTTGGGTTTGTTTAGTTATTTATGTTTTCCGCTGTTTGAAGAGGATCCCTGAGACTTTAATGCCCTCTCCAACTCCTCACTAGTCTTAAGAATCTCCATATCACTTATTTAAAAGTACTAAACCATTTTCCTACCTCGCCCCATAGAGATCTCTACAAGATTGTGTCCATTCCCTGGACCCAAAACTGCCTTTCACATTTGAGCCGACAAACCAACATCAAATTCAATAAAGATTTTCTGAGCATATACCTAGCCTAAAATTAGTCATTACATCAGTCGTATCAAGCGTTATTGACCATATTTTCCTGAGGTTGACAAGGAGAGAGCCCTCTCCCGACCTGGTAGGGCTAGCTACCAGGTTAAGCGTGGTTTGATGTTACCCTAGATCCTGCCTTTCTCAGCCTAAGGTAGATTTAGGCCCTAACACCTCCCAAGGATTTTGGGAGAGATATGGATGACCAAATTGTGATGGAAAAGAATCCACAACCTTAGTTTCCATGCCAGAGATATTTTAAGGAAATATGCTTTATTTTATTGAGAATTCCCAAAGGTACATAAGCTAATTATGCCTAGTATACAAGAATTGCCTCGATCACTTCCTTATATAGAACAAATATGTAAGCTCTAGAAAGCCGTCTATTGCACTAATTCTAAATTTTGAGGTCAATTTTGGTAATAAGCCAAGCCTAATCCTCGTTTTGTAATTGTTTTGCTTTAAATGAAACCCAAAGTATTTTAGGGGATCCCCAAGAGGTGAGGGGCCTAATGAGAGGATTTTGGAGACAAGGTTGAAATCGTACTGATCTAGGGCATTCTCAATAATAGTATAATTTTTATGAGTTATCAACATAACAATTTCTAAATATAATAATTCTAGGATGTAATTCATGGCTTATTTACTTCCAACATCTAATGCGAGGAATATAAATATATCATTCACAAATAAGAGGTGAATAAGAGAACAAGTTGGGAAGATCTCAGTGCCTTTAATAAGGTGTCTTATGTTCATTAGAGAAATTTTGAGGTCTAAAATGGGCCTCCTAAAGACTATTATAAAATAATAATGGAAATAATAAAATAAGATTAGATTACCTCATCAAGTTTTGGAGGTAAAAAAGAAAAAGCTACTTTTCCAATGATCTCCCTATGATTTTACTCAATTTCGAGCGAGAGCACTCATTGGATGCATAATTTAATTTTTCATCCAAGAAATACCTATGTTAAATACCTTTGATGG
Source organism: Pinus tabuliformis (assembly GCA_031772625.1). Classification (NCBI taxonomy): domain Eukaryota; kingdom Viridiplantae; phylum Streptophyta; class Pinopsida; order Pinales; family Pinaceae; genus Pinus; species Pinus tabuliformis. The sequence continues at coordinate 1,271,712,076 of CM062820.1, read as the reverse complement.
ACCCTACTACATGAAAAATGTGAAAAACATGAAAAACATGATTGCAACATGTTTTTTCATGTATTTCACATTTTTCGTGTAGTAGGGTTGATTGAAAGTATGCAGCATAGGTACTCCTTGGATGCAAAATTAATTTTTTCATCCAATGAGTTCTCTCCCTCGGAATTTTAGTAAATTCAATGGAAGATAAGATGAAAATATAAGTTTAAAAACCAATTTATTTATTTATTTTTTATCTTTTTACTTTTTTACTCCAAAAATGGTGAATCATCCCCCAAGGTTCACACCATCATATTGAATTCTATTGGTTCTTATAAAGTTTATTTCTATTGTACATTTTTTTTTCGAGGCCCATTTTTTACCTAAATTTTTTTCTAATGTACATTGAGGATAGCCTTGTTGAGGCCTTTAAAAACAAGAAGAAAAAGGAGAGGGGATAGGGGAAAACCCTACCTTAGACCTCTTTTAGCATTGAAAGAAGAATCATATCCATTGATTAATACAACCATTGAAGAAGTACTAATACAATTGTATATCTAGTCCAAAAAATAAGGATTGAGGCCAAGATGAAGAAGACTTAGTTTGATGTAGAGCCAATACACTTTATAAAAAGATTTGGAGAGATCCAATTTAATGTAGATGAATCCTTTTTTCTTATGAATATGGATAGAGTGTAGACCTTCTTGAGTCTGCCATATAGCCTTGTGGATTTGTCAATCCTTCAAGAATCCAAAAATTTCTAATGATATATTCTTAGATAGAGCTAGGTTTAAACATAGACTGATGATGTTTGAAATTATTTTGTAGATAGAGTCACAAAGAGAGAGAGGTTGAAATTGGTCAAAAGAGAGGGGCTTATCTAATTTTGGGATGAAAATTATGAAGACAGAGTTGAAGGGGGCTAATATTGTACTATTTAGCCTAGTGTATTCCCCCACTCTCAATAAGTCATCACCAATAAAATCAAAATAAGCCTGATAGAATTCAAATGGGAGGCAATTCCTGAACAATCGAGTCAGCAACTAGACGAATCCAGAGTTACCCCCCAACCCTCTACTTCCTCCAATTCTTCCTCGCCTCCTTCCTCTTTGCTTGATGGGGTTGGTAAAGCCAAAAATCAAGTACCTGAGAAGAAGAAGGAAAAGAAGAAGAAAGAGAAGAAGAAGAAGAAGCCAAAAGCGAAAGGGGGCAACCAAGCATCATCTAGCGAAAATCCACACACTGTACCGACCAGGCCTAAATCGCCATGTGTCATTTGCAAAGGAGACCACTATCATAGAGATTGTCCTTGCATCCCTCGGATCTTAAGGGATAGGTCTCCTTGTTTGCACAACCCGGTGTCGTCAACCTCTGATGATCATGTTGAAAACACACTGTCGACTAGTGAAAGTGAAGCCCCAGGACAAAAAGGAAAATATAGATTTCCTTGTAAATTGTGCGAAGGCGATCATGCCTTCCACCGTTGTCCCTTCTTATATGAGGCTAAAAGAGTTTTGGACGATCATCTAGTTACACCATTACGACTTCCTCCTGGATATAAAAAACTCTTGCCGAGTCCGTCAGTAGTTGAAAATCCGGCTGACCTGCCCAGATGGTCGGCCGAAAAATCTATCATTGAAGACAAACCATCTGAACCCATACCAGATGAAAGTCAAAAGGTCGAGGTGGTAGTTGACCGGGTCTTGCCTTCAGAGGTTCCATCTTCAGATGATACAGTCACAGAAGAGAACAAGGATGACACCGTCCAAATTCTTTTCGTAAGCATAGACTCCGATGAACATGGGGGCAATTTACCCATTCCTTTACCGCAGGAAGGAAGTTCGTCAGAGTCGTACCCGACCGTCTATTCGGTCCCACCTCCAAGCAACCTAGTTGTCTCCTTCGACTGGAATCAACTAGGCAGACCCCGTTTACCAGCTAGTGTACCATTCCGAATTATTGCTCAAATATATAGAATGGTTATGGCTGGTACCATCATAGATGAAGGGGCTTCTGTGAGTATCCTTTCCTCGACTGCTTGGAAAGCGATTGGTTCGCCATCGCTTTTTCCTGAGATGAGAAATCTAACAGACATTGACAAAGGAACCAGCGACCGTTAGGGATCCTTCCCAATGTGCCCATAACATTGAGAGGGAAAACCGTTCACATGAACGTAATGGTAGTTCAAGGACCCCTAGATTATAATCTACTCCTTGGACGAGACTATATTTATTGCATGGGAGCAATTGTCTCATCACTCTTTGGAGTAATGTGTTTTCCGCACGAAGGAAGAGTGGTCAAGCTCGTAGACGAGCTTTCATTTCCCGGATCACGCATAGAAAATAGTCATATACCATCCCTAAATGGTATTTTTACGCAAGGAATGTCTCATCAATCCCCAGTCCGTCCACCTGATCAGCGCGAGTGATTCGAGGGACATGACTAAATCCCAGGGGGCATACACCCTGGTCTGCTTCGGCAGGAAAACTTCGGGTATAGGGTAGGTTTCCGCGAGAGATATATGACTAGTCTGTACTCCCGTCCGTGAGTGGAAGAGGGAGTTAGACTGGAATATGATTCCCTCGTCAAAGTTATGTGAGTGGATTGTCTCACCTTTGTCTATTTCGGTAGACATCGCCGAAGAAGTGTTTTGTTTGCGCTGTGAATAGAAAAATCTTTGGTAACCTGAAAGAGGTAGACCTTTCCTGCTAAAACAAATGTTTTGTTGGAGATTTGAAAGGTGACCTTGAAACTCTGTTTTATACCTGGGGGCATGCAAACCTTTTGGAGTGCAAGCAAATAGCGATAAGTTATCTATTTTTTTTATTGGTCGTTTCCTAACTTCCATAAAGAAAGGATGTGGGGCAAAAATCTAAAAATTGCCGTTTTTAAATGGGACATTCTTATTATACGACTGGATTAATCGAGCAGTTTTAGTGCATAGTTCAAGCTCGTTAAAAAATAAACATAAGCCATGAGGAAATGTTTCTCCCCGCGTTTAAGCTCATTAAAAAATGAACTATTTCCTGGTAAATGACCATCGTGAATGTAGTACTTAAGCCTTTAAAGCCTTGGTCGTGTTCTCATCATCACCTCCACTCTGTATTGGCCAATCATTCACCTCCATTTGATTGTTTACCCCTTTTGAGGAATAGCTGCGAAGAGTGATCCCATTAGCCATCCTTGTAACACTGCCGTGATTGGAAAATTCCAAACCTTACCTGGAATCAGCTGCTACCCAATTTTATCACTCGTTCCTCAAAAGACGAGTCTCCTTTAAGCTCTTTTCAACTGACTCGTAAAATATGAAAAGATTGCTGAGCCATTGGCCTCTCCAGCTTGTTAAAGGGACCGGAAGTGCTATCCCTCCTTTAGATTTTAATCTTTTTGGACCTGAGGGATTATTACACAAAAAGATCGAGCGCTTTTTTTGTTCGGCTCGTTAAAAGGATCAAAAATTCATCCCTTCTGTATTGTTTTATACTTTTTCGGACTTAAGGGATTAGATGACGAAAAAGGAATTTTGGAGTTTCCTTTACGTTCCTTTTCAGACTCTCTAAAATTGAAAAGGACCGAGTTATCATTGTCGTTAAACTCGTTAAAACTTAATAGTGACAAACTTGTCCATAGCAGACAAGAACGAGTTTCACTATCGCTAGGCTCGTTAAAACATAGCGATGGGTTTGCCCGAAGGGAAAATTATAGAACAAGCATATGTTATCCTCCTCAAGCTTGACAAAAATAAAGAGGTACTGGTCAGCAATGACTGGGGAAAAATTGGGAAGAAAACTTGAAGAAACATTGTTGGTAGCAAGTCGCTCTTGAACATGACACTTTCACTCTGCATCCAAGTCGAGTTGGGTTGTTTCATTCACTGGTCACATCACCATGGTCCCATCACACCATCCACATTTGGGGTTAATGCTACCAATCCATCACGTTAGTGTCACCGATATGTTCAAGAGAAGTCATTCATAGAATTCACCTGTGTCTCACCCACTACAATACATTTACACTCCATTCTTTCATGACCGCCACCCTAAACCTTATGTCATCAGATCGTTTTCACCTCCATTAAAATCATTTTCTCCGTTCCGTGTCATTGATGTGGGATTCATTAAGGCCCTCCTGTGATGGATCACTTCTTGTCGACATCAGCTCATTATCCAAGAAGTCGATCTAGGAACACCCCGTTCAATACTTTGAAGCTTGCATGCCTCAATGGCAAGTTTCTCACTTCCAGTGACAGGTTTACATCAATGACCTTCGACCGAAAGATTTTGTGTGGTGTTCGACGCCAAGTCCTTTATTCACACCACGTGAATTGTACTGCAGTACCTTGAGGGTCATTATCATTATCGGTGATTCCTCTCGCGCCTGTTAACATCTTACATCATTGGCTGGTAATCAGGCGATGTCTTTCCATGTTCGACTCCAGAACATCTCTCACATGGATCGACTTTTACTTCGAGTGAAGATCGAACGAGATTGAAGACCCTGGGTCTAGTTTCATCCATCCGGGCTGCGATATATATTCAGGGAAATAAAGACATCAATTGTACATCATTGCTGCACAGATAATGTTAGGGTCCCACCCTAACCCCCTTATTTATGTGATGGGATCACGTCATAGTCAAGAGTCAATAAAGCCCATATTAATATTTGTAAGTGGTTAACCCGCAATTAATTACGGGACCACAGTTAGTTGCAAATGGGCGGTAGTATTAGTTAGATGGTAAATGGGCAGTAGTATTAGATAGATGGTATTAATAAAACCCACGATATTGGCTCGTGGTATTGCATGTATGAGTCATATATAAAGGATAAAGACTCCCTGCGAGGAGCATTGTGTCTTGTTTTGTAATCGAGCTCTACTCTATTGGAGGTTGCCCCCTCGAAGAGGCCTGTGAACATTTCTCTCTGAATAATAAAATCTTTGCTATTCTGTGCTCTGGGTATATTTTTGCATATTCTGCGTTCTCGGTATCTTTTCTTCGCAAATTCTATGTTTGGGTATCGCTTTGCAGGTTAAGAGCATAACAAGTGGTATCATGGAGTGGTAGCTCAAATTAATGCCATCCAGGTAGTAGACACCATGTCTTCGCCAATTCATCCTGAGATGCAATAGATTTTGAATAAACATCGGATGGTCTTTGACAAACCTCATGAACTTCCACCCTCGCGAGGGGAACATGATCATAGCATCACATTGGTTCCAGGGGCCCAACCCCCAAATGTGCGGCCATACAGACATCCGTTCACCCAAAAGAACGAAATAGAAAAAATCATCAAGGAATTGTTGGAAGCAGGTGTCATTCGTCCTAGCATTAGTCCTTATTCATCTCCAGTCGTCATGGTCCTCAAGAAAGATGGGGAGTGGCGGATGTGTCCAGACTTCAGGGCCCTCAATAAGTTAACAGTCAAAGATAAATTTCCCATCCCAGTGGTTGACGATTTGTTGGACGAACTCAATGGGGCTCAATTCTTCACTAAATTGGATCTTCGCTCAGGCTACCACCAAATTCGCATGAAGGAAGTCGACATTCCCAAGACAGCTTTCAGAACTCATGAAGGCCATTATGAGTTCTTGGTCATGCCATTTGGTCTCTGTAATGCCCCCTCTACTTTTCAGAGCCTTATGAATCACCTCCTCAAACCATATCTCAGAAAATTTGTCCTCGTCTTCTTTGATGACATACTCATCTATAGTGGCACTTGGGCAGCACATCTTCAGCATGTAGATATCCTCTTGCAATTGCTCCGCACGCATAAACTATTTGTCAAAATGTCTAAGTGTGCGTTTGGCATGGAAGAAGTTGAGTATTTAGGCCACATTGTGGGGCGTGAAGGTGTCAAGGTGGATCCCAAAAAGATCCAGGCAATGCAAGAATGGCCTCAACCTAAGACCTTGAAAAGCTTGAGAGGATTTTTGGGTCTCACAGGCTATTATCGTAAATTTGTCCGCAACTATGGCCGCATAGGGAAGCCCCTGATGCAACTTCTAAAGAAAAATTCCTTCTTTTGGAACGAAGAAGCACAACAGGCATTTACCGCTCTCAAAACCGCCATGTGTTCCACTCCGGTCTTAGCACTACCGGACTTCACCAAAACATTTGTCATTGAATCTGATGCTTCGGGAACAGGTATTGGAGCAGTCTTAATGCAGGAAGGGCAACCATTGGCCTTCACCAGCCAATAACTAAGTGGAAATAACTTGGGCCAATCTACCTATGAGAAGGAAATGATGGCCATCTTACATGCAGTTGAGACCTGGCGACCCTACTTGTTGGGGCGACGTTTCCAAATCCGCACAGATCATCACAGTCTTAAATATTTTTTGGAGCAACGCCTATCGTCCCCCAAACAAAATAAATGGTTAGCCAAAATGCTGGGATATGATTATGAGATCATTTACAAGAAAGGGAAAGACAACAGGGTAGCAGATGCATTGTCGCGCCAATTTGAGGAGGAAAGTACTCTGCTCGCAATATCCCTCCCCATTCCAGACTGGATTGAAGAGGCTCGCAGGGAATGGTTTTCACATCCTGGGCTCTCCCAACTCATTTCTCAATTACAGGCAGATCCTAATTCCAGCAAGGGCTACTCGTGGCAGAATGATATTCTTCGCTACAAGGACAGAGTCGTCATATCACCAACATCCACCCTCAAAAGTCGCATTTTGGCAGAATTGCATTCATCCCCCATTGCAGGACATTCGGGCTTTCAGAAGACATACGCTCGCACCAGAAGATCATTTTTTTGGACCGGCATGAAACAGGACATCCTTACTTTTGTAGCAGAATGTGACGTCTGTCAACGCCACAAAGGGGAAACCGTCAACACACCAGGCACATTACAACCATTGCCCATTCCGGCGTCAATTTGGATGGAGGTCTCCATGGATTTCATTATAGGTCTTCCAAAGTCCGGGAACAAATCAGTCATCATGGTGGTTGTGGACCAACTGTCGAAGTATGCTCATTTCTGCGCCCTACCCCAACCATTCACACCCACTTTGGTTGCTCAAACTTTCATGGATCAAATCTTCAAATTGCATGGCATGCCCACTTCTATTGTGTCCGACCGCGACCCAATCTTCACCAGTAATTTTTGGCAGGAGCTCTTCAGAATACAAGGCACTCAACTCAAACTCAGTACTTCATATCATCCGCAAACAGATGGTCAAACCGAAGCAGTCAACAAATGTCTAGAAACCTACCTTAGGTGTTTCACTTCAGAAAAACAACACCTTTGGGTACAGTGGTTACCTCTGGCGGAATGGTGGTATAACACCAACTATCATGCCACCACCAAAATGACTCCCTATGAAGCAGTCTATGGACAACTTCCGCCGTCCCCCACTTCTTATCTCACGGGGTGCTCCAAAGTACAAGCCGTGGATCAACTCCTACAACACCGTGCAACCATTCTTGCCCACCTGCGCGAGAATCTTCATCAAGCTCAGAACCGTATGAAGCAACAGGCTGACCAACATCGCTCATAGCGCCAATTTCAAGAAGGGGATCAGGTCTTTTTGAAGCTGCAACCATATAAGCAAACATCAGTCAAAGACAAGGGCTGTCAAAAGCTCTCTCCAAAATTCTACGGACCATATCAAGTACTTCAGCGCATTGGAGAAGTGGCTTACAAGTTGGCTTTGCCACCTACAGCAAAAATCCACCCAGTTTTCCATGTATCGTGTCTCAAGAAAGTGATTGGGAACAATTGCCGAGTTCAAACCAGTCTACCTGAGTTGGATGAAGAAGGATCAATCTGGCTTCAACCTGAACAGGTTCTAGACACTCGAGACAAGCACCTGCGCGGCCGCCTGATTAAGGAGGTCCTCGTCAAATGGAAAGATACCTCGCCGGAAGATGCAACTTGGGAACCAGCCGCTATTCTTCAGCAGTTTCCACAGCTTCAGCCTTGAGGACAAGGCTAGTCTTAAGGGGGAGGGCATGTTAGGGTCCCACCCTAAACCCCTTATTTATGTCATGGGATCACGTCATAGTCAAGAGTCAATAAAGCCCATATTAATATTTGTAAGTGGTTAACCCGCAATTAATTACGGGACCACAGTTAGTTGCAAATGGGCGGTAGTATTAGTTAGATGGTAAATGGGTGGTAGTATTAGATAGATGGTATTAATAAAGCCCACGATATTGGCTCGTGGTATTGCATGTATGAGTCATATATAAAGGATAAAGGCTCCCTGCGAGGAGCATTGTGTCTTGTTTTGTAATCGAGCTCTGCTCTATTGGAGGTTGCCCCCTCGAAGAGGCCTGTGAACATTTCTCTCTGAATAATAAAATCTTTGCTATTCTGTGCTCTGGGTATATTTTTGCATATTCTGCGTTCTCGGTATCTTTTCTTCGCAAATTCTATGTTTGGGTATCGCTTTGCAGGTTAAGAGCATAACAGATAATCATCCAATCAAAGGGATGATGGCTCTACCAGAATCATCAGTCTACGCTCAGACGATTGTCTGTCCTATGTACATGAAAATGAATTTATAAAGCTGAGCATGGGAATGCCTGCCTCAGCTAGATCATGAAAATATTATGAAGATAATGTATTATATTGTATCTTATTACAAGTCTCCTCTCAACTTGAAAGAACTTCAGATCCTCATAATAAAGCATTTCACCCGACATCAAAAGATTAACGACCTCATGCTTTAGGGGGCAACTGTTATAGACATTTTTGGGCACTGCAACCCCAAGCATAAAATGTCCATAAACCAAGGGCTCCTAAGTCCCTAAAAGTGTTGTTCTAACCCCTAAAGGAACAAGGTCAACTGATTACAGCTTCTCCTAGAAGTTATCCATGAAAAACTGCTTAGAACTGGTCAAAACAAGATCATTTCAGCTGCTCCATAGGAAAAGTGAGTTGCATCTCACCTAAGTACACTCTGTGGGTACGTTGCATTTCAAAAAGCCCTTCTATGGGTTGCGATGGGCAAGAAGTGACAAATGGCAGTGTCATTCCGCGAGGTGGAGAGGCATGGAATCTTCCGGAAACTTCTCCTGTGACACTTGCCTCTCTGAATTCGACCAAGGATGATTAAGAGATCATCAATCTCCAACTGGAAGCAAGAACTATCAGAGGGAAGACACTAATCAAATCACAAGCTGACTCATCTCCCTTACAAATATCTATATATGGATCCCTCATCCCAGAGATCCAGAGGCTGGAATTTTGCATATTGTAAGGAATTGTTGTTGGTTTCTTGAGACAACGTCAGAGTGTTGGGTGATCTAAGCTTTGTATGAGGTGAAGAAGGGCTTACTTGCTGAGAGGATGATGCTAGGTTAGAACAACTGGTTGTAACTCCCTTGGCTCTTTCTTGTTTATCAATAAAAGCTATTCAAGTTTTCCTCCATACTCTTGTGTCATTTATGTTTTATGCATTTGTATGGTCAATTTACATCTGATCCTAGATTGTTTATGATTATAGATCCATGTTCTTGTATAGTTTTATGCTACTATGATCCTACAGGTACTCTGTGAAGCTAGGCATACAAGGAAGCAAGTAGCGAAAGACCATCAAGAGAGAGAGGAATCGAACTAGGAGATTAGCGCAAGACAGAGGTTGGTCTTCTTTGTTCTTCTCTCATCTATATTTCATAAAGGAAAAATGAAAGTAGCTTTACTTTGTTTGTTTCTAAGGTAGCTACCACACCTTAGTGGGTAAGCAGTTTTGTGTAGACACTTTTCCCTGTAACAACGAGTACTCCCACTTGAAATTTGCGTAAAACCTTAGGAAGATAAGTTGAAAATAAAGGCTAAAAAAACAGTTTTATTATTTTATTATTTTTTAATCTTTTTACTTTTCTACTTCAAAAATGGTGAATCATCCCCCATGGTTGACATCATCATCTTGAATCCTATTGGTTCTTATAAAGTTTATTTTGGTTGTACATTTTTCTTAGGAGGCCCATTTTAGACCTCAAAATTTCCCTAATGACCCATTGAAATAAGACTCATTGTACCCTACTTCTTGTTGCAATCAATAACAGACATGAGCCTACACCATGGACTTATTAAGATAATACTATAGGATTCCTTGAGCTAGCTAAGAATCCCTATTCAATGGGCCACATTTAGAGACATGGATAGAGAGGCTGTGATTGAAATACAAGCCCTTGAATATCATAGGGACAATACCTCCAATGGTGAAGAGGAGGAAAAAGAAGAGGAAGAAGAAGAATCAGAGGAGGAAGAGGAGGCAGAAATAGAGAAAACAAAGGAAGAAGAAACAAAAGAAGAAGAAGCTGAAGAGAAAGGCGAGGAGGAATAAAAGAAGGAAGAAGCAAGCTTTGAGGAAGATACCAAGGAAGGGAGGAATCTCCAAGGTTGTCCCCTGAACCCACTATGAAGGAGACAAATGCTACCTTGACTTCCCTAAGAACACCTGTCAAGTCAAAAGGAAAAAGATAGAGGCAAACTCCTCTCTATTTCAAAACAAGGAGGAGCACCAGGATCAAGCAAGGGAAACCACAAACACCCACCAGGACTCTAATCATAATTGAGGAGTCACTAAAAGAGAAAGAAAAGCTAGTTTCCCTGGATATAAAAAGTGAAGAGGGCACACCAAAATAAGCTTGCCAAAGTCTCCCATCACCTATGTTAGGAAGCCTGTCACCAGGTCAACATCATCAAAGCAAGAAAAGGCACCTTTGACCCCACTCTAGAAAGGAAAAAACCTTCTATAGGATCCTCTGACAATCCTATAGGAAACTTTGTCAGCACTATAGGAAACAGAAAAAAGGCTATAGGAAAGATAACAGGGACAGAGGAAAGAAAAGGAAGCAACAACACAAGTGCAAGAGGGGGAAGCCTCTCCAAATACATCTGAGGGAGAGTTCGAAGAGCTGCAAGAACCTATCCCACAACCCAATTTGAGATCTTATTACAGATTCATTGAGGGAGGTAGAGTATTCCATCCCTATCTTCTTTGATCTTGAGAAAGAGAGAGAAAGGACACATCGTTGGATGCAGATTTCCAAATCAAAGAAAGTAGAGAATGTGGGCCATATGGAAGAGAAAATACTACAAATGGGTGGAGAGTTGAGTAAGATAAGAGGCAGGGAACAAATTATGAGATGTAGTCTTGGGACTACATCCCAAACATTCCATGGGCACTAGGCCCTTAAAAATAGGCACTAGGCACATGTTGAAGCTTATGTAGTATCATAATATATTATGTTTGCTCCATCAAAAAAAAGTCTACGAAAATCCTTTATTCTATGCTCTTGAATCAAACCATAGTTCCTGTAAGTATTTTGTTTTCCGTGTTCAACATATTTTTATGATTTGTACCTCACATGTATGGGTTGTTTATGCAATATCCAACAAGACGGTGTTTTCTCAATGTTTCCAAAAAAAAATTGTGATTTAAAAAAAATGCATTTTATGTAGTGTTCAATATCCTAAAATTGATGTAAGAATTATATCTATGTTTATTTATTTATTTATTGTTTCTAGCTAGTGGAAATTGACATTGTCTTTATTGTTTTTTTTAATTTGCCATTGTTTATGATCTAATAGCAATTCTGTTTTTGAATGCTGATCAATCTTTTAGTTTTTTTACTTATAGATATGTTTAAAATAAATGCGAGAAAAGTTCTTCACTTTTTGGATAACATTTAGATAACATTTTGATATAATATAAGGAGAGTGTGATATTTTAGACTTCTTGTTCCTTACATCCATTTTATGACAACCACTGAGCTTCCATAGATATTGAGTTCATAGATGCAATGAAATTCAACCAATTGTAATAGTATTTTTAAAGAAAATAACTCAATATAGTTTTTTGAAGTCTTTCTAATGTTGCATGAGAAAGAGAAGAAATGAGAATCAAATGAGCCCTCTTGAGCCACCCACAGATGAATTTTGTTGAGTTTCTCCATCAAAGAACTCCCATGAATTTTCTTTAATTATTTTAACTTTAGAACCATTTTGATTCCTTCGATTGGTCTGGCGAATAGGAAGTGTCGTGCAAATCTAGACTTTTTATGACAACTTTGATAAAAGATTTCCCTTGGGTTTCAAAAATTGTGTTGTTCCTCTCTAGCAAACTACCCCAACATATAATCAAAGGAGGAGCTTTTAGATTTCTAGGAGGCTCCTTGACAAGCCAATATTTTAGGAATTCATCCATAGAATATCCTTGCCAAGTGTTGTTTACTCCAATATATTTTTGTAGTCCTCTCAGGACACTTATTGTGAAAAGGCACTGTATGAAAAGATGAGGGATAGTTTCAACATCCTCTAGAAAGAGAGAGCATCTACTGGGCCCACAAAAGAATTCTTTTTGTAGGATATCTCAGATTGAATCTTTGTTTTTTAGGAGCATCCACATAAAGAGCTTTGTTTTAGGTAGAAAATTTTGATTCCATAGTGTTTTCACCCACTAGGGAAGTAGGTGGGAATTAGGGAGGTAGGTGGGAATTTGGTTGTTTTCCAATGGTTAGGTACCCATACTTTGGACTATAGAAACCTATAGGAGCATTGAACCATATCAAAATATCTTCAAAAGGCATGAGAGAGGTGAGATTGTGTTGAAGATAAGTGGTAGATTGATTCCATTCTAAAGTTAGATCACCTTCAAGATTTAAAGATTTAGCTATTTTCTAAGATTATTGGCCCAAGAAGCCCATCCTAGTAGAGGCATGTTGCAAATAGAAAATGCCTTGACTATTTAATGCAAGTATTAATTGTTCAAGAAGAATATTTGGTTCCCTACTCCCAATCCAAGGATCCTTCCCTACTAATAGTTTTGTAACATTTCCAATTTTCCATTTGAGACCTTGTGTAATAATATACATAGAATTTAAAGTTGCTTCCAAACTATAGATCCATTTTGTGTGGGGATTCTAGGGGATATGAGCCAATCCATAGTAATGGAGATGGGGATGTATATTTTAACCTTATTATAGGCCCAGAGCCCAATGCCTTGAATTAACCTCTAAGCTCCTTTTGTAGCTAAACCTATTAAGAAACAAATAAGGTCTTTTATCCCCCATCCTCCTGTTAGTGTTGGTATATTCATCCCTCCATCAGTGATCAAAATACTCTTGTTGCATTGCATGTTAGGTGTCTCATCTAATCATCTGCATTCCATTAGGATCATGGATCATCTGATGGTAGTGGCATATTATAAATTTTCCCTCATGATCTTTACCTGCTAGTCCATTTTCATACATTCAGGTCATTTATAGTCATTTTTTGTCTTTACATCTGCAAAAGTCATTTTTAGGGTAAACATGCACTTGGAAAAGATGATGGAGAAGGTCAACAAATAGAAAAAGATGTTGAGGCACATGGCCTATCACTACTTGGCGAGAAACAAAGTTTGCAAAGCAAGAATTAGGATTTTGAAGGCTAAGTTGAGGAAAGCTCTAAGGAAGAGGAAAGAGCAAGACGAGCCTAAGATTTTGGTTAAGGCTTCCTTAGCCCAACATAGCACTTGATGCAGGACACTCAACCCAAATTTCAAGAAGTTTGGAATACGTTTTGTCAATTTTGAATTTTTGGAGTAAAAAATAGGTTTTTCTGCCTGATGCTTAACGCCACCTAGTGCGCGCTTTTTCTAGGTACCTCCTTTGGAGGAAAACTCAGCATTTTTGGATTCCTCATGCAAAAATATGGATGCCTAAACGTGGCAAAGAAATTTTGTCAAGTTTTGAGCTTCCAAAAGGATCAAAACCACCTCAAAAATGCCCTTTCTGCCCCTTTTTGGCCACACAGGAAACAATGTTGGGAGAACTCATTTCTGGAGGTGAAAATGGACACTAAATTTAGGGATTCCACCTATTCTGGAAAGTAGATAGATAGACCTTTCCAACAAGCCAACTTGGAGAAAATTTGGTGCACGAGAAGGCCTCCAAAATAAGCTGCAAAAAGGCACGACGCACAGGGACAGGAGCGTGGTGCACAAGATGAAAATTTGTCATTTTTACCAAAAAACTCTGTTTTTCGCCTAGTTTTTTCTCAGCTTGACTTTTCTCTCCCTCATAGTCAAAATCATGATGTAATTTGATGTAACTTGATGGAATTTGATGTAAATATGCTAAAATTTCACTCATGGAGGTAGATGCATCATAAAAGGGTAGTTTGAAAATTGAATGAATCAGTTTCCTAGTTTTTAGAGGAAAGTTGTTCCACTGCCCACTTTTTAGTTTTTAGTTTAGATCTTGTTGAAACAGATCCTAAAATCATGAAATCGACCCCTAAAGGCTAGGATGAGTTGTTTGCCTATATCTAGTACTTTTTCAGTCATTAGTAAAGGTTGGACTCTTGTGAATGCTTTGAACATTATTGTACATTCATCTCTGCAGTTTGGCAAAGGAATAGACTAGGGTTTTCAGCACTTTATGGGATTCTTGTGGCAACTTGATTTGGTATTGTTTTTCCTTCTATAATGCAAATTTACACGTGTTTATGTATGCCATCATCTCTCTCTATTCATCTTAACTAAATGAAACAAGGATAAAGGTAGAATTCATTGATGTTTTCAGTGCTCTACCTTCGGTTTGTTTAGTTATTTATGTTTTCCGCTGTTTGAAGAGGATCCCTGAGACTTTAATGCCCTCTCCAACTCCTCACTAGTCTTAAGAATCTCCATCTCACTTATTTAAAAGTACTAAACCATTTGCCTACCTCGCCCCATAGAGATCTCTACAAGATTGTGTCCATTCCCTGGACCCAAAACTGCCTTTCACATTTGAGCCGACAAACCAACATCAAATTCAATAAAGATTTTCTGAGCATATACCTAGCCTAAAATTAGTCATTACATCAGTCATATCAAGCGTTATTGACCATATTTTCCTGAGGTTGACAAGGAGAGAGCCCTCTCCCGACCTGGTAGGGCTAGCTACCAGGTTAAGCGTGGTTTGATGTTACCCTAGATCCTGCCTTTCTCAGCCTAAGGTAGATTTAGGCCCTAACACCTCCCAAGGATTTTGGGAGAGATATGGATGACCAAATTGTGATGGAAAAGAATCCACAACCTTAGTTTCCATGCCAGAGATATTTTAAGGAAATATGCTTTATTTTATTGAGAATTCCCAAAGGTACATAAGCTAATTATGCCTAGTATACAAGAATTGCCTCGATCACTTCCTTATATAGAACAAATATGTAAGCTCTAGAAAGCCGTCTATTGCACCAATTCTAAATTTTGAGGTCAATTTTGGTAATAAGCCAAGCCTAATCCTCGTTTTGTAATTGTTTTGCTTTAAATGAAACCCAAAGTATTTTAGGGGATCCCCAAGAGGTGAGGGGCCTAATGAGAGGATTTTGGAGACAAGGTTGAAATCGTACTGATCTAGGGCATTCTCAATAATAGTATAATTTTTATGATTTATCAACATAACAATTTCTAAATATAATAATTCTAGGATGTAATTCATGGCTTATATACTTCCAACATCTAATGCGAGGAATATAAATATATCATTCACAAATAAGAGGTGAATAAGAGAACAAGTTGGGAAGATCTCAGTGCCTTTAATAAGGTGTCTTATGTTCATTAGAGAAATTTTGAGGTCTAAAATGGGCCTCCTAAAGACTATTATAAAATAATAATGGAAATAATAAAATAAGATTAGATTACCTCATCAAGTTTTGGAGGTAAAAAAGAAAAAGCTACTTTTCCAATGATCTCCCTATGATTTTACTCAATTTCGAGCGAGAGCACTCATTGGATGCATAATTTAATTTTTCATCCAAGAAATACCTATGTTAAATACCTTTGATGGACCCTACTACATGAAAAATGTGAAAAACATGAAAAACATGATTGCAACATGTTTTTTCATGTATTTCACATTTTTCGTGTAGTAGGGTTGATTGAAAGTATGCAGCATAGGTACTCCTTGGATGCAAAATTAATTTTTTCATCCAATGAGTTCTCCCCCTCGGAATTTTAGTAAAATCAATGGAAGATAAGATGAAAATATAAGTTTAAAAACCAATTTATTTATTTATTTTTTATCTTTTTACTTTTTTACTCCAAAAATGGTGAATCATCCCCCAAGGTTCACACCATCATATTGAATTCTATTAGTTCTTATAAAGTTTATTTCTATTGTACATTTTTTTTTCGAGGCTCATTTTTTACCTAAATTTTTTTCTAATGTACATTGAGGATAGCCTTGTTGAGGCCTTTAAAAACAAGAAGAAAAAGGAGAGGGTATAGGGGAAAACCCTACCTTAGACCTCTTTTAGGAATGAAAGAAGAATCATATCCATTGATTAATACAACCATTGAAGAAGTACTAATACAATTGTATATCTAGTCCAAGAAATAAGGATTGAGGCCAAGATGAAGAAGACTTAGTTTGATGTAGAGCCAATACACTTTATAAAAAGATTTGGAGAGATCCAATTTAATGTAGATGAATCCTTTTTTCTTATGAATATGGATAGAGTGTAGACCTTCTTGAGTGTGCCATATAGCCTTGTGGATTTGTCAATCCTTCAAGAATCCAAAAATTTCTAATGATATATTCTTAGATAGAGCTAGGTTTAAACATAGACTGATGATGTTTGAAATTATTTTGTAGATAGAGTCACAAAGAGAGAGAGATTGAAATTGGTCAAAAGAGAGGGGCTTATCTAATTTTGGGATGAAAATTATGAAGACAGAGTTGAAGGGGGCTAAGATTGTACTATTTAGCCTAGTGTATTCCCCCACTCTCAATAAGTCATCACCAATAAAATCAAAATAAGCCTGATAGAATTCAAATGGGAGGCCATCTCGACTAGGGATTTTATCTTTATGAAAACTTTGTAATACTACCTCCAACTATAATTTTGTGATTTCTTTAATTAGTTATTCATTTTCATGATCATTTATGAATCTAGGGAAAATAACAACCATTGGGAGAATCTTGTCTATATTTTATCTTTCAGGATTTTTGAATATGGAAATGAAGTATGAAACACCTTCCTCTATAATTCCTTGAATGAATACTCATTGTGCCCTACTTCTTGTTGCAATCAATAACGGACATGAGCCTAAATGCCCAAGAGGGAAAACATTAGTAATTGGCACACCATGGACTTATTAAGATAATACTATAGGATTCCTTGAGCTAGCTAAGAATCCCTATTCAATGGTCCACATTTAGAGACATGGACAGAGAGGCTATGATTGAAATACAAGCCCTTGAATATCATAGGGACAATACCTCCAATGGTGAAGAGGAGGAAAAAGAAGAGGAAGAAGTAGAATCGGAGGAGGAAGAGGAGGCAGAAATAGAGAAACCAAAGGAAGAAGAAACAAAAGAAGAAGAAGCTGAAGAGAAAGGTGAGGAGGAATAAAAGAAGGAAGAAGCAAGCTCTGAGGAAGATACCAAGGAAGGGGAGGAATCTCCAAGGTTGTCCCCTGAACCCATTGGGAAGGAGGCAAATGCTACCTTGACTTCCCTAAGAACACCTGTCAAGTCAAAAGGGAAAATATAGAGGCAAAATCCCCTCTATTTCAAAACAACGAGGAGCACCAGGATCAAACAAAGGAAACCACAAACACCCACCAAGACTCTAATCATAATTGAGGAGTCACTAAAAGAGAAAGAAAAGCTAGTTTCCCCAGATATAAAAAGTGAAGAGGGCACACTAAAATAAGCTTGCCCAAAGTCTCCCATCACTTATGTTAGGAAACTTGTCACCAGGTTAACATCATCAAAGCAAGAAAAGGCACCTTTGACCCCACTCTAGAAAGGAAAACAACCTTCTATAGGATCGTCTAACAATCCTATAGGAAACTTTGTCAGCACTATAGGAAACACAAAAAAGGTTATAGGAAAGACAACAGGGACAGAGGAAAGGCAGGGAAGCAGCAACACAAGTGCAAGAGGGGGAAGCTTGTCCAAATACATCTGAGGGAGAGTTCGAAGAGCTGCAAGAACCTATCCCACAACCCAATTTTAGCTCTTATTACAGATTCGTTGAGGGAGGCAAAATATTCCATCCCTCTCTTATTTGAGCTTGAGAAAGAGAGAGGAAGGACACATCGCTGGATGCAGATTTCCAAATCAAAGGAAGTAGAGAATGTGGGCCATATGGAAGAGAAAATACTATAAATGGGTAGAGAGTTGAGTAAGATAAGGGGCAGGGAATAAATTATGAGATGTCAACTAGAGGAAGAAAACACATGGCTAAGGAGGCAGTTACAGGAAAAAGAGAGCCAATTGGCCACCATGCTAAGCCTCTCCATGGAGGCACTATAGTGCAGGATGCCACAAAAATCATATGCTTTGTACCTCAAATATCAATGGCTGTAATTTTAGTTCAACACATGAATACAAAAAGGGACTATGGATTTCCAAGACTATAGGTAGTTCATTGAACTATGTGACAGGAGAACCCTAGAGGATAAGGCCAAGATATCTGAATTCTACTTGCACAACTTGGCCTTAACAAACTTAAATGTGTGGGACCCCAATGCAAAGTTGGGGGACTTACAACTAATGGCCCTTGCATCATTGATGAGTCAAGAGGAGGCCAGGGCTAAGGAGGTGAAGAGGGTGTTGGAAAGAGAATATAGGGAGCCCCAAAAATTGATTTATCTTTTTGTTATTGCATAGCTTAGGATTTCTTATTGAGTAGATCATTGTTTATGATTTCTTAGAATCACCGAAAATTGTCAATTTGGTTTCTTGAGTTTGTTGTATATTAGAGTGCATTCCATTCCATAGATTTAAGCCATTAGCCATCAATAAATAAGTTTCTCAAATTCAACTCATCTTTTTCCCATTTACATAAAGTTTTGCATGAATGGATAAAAAAATATGTGTTTTTGTAGGAGTTGCTGATCTACAGGGAGGAACTCATTCCACCAGCCTCATCTAAGTCTTCTCCACTTCTTGCCCAATCCTACCAACCACTAATTCAAATTTCTGTTTTGTAGCCACTATGGACAACCACCTTGAGCAAATCCAACCATCCTGAAGAGTTGGGTTGATCCTTGTGTAGTGTGCACCTTCCCCATACCTTATTCCACCATCATACATCTTCCTAGCACTTCCTTTCACCTTCCCTACCTTCCTACAACTTTCAGCTAAATTTCTTGTAGTAAACCATGACATTCTGTAGTAACTACAAGAAATCCTGTAGCAACTACATGAAACGCTATAGCAACCTATTTTAGACTGTTTTGGCTAGTAATGATGATTAGAGCCTAGTTTAGGCCCTCAATTTTACCTCCATACCCCTCAATTCCATGTTGGACCAAATTTCCCATACCTTCCTCCCCTACAAAAGATCAACTTTTTTAGCTAGAATTTAAAGTTCTAAATTGAAAACCAAAAGACCTTATTTCTGCAATATTTAGCTAGTGCATGCATACATCAGCCATAGAAATGTTAGGTTAATTTCCACGCCTACTTAGTCTAGATAGCTAGATGATAGAATGCAAGGTTAAATTAGGTCTCTTCTGCAAGTAATGTGTGTTAATTCTTAGCTAGTAATGACATGTCATTTCATAGCACTTTATATTCATCACTTTCATTTCCTTAAAATAGGGAAGCATTTAATTTTTGCATTAAAGATAGATTTACAGCCATTGTCAGTAGTCAACCTCCTTCTAGTCAATAGAAGTCTGGATTGAAAAGCCCTAGTGGTCTATCAACCTAGTTGAGAAATGAGAAGGGTAGACTGTTGCATCTACTATGCATATAGCACTATCACCTCCATTTTTGTATGAACCACAGGTTGATAAAGTAAATTTTGTCACCCTACGAGTTGCAATGTCCTTGCTACAATATTGGGGTTGATCAACTTGTAGCCAGGTACTCTGCCTCTACTGAATTGAGTGCAACTGATCTTTGTTTCCTTTTGTACAAGGAAATTGCCACTGACCCAATACTGAAAATCCCCGCTGATGTGCTTTTCTGGTTGGATGGATTCCCTGCCCAATTTACACCCATGAAGCCTTGAAGCTTCACTCCCTCTATCCATCTGTATCGTAATCCATACTGAGTAGTGCCCCTGAGGTATCCCAATACATGATTTGATGCCTTCCAATACAACTTGGTAGGCCTAACTATTACTTGACTCAGCTGGTTAACTGCATAGCATAAATATGGTCGTGTGTTCACCAAGTACATGGTGAGCCCATAAGATTCCTGTAAACAATAGCTTCCACTACCTATCCCGAAGTAGCATCCTCCTTACTCCAATTACCATCTACACGAGTCTCCAAAAGCTTGCATCTCTCCATGCAAAACCTCCTGAGTATCTCACTGGCATACTTTCCTTGAGATACAAACAACTTTCCATCACCCTGCCATACTTCCATGCCCAAAAAGTAATGCATGGCCCCCAAGTCATTCATCTCAAACTCTCTTGCAAGGTCTTCCTTGAATTATTTGATCAGCTGATCATCACCTGTCAATATGACATAATCAACATAAAGTACAATGATCAATGATTTATCTTCCACCACTATGTGGTACAGGTTTGCATCCACTTCACTCTTCGTGAAGCCCAACCTGGTGAAGTAGCTATCTATTTTGGTGTACCAAGCACAAGGTGCTTTCTTTAGACCATACAACACTCTCTTGAGCCGAAACACATACGACTCATGGTCGAAGGTCTCAAAACCTTCACGTTGCTCTATGTACACCTCTTCCTCAATCGTGCCATTAAGGAAGGTTGCCTTCACATCCATCTGATGTGTATTCCAACCCATCTGCACTGATAGTGCCAATATAGATCTTATCGATGAGTACCTTGCAAGAGGAGCAAAGTCTCATCATAGTCAATCCCCTCTACATGAGAAAAGCCACGGGTGACAAATCTAGCCTTATTCTTCTCCACACTACCATTTGCAGCTTGCTTTACCTTGTAAAGCCAACGGGAGCTCACCACAGACTTATCCTCTGGTCTTAGGACTATATCCGAAACATTGTTACGAACTATGGTGTCATACTCCTCCACCATGAAATCAACCCAAATCAGTTGTTGAATTGCTTCCTCAAAGGAAGATGGTTATGTCTCAACACATCCACTCATAACAACCATGTATCTAGTGTACCTGTTAAGTGGCCTCCTCTTTTTGCATTATGATGTGGGTGCTCCCACATTCTCTCCAGCATCTGACTATAATTTATCTGCCTCTCTGGTGCACTTTCTCCCAGTTTTGGAAGATTCTTCCTCAATGGATGTCTCATCATAGTCAATCCCCTCTACTCGTGAAAATCCACAGGTGACAAATCTAGCCTTATGCTTCTCCACACTACCATCTGCAACTTGCTTTACCTTGTAAAGGCTATGGGAGTTCACCACAGATTTATCCTCTGGTCTTGGGACTACATCCCAAACACTGTTACGAACTATGGAGTTATACTCCTCCACCATGAAATCAACCCAAATTGGTTACTGCATTGCTTCCTCAAAGGAAGATGGCTATGTATCAACACATCCGCTCATAACAACCATGTATCTAGTGTACCTGTCAGGTGACCTCATCCTTTTGCATTATGATGTGGGTGCACCCACATTCTCTCTAGAATCTAACAACAATCTATTTGCCTCTCTGGTGCACTTTCTCCCATCTCTAGAAGACTCTTCCTTAGTGGATGCCTCCACTCCTGGATCCTCTAGATGTGGTTTCTCCACATCAATCTAAGGCTCCTCAACCTTAGGAGCTAAAATATCCTCAGCTACATGTAGTTGAAGCTCCCTCTCAAGGGAAGCTCACATGGCCTTCTCCTCATCGAATCTAACATCCCTGTGAACCACTGTCATTCTGTTGGTCGACAAGTACACCCGATAGTTGTAAGGTGTATCAATGTACCCCACAAATATCCCCAACTCTATTGTCGGCTTAAGATTCTTCCGTGAATCTTTGGTCACATGGAAATATAACGATGACCTAAAAATCCTGAAGTGACCAACATTTGGCCTCTTACTGGAATAAGTCTCCTTTGGTGTCTTCATCCCAAGTATTTGATGCGGGCTACGGTTCTGAACATAAATCATTGTGTTTCATGCCTCAACCCACAAGTGTAGTGGGAGACCCCAATCATGCAACATCACCCTCGCTGACCCTCATATGCTTCTGTTCTTCCTCTCGACCACCCCATTCTGTTGAGGGTTATGGGGTGTTGTCAACTCTCATTTAATCCCTTCCGCTGCACAAAAGTTCTTAAACTCACTTGAGACATACTCACCACCATTATCACTTTGCAAAGATTTAACCTTCTTGCTTGAATCTTTCTCCACCAATGCTTTAAACTCACAAAACTTTGTGAAGGTTTAATCCTTTTTCTGCATGAAAAATATCCAACATTTCGATAAAAGTCATCAAAAAATATAACATAATACCTTGTTTAGCTATAGATGCTGTCGAGAATGGTCCACCCACATCTGAATGGAATTTCTCTAGAATAGCCTATGCTCGACTGTATCTACCATGAAAGGAAGACTTGGTGTATTTACTTAAACTACACCCCTTGCATGTATCAAATTGCTCTAGTGTACCTTTGGGAAAATCGATGGATATCTGCAGCATGATCTTGAAATCCCCATGATGCAAGTGACCCAATTACTTGTGCCACAACTCGCCAATGTCTCGACTTTGCACCATCTCTTATTTCATGCTCAAAGTATCACAATTCTCTACCTCTAACTTATAGAGATTCTTCACCCGAATCCATATCTTCTTTACTTGACCCATGGCTATGTGTCGAAGGAACACCTTTCCTTTTGAGAAGATCACATCATACCCTCTATCCTCAAGCATGGTAATAGATACAAAGTTCTTCTTCAGCCTGGGCACATACATAAAATTATTCAAGGTGAGTGGAGCCCCATGCTTCCTCTTAAAGGTAACCATGCCCAATCTAGTAGCACTATATACCTCTCGTTGTCACCCATCTCGATATGGATCTAGAGATATTTCTCCTCCAGGTCACTGAATAACTCCTTATCACTAGTCATGTGGAATTAAGGTCCACTTTCTAAGTACCATACAATTTCCATCATTGATGACACCATGCATGCAATGAGGGAAAAGTCCAATTCCCATTGAGATACCAACACCTCACCCACCGCTCCTCTTGAGGACTTCTTCTTGGACTTCTTGAGTGTACAATTTGCAGCAAAATGTCCCAAATCATGACAATCAAAGAATTTCACTTTTGCCATGTCTTTCTTCTTTCCTCCATGACAAGAATCCAATCTAGAATGGGAATCTTTCCCTTTCCCTTTCTTCACCTTAATTGCTAAGGAAAAATTCTCTTTATCATCATTCTTTGATGAAGATCCATCCTTGATGTTCCTCCTGATCTCCTCTTGCATCAAATCCGACCACAGTGGTTCCCAATCTAGAAAATTCTCCCAACCATTAGTAGAGTCCTAATAACTATAACAACTCTTTGGGAGTCACAGAAAAGAAAGACTCACCATATCATCCTTGGAAACTGTAATTCCAACACTTCCATGTTCATCACGACATTGAGTGAACTTGGTCAAGTATTTGGAATAGTCTCGCCTTTCTACATTTTTATTTTTGCAGTTTGTCCTTTAGCGCCAATTTCCTTTGGTCACTGATCATGTTATGATACAAGTCCATCGATGCTTTCCATGTAGCATACAAAGTTTCCTTGCCATGGAGACTCAAGACAATGTGGTCTCGAACTCCCTCAAGAATTATTCACCTCGCCTTTGCTACACAATTCTTCCATTCGGCCAGATTCTGTGCATCCGATGCTGCTAGCTTAGGAATGTCCTGATCAAAATATTTGTTTAAGAAATTATTAGCACAACCTCCATTCTATCCTTCTAGGCTATATAATTCAAGTTTCCTTCCAATGCATACTCAAGCTGCAAACCGTAGAATGCCATCTACCGATCTTGAAGTATGTATTTCAAATTCAAATTTCACCTATAACCCAAAACTCAAAACTTCGAAATCTCCTCTAGTATACCATCTTCAGCTCCAATACCATGTAATTTTTCCTGTAGATTCACAAGCTGATGTAATCTACTAAAACAAAATACAAGAATCTACTTATACTTTCAACCTGTGGAAGCCAATAGATCGATGAAAACAATATGAAAAAGAGAAGAAAAATCAATGACACAAAACACAATAAGTTTTTCTCAGGAAAGCCACTGCTCAAAACCCCACCTATCTGTGTTACATTAATAAAAAATATGTGTCAAGATACAAAGCTTGTTCTCACTATAACAATTCCGCACAAGTATGATCAACTCTCTGCTTCACAAGCCCGCACTGACCAACACTTAACCAATTTCTACCGCCTACTGAGCCCCTATTTCCTTGTGCAATTCATATGAGGAATAGCCCATATTTATTTGGGAATTCCTTCTTCCATAATTGTGCGATCCAAAACTAGGTCATCTTCTGATTGCATGCATGACCTGTACAACTCAAATCATTCTACAACTGATAGTACATTTTCCCTGCACTCTATTCTCAACTGTGTCTTTCTCATAATTGATATGCATGAGTTTTTGATGAGAGAATATTCAGTTAACTAGAGTAGCACCAGTGCACTAACTGACTACTAATCCTCTACTAGTTCAACAAATAGTTAGAACTAGTTTAACTGTCTATAACTCAGTAAATTGAGTTATCTAATTACAACTCAATCTAAACTCATACTGGACCCATAAAATTTAGGGAGAACATATAACTGACTTCCAACTTGAAATTCCTAAGTTAATTAATTCAATTAAACTTAATTAACTATTTACAAGTTGTTATGAGAATAGAATTCTATTTTAATTCCCAGTTTAAATTCAAGGACAAGTTTAAACTAGAATTTCTTGTTTCCATTTCTCAACACTCTCTATCTCACCCCCCAAACATACACACACTCTCTCCATATCTCTCTCTCTCTCTCCCTGCCTCCCTCTTCCTCTCCCTTGCTCTCTCCTCTCTCCCTCACTCTCTATCATTCTCTCCTTTGTCACTCCTCTCTCTCCACCTTTCTCCCTCTCTCTCTTCCCCTTCTCTACCTATCTCTCCCCTCTCCCTCACTCTCTCTCCATCTCTCCCATCTCACTCCCTCTCTCTCTACCTCTATCTCTTTATGCCTTTCATTTTTCCTCCCTCTCTCCCTCCCTCAACTCCATTTCTCTCTCCCTCTCTCCTTTTCTCTCTCTTCCTTCCTCTACCCCCTCACTTTCTCTCTCTCTACTCATATCTCTCTTCCTTCCTCCCTGCCCCCCCCCCCCTCTCCCCCTATCACTCTCTCTCTCCCCTCCAACTCAGTTCTGTCACTATCTCCCTTAACTCATTTGGTTGTAAAATATTAAACCTATATTTTGGATCAATTATGTAAAAAAAATACGATTAAATGAAAAAAGAATCATCCACTATCTTTCCTCTATTATTGTTAGTCACTTTGCTTGCTCTCATTGCTTATGAAAAAAATCATCCACTATCTTTCCTCTATTATTGTTGGTCACTTTGCTTACTCTCATTCCTTGGATCCTTATTTAAGATAGATCTATGCTAGTTCTTAATAATATTATTTATATTGTATAAGTTTCACATCTTTATATATAAAATTATTCTCATTTTTTTTTTATTAAGGCCTTGATTTAATATCTATGAGAATATTTTTAGTAGTAGTGAGGATAGAGGGTTTAGATATATTTCAAAAGTAATTACAACCTTTTACCTCTTAGAATAAATTAAAAAAATGTTATAAAAATAAATATTTTGATTGTGAACTAAGTTATGGTTTTTGGGCATGTGGTATTGATAAACCATGGTATTAGCCAACCTATTTACAAGTTAATAATATCCATGGTAAAGTAAGGGTGATTATCCATTGTTAAGAATTTTTCCATATTGTTATAAAATATTTTGATTGTGAAATAAGTTATGATTTTTGGGGATGTTCTATTGATGAACCATGGTATTGGCCAATGACATTGTAACAAAGCCAAGTTAATAATAGCCATGGTAAAGTAAGGGTTATTATCCATGGTTAAAAATGTTGTCATATTGTTATAAAATATTTTGATTGTGAAATAAGTTATGATTTTTGGGCATGTTCTATTTATGAACCATGGTATTGGCCAATGATATTGTAACAAATCCTATTTACAAGTTCATAATATTAATGGCAAAGTGGTGGTGATTATCCATGGTTAAGAATATTGTCATATTGTTATATTTTGATTGTGAAATAAGTTATGTTTTTTGGGCATGTGGTATTGATAAGTCATGGTATTGTAACAAAGTCTATTCACAAGTTAATAATATCCATGGTAAAGTGGGGGTGAATATCATTGTTAAGAATATTGTCATATTGTTATAAAATATTTTGATCGTGAAATAAGTTATGTTTTTTGGGCATGTGGTATTGATAAGCCATGGTATTGGCACATGGTATTGTAACAAAGTCTATTTACAAGTTAATAATATCCATTATAAAGTGGGGTGAATATCCATCATTAAGAATCCTGTCATTTTGTTATATCCATGATTAAGAATATTTTCATATTGTTATAAAATATTTTGATTGTGAAATACGTTATGGTTTTGGGAATGTGGTATTGAAACCATGGTATTATAACAAAGTCTATTCACAAGTTAATAACAAAATTAAAATATAACAAATGTAATTTTATTATTTTTATTACTTTAACATTTTATTATTAATTGAGCTAACATTTAAATATTTACACTCATCACCTATACTTTATATTACTTTTTAACTTTTTATTTATTACTCTTAACTTTTTGTTTCTTACTTTTAACCTTTTATTATTTTTTAATTGAGTCAAAATTTAAAATTATATACATACTTATATTACACCTACTTATATACATACTTATATTAAATTATAGAGCCCCTTGAAATAATAATAATTTATTTATTTTTATTTAAATTAATCAAAGCTTTTCTATTTAAAGTTTTATAATATTAAAAATATTATATATTTAATATTATTTATTTGATTTTAATTAAAAAATTAAAAATATTTATTTTATTTCTATATTCTATCCTATGGAAAATACAATAACCCTTTAAATCATTCTAATAATTAAAGTATAATATAACTTAACTTTTTCTGTTTTGAATTTTATTGAATTTTGTAATATTAGAAAATATTATGTATTTGAAATTATTTTTTATTTAAACTTTATATATATGAAAATATAAATACTTATTTTATTTATAATTAAAATAAAAACATTCCACGGGCACTAGGCCCTTAAAAATAGATCAGTTTTGATGATTTCATAAGCAAATATACATATTTTCAAAATAGCACATGTTGAAGCTATGTAGTATCATAATATATTATGTTTGCTCCATCGAAAAAAGTCTTCGAAAATCCTTTATCCTATGCTCTCGAATCAAGCCATAGTTCCTGTAAGTATTTTGTTTTCCGTGTTCAACATATTTTTATGATTTGTACCTTAACATGTATGGGTTGTTTATGCAATATCCAACAAGACGGTGTTTTCTGAGTGTTCCCAAAAAAAAATTTGTGATTTTTAAAAAAGTACGTTTTATGTAGTGTTCAATATCCTAAAATTGATGTATATATATATATATATATATATATATATATATATATATATATATATTTTCTGGCCAGTGGACATTGACATTGTCTTTATTGTTTTTTTTAAATTGCATTGTTTATGACTAATATCAATTTTGTTTTTGAAAGTTGATGAATCTTTTAGTTTTGTTACTTATAGATATGTTTAAAATAAATGCGAGAAAAGTTCTTCACTTTTTGGATAACATTTAGATAACATTTTGATATAATATAAGGAGAGTGATATTTTAGACTTCTTCATCCATTTTATGACAACCACTGAGCTTCCATAGATATTGAGTTCATAGATGCAATGAAATTCAACCAATTGTAATAGTATTTTTAAAGAAAATAACTCAATATAGTTTTTTGAAGTCTTTCTACTATTGCACGAGAAAGAGAAGAAATGAGAATCAAACGAGGCCTCTTGAGCCACCCATAGATGAATTTTGTTGAGTTTCTCCATCAAAGAACTCTCATGCATTTTCTTTAATTATTTTAACTCTAGAACCATTTTGATTCCTTGGATTGGTCTAGTGAATAGGAAGAGTGTCGTGCAAATCTAGACTATTTATGACAACTTTGATAAAAGATTTCCCTTGGGTTTCAAAAATTGTGTTGTTCCTCTCTAGCAAAATTCCCCAACATATAATCGAAGGAGGAGCTTTTAGATTTCTAGGAGGCTTCTTGACAAGCCAAGCTTTTAGGCACTCATCCATAGAATATCCTTGCCAAGTGTTGTTTGCTCCAATATATTTTTGTATTCCTCTCTAGACACTTGTTGTGAAAAGGCACTGTATGAAAATATGAGGGATAGTTTCAACATCCTCTAGACAGAGAGAGCATCTACTAGGCCCACAAAAGAATGCTTTTTGCAGGATATCTTAGATTGAATCTTTGTTTTTTAGGAGCATCCACATAAAGAGCTTTGTTTTAGGTAGACAATTTTGATTCCATAGTTTTTTCACCCACTAGGGAGGTAGGTGGGAATTTGGTTGTTTTCCAATGGTTAGGTACCCATACTTTGGACTATAGAAACCTATAGGAGCCTTGAACCATATCAAAATATCTTCAAAAGGCATGAGAGAGGTGAGATTGTGTTGAAGATAAGTGGTAGATTGATTCCATTCTAAAGTTAGATCACCCTCAAGATTTAAAGATTTAGCTATTTTCTAAGATTATTGGCCCAAGAAGCCCATCCTAGTAGAGGCATGTTGCAAATAGAAAATGCATTGACTATTTAATGCAAGTATTAATTGTTCAAGAAGAATATTTGGTTCCCTACTCCCAATCCATATCCTTCCCTACTAATAGTTTTATACCATTTCCAATTTTCCATTTGAGACCTTGTGTAATAATATCCATAGAATTTAAAGTTGCTTCCAAACTATAGATCTATTTTGTGTGGGGCTTCTAGGGGATATGAGCCAATCCATAGTAATGGATATGGGGATGTATATTTTAACCATAGTATAGGCCTAGAGCCCAATGCCTTGAATCAACCTATAAGCTCCTTTTGTAGCTAAGCCTATTGAGAACCAAATAAGGTCTTTTATCCCCCATCCTCCCAAGGATTTTGGGAGAGATATGGATGACCAAATTGTGAGGGAAAAAGATCCACAACGTTAGTTTCCATACCAGAGATATTTTAAGGAAATATGCTTTAATTTATTGAGAATTCCCAAAGGTACATAAGCTAATTATGCCTAGCATACAAGAATTTCCTAGATCACTTCCTTATATAGAACAAATATGTAAGCTCTAGAAAGCCATCTATTGCACCAATTCTAAATTTTGAGCTTAATTTTGGTAATAAGCCAAGCCTAATCCTCATTTTGTAATTGTTTTGCTTTAAATGAAACTCGAATTATTTTATGGGATCCCCAAGAGGTGAGGGGTCTAATGAGAGGATTCTGGAGACAAGGTCGAAATCGTATTGATCTAGGGCATTCTCAATAATAATATAATTTTTATGATTTATCAACATAATAATTGCTAAATATAATAATTCTAGGATGTAATTTATGGCTTATAGACTTCCAACATCCAATGCGAGGAATATAAATATATCATCCACAAATAAGAGGTGAATAAGAGAACAAGTTGGGAAGATCTCAGTGCCTTTAATAAGGTGTCTTCTGTTCATTATAGAAATTTTGAGGTCTAAAATGGGCCTCCTAAAGACTATTATAAAATAAGATTAGATTACCTCATCAAGTTTTGGAGGTAAAAAAGAAAAAGATACTTTTCCAAATGATCTCCCTATGATTTTACTCAAATTTCAAGCGAGAGCACTCATTGGATGCATAATTTAATTTTTCATCGAAGGAGTACCTATGTTAAATACCTTTGATGGACCCTACTACATGGAAAATGTGAAATACATGAAAAACATGATTGCAACATGTTTTTTCATGTATTTCACATTTTTCGTGTAGTAGGGTTGATCGAAAGTATGCAACATAGGTACTCCTTGGATGAAAAAATAAATTTTGCATCCAATGAGTTCTCTCCCTCGGAATTTGAGTAAAATCAATGGAAGATAAGATGAAAATATAAGTTTAAAAACTAGTTTGTTTATTTATTTTTTATCTTTTTACTTTTTTACTCCAAAAATGGTGAATCATCCCCCAAGGTTCACATCATCATATTGAATTCTATTGGTTCTTGTAAAGTTTATTTCTGTTGTAGATTTTTGTTTCGAGGCCCATTTTTGACCTAAAAATTTCTCTAATGTACATTGAGGATAGCCTTGTTGAGGCCTTTAAAAACGAGAATAAAAAGGAGAGGGGATAGGGGACAACCCTACCTTAGACCTCTTTTAGGATTGAAAGAAGAATCCTATCCATTGATTAATACAACCATTGAATAAGTACTGATGCAATTGTATATCTAGTCCACAAAATAAGGATTGAGGCCAAGATGAAGAAGAATCAGCTTGATGTAGAGGCAATACACTTTATAAAAAGATTTGGAAAGATCTAATTTAATGCAGATGAATCATTTTTTTCTTACGAATATGGATAGTTTGTAGACCTTCTTGAGTGTGCCATATAGCCTTGTGGATTTGTCAATCCTTCAAGAATCCAAAAATTTCTAATGATATATTCTTAGATAGAGCTAGGTTTAGACATAGATTGATGATGTTTGAAATTATTTTGTAGATAGAGTCACAAAGAGAGAGAGGTTGAAATTGGTCAAAAGAGACGGGCTTATCTAATTTTGGGATGAAAATTATGAAGGTAGAGTTGAAAGGGGCTAAGACTCTACTATTTAGCCTAGTGTATTCCCCCACTCTCAATAAGTCATCACAAATAAAATCAAAATAAGCCTGATAGAATTCAAATGGGAGGCCATCTCAACTAGGGATTTTATCTTTATGAAAACTTTGTAATACTACCTCCAACTCCACTTTTGTGATTTCTTTAATTATTTATTCATTGTCATCATCATTTATGAATCTAGGGAAAATAACAACCATTGGGAGAATCTTGTCTATATTTTATCTTTCAGGATTTTTTAATATGGAAATGAAGTATGAAACACCTTCTCTATAATTCCTTGAGAGGAGGTTTTTGAGCCATCTTCTTTATGTTGAAAATGAAACAAGAAAATCCTAATTTAATTTTGTCCTTGAATTAAATTGTAATTCCACATCTCATGACAACTTGTAATAGTTAACTAAGTTAATTTGACTTAGTTGGCTCAGTCATGTAGAGTGTCTCCTACTTTTTAGGAGCCCTTGTTGAGTTTATTTTGTGTTATAATTATTTAATTCAGTTTAAATGAGTTAAATTTAGTTAAACTAGTTCCAACTAATGGAGGAATTAGTGGAAGATCCAGTAGTGGGGTGTAACTTGTAGTAGTGGGGTGTAACCAACACTGATCAACCAGTAAACTGAATATTTTCTCATAATTAACTCATGCATTCCAGATTAGAGAAAGACCCAATTGAGATTGGAGTTCAGGGATAGTGTACTATCAGTTGTATAATCATTTGAATTGTACAAGTGGTGCATGCAATTAGAGGAAGGCCTATGAGGATTGTGAAATTCATATTTGTGGAATTTCCCAATTAAATATGGGCTAATTCCCTAGAAAATTGTGCAAGGAAATAGGAGCTTAGGACGAATCATAATTACCTAAGTATTGGCTTGAGCTTGTTTGGGAAGCAGTGAGATAGATTGAGATAGTGAAGAGGTTTCTCAAGCTTGAGAAAAGCATTGTAATCTTCTCATATATTGATATTAATGAAATATACAGATAACAAGGCTTTTTAGCAGTGGCTTTCCCCATAAAATTATTTTGTTATGTGTGATTGAATTCTTTCTCTTTTATGCTTTGTGATTTCATCGATCATTTATTGTTTTTGCTGATGGGTAGAGTAGATTCAAACCAATTGTTTTAGCATATTACAATATTCAATTTGAATCTACAAGGAACTTCTACATGGTATCGGAGTTGAAATCACTATAGAAGAGGATAATGCGAGTTTTCCTTTTGTAGGGGAAATCGAATTCGCAGTATCATACTTCAGAGCTAGCATGATGTTGTTTTATGGATTGAGACTCGAATATGCCCTTGAGGGTAGTTCAAACTATATTGCTTGGAAGGACATGATGGAGGCAGTGTTGGAAGACAACGGACTTAAGGAATTCATAGAAAAATATATTCCTAAGCCAACTGATGCTAAAGATCCGACAGAGTGAAGAAAATGTGTGGCAAAGGTGAGAAGGATTATCCTAGAAGGAGTGCGAGATCATATTGTCTCAAACCTCCATGGTAAGGTAACTCCATTTGAAATGTGGAAGGTCTTGAAAAAACTCTTTCAAAACAACAGTGACCATATGAACATGGCACTAAAGGACAAGCTCAGAAAAATCAAGATGGAGAAGGGCATCACAATATTGAAGTACTTGGAAAATTTCACCCAATGTGAGGATAAGCTTGGAACTATCAGTGTTATAGTTATTGAAGATGATCTGGTGGTCCTATAAATTCTAGGACTTCCCAAGAGCTGACATAGATAGTAGGACTCAATTAATGGGAGGGAGCAACTACCAAAGTGGGATCGAGTATGGTTTGACATGGTACAAGAAGAGATTCAATGGAACACCAGAGATGGATCCTCATCAAAGCATGATGATGAGGAGAATTATGCCTTAGTTGGAAAGGCGAAGAAAGGGAAGGGGAAGTCATCCCATTTCAAATTATATTCTAGTCAGGGCATCAAGAAGAAGAATATTTCGAAGATTAAATGTTTTCACTGTCATTATCTGGGACACTATTCTATAAAGTGTCCACAGAAGAAGTCAGGTGATTAGGAGCTCAAAATTTGCCAAAAAAATAAAACTGTCAGAATCTTGATAAGCTTAGCTTTAGATCGAAGAGCTTGTCATTCTAAATCCAATGGTGCAAATGGCTTTCAAATCCAAGCTTGTATGCAGAAGTTAGAGCAAGTGAAAGTTTAGATTTGACTTGGACACGTGGCAGGATTGGATGACATGGAAAAGGTCCCAGCGAATGGGCTTGCACCAAGTGGTAGGTTGCCATTGGGTCCCAAATAACACATATTAGAGAAAAACAAAGGATCCACTTAAGGAAAATCGGTCCCAGGCAAGTGATGATGCGATAATCGCATATCACAATCACACAAAGGGAAAGTGTTAAGAATCGGCCCTTGACATGATCCTGGTTGCGATTGAGATATCGCAAGATGAAGGAGGAATGATAATCGACCTCTGATGAAGCCCTATTTTGATGCAAGAAAATCAAAATCTCAGATCATAGCAAGAGCATGAATTAACACCCTGGCCATTGCCGATTGTGATTTGTGATGGGGGCACTTTTGGACCCGATATTGTTATACACTGTATTTTATAACCCCAGCGGGTCCACTACTATCGAATGTAAGGAATTTTATATCCACTGGAGGAAAGTTTCCATTACGATAGGACTGCTGGATACAATATGTTATATGTTGTGTTTCATAATCCGACAGGTCCGTGTATCGCAGAGTGCATGTTGTTTGGGCTTGAGGTTTTCCATCGATTGTGAGTTGCGACAGAGCTACGTAACCGTATCCTTTTCCACCGGATCGACAAATTTTCATGTGAACACTTGGCCTTAACTCCGAGATAGGTGGGAAATATGGTAGGACTACCGATTTCAGAATAACTACCAGATTTAACTCCAGATAATGAATTTAACTGGCAGTAAGCCAGATTTGGAGGAGAAAATTGTGGAAAGACTAACAAAAGTCATAAGTAAGGAAATTTTTGACCAAATGGGATAAAAAAAGAGGTTAGATAGCCATTTTTGGATATTCTGAACTAATTGGAACAAGTTTCAGGATCAAAGGAGCACTTTTGGATAGGATTTTTGCAAAGTGAAGCCTATGGGTGCCCTGGTCAACCAGAGTGTTGATTTAGTTTATGGAGGAGTATGAAGTTGGAGATAACCTTGCAGGAGTCTTCTAGCCTCGATGTACTTTCTACAACAACCATTACAACAGTGTTGTAGATTTATTTCTTCTTTTCTCTATATGTGTATGGAGAAAGAGACTTGTTTAAGTACTTCAAGTGGATTGTAGTACTGTTTATGCTTTTGGAAGTTGGGGTATGGGGTCTTGATTTTAGAGCCCTTAGCTTGTTGATTGTTTCATGAATAAATGTAGGTTTTCATGTATTTAGAGTGAGAGTTATTTGCAGAAGAATGTTTCTTTGAAGGGGAAACTAGCCACTCTTTTTTTAGCACACTTATGTACTCTTTATTACTGAAGAATTTTGAGCATGATGAGAAGGGGTCATGCCTTTAAAGCTAATCCAAGGAGATGTAGCCCAATATGGGTGAACTCCTTTATCAATGGCTGGTGTATTATTGATTGATGCATGTTTCCATTCAATGTTTTGGTTTCATGTTTTAAGTTTTATTCATGAAACTAACTTAAGTAAACACACTTAAAATTCATGTTTTTACTTGCAATTTTGGAGTACAAACCTCAAGCACATTTTTATATTCTAAATGGAGAATTAGCACAACACTACTAATCTACTCCATTACAGATTAGGTTGGTATCAGAGCAAGGTTTTCTTTGCACAAGGAGGAATTGGCTATTGTTTGCAAGCGAATGTGTTTTGAAGCTCATTGAGGAGAAGGTTTTGGAAAGGAGAGCAAGATTGATACAATCTCTACCACCAATTTCTACCTCAAATTGTATTATAAGCTTCAAGAAAAGCATATCCCAAGGAGGAGAGCTTGCAAGAGTTTCAGAGGATGTGAAGGCTTTTAGAAAGGCTTCCTTAGACATGGCAGAAATGGTGAAATTCCTCTATGAAGAGAGGAATACCAAATTTCAAGGTGAAAGCTCTAGACCTCCAAGAGGAGAATGTTTACCAAGGGAAGAAGGTAACAAGAATGGTGATAAACCACCATGTTCTATACAATATTCATGTTTTTCTACAACTCTTATGAAAGATGCTATGTAGAAAGTCCTTCTGAGAAGATAGATGGAAAAGTTTATACCTTTGTCCACATGATGTGCAAGATGAGGTTCTATTGGCACCTAAATTTGAGGAGCTAAAAGAAGAGAGCCAAAGAGTCCAAGAGGACACATCCAGAATCAAAAGGCAATTTGAAAAAATCTTTGTATGTCAATCAAAAGATGAGGCATATGGTAAGAATTTACATGCTTATTCCTTATGCAAAATTGTTGACGTAAATTCATTTGTAGCCTTTGAAAAAAATAGTAAAGTCATTGGATCCAAGATCTTGACCAAGATGTGTTATAAGGGAGGAGGCCTTGGAGTAAACCAACAAGGAATTAAAAATCCAGCTGAGGCCAAGGAGAGGTATAAATACGAAGGCTTAGGCTATGTTGCAAAAGAAGAATGACTTTCTAGCAACAACTCATGGGTATCATGTTCCTTTTTCTGCAAGAAATAACATGAGGAGGCAAGATGTTGGGAGTTGCATCCACAATTGGTTCCCACTTGGTTCCTCAAGTGTAAGGAGGACTTGATGTGCAAAGTGTCTCCAAAGAGAGATGAAAATGTTGAAGAAGAAGGGAAGCTAGATTCTTCTTGTCACATAAGAGGTATAACCATTTTTTTAATTCGAATGATTTTTCTAATGGAAAACAACACGCAAATTTGAAAAATGTGTTGAGGAGAATGTTTCCATGCAACTTTTGCTTTTAATATAACCATTATGTATATAAGTGAAATAAAATGAAAGGAATAATCAAGAATATGCTTAAGTCTACTAGAATTGAGATCGAAAAGAGAAAATCTCATCCAAGGTTAAAGGCAAGTGAGCCAAGAGGAGCTGAAACGAAATTTTGTACTCATTGCAATATTAGTAGACATTGGGTCGAGAAGTGTTGGAAATTGTTTCCACAACTTCATCCTGGTAAGGGAAAGCAAATGATGCAAGCACCAAAAGAGGAAGCGATAAGAGAAAAACTGATGCAAAATACGACCATCCTTAAAGCAACTTCAAAATAAGAGAAAGTTCAAATAAAGGGTTCATTTACCTGGTTGGGTAAGAAATGGGTAGACTATTTTTCCAGTTGAAGTTTGTAAATATTTGTTTTGCACTAGTTGCACATCCCCATAGTTTTGCACTTGTCAAAGTGATGTCCATAAATAATAACTTATATGCAACATTGTTTTCTTTAAGCATTACAATGCTAGTTTGGCTTGTTGATAGTAAATTTGAATGGAAAATTTGGGAGTCAAGTTTATTCCATTTTGTAAATGCATTTCTATTTGTAGTTTGAGAAATCATTTTAAAATTGTTGTATGAGTAGTTGCAACACATTTAGTATGTTCCATATGTGTTTAGCACTCAAGTTATAAAAGTATTCACTATGTGAGGCCTGTTTTGGTTCATTTGGCAAAGTCTTTTAGGATCTTATCCTCAATAATGATTTTGCAGATGAGCACCTTGGAATTATTCTTGGAAAGGATGTTGCTATGGATGGCCATAGTGACATGGATAAGCTAAGAAGATCATCGAACTTGAATTATTTGCACAAGTTATATTTTAAGTTCAGCTTGAGAAAAATTCAAGACAAGTACAAGTCAGGGCACTTCAAACATCGATTGGATTGAGTTTAGAAAAATACTGAACAATGGAAAGTAAAATTTTGGAGATCAAAAGTCTTTCATTGGGGAAGAGTGACCAGGAGCTTAAAATTTTCCAAGAAAATCAAAGTGTCAGAATATTGATAAGCTTAGCTTCAGATCGAAGAGCTCCTCTAAATCCAATGGTGTGAACGACACTCAAATCCAAACTCGTATGCAAAAGTTAGAGAAAGTCAAAGTTCAATTTTGATTTGGACACATGGCAGGGTTGGATGACATGGAAAAGGTCCTAGCAAATGGGGAAGCGCCAAGTGGTAGGTTTTCATTGGGTCCTGCATATCACATATGGGAGAAAAATAGAGGAGCGGCTTTAGGAGAATTGACCCTAGGCAAGTGGCGATGCAATAATCGCATATCGCAATCGTACAAAGGGAAAGCGTTAAGAATTGACCCCTGAGAGGATCTCGGTTGCGATTTCGATATTGCAAGATGGAGGAGGAACAAGAATCGGCCTCTGGAAAATCCTGGTTGTGATGTGAAAAAATCGAAATCACATATCGCAGTGGGAGGATGAAGTAACACCCCGACTGCTGTCGATTACGATTTGTGATGGGGGGATGTTTGGACCCGATATTGTTATACGCTATATTTTATAAGCCCAACAGGTCCTCTAATATCATATTGTATGGACATTGATATACTCTGAGGCAAAGTGTAAAATGTGATAAGACTTCCGTATGTGATGTGTTGTATGTTGTGTTTCATAATCCCTATCGTAGAGTGCCTATTGTTTGGGCTTGAGGTTTTCTCCCAATTGCGAGTTGCGAGAGAGATGTGGAATCGTAGCCTTTTCCATTGGATTGAACAATTTGCATGTGAACACTCGACCTTAACTACGAGATAGGCGGGAATGATGGCATGACCACTGATTTCGGCGTAACTTCTATATTTAACTCCAGATAATGAATTTAACTGGCAGTAAGCCAGATTTGGAGGAGAAAATTGTGGAAAGACTCACATAAGTCTTAAATAAGGAAATTTTTGACCAAATGGGATGCAAAAAGAGGTTAGATAGCCATTTTTGGATATTTTGAACTCATTGGAATAGGTTTAAGGATCAAAGGAGCACTTTTGGATATGATTTTTGTAAAGTGAAGCCTATGGGTGCCCTGATCAACCAAAGTGTTGATTCAGTTCATGGATGAGTATGAAGATGGAGATGACCTTGCAAGGGTCTTCTGACCTCCATGTGCTTTCCACAATAAACATTACAATAATTATGTAGCTTTATTTATTATTTTCTCTATGTGTGTATGGCTAAAGAGACTTGTTTAATTACTTCAAGTGAACTGTAGTACTATTTTATGCTCTTGGAATTTGGAGTATGGGGTCTTGATTTGAGAGCCCTTAGCTTGCTGATTGTTTCATGACTAACTATAGGTTGACATGTGTTGAGAGTGAAAGTTATTTTCATAAGAATGTTTTCTTGAAGGGGAAACTAGCCAATCTTTTTATCAGCACACTTATGTACTCTTTATTACTGAATGATTTTGATCATAATGAGAAGGGGCCATGTTTTTAGATCTGATCCAAGGAGATGCAGTCCAGGAGAGGTGAACTCCTTTATCAATGGATGGTGTATTATTGATTGATGTATGCTTCCATTGAGTGTTTTGGTTTCATGTTTTAAGTTTTCTTCATGAAACTAACTTAAGTGAACATACATAAAATTCATGTTTTTACTTGCTATTTTGGAGTACAAACCTCAAGCACATTTTTATATTCAAAATGGGGAATTAGCACAACATTACTAATCTGCTCCATTATAGGTCACCAGGTAAGAATCCCTCAAGAGGATTAGTAGGTGAAGCTCTTACTTCACAATTCGAACTAGATTTCACCCTCATCGCTTGCATGGTGACATCAGTGATGGGTCATGTGTGGTTCCTAGATAGTTGAGCCTCATCCCATATGACCGAAAAAAGAAGAAGAGTTCTTCAGTGACTTGGAGGAGAAGGACCTCTAGATGCACATCAAGATGGGAGATGGTAGGAGGTATAGTGTGACCAACATCAATACTGTTACCTTTCAGAGGGAGTTTGGTTCTCCTCTCACACTAAAATATGCCATGTATGTTCTAGTTTTGCAAAAGAACTTGCTTTTAGTTTCCATGTTGGAGGACCATGGCTACAATGTGATATTTAGCAAGGGAAAGGCTTTCCTTTGTCACATAGCCTTAGGGCAGGTGAAGTGGATTGGGGTTCACGTGAAGAAACTCTACAACTTTAATGTATAATATTTCTCTACTTTAAGGACTAAAGCAAAGAAGGTGCATAGTTGAAACATTGATGAGTTATAGCATAAAATATTGTGTCACTTACACCATGGAGCTTTGAAGATCATGCAACAAATTTCTACAGGACTTCCTAAGGGTACACTAGAGTAGAGAGACACATGAAAATGGTGCACCTTGGGGAAGTACACCAAATCTTATTTTCATGATAAAGACAATCGAGTGGAAGCGATCCTTGATAGAGTTCACTCAAATGTGTGTGGACCGTTCTCAACAAAATCCACAACCAAGAATAGGTGTTATGTAATATTAGTTGATTTTTCTCGTAAGTGATGGATTTTATTCATGTAGGAGAAAGATCAAATGTTCTCTAAACTTTGTGAATTTAAAGATCTTTTCGAGAAAGATACTTATAGGAAAGTTAAATCTCTCAGAAGAGATAACAATGGAGAATTGTTTCGAATGAATTCAAGAAATTTTTTACATCAGAAGGCATTCAATGGGAGTTAATAACATCTCATAACCCACAACATAATGGGGTGGCTTAAAGGAAGAAAAAAAGTATTGTGGGAGTGGCACAAGAAATGTTACATGGTCAGGGCTTATTATTGCACTTGTGGGCTAAAGCATGAAACAAAACTGTTTATTTGTAGAAAAAAATCCCTCATCGAATTCTCATGATGCATACACCAAAAGAAGCTTTTTCAGGTAAGAAACCAAATGTGGCACACTTCAGTATCTTTGGTTCATCATTCTACTTTCATGTTACCAAGGATGCACAGGAAAAGCTAGAGCCAACAACTGGGTTGGGAATATTCGTGGGGTATGTTAGGTTCCTATACCAATAGGAGTCATAATTTTTGAATGACTAAGATTAAACCTATAATATGTACATAACTTTGCTTTCTGCAAATGTTTTCCATATTCAAAAAATTAAAAAAATGTAAAGAGGGTATGTCCTAAAAGAAAAATCAAAGGACAAAAACAATAAAAAGGTCAAAAAAAGATGAAAAATATGAACCCCGAGAAAAGAAAAAGGACCATGAAAGTGAGCAAGACAAAATGCCACTACTATTTACTTTTTGTGCATAATAAATTATTTTGTGCAGTTTGTAATCTTTGCCACAATCCATGATAGTCAAAATGTTTAAACTTGGCTATTTCATGTTTAAATTTCAGGTCTATAGATAGAGATTAAAAATATGGCCAAACAGTGTAACCTTGGCAGATAATTAGATAGGTAGAGTAAATAAAATGAGCTCAAGTGTTTAATCTGAGCCCTTGGATGTAATATGGTTAGATTTAGTTAGTTTACTATTGTAAAAAGAAAGAAAATGTTTGATAAGGGTTTGCTAGCTCAAATGCACTCTAATAAAGAGAAGTGAAAATGGTAGGATGAGTAGATGGGTAAGTAGAAGAAAAGTTACAAAAGTATGGTGATTGATTAGACAAAAGCATGTTTATCATCTTTTTCATCATGAAAGTTCTATAGAAAAATGGAAAATCTAGCATGAAATTGGATATCAAAGGAAATTAATTAACTTACCTCACTCATTTCACATTTTACTTAACTAATTTCCCACAATAAAGTTCAAAGTACTTAAAAACCCTAAGTCAAAGAGGCTTAGATCATTTCTATGACTTTTGGAGGGACCGGACCCTCGGCTCAATGACTTATAGGAAATAAGTACTAAAACCCCTGTTATCGGAAAAACTAGTGTCCATTCAGAGCTGCTAGTCCCACTAAGATAGGTAGCTATCTTAGAAACAAACAAACTAAAGTTACTTGTGCTTTCCTTTATGAGAGATATATGAAAGAGAAGTAGAGAGTACCAACCTCAGTCTTCCGCTGGTCTCCTTGATTGTTTCCTCTCTCCTTTGATAGCGCTTTCACCACTCATTTTTCACTTGTCCCGCTTCAAAGAACACCTGTAGAGTCAAAGCAGCAAAATACCATCAAAGCATAGAGATCTATAACCATAAACAATGTAGGATCAGATGTACATTAACCATATAAATGCATATACAAATACAAGATTTAGAGACATACAAGCATATGGAGGAAAACTCAAATAGCTTTATTGATAAAAGTAGTAGAAGAGAGGATTACAACGAAGCTGTCTGATCCAGCATCATCCTCCCAGCATGAAAGCCCTCTTCACCTCACACAAAGCAAGATCACCCAACAATGTATTCAAAGAGAAACCAACAACCCTTCCTTGCAAATAACGAAATTGTAGCCTCTGGATCTCTAGGATGAGGGATCCATATATAAATGTTTGTAGGAGAGTGAGTCAACTTCTGGGATTTTGATTAGTGTCATTTCAATGATAGTCCTTGGTTCCACTTGGAGATTTCATGATCTCTTACTCATCCCTGGGCGAATTCAGAGAGGCAAGTGTCATATGAGCAGTCTCTAGAAGATTCTTTGAGTTTCCACCTAGAAAACTGCTTCTGCCATTTGTCTGCTCTCTCTCATAGCACCCTACAGAAGGGATTTTCAGTATGCATCGCACCCCCCATGTGTAACAGGTGAGATGCATCGCACCCTAAGCATGGAGCAGTCTGTATGGTATAATTTTGACCAGTTCTGAGTAGTTTTTCAGGGAGAACTTCTGGGAAATGATGTAATTAGCTGACCTTGTTCCTTTAGGGTATGAAACAACACTTTTAGGGGTTTAGAAGCCCTTGGTTTATGGACATATGTGATTGGGGTTGTAATGCCCAAATATGTCTATAACAGTTGCCCCCTTAAGCATGAGGTTGTAAATCTTCTGATGTCGGGTGAAATGCTTTATAATGAGGATCCAATGTTTTTTGAACTGGAAGATGACCTGTAATAAGATACAATACAATACATTGTCTTCATAATATTTTCATGATCTAGCCGAGGTGGGCATTCCCATGCTCATCTTTATAAATTCATTTTCATGTACATAAGACAGACAATCGTCTGTGTGGTAGACCGATGATTCTGGTAGTGCCATCATCCCTTAGTTTGGATGATTATCTGTGCATCTGTGATGTACATTTGATGTCTTTATTTTCCTAAATATATCGCAACATGGATGGATGAAACTAGATCTGGGGTATTCAAACTCATTTAATCTTCACCCGAAGTACAAGTCGATCCATGTGAAAGGATGTTCTGGTGTCGAACATGGAAAGACATTGTCTGATTACCAACCAATAATGTAAGTTGATAATAGGCACGAGAGGAATCACCAATAATGATAATGACCCTCAAGGTACTGTAGTACAATTCACATGGTCTGAATACATGAGTTGATGTCAAACACCATGCATAATATTTCGGTCGAAGGTCATTGATGTAAACCTGTCACCAGAAGTGAGAAACTTGCCATTGAGGCATGCAAGCTTCAAAGTACTGAAAGGGTTGTTCCTAAGTCGACTTCTTGGATAATGAGCTGATGTCAACAAGAAGTGACCCATCGTAGGAGGGCCTTAATGAATCCCACATCTACGACATGGAACAGAGCAAATGATTTTGTGGAGGTGAAAACAATCTAATGATACAAGGTTCAGGGTGGCAGTCATGAAAAATGGAGAGTGAAGGTATTGCAGCAGATGAGGCGTTAGCTAGGTTGGTGAATTCTCTGAGTGACTTCTCTTGAACATATTGGCGACACTGAAATGGATTGGTAGCGTTAAACCCAAAATGGATGGTACGGTGGACCAATGGTGATATGACCAGTGAACGGAATAACCCAACCCAACTCAATCATGATGATGGAGTGAAAGTGTCATGTTCAAGAGCGACCTGCTACCAATGAAGTTATTCAAGTTTTCTTCCCTTTTTCCCCAGTCATTGCTGACTAGTACCTATTTATTTTTGTCAAGCTTAAGGAGGATAACATATGCTTGTTCTATAATTTGCCCTTCGGGCAAACCTGTCGCTATGTTTTAACGAGCCTAGCGACAGTGAAACTCGATCTTGTCTGCATGGACAAGTTTGTCGCTATTTTTTTAACGAGTTTAACGACAAAGATAACTTGGTCCTTTTCAATTTTAGAGAGTCTAAAAAGGGACGGAAAGGCAACTCCAGTAGTCCTTTTTCGTAATATAATCCCTTAAGTCCGAAAAAAGTATAAAATAATAGGAAAGGGATGACTTTTTGATAGTTTTAACGAGCCGAACAAGACAAGTGCTCGATATTTTTGTGTAATGATCCCTTAGGTCCAAAAATATTAAAATCTAGAGGAGGGATGGCACTTCCAATCACTTTAACAAGTTGGAGAGGCCAATTGCTTGGGAATCTTTTCATATTTTACGAGTCAGATGAAAAGAGCTTAAAGGAGACTCGTTTTTTGAGGAATGAGTGATGTTTTGGGATAACAGCTGGTTCCAGGTAAGGCTTGGAACTTTTCAATCACATCAGTGTAAAGAAGATGGCTAATAGAATCACTCGTTGCAGCTGTTCCTCTAAAGGGTAAACAATCAAATGGAGGCATATAATTGGCTAAAAAGAATGGAATTGATGGTAAGAACATGACCAAGGCTCAAAAGCTGATAATTATGCGATCACAAAGATTATTTACTGAAGGTGGGTTCATTTTTTAATGAGCATAAACTCTGGGGGAACATTTTCTCATTGCTAGGTTTATTTTTTGACGAGCTTGAAATTCCTGTAAAACTGCTCGTTGCTAGGTTTATTTTTTAACGAGCTTGAACTTTGCGTAAAACTGCTCGTGCCAGTCGTATAATAAGGATGTCCCATTGATAGGTTCATTTTTTAGGGAGCTTTCCCCATTCAAAACTTTGATCTAGAGCCTTTTGTTATGCAAGATAGGAATGACCGACCTACAAGTTTAAAGGGTTGAGAGCCTACAAACTAAGAAAATAAAAGGTCTCTTTTCACTTGCATGCAAAAAGGTTTGCATGCCCCTAGTTATAAAGTAGAGTTTTTAGGTTACCATACGAAAGTTCTCGCATTAGCAAGATTGTTCCGTCTGCGTAGTAGACAAAATGCTTCCTTGGCTTTGTCCATCGAAATGAATGAAGGTGATTCTAGTTCCAATCAACTAACCTTTGATGGGGGAATCCTTTTCCAGTCTAATCCATTTTCCTAAATGAACAGGATTGTCAAACTAGTCATATTCCTATGCAGAAACTTACCTTATATCTGGGGTTTTCCTGCCGAAGCAAACCAGGGTGTATGCCTCCTGGGTTTCAGTCACAATCATCGAATCAATCGCGCTCATCAGGTGGATGGATTGGAGATTGATGAGACATTCCTTGTGAAAAAATACCAGTTAGGGATGGAATTTGACTAATAGCTATGTTTGAACCAGGGAATCAAAGCTGGTCAACTAGGTGGACCACTCTGCCTTCATGCGGAAAACACATCACTTGAAATAGTGAGGAAACAATAGCTCCCATGCTATAAATGTAGTCACGCCCAAGGAGTAGATTGTAATCTAGAGGCCCTTAGACTACCATCACGTTTAGATGAATGGTTTTCCTTCTCAAAGTTATAGGAAAATTTGGAAGGATCCCCAACGGTCGACTGGTTCCTTTGTTGAAGCCTGTCAGATTTCGAATCTCAGGCAGAAGCAATGGTGAACCAAGCGCTTTCCAAGCAGTTGAGGAAAGGATACTCACATAAGCCTCTTCATCTATGATAGTACCAACCATGATCATTCTGTAAGCTTGTACTATGATTCAGAATGGTACATTAGATGGTAGGCTGGGTCTCCCTAGAAGATTCCAATCGAAGGACATGACTAGATTGCTTGGAGGAGGGACTGAATAAACGGTCGAATGAATCTCTGACGAACTTCCTTCCTGCGGTAAAGGAACGGGTAGATTTCCCCCATGTTCATCAGATTCTGTGTTAATGAAAAGAATTTGAACGATGTCATTCTCATTCTCCTTGGTGATTGTATCATCTGAAGGTGGACCTTCTAAAGATAAGATTGGGTTGACTGCCATCTTGACCTGTTGAATTTGGTCTGGGGTGGACTTAGAGGGTCTATCTTCAATGACAGGTGCTTCGACTGACAACAATGGTGTGTCAGTCGGATTTTCAACTAGCGATGGACTTGGCA
This sequence comes from Pinus tabuliformis, assembly GCA_031772625.1. Taxonomy (NCBI): domain Eukaryota; kingdom Viridiplantae; phylum Streptophyta; class Pinopsida; order Pinales; family Pinaceae; genus Pinus; species Pinus tabuliformis. The sequence goes on along the minus strand of CM062820.1, from coordinate 1,271,667,095 downwards.
AGAGTTTCTTGTATCCAGGAGGAAGTCGCTGCGGTGAAGCAGGATGGTTATCCAAGACTCTTTTAGCTTCGTCTAGGAAAGGACAACAGTGGAGGGCATGATCGCCTTCACACAATTTACAAGGAAATTTAGATCTTCCTTTTTGTCCATTGACTTCATTTTCACTAGTTGATGGTGTGCTCTCAACATGATCGTCAGAGGTTGAAGACATCAAATTATGCAAGTGGGGAGACCAGTCCCTCAAGATCCATGGGATGCAGGGACAATCTCGATGATAGTGGTCTCCCTTGCAAATGACACATGGAGATTTAGGTTTGGATGGTGCAGTGTGTGAATTTTTGCCAGATGATGCATGGTTGACCCCTTTCGTCGTTGGCTTCTTCTTTGTCTTCTCCTTCCCTTTCTTCTTCTTCTTAGTTACTGGGTTACTAGCTTCACCAAGTGAAGAGGAAGAAGGAGACGGAGAAACAAACGAAGTAGAAGGTTGGGGTGTAACTCCAGAATCATCTGGTTGCTGATTTGATTGCTGAGGAAGTGCGGTGTTTTGAACGATAGAGGTCGAGAAAAGCCATACTAGCAGGCCAATTGTGAGTCCTGGAAGGGACAATGTAGCCATATGTGGAGCACCAACATCTCCCCAGGAAGAGAAAGGACTAGGATTTCCCCCAAGGGGAAATCATTCATTGGTGGACTCCATTTTCTCAACCTAAGACCAATGAGGGAACAGTGACGTTATTCCTATTAAAATAATTTTTATGACGCTTTGACACAACTTTCTTTTTCAATTTTTAAGAGTCGAGAAAAAGCTAAATATGACTCTAGTCGCCTTCGATTTTTAATGATCCTGAAGTGAAAAGTGCTCAAATGGACCTTTTATTTTAAGGAGTCTAAAAAGGAATGAAAGTGACTACTCTGGAAATCTATATAGAGGGATTACCAAACCAATCACAAAATTACATAATACTTTTTACGTTACGGTAGTCAATCTTCCCGAATGCTGTGTTCAATGAATTGCGATCGATAGGGCGGCAGACATGGCTTCCTAAGGATAAAGGATGTAGCTTATTGTGGTCTCCCAATATATACTTGATGGTACATGGGAGCACAAGTTCGTACTGGCACTTGTTGTCTCAAAGAGGAGGAATCACCCAACCTATGATGAAAGTGATAGTTACCAGGCTTTACGACACAGGAATACGTCTCTAGCCTAGACTTCTAAATGTTGTGCGTTAGGTTCCAAAGTGTTTTTATGTTCATTGAGGTTTATTTTACAGTTTATCTTTCTTAAGAAGTTTTCCTTGAGGTTCACCACGTGATGTAGATATACAATTCCTAAATGTGAAGTCTAAGATGATAAACAGTTGTTTACTTTCTTTTTGCAATGAAAATGCTAGCTACTAAGGAAAGAGAGATGAAATTCTTTCAACATAGAACAAAGAGCACACACTAGATGCACTTTTCCTAAATCAATTTCAGCATGCAATCTAAATGCAAATGCACATGCATGTATTTTTTTCAGTTTCCTTAATGTTAGAATGACAAAAAGAAAACTAAGTACAAATCTTAATTATCTTCTTTCAAAGCGACAGTACCAACAATTTTCTCTTCAAAAATTGAAAGGAAGGCTAAGTCGACACTTTGCGATTTCGAATTTAAAACTATTTTCGACACTTGAAATACTGTTAATTCAAATCAAATAAAGTGGAAAAAGTGTAATCGACTATCTAAAAGAGGAATGCTTTATGATACTCTTTTTCTTGACTGAAAACGACACTTGCGACACTTTCAAATCAAAAGACGACAGTTCGATTAAGCTACTATTCACAAAGGATAACTGTAAATGATGAAAAGTACATAAAAAAACATTCACAATTCCTTATGGTGGAGGCTGAATAATGCAAAGGAAGATGGTTCCAACAGTGATATACTGATCATAGACAACAAAACTACTGAATAAAGCTAAAGACAGTGAAGGAAAAACCAAAATCTGGAGGTAGAAACAGTCCTAGTCAATCATCGCACCTGTAACACAGGGAAACAAGGATGCATCTCACCTGCAACACATAGGAGGTACGATGCATCCAGATTTCCAATGAGAGACAGTGCGATGGTCCAGGGATGAGACTGAGCTTGGTTTTCACTCACTGTTTGCAGCTAAGTTCAGGGATTTAGGCTGAGCTAATGATCGTCAGTAAACACAAAGTATATGGGCTGATCTAATGAGGTTATTTGAGCTACCACCAAGGCACTTAGGATGTTCACAAGCTACATGTTCAGTTCATAAACCAACTTGGAGATTGACTGAAGCATCTACTTTTCAGTTGCATAGCAAAAGTAGTTCGAAGGCTAGCTGGCTTAACTTCAGGCTCCGTCTGTGGTTCATAAAGCAAACAACAATAACAAAAAAAACAAACTATTTGCTCCCTAGTGGAGTCGCCATTTTGTTATTGGGAAAACTAGTGTCCATTCAGAGCTGCTAGTCCCACTAAGATGGGTAGCTATCTTAGAAACAAACAAACTAAAGTTACTTGTGCTTTCCTTTATGAGAGATAGATGAGAGAGAAGTAGAGAGTACCAAGCTCAGTCTTCCTCTGGTCTCCTTGCTTGTTTCCTCTCTCCTTTGATAGAGCTTTCGCCACTCCTTTCTCACTTGTCCAGCTTCAAAGAACACCTGTAGAGTCAAAGCAACAAAATATCATCAAAGCATAGAGATCTATAACCATAAACAATGTAGGATTAGATGTACATTAACCATATAAATGCATATAGAAATACAAGATTCAAATACATACAAGCATATGGAGGAAAATTCAAATAACTTTATTGATAGAAGTAGTAGAAGAGAGGATTACAACCAAGCTGTTTGATCCAGCATCATCCTCCCAGCATGAAACCCCTCTTCACCTCATACAAAGCAAGATCACCCAACAATGTCTTCAAAGAGAAACCAACAACACTTCCTTGAAAATTACAAAATTCCAGCCTCTGGATCTCTAGGATGAGGGATCCATATATAGATGTTTGCAAGAGAGTGAGTCAGCTTCTGGGATTTTGATTAGTGTCATTTCACTGATAGTCCTTGGTTCCACTTGGAGATTTCATGATCTCTTACTCATCCCTGGGTGAATTCAGAGAGGAAAGTGTCATATGAGCAGTTTCTAGAAGATTCTTTGAGTTTCCACCTAGCAAACTGATTTTTCCATTTGTCTGCTCTTGCTCATCACACCCTGCAGAAGGGATTTCCAGAATGCATCGCACCCCCCGTGTGTAACAGGTGAGATGCATTGCACCCTCAACATGGAGCAGTCTGTATGGTCCAGTTTTGACTAGTTATGAGTAGTTTTTCACAGAGAACTTCTGGGAAATGATGTAATCAGCTGACCTTGTTCCTTTAGGGTATGAAACAACACTTTTAAGGGTTTAGAAGCCCTTGGTTTATGGACATATGTGATTGGGGTTGCAGTGCCAAAATATGGTTATAACACCCCCTTCATAAAAATTCATCCTCCTTCAGTTCATTCATTTTCCCTAATAATACTCCTTTCCTAAGGTTAAAATACTTTTATCTAGAAAAAGTATTTATTCCCCCACATAAATCATTTTCATATTAAAAACCCACAAAACACTATTTCCTAAGATTTTATGTTATTATCGGAAAAGCATTAAAACGTGAAGTATAATATACTTAGGGTATTGTGCCCCATTTCACTCATTTTATTAATTAAATCCCAAACAAAAACCCTTTTCCAGTATATATTTAACTCCCGCAATATTAACTAGCCCTACACCTTAGTTTAAATATAAACTATGATATTCTACCAAAATCTCGAAGAATCCACTAACTAATTGATCCAAGATTAAGTTAGATAATCCCCTGTTTAAATCCCTCTGCTAATGACCCCGACATCTTAACCCTGCTTTAGTCATTCATTAACTCAAAAGCCGCCACACAAAATCACCTGCCAGGCCCTCCACTAGCCTCCGTGCAACTTCCCCGCCCGATCACTGTGAGATCGCCTCCCTCCACATCTGACAGCCTTTATCCATTTCGAGTAGGCCTGACGTCTGAACAATACCAGCCCAAAAAGAGTTGTTTTCCACTAGGCCCCCGATGCTACATGTCATTCAACGTATGGAATTGGGTGAACTCCCACCTAATACCACCAAGCGCCCAAAAGTGATGCGATCGAAACCACTTACTACCCGCCTGCTACACACAAAAATAGTTACTGTTCACCCTGCCACACGAAAAATGACTACTGTTCACCTGCACCCACCAAAATTGACTTTCGCGCATAAAGCCAAAAATCCCCAAATCATTTGTTTTTAGCATTTTTTCAACTGTAAGACATCATGCACACGCCTGCGAACGTCGAAGCTGTCAACCTACATCCAATTGCAGCCTAAAGATGCCACAGAGCACCCAGTTTGCTTTCTAGCCTACTTAGAGCCTTTTCAACTATTCACAGTTGCAAGTTTCCCCGTTCAGAGGCAGTTCTCCTTAATTCCAAGTATTTAAGCCATAATTCACTAGAAAACCCTGTCAATTTCAGAACCAATTGCTAAGTTTTCTTAGTTAAGGTAAAAAATTAATTAAAGAAACTCTAGTAGCTCAAACCTACTCTGTACTGAACCACCATTGCCCAAAAGGATTGAAAATCACCTCGCTCACTCTCAAATCCACAAGAACTGAGAATGGTTGCCCCAAGCGCCATGGATGTTAGACCTATTTCCACTCCTCATCTAGACTTAGACCACCTCCCCTTGGCTGATAAGGATTTCCAGATAAAGGACAACTTTGTCCATGAATCCTCTCTCAAACTATACCGCTGATACAGAGACCAATACTTGAACCATGCTGATAAAATCAGTTTTTGGGAGTCCAATTTGCCCAAGTACAAATTCCCTGAAGTTCACACTTTCCTAGAAATTGTCCATTACTGCCATGCAAATTATATCCCCAGTCAAAAAGCAGTGATGTCCCCTAACCAAACCATACTTTCAACATCACTGCTGAATCTATTAATGAGATTCTGCAACTTCAGCTAGCGAAAAACTTGACTCCTCTCTCCATTGGAGACCTGTTGGAATCATTTCCCAAGCTCAACCCTACAATATTGGCCCAAATAATCCAAACCTTCATTGTAGAGGAAATGTATACCCCCAAAGAACCCCCTCCATATATGTATACCATATTTCCCCACTTGGCTAGGACATTGTGGCAATGATATCCAATGTCCTAGGTTATACCACCAGTGAGTATATAGATGAAATCATCCTGGCTTTCATGTCCATAGACACTCCAGGACAACGTCCTGCTGTTATCTATGACTATGCCAAGTTTATAGCTGATAGTATGCATGACTAGTTTTGTAGGATGAGTAATGAGCGAGTCTTCAAGTATTCCTCTATTTTGTATCACCTTTTCCTATACTACCAAGCAGATAAGTTCCCCTTTACTCTCCAAAAGCTTGACACAAAGGGTCACCCTAGTTCAATAATTTTTTGGACTCCATTGATCCATAAATATGACTCCCCATATTCATATGCAAACTTCATAGAGCTAAAGTTTGTACATCCCATTCTGACAATGTTGATAGGAAGCCCTCCTCCAAGAATCAGTTCAGATATAAAGAGGATCCTGCAACTCTCAAAGCAATCCAAAGTAGGTGATTGGTACTTATACCACAACCACACTGAGATTAGGATTTATGGCTATGAGCTGGCCCCATACAAACTTCCTAAATACCTACCAATGAGGTTATTTGCTCTAGAGTACTATAGGCAGATACTAAATTCAGATGAGGTACACTTTTCAAAGCAAAAAAGAAGGCCCAACTCAGGATCAAAGACCAATTAGGTCCCTTTATTTGTAATAGTAGAGAAGCTGGAAAGGAGAGAGACCTAATCCTTCAAATATTAAATCTAAAACAGAGCTTCATATGGAGATATGATACCTTGGATTTCATCTGCAAAAAAAGGCAGAAAAACAAGATGGCTCCTGATATTCATCATCGCATCCCTGAAATAGAAAAGTATGCCAACCAATTGCAATGGGTGGAAAATACTTTAGGGGACAGGGATAGTACTGAAGTTTTTGTGGAAAAAACATTGATTAACCTAGAGAAATGACTTGATGAGGGTTCTTTCCTGCAGGTGCCAGAAGGATCACAGGTGCTAGAAGGATCACAGGTACCAGAAGAATCAAAAGCACTAGACCTATCAAAAGTACCAGAAGAATCAAAAGTACTAGAGCAATAAGAGAAAACAGATAAACCAAAGGCCACCATGAGTACCCCCCAGTCTTACAGACTCCTCTAAATGAGGAGAAAAGCCTCAAGAGAAATAGGGAAGGGGCCACTACTTCAGAAAGAGCAACATCACAAGCCTATGCAGAGATAAGCCAGGATAAAAGACAAAGAGTCAATCCTGTCTCTGAACAGGAATATGCAGAGGAGACAGCTGAGGTTACAAGCACAGAAAGAGACAGTAGTAGGCTTGCCACTCCATCTAGAGACACTGTAGAACCTTCCACATCACACACTCAGATGTTGGAAAGGAAACAAATTGTTGAGGTATCCTCTTTCAGAATGCCAACAGATAAAGGTCAAGACATTAAGGAGAGATACAAAGAAATAAAGGCTATAAATGTGTTACGGGGAAAAGTGTCTATGCAGAACTACTAATCCCACTAAGGCTGGTAGCTACCTTAGAAACAAACAAAGTAAAACTACTTTCGTTTCCATTTATGAAAGATAGATGAGAGAATAATAAAGGAGACCAACCTCTGTCTTGCGCTTGGTTCCTTGCTCGATTCCTCTCTCTTCCGATAGTCTTTTGCTACTTGCTTTCTTATATACCCAGCTTCACAGAGTACCTGTAGAATCAAAGCAGCATAACACTATATGAGAACATGGATCTATTATCATAAACAATCTAGGATCAGATGTAAATTGACCATACAAATTCATGAAACATAAATCACACAAGAGTATGGAGGAAAACTTGAATAGCTTTATTGATAATCAAGAAAGAGCCAAGAGAGTTACAACCAATTGTTCTAACCCAGCATCATCCTCTCAGCAAGTAAGCCCTTCTTCACCTCATGAAAAGCTTAGATCACCCAACACTATGATGTTGCCTCAAGAAACCAACAACAATTCCTTACAAGATGCAAAATTCCAGCCTCTGGATCTCTGGGATGAGGGATCCATATATAGATGTCTGCAAGGGGGGTGAGTCAGCTTGTGATTTGATTAGTGTCTTCCCTCTGATAGTTCTTGCTTCCACTTGGAGATTGATGATCTCTTACTCATCCTTGGTCAAATTCGAAGAGGCAAGTGTCACAGGGGAAGTTTCTGGAAGATTCCATGCTTCTCCACCTCGCGGATTGACATTGCCATTTGTCCCTTCTCGCCCATCGCACCCCATAGAAGGGCTTTTTGAAATGCAACGCACCTACTGAGTGTATTTAGGTGAGATGCAATGCACTTGGCCTATGGAGCAGGTGAAATCATCCAGTTTTGACCAGTTCTGAGTATTTTTTCATGGAGAACTTCTGGGAGAAGCTGTAATCAGTTGACCTTGTTCTTTTAGGGGTTGGAACAACACTTTTATTAGGAGCCCTTGGTTTATGGACATTTTATGCTTGGGGTTGCAGTGCCCAAAAATGTCTATAACAAAATGAGAGGCTGAAAGCCCAAACCTATGCACAGTATCTGAAAATGACTCCTACCAATCAAACAAGGCTTATGTCAACCTATGATGTCAAAGAGGGGAAGATGCAAATGACCTTCATCAAGATGACCACTCAGCAGCCAAGAACAATAACAGATTTTAAAAGAGTGGATTTTGAAGTACTAGCAAGGGATATACATCTCATTGACCAGATTGAGCTACATAAGCAAACTGGTGAGATGATTTATTCTACATTGATAGGGAAATCCATAGCAGCCCACCAATTTCAGAACTCTTTAAACAATATGTCAGCTCAATTTCAGTTGGAGAAGGCCTCCTCACAGGCCAAATGTTGGGTCCCTATAATACTAGTGATTACCCCATTACTATTGTATTTATACCCCTTATTTATATTGTTGTGCCCCTATTACCCCCATGTTGTTGTTTCTGTGCCCCATAGAATCCCTCTATTGTTATTTTTGTGGCTTTATATTATTATTGTTAGGTCGGCTGGATTATATTGTGACTCCTTAGACTCCTATATATAGAAAGGAGGTTTTGTCATTTGTATCATCCAAGAATTGTTCATTTATGTAATGTAAAGGAGGTTTCCCCCTCAAAGAGGCTGAATTCTAAGGCGTTGATCTATCTTTTCTATATTTTCTTGAGCTGGTTTCATAACATTTGGTATCAGAGCTTTGGATTCTAGGGTTTCGCTGCTCCAAAAAGGTCATCGTGGCATTTTGGCTATAATTTTTTCTCTGTGAAATTTCAGAAGTCACAAAAAAAAACCATTTGAGAAGAAATCGCACTGAACCTTGGGTCCGAATTTCAGATCTTTTTGTGTGATATTTGCAGAGATATGATTTGAGGAAGTTGGTCTTTTTGCAGACTCCTGAATTACATTCAAAACAGGTGACCTGGGGAAAATCGTCATAACTTTCTCTCTAGGGATTTGATTGAAATTTAGTAAGAAGGTACAGAAAGAGGATGGAATTTAGTTTCTTTTATGTGTGTTTCAGATCCAAAGGTTGAAACAGTGACTCATGGCACGTCGTACAAGTTCACTCTACTGAACTAGTCTAAAATCAAGTCACTGTGGGAGATTTCACATAACTCTTCCTTGGAGAATCCAATTTGGGTCAGAATTATGGCATTCAAAAGAGGACGTAGAAGGCTACTACAGATCGTAATTTCAGAACTAGATGATCCGAAATTACAGAGATACATCAGATTCAATATCAGGCTTCTATAAAGTGAAAAAAGGTGTGTAGTTTTTTTTTTAATTTTTGTGTAAGCTTGGTTTAACAAAATTCAAAGGGCATAGTAAAGCATTATTATCGGTAACTGATGCCCCGAGGAAAGAAAATGCAAACACCTAGTGAGGAACCTGAAAGCTCTAGCATGACTCATGAAGAAGAGGAAGAAATGCTACATGATATATCAAAATTACAAGAACAAGTGCAACAAATGTCACACTCACAAAAGCTAACAGAAGCTAAGATAAATGGCGTGGAATCTAAGATAAATGGCATGGAATCTACGATAAAGGGCATGGAAGCTAAGATGGATGATTCGAAGATAGATTTGAAGAGAGACATGGCAAATTTGAAGACAGATTTGACAAATTTTCTACAAGAAATACTTACTAATGGTGAAAAGGTTGTAAAGGAAACTCATGATGTGAACAAAAGTATTGTTAATCATGATTCCATAGACTCTAATGTTGGATCTAAGACCCACCATATTCCAAAAATCGATATGAGGAAGTTTGATGGCAAGGATCCCACCACATGGATATTACAGATGGAGCAGTTCTTCGATCTCAATAATGTGCAAAACACACAAAAGGTACGTATGGAAACTGCATATTTGGAACCAAATCAGTTTGTATCGTATCAATGGCTTTGCTCTCATAACAATTTATCACTTGGGAAATTTTTATGGAAGAATTGATAGCACATTATGAAGATACAAAAAGCAACACTTTTTTTAGCCAATTGATAAGTCTCAAACAAAAGGGTTCAGTAATGGAGCACATTGAGGAGTTCCAAAAACTGAACATAAGGGTAAAAGATAATCCAGAGGAGCATAGGATTGATGTGTTCATAGGGTCTTTAAAGGATAATATCCAACATGATGTTTGCATTTGGGAACCTAATTCATTAGAGAAGGCATTCAGGTTAGCAAGAAAAATGGAAAGCAAAATTATGGCAACCAGGAAGCATACCATCACAACTATAAAGACGGAAGTGTTGTTGCCCCTAGTCTTCCACAACCTATAAGGTTGACACCACAAAAATTGGAAGAAAAAAGAGCAAAAGGACTTTGTTACAGTTGTGATAGCAAATACACTAAAGGTCATAAGTGTGCTGAGAAGAAATTATTCTACATAGATTGTGAAGAGGAAGAAGAAAAGGAGCAAGAAAGGTCAAAAGAAGAAGATATACTCCAGGAACAAAGCCTAGATGAAGAACAAATAAATCCGACCATATCTTGTAATGCATTGGTGGGAATTACCACTCCTCAAACCATCAAGATAGAAGGACAAATCAAGAAGAAAAAGGTAATAGTGTTGATTGATTCAGGAAGCACCCACAGTTTTATTCATTGTAGGGTAGCAAAAGAATTGAATTTCTTCCTATATCCAGCACCAGAGTGTCAAGTGATGATTGCAAATGGAGGAACAATAAATTGCTCTGGAAGGTGCCATAATATCAAGCTATCCATGGGAGAATATGTATTGACTGGCCCAATGCTTTCCATTCCAATGGGAGGTGCTGATGTTGTACTAGGAGTCCAATGGCTACAATCCTTGGGTACAATAGCTTTTAATTTTCAAGAACTTTTCATCAAATTTTCTACGGAAGGAAAGGAAGTTGAATTAAGGGGTATTGCAGGGAAACCAAGAAAGATAATCAGCTCTAATGGTATGACAAAGCTTCTAAAAAAGGAGCAAAGAGGTGTAATTGCACAAGTATGTTCACTATATGTTTCCACATCGGAATCATCTATTTCTCCAGATCTCCAAAAAGTCCTAGACAATCATTCCAAGGTATTTGAGACTCCCAAAGGTCTCCCACCTATGCGTGATCATGATCATGCTATTCATCTGATTCCAGGAAGTGTTCCTCCAAACATCAGGCCGTACAAATATCCCTATGTCCAAAAAAGTGAAATTGAACGTATGGTTGTAGAAATGCTAGAGGCTGGTATAATTCAACCAAGTCAAAGTTCTTTCTCTGCTCCAGTAGTATTGGTGCACAAGAAGGATGGATCATGGCGCATGTGTCCAGATTATAGGGAGCTCAACAAGCTCACTATTAAAGATAAGTTCCCCATTCCTGTCATTGATGAATTACTAGATGAATTGCATGGATCAATTTACTTCACCAAGTTGGATCTTCGTTCGGGATATCATCAAATAAGAATGAAGATTGAAGACATTCCGAAAATGGCATTTAGAACTCATGAGGGTCATTATGAATTTTTGGTCATGCCTTTTGGCCTTACTAATGCACCTTCAACATTTCAAGGTTTGATGAATTCAATTTTCAAACCATTCCTTAGAAAATTTGTGTTAGTATTTTTTGATGATATACTAATCTACAGCAAGTCTTGGAAGGATCATGGTGAACATGTTGACAGGGTGCTACAACTATTGGAGGAGAAACAATTATATGCAAAAAGATCCAAATATTTCTTTGGAGTCCAGGAGGTGGAATATTTGGGTCATATTGTATCTCATGAAGGAGTTAAGGTAGACCCTAGCAAAATTAAAGCCATTAAGGAATGGAAAATCCCCACATCCATAAAGCATCTGCGAGGATTTCTTGGGTTGACAGGGTATTATTGCAAGTTTGTTAAGAATTATGGGAGAATAGCAGCACCTCTAACAACATTATTGAAGAAATATGCATTTTCATGGACTCTGGAAGCAACAAAGGCCTTTGAACATCTTAAAGAAGCAATGTGCCAAGCACCAGTCTTAGCTACACCGGACTTCACAAAAGCCTTTATTGTGGAATGTGATGCTTCAGGAAATGGAATTGGTGTTGTTCTAATGCAAGATGAAAGACCCATTGCTTTTGAAAGTCATCCAATCAAGGGAAAGTTTTTAAGCAAAGCTATTTATGAGAAGGAAATGTTGGCAATACTCCATGCACTTAAGAAATGTCGACCCTACCTAATGGAAGACACTTCAAGGTAAAAAAGGATCATGATAGCCTTAAATACTTTTTAGAACAAAGATTATCCTCTGAAGAGCAAAAAAAGTGGGTCACAAAGATGTTGGGTTATGACTTTGAAATCATCTACAAAAAAGGGAAGCAAAATGTGGTGGCAAATGCACTCTCAAGAAAGGATGAGGATGTGGAAGCATTGTTGTGCGCCATTTCTATTATCCAACCAGATTGGATAAACGAAGCAAGGGAGGAATGGAAGAATGATGAAGAAGTGTGGGCACTTATTCGAAAGCTACAACAAGATTCCAATATGTCTGATACATTTAGCTGGAAAAATGATTCATTATGGTACAAAGATCGCTTATACCTCTATAAGAATTCCCAGCTAAAACAAAAGATTCTTATGGAATTGCACACTTCTCCCTTAGGAGGGCACTCAGGATTTTTAAAAACTTACCACAGGGTTAAGAAGGAATTTTTTTGGGATGGCCTTAAATCAGATATTCAAAATTTTGTGGCGGAATGTTTGGTTTGCCAACAAAATAAAGTTGAAACAATTAAGACACCGGGTCTATTACAACCTTTATCCATTCCAAGCCAACGTTGGGAGGAGGTTTCAATGGATTTTATCACAGGTTTACCCAAGTCTGAGGGAAAGAGTGTCATCATGGTGGTAGTTGACAGACTTACCAAGTATGCACACTTTTGTGCATTATCACATCCATTTAAAGCCAATACAGTTTCTACTGCATTTATGGAAACAATTCAAAAGCTACATGGAAACCCAAAGATTATTGTAAGTGACAGAGATCCCATTTTCACTAGAAATTTTTGGACAGAATTATTTTCTTGTCTTGGTACTCAGTTACCTCATAGCTCATCTTATCATCCTCAATCTGATGGGAAAACTAAGATAGTAAACAAATGTTTGGAAGGATATCTTCGTTGCTTTGTATCTGATAAATAGACACAATGGGTCAAGTGTTTGCCTCTGGCTAAATGATGGTATAACACTTCCTTCCATACAACAACAAAAATGACCCCATTTATGGCACTTTATGGGTATCAACGACCATCCATCACATCATATTTAAAAGAAAATTCTAAGGTTCAGGCAGTGGAACATCACATCGAACATCAACAACAAGTCCTCCAACTCTTAAAGGATAACCTCGTGTTGGCACAAAATAGAATGAAACAATAGGCAGATCAACATCGCAGTGAAAGAAGTTTTGATGTAGGTGATTGGGTATTCCTACGGCTACAACCATATAAGCAAATGTCCCTAAAGCAAGCTAAGAAGGATAATAAATTATCACCAAAGTATTATGGTCCGTACAAGGTGTTGCAAAAGATTAGTACTATGGCATACAAATTGGAGCTTCCTGCAGCTTCTCGATTGCACCCAGTTTTCCATGTTTCATGTTTGAAGAAGGTTATAGGCGACAATCTCCCAGTTCAAATAATATTGCCATAACTTAACGAGGAAGGAAAAATTATATTGGAATCGGAAGCAGTCACAGAAACAAGAACTCGACAGCTACGAAATCGATCAATGTCAAAGTATCTTATCAAGTTGAAGAACTTATCTGCTGAAGATTCCACATGGGAGGATGAGAATTTTATGCAAAAGTATCCAGAACTACTCAAGTGTTGAGGACAACACTTTTTTGAAGGAGAGGGGCATGTTGGGTCCCTATAATACTAGTGATTACCCCATTACTATTGTAGTTATACCCCTTATTTATATTGTTGTGCCCCTATTACCCCCATGTTGTTATTTTTGTGCCCCATAGAATCCCTCTATTGTTATTTTTGTGGCTTTATATTATTATTGTTAGGTCGGCTGGATTATATTGTGACTCCTTAGACTCCTATATACAGAAAGGAGGTTTTTTCATTTGTATCATCCAAGAATTGTTCATTTATGTAATGTAAAGGATGTTTCCCCCTCGAAGAGGCTGAATTCTAAGGCGTTGATCTATCTTTTCTATCTTTTCTTGAGCTGGTTTCATAACACCAAAGATATAAGAATCAAGTCCTTAGAGGACATAGTGATAGAACTGGGACATGATCCCAAGGATGTTAAAGCAACAGAGAAGCTAATTAAAAGGAAGAATGATGACATTGATGCATTGAAGAAACAACTAAAAATTCCCTAGCTGCATCACCCTCAAACAATGGAAGTCCTAGAAGCACAAAAAGGACATGAAGAGCTTATGGACCTAGTCCTAAAGCTTAATGATCAGCTTAAAGAAACGTAGGAGTTGGACACTTTGATTCAGTCCAAGAAAAGTGAACTGGCCATAACTTCCACAACTGTCATCCTCATAGTGACAACAACAGTTCCTTCCACAATGGTAGCATCATTGGCACGTACAGCTCCACCTGCCACAATACTGCTAATTACAACCGAGTCCACTACAGTAGCAGGTACATCAATTGAGAAAACAACAGAACTAGTAAAAGCTATGGAAGGATGTCCATCCAAGCTACAGAGCTCAAAATATTAAAGGAGAAAGTGGAAAGTTTAGAAACTGACTGTAAACTTTCCCAAATTCAGCAAAGAGAAGAAACACAGAAAGCCCGTAGGATGGGTGAGAAAATCAAAGTCCTAGAGAAATATTTGACACTGCAGAAACCACTAGGACATACTAAAGAGATGCTCTGGGAAAATATCATCGACTCTTTCAATGATATTTGGCCATCAATCCAAGTCATATTTGAGCAGACAGAATTGGTGAAGGTAGCCACCGAAGCCATCCAAAAAGTAAGGGAAGAATTAGGAGATAAACATGAGGATGCAAATCGACTCATCCACCTCCTAAACAGTAAGAACAGATATGAGCTCCATGAGCTTGGCATAGAGGATAGGACTGAAGTTATCTTAGATATTAAAAAGGTTATTTCCAAAAGAAACCTCATGCTCAATTTAGAAGAAAAGTTCCATAACATGCAGGTAGCCATTTACAAGTTTATGGTTAAGTTTCAAATTTTGAGGGACAAAGGCCTTCCCAGTGCTATGGCCATCAATGACAGACTCGTGACCCAATTGGACTATAGTGATATACTCAGGAGGTTGGCCAAGGAACAAGCCAACTCTTCAGGCATTAAAGCCCTGCCAACTGGAAAAGTATTGTATGATACTTTGGAGAACCCATTTTTCCTAGAACAAGAGGTGAAACATTTGTTTCTCACCAAACAAAATTTTGCAAAATACACAGAGGAATATAGGAGAATGTTGAAAATGAGATTTCCTGAGACAGAATGGTGGGAGAAAATGACAGATTTACTATGAAAACTTTTTACATCAGAAAGTTACCACAGTAAATCTGAAGGCAGCCAGGTGATACAGGGAAAGGGCAGATCAGCAGGGTCAAAGGCTAACAGATTCAAAGAGTATCAGTAAAAGATCAAAGTAAAGAATATTATAGCATAGAAATACCGCAACTATCAACCAAATTAAATGGCTCCAACGCAACAGAAACAACCAACAACACCATAATAAAAGGGATAGAAAGAAGCAGTTTTACATCTATCTTTATCTTCATGCAAGAAGATATTCTTTTTCCCTAGATTAAGTCTCAAGTTGTTTTATAATATTTTGTAAATATTTTGTATAAATACTTCACATTTAGAAGTATGTAGGGTGGATTCCAAGACATTTCTATAGAATTTTTCTCTCAAATCAAACTTCTATTATATTAATGACTAGATTGGCTTGCTGGATCAATGAATAAAGAGCAAATATTTTATAGGATTCTTGTGTAAAGTGAAATACAAATAAGTATTCTTCCATGTTTACTACTTTTTGGGTTGTGTTATATTCTTTTCATGACTAACCGATGTACAGGGAGCTATAAGGATAGATTGTGATAGCCAAAGTGCAATTTTCTTGGCAAAGAACTTTGCTTATCATTCAAAGACAAATCACATTGATGTTCAATATCACTTTGTGAGGGATATGATAGAAGACAAAAAGGTGTTGTTGGTAAAGGTGGACACTTTGAAGAATACTATAGATGCATTGACAAAATCTGTGAGCTCTGAGAAGTTCTCGTGGTGTAGAGAAACAATGGGCGTTTCAAGGTTGGAAAAATGACTAAGCTCTCCTGTGGCCCCATTTGGAAAGAAAAGAACAAGTGGGAGAATGTTGGGTTGTGTTATATTCTTTCCACAACTAACCTACGTAGTGAACCGAGGGGTTAGAGGGGGGGTGGAGGCCCCCCTTCGTTGCGCCGATTGTGTAGTGGGGGGGTCACAACAGGGGCAACAACCCCCCTGTCTGTACCGTCCCTCCTCTATGGGGTTTGAGGCAGTGCCTTAGGATTTTTTTTTTTTGGACCCTATATTAGGTTAGGCGAACCTACCTATGGTTTTCGGTCCATGGCTTTGGACGCGATGGTTTTTGGTCCATGGTATTGGATGCTTCGGCATGTATAAATATGTACTGTAACATTGAAAGGAATATAATGAAAAATCAAGCTGGTAGTCCCAGTTTTGGGATCCAGGGGAAAATATTTGTGTATATGTGTTATGCTCTCGCATTGTTTATTTTCTGTGTTTTAGAATTCGTATGCAGGTAATTTCTATACGGGGTTAAAACCTACATTTAGTATCAGAGCTATTTTGGCTTCAAGGGGATGCCTTTGTTGTTGAGAGGTTTCGCTCAGGCCTGTGGTAGACCCTGTTCAGTGGGAGATTTGCGAGATCGATTCTGGTGGTGAAAGAAGATGGCGAGTAGCGGAAAGATAGAGATCGAGAAATTTAATGGTCAGAGTTTTGAGTTGTGGAAACTCAATATGGAGGATCTGTTGGTCGATAAAGATCAGTGGATCACGGTAGATCTAGGTACTAAACCAACGGGAGTGTCTGATGAAGAATGGAAGAAGTTGGATCAGAAGGAAAAGAGCATAATATGATTGTGTGTCTCAGATTGAGTATTTCTGAATGTAATAGGGGAAGCTACGATGAAGGATTTGTGGGACAAGTTAGGGACTTTGTACTAATCTAAGTCTCTGGTGAATAAAATTTTCTTATGGAAAAAGCTGTATAACTTGAGGATGAAAGATGGAGACTCGGTGACAGAGCATCTGAACGCATTTAATACTGTGGTAAGTCAGTTAGCATCTGTTGATATTAAAATTTTAGATGAAGATAAGTGCATCAGTTTGTTGTGTTCTCTACCAGATTCGTGGGATAGTTTAGTTATTGCAATAGGTAGCAATGCAACTGCCTTGCATTTTGATGAAATAGTATCATCCTTGCTGATGGAGGAGATGAGATAGAAAAATATGGAGAACCAGAACGGTGATGCCTTGTCTGTATGAGGATAGTCCCAGAATAGAAACAAAATTAAGTCATCGAGTGGGAGATCTAAATCTAGAGGGAGATCTAAATCTCTAGGAAAACCTGTAACAGTGGTGTGCTGGAAATGTGAAAAGGAAGGGCACTTCAAAAGGGCCTGTAAATCTAAAGCTCTGGATAAAGGAAAGGGATCTGATGATGCTCCTTCTATAGAGGCAAAAACCACCTCAGATGAAGGTGGGGATGTGTACATGGCTTCTTCAAGTACACATGTAGATCATGAGGCATGGTTTATTGACTCAGGTGCATCCTTTCACTTCGTTGCCCATAGAGAGTGGTTCTGCGAGTATGAGAAATACGATGGTGGTGATATCTTCTTGGGGATGACAGGAAGGCTAGAATCATTGGTCACAGAAAAGTTAAGTTGAAGTTGCAAGGTGGAAAGGTTAGAACACTTTTGGGTGTTTTTCATATTCCCGTATTGGACAAAAATCTGACTTCTGTAAGAAAGTTGGATGATGCAGGTGTAAAAGCAGTGTTTGAGAAGGATACCTGCAAGATGGTTTGGGGAGAACTGGTATTGATGCGGGGAGTTCGAACTGGAACTCTGTACAAGCTGCAAGGTATCACTATTGTTGATGGGTGCAATAGTTCTGTGGTTCTTGAAAGTAGAGTAGAAACTCTAGTGGTCTCTGGAGAGAAGACCATGTCGTGGCATCAAAGGCTTGGACATATTGGAGAGAAGGGCCTTCGAATACTTCATGGTAAAGGTATGGTAGAAGGTATGAGTAATATCTCTCTGTATTTTGATTTATGTTAAGATTGTGTATACGGGAAGCAGAATCATGTGAGTTTCCCCTCTGGTGGTAAGAGGGCGAAACAAATATTAGAGCTTGTGCACAATGATGTGTTTGGACCTGTGAAGGTTCCATCACTGGGTAAGTTTGTGTACTATGTATCATTTATAGATGAATTCTCAAGGAATACATGGATATATTTCCTTAAGAAGAAATATGAAGTCTTTGACAGGTTTAAAGAATTTAAGGCTCTAGTGGAAAACCAAACAGAGAAGAAGATAAAGGTGCTGAGGACAGAAAAGGGTGGAGCATTTTGCAATAAGAAATTTGAATCAGACTCTACAACAGAGGATGAATCAGAAGATGAAGAGCCACAAACTCCGGGTTGGTTGCAGAGATTGTGTTCAAGTATGGGGTTAGTACAGGGAGCTATAAGGATAGACTGTGATAGCCAAAGTGCAATTTTCTTGGCAAAGAACCCTGCATATCATTCAAAGACAAAGCACATTGATGTTAAGTATCACTTTGTGAGGGTCTGATATGATAGAAGACAAAAAGGTGTTGTTGGTAAAGGTGGACACTTTGAAGAATACTACAGATGCATTGACAAAATCTGTGAGCTCTAAGAAGTTCTCTTGGTGTAGAGAAACAATGGGTGTTTCAGGGCTGGAAAAATGACTAAGATCTCTTGTGGCCCCCTGTGGAAAGAAAACAACAAGTGTGAAAATGTTTGGTTGTGTTATATTCTTTCCACGACTAACCTACGTAGTGAACCGGGGGGTTAGAGGGGGGGTAGAGCCCCATCCTTCGTTGTGCCAATTGCATAGTAGGGGGGTCACAAGGGGGGCGGCTGTCCCCCTGTCCATACCCACCCCCCTCTACGGGGTCTGGGGTAGCGCCTCAAGATTTTTTTTTTTGGACCCTATATTAGGTTGGGCAAACCTACCTATGGTTTTTGGTCCATGGTTTTGGACGCGATGGTTTTCAGTCCATGGTATTGGATGCTTCGGCACGTATAAATATGTATTGTAACATTGAAAGGAATATAATGAAAAATCAAGATGGTAGTCTCGTTTTGGGATCTAGGGGAAAATCTCTGTGTATATGTGTTTTATGTGTTATGCTCTCGCATTGGTTATTTTCTGTGTTTTAGAATTTGTATACAGGTAATTTCTATATGGGCTTAAAACCTACACTATTGTTGTTCTTATGTTTTTTCCATAATCTTGTTTTTTTCTCTAAAATCTAAATGTGTTAAAATTGGCAACCAGGGAAAAAATTCATGTGGGTCATCTTATTCATGGCTGATAATATTTTTATTAGATTCCTATCGTCGAGAGGTGTAGGATTGATATAAAGATCATCCGATTCCGATAAGTATTCATGGAGATATGAATTTATTTTGATTATGGAATTATTATCAAGCCGACCTACAACTCATGTAGGCTCAGAAGCCCAACAGTCGCATCTATTCACCCACCAACGTTGTGTATAAATATAAGAGGAATTTTCCTCATTTGGACTCACTCATCTCATCACATCTCTCTCTCTCTCTACTGCGCAGATATGAGTCTCTTCTCTACTGTGCTGAAATGGGTCTCTCTCTCTCACACATCTGAAGCCGGAAGCTGTTGAATTTGAAGCTGCAACTGCAGAAGTAAAGATTGACTTGCGTGGCCTAGAAGATATCCTCTTTGGAACTACACTATAGGTTCATCTGAATCTCCTTTGAAAGCCGCAACTTTTGGTGGTGGAATGAAGTCAATCCGACGAACGGTTTGCAAGATATCGACTGCCCTAGTTTGAAGCCGGAAACTGCTGAAACTGAAGCTGCAACTGTAGAAGTAAAGATTGACTTGCGTGGCCTAGAATATCTCCTCATCTGAACTGCACTGTAGGTTCATCTGAACCTCCTCTGGAAGTTGAAACTTTTGGTGGTGGAATGAAGTCAATCCAACTGTCAGTTTGTGAGATATGGTCTGCCCTAGTTTGATAATGAAGCCGCTAATGCTGATGCTACTGATATAGGGTTTGCTAATGCTGATATGAATCAGATTTATTGTACTATTTCTCTCTGCTGAATTATTGAAGATAAAATAAGATTTGATCAAAGGGTTTCCCCACACATTGTGGGGTTTGTCCCTGGCTAGCTGCCACATCTTGTTTCTCTTGTCTTGGCTTGTTTTCTGTCGATCGTTTAATGTTCTATCTGCACTTTACTTTATGTACATGTGATTGCTAATTGGTGGAATATAATAAGAAAAATAAGTAAACTGCTATAAGCATAGAACATACCATAACTTAGCAAAATGTATAACAAGGAATGATATTTCAGAAATTGCTTGAATGCACTCTGTCTTGATTGTTTTACATTTTGAATGTTTTGTCCTAAACTATCTTAGCTAGGGAATTCTTAACTGCTCTTTAGCTTCCATAGTTTTTCCTCTAGTATATGGCAAAGGATTCTTAATTGCCCTTTGATCATGATCACCCTCTGTTCTTCATTCTGATCCCAGTCTAAGGATTCTTAAGTGCCCTTTCACCCTAGTTAGAATTATTTCATCCATTACACCTGAAGATTTTCTTTTTGATTTGCTAGTCTACCCTGTGAACATTCCCTTTAATGATTTGGTCCAGTTATGCTATCCATTTATTGACTCCATAGCCCAATGGCTTGAAGACCTAGATCTATCCATTTTCTCTAAGAATTCCACCACCCAGCCTTCAATTCAAAACAAAACCCCATGAACACTAAGAACTAGCCTAAAATCTCATAAAAACAAAGCTAAATTATAAAGAGAAAGCCCTCTCTGGACTTAGGTTGGCTAGAACCTAAGCGTAAAAGATTGGTTTGTGGTTACCTTGGATGATTCCTTCTTTTGATAACCTCTATGTAAAACTTCTGAGTGATAACATAGTGGCAATCATATTGGGGATTTAAACCCTCAATCTTAATAAACCTTTGAGAAAATTTCAAATCTTTATTTGAAGCATCTTGAAGGGTTTATTAGAAGTTATTTACAAAATTTCACAAAAAGAAAGTAACTAGAAAAGCTTGAAACTCTGGCTTTAATGAGAAGTCATTATACTAGTGCCAATCTAGATCCAAATCCCGCCCTAGTAGTGAATAATCCAAACCTGATTTCGAGAAGATCCAAAAGACAAGAAAGTTTAGTAAGTCCAACACCTTCAATCAAAGCAGATTCATGCCCTGATGAGTGGTTGTTTTTAAAAGACCTCCCCTTTGATGAGTCATTTGACCTTTCCCTATTTAGAACCAGGTCTGAAAGTGCACTTGATGACATAGTTCTAGATCCAAAGTTTATTGCAGACCTCGAAGTCCAAAAGGAAAACCAATAAATTGATGAGTATATTCTAAATTTCCCTTAGTCATCCCTTACTACTGCTAAGATCCTTGATCTTTCTGAACCAGTGTCAACTACCCTTAGTTCACCATTATTTCCTTCCACCTCTAAAGTTCATTCCTCACCTTAATTTATACCTTCAATTCCCTACCAACCTATCATTATCCATTAATCACCTATTACTCCCAGTTCTCCATCAACTACTGTATCATCTTCTGGTACCCCAACCCCACTTCTTAGCCCTGCCCAACTTAGAGCCATGGCAAATAGATATGCTCCTCTTGTGTTACTTGCCTCACTTGGTGCCATGCCACAAGATTACCAGAAAAAAATTGCCCAATTTGATGGCATAGGACCTTATGCAACACAACATCATGTAAACAAAATGACAGACCACTTTGAATTACATGAAATTGATATTGGAGATGTTCAGATGTGACTTTTTGCTTAGACTCTAGCTGGTGATGTTAGGAAATAGTTTAGATCATTACTTGGTAATAGCATAGATAGTTTAGATATATTTTATCAGCAATTTTTAAATAGATGGGGAAAGAAAAAGAACCCTCTGCATATCCTTTCAGAATATGAAAACATCAGGAGAGGACCAAATGAAACAATCCAGGATTACTGTACCAAGTTTAACAATATATACAATGCTATACCAGTCAACCTTAGACCCCCACCTGATTTAGCACTGATTAAGTTTCTTGATGGGTTTGATACTGATATGGCCTTCCAACTTAAAGAGAGAAGTCCTCCAACTTTAGAAGACATGCAGACTGTAGCAGTTAGTGTAGAAGCCAACTTGATAGCAAAAAGAGATAGGGTTAAGAATGAAAGGAGAGGACCTGTGAAAGATGAAGCCTCACCCTCTGACCTTAAAATAGATGTTCTAACCAAGGGTATGGAAAACTGATGGATAGGATAGAAAACATTCAGAGGAAGCCTCAATGGCATAATCAACAGGCACCTCCAATGAGAAATCCAAACTTTAGAAAGAATCCGAATCAAAATACTGGGAAGAATGGACCTAATCAGAATATTATGCCCTCCTTTCAAGAAAACTATGCTGAAACATCCCATACAGATGACCCTGAACAAGATACACACATTAACTTGATGGGATTGGTTGATGAGGAAACTATCTTCTTGACCCAAGATGAGCAGGAACTGCATACACTGCAGCAATTGTAGACCTAATTTGGAGAATCTTTTGATTATAAGTAAGGGCATGATTCTGGCATTTTTGAGGTACACAAAAAATACAATTTAAGGAGTAAAAAGAATTTTGACACCCCTGAATAGACTAAGAAAATAGTGCCAAATCAACCCAAGAATATCAAAGCAGCTCCAGTAACTAAAACTCTTCAGATTCTCCCTGGACCAAATCAGAACCCTCCTGGTCCCACCATTGTAGATATAACCCATGACCAACCCCCTAATGATCAACCATCCACTTCAATCCCCTCCAAGAAGACAATGTATAAATATCCAGACACCATATTAGAAAATCCACAGAAAAGGACCTCAAATGCAGAAAAAGAAGAGCAACCTACTCCAATTCCTGCTAATGAAAATTCTAAGCACTCATACAAAAAATCCCCTTTTCCTTTGAATTTGGGAGTAGAGGTAGCTAAATTGAAAATTTCAGTTCCCTTAGTGTGGATTTCAAGACATTTCTATAGACTTTTTCTCTTAAATCAAACTTCTATTGTATCAATGACTGGATTGGCTTGCTGGATCAAGGAATAAAGATAAGATATTTTACACGATTCTTGTGTAAAGCGAAATACAAATAAGTATTCTTCCATGTTTATTGTTGTTGTTCTTATGTTTTTTCCATAATCTTGTTTGTTTCTCTAAAATCTAAATGTATAACAAGGAATGATATTTCATAAATTGCTTGAATGCCCTCTGCCTTGACTGTTTTACATTCTGAATGTTTTCTCCTAAACTATCTTATCTAGGGAATTCTTAACTGCTCTTTACCTTCCGTAGTTTTCCCTTTGGTCTATAGCAAAGGATTCTTAATTGCCCTTTGTTCATGATCACCCTCTATTCTTCATTCTGATCCTGGTCTAAGGATTCTTAAGTGCCCTTTCACCCTGGTTAGAATTATTTCATCCATTAGACCTGAAGATTTGCCTTTTGCTTTGCTATCCTACCTGTTATAGACAATTTTGTGCCTTACAGCAACAAGCATGAATTGTCAATAATCCAAGGGATCCAAAGTTCCCTAAACATGATGTTCCTACCCCTAGAGGAACAAGGTCAGCAAACCAACAGCTCTCAGATCAGTTCTCCACCTGAAAACACTCAAAAACAAGCAATCCTGAAATCAAAGCAGGTGCTCCACTAGGTTTCTGCGCTGAAACTCAGTTGCTCCATGGTGTACCTGCGTTGCAAAGCAAGTGGAACAAAGGCCACCTGCGCTGAGCGAGATGGGACAAGTGGCACACTGAGTCATTGCTCTGGAATCTTCGAAAAATGACACTTGGATCAGGTATTTCACCTTGTGATGAGTCAGAGGCTCTGTTTCTCCAAGTGGAAGCAAGGTTCTCCAAGTGGACTCAAGAACTGAAGATCAACTGAAGATTAACTGAAGAGAGAGAGGACACAAGGCAGCTACACATCAGTTGCAAGCTGACTCATCCTTTCTCAATTCATCTATATATTGAGCTCTCTCCTATGAGCTCAGGAGGCTGGAATTTTGTGCAAAGTAATGATATGCTGTTGGTTTCACTATTGAGCTATTGGGTGATTGTTTGAGAGAGGTGAAGAGGAGAAATTATTATGCTGGGAGGTGTTGCTGGATTGGGGCCTTCAATGGTTGTAACCTTCTCAGAACTTTACTTCTTCCATTAATAAAAGCTATTGAGGTTCTTCTATATGCGTTTGTTTCAATGATGTATTGTGATAATTGTATATTTGATTTATGCTAATCCTTGAATCAGTTATGAATGCATGCTTCTTGTAGTTTCCTTCCTTTGCTATTTTGCAGGATCTCATTGTAGCTGGGCCAGTAAAAGAGCAAGGAGCTGGGAGCAAGCAGCAAGGAGAGAAGATTGGATCAACCATTAAGCGCAAGGCAACGGTTAGTGGACCTCTTCTTCCTATTTTGCTTTCATAAAGAAGTAAACCTTAAGTAGTTTTGTTTACAGTTGTTGCTGAGGTACTATCACCCTTAGAGTGGGATAGGGTCATTCCGAGTCGGATACTTTTCCCTACAACAAACTGGCAACTCCGCTGGGGATCGTATCCGTTTGATTGTGTTGTAGTATTTTGCTATTCATTTCCTGAACAAAAGAGTACCAAATCGAAAAGCTTTTGACTATATCAAAAGCGAAGTAGAGGGCAGCTACTCTAGCTCATTTCTGAGCAAGTTCATGATTTGAAGAGCTGATCTACAAGGATCCTTGTAAGCTCTTAGTGATAGATTTTCACCTTCCTAACCATCCCTTTGAGTGTGCTTGACTGATTGCTTCTGATTTGAGCAAAAACTGTGCATTTTTGAGAAAATTGTGACCCGGAAACTGAGAAAACGCAACTTTCGTTTTCCAAAGCAGGTAGTACACAGGCTACCTGCTTTGCAACGCAGGTCCCGAAGGGGCTACCTGCGCTGAGAGCCAGATTGGCTGTGCAGCACCTGCGTTGGCCCAAATTTGCCTAGTGCAGTTGGGGTTTCCTCCTTTTCTCTTGCCTGTTTTCACTATTGATTTGGCTGCCAGTTACCAGTCTTGCACCTGTTCTGAAACCAATATTACTTGCCATCATTCTGCCTCTGTTATATAACGAAATTGTACTTGTTCTTTTGTATTTCTTACTCATTTACAATTTCCCATAACGAAGAGTAAACTAGTCTTGCTTTTGGCCTCTTAGATCTGAACCTGTGTTAGGCATTTTGCTGGTCTAAAGAGTTAGCTTGTTTGCTGTCCATAGCTGATTAGTCATTTTACTTTCGTCATTATGGTTTGATTTCATGCATTTCCAGTGATTAAGCAAGTGAATCTTAAGGTGTCTTTTGATTTTGGACAAGCTTGTTTGTTTTCGCTTTAAATCGAAATCAAAGTTATATAACAACTTTCTTTTTGTAATACATCAACATTAAGAAAGGGAAAAGAAAATACATGCATTGTGCATTTTGCATTTGACTGTTTGCATGCTGATTTAGGAGATTTTGCATTAGTGTGTGCTCTATGATCTGTGCGAAAATATTTTCCTTTCTTCTCCTCAGTAGTTAAGATTTTCAAAGTTGAAAGATTGAAGAGTTTGCTTCTCATCTTAGACTGCATTCAGGAATTTGTTACATACATCTCGTGGTGATCCTTAAAGGCAAACTGCTAAACAAGATCAACATTAAAATAAATTCAATTTACATAACAACGCTTTGTAACATAACGCAAACACATAGAGGTCTAGGTAGAGACGTGTTCCGGCGTCGTTAAACGTAATGACTGTCGATCTCTACGAAGGTGGGTGATTCCTCCTGAGAGTCGGTGGCACTAATACGGACTTGTGCTCCCACATACCGTCGCGTATATATTGGGAGACCCCTATAGGAACAAAGCCTTTATCCATAGGAAGCCGTGTCGGCCGCCCTACTGATCGCGATGCAGTGAACACAGCATTCACGAAGATCGACCACCCGTACCGTAAAACGTATTCTGTGGTTTCGCGAAAAGTTTGGCACACCCTCTGCCTAGAACTCCAGAGCAGTTTCTTTTGGCCTTTTTCAAACTCTATAACTGAAAAAGTCCATCCGAGCATTTGTCACTTCGGGCTCGTTAAAACATCGAAGGGGACTAGAGTCATCTTTAGCTTTTTCTCGACTCTTAAAACATGAAAAAGCAAATTTGTGTCTAAAGCGTCGTTAATAAAATTTATTTTAATCGGAACATAATCACCTGTTATTCCCACGTTGATCTTTCAGTTGAAAAGTATGGAGCCCACCAACCAAGGAAGTCACCTTGGCGGAAGTCCCAATCCCTTCTCCTCTTGGGGAGATGTTGGTGCGCCTCATATGGCCACATTGTCACTACCAGGATTGACAATTGGCCTACCTGTATGGCTCTTTTCAACTAATGTAGTTCAGATCACCACTAATCCTGAGCAGTCGAATCAACAATCAGACCAGTCTAGAGCTGCCCACCAGCCTTCCACTTCTTACAATTCTTCCTCTGATCCTTCATCTTCGCAAGGTAGAGCCGGCAAAAGTCAGCCTCCCATGGAGAAGAAGGAAAAGAAGAAGAAAGAAAAGAAGCAGAAGGGGCCTATGGCGAAGGCGACTGGGGGCAAGCAAAAGACATCTGACAGAAATCCACACACTGCACCGACCGGGCCTAAATCGCCATGTGTCATTTGCAAAGGGGCCCACTTCCATCGTGATTGTCCTTGTATTCCCCGGATACTAAGGGACTGGTCCCCCAGGTTGCGCAATCCGGTAGCATCAACCTCTGGTAGTCATGTTGATTGCAGTCCGTCAACTAGTGAGAGTGAAGGACGAAAAGGGAGACCAAGATCACCCTGTATGTTGTGTGAAGGCGATCACGCCATCCACCGATGTCCATTCTTAGATGAGGCGAAGAGAGTTTTGGAAGATCGTCCGGTATCACCGCTACGACTTCCTCCTGGATACCAAAAACTCGTGCCTAATCCCTCGATAGTTGAAAATCCAGCTGGCCCGCTCAAGTGGTCAGCTGAAGTGTCAGTCATTGAGAATGAACCTGCTGAATCCAGACCAGACGAAAGTCTAAAGGTCGAAACGGCAGTTGACCCGGTTCTTCCTTCAGAGGTTTCATCCTCCAATGACTCCGTCATTGAAGACCCATCTTCGAATGACACCCTCACTGAAGAGGATAAGGATGACACCGTCCATATTCTTTTCATCAACACAGACTCTGATGAGCATCAGGGCAATGCGCCCATTCCTTTATCGCAGGAAGGAACATCGTCAGGGTCGTATCCGGCCGTATATTCGGTCCCACCACCAAGCAACCTAGTTGTATCCTTTGATTGGAATCAACTAGGCAGACCCCGGTTACCAGCCAGTATCCCATTCAGAATCATCGTCCAAATCTACAGAATGGTGATGGCTGGAACTATCATTGATGAAGGGGCATCTGTGAGTATCCTTTCCTCTATTGCTTGGAAAGCATTGGGTTGCCCGGCGCTTTTACCTGAGATGAGAAATCTATCAGGTTTTGATAAAGGAACCAGTCACCCGTTAGGGATTCTCCCCAATGTTCCAGTTACATTGAAGGGGAAGACAGTTCATATGAACATCATGGTCGTCCAGGGACCCTTGGTTTATAACTTACTCCTTGGATGAGACTATATATATTGCATGGAGGCGATAGTATCCTCACTCTTTAGAGTTATGTGTTTTCCGCACGAAGGAAGAATGGTCAAGCTCGTAGACCGACTTTCATTTCCAGGATCACACATTGCAAATAGTCAAATACCATCCCTTAACGGTTTATTCACTCAAGGAATGCCTCCACCCCCGGTTCTACTTCCCGATGAATGCGAGTGATTCGGAAGAAAGAACTGGGACCCAGGGGGCATGCACCCTGGCCTGCCTTGGGCAGAGGAAACCTTGGGTATAAAGTTAATTTCCGCAGAAGAATATGACTAGTCCGTACCCCGTCCGAAGGAAGGAAGAGAGGGTTGTTCTAGGATAAAATTCTTTTGTCAAAGTTATGTGAGCGAAATAATCGGCTCCCTTTGTCTAGAAATTAGGCTCTCCTGAGGAAGGAGATACATTTGTGGCGGCAAGTAGCCACCATCTTTAGAGTTCAAGCCTCACCCATTAAAACATATGTTTTAAAGGATAAGTAGGGGCAGCCTCCAAAGAAAGAGATGAAGTTGCTGCAACAAGTAGTCACCATCCTTAGCAACCTAGTAATAGACATCGCCGGAAAAAGAGAGTTTAGTTTGCGGCAGCGAACAAAACCATTTTTCGGATAATAAGTAAGAGGACGAACCTAGAAATTATACTTTATACCTGGGGGCATGCGAACCTTTTGGAATGCAAGCACGGGACGACTATTTATTTTTTAAATTTTTAGGTCCTCCCTTTAAACCTGTAGGTCTAACCCGTTAAACTCGTAGGATTAGCCGTTTCCAGCTTGCATAAAGAAAGGATGTGGGGCAAAAGTCAAAACTTGCCAAATAGGAGCATAGCTTCGTGAGATAAAGCTCCTTAAAAAATAGCTATCTCACCTGAGGCATTTCTTGTATTATGACTGGTATAATCGAGCAGTTTTAGCACACAGTTCATGCTCGTTAAAAAATAAACGCAAGATCCGAGCAGTTTTAGCACATAGTTCATGCTCGTTAAAAAATAAACATAAGTTGTGAGCAATCTTTCCCTAGAGTTCAAGCTCACCCAGAAAAAATGAACCGGTAAATAACCTTGGTAAATGTAACCTTTGACAGCCATATTAAAGCCCTTGGTCGTGTTCTTGCAGTCTCACCTCCATCCGTTCATTTGGCCAATCGTTCATCTCCATATGTTTGTTTACCCATTTTGAGGAACAGCTGCGAAGAGTGATTTCACTTAGCCATCCTTGTGACACTGCCGTGATTGGAAAATTCCAACCTATACCTGGAATCTGCTGTTATCCCTGTTTATCACTCGTTCCTCAAAAGACGAGTCTTCTTTGAGCTCTTTTCTCCTGACTCGTAAAATATGAAAAGTTTGCTGAGTTTTGGCCTTCCAGCTCATTAAACGACCGGAAGAGCTATCCCTCCTCTAGATTTTAATCTTTTTGGACCTGAGGGATTATTGCACAAAAAGATCGAGCGCTTGTTTTGTTCGGCTCGTTAAAGCAATCGACAATTCATCCCTTCTGTATTGTTTTATACTTTTTCGGAATTAAGGGATTAGATGACGAAAAAGGAATTCTGGAGTTGACTTTATGTACCTTTTCAGACTCTCTAAAAATGAAAAGGACCGAGTTATCCTTGTCGTTAGACTCGTTAAATTCATTAAATAGCGACAAACTTGTCTTTAGACGAGAACGAGTTTCCCTATCGCTAGGCTCGTTAAAACATAGCGATGGGCTTGCCCGAAGGGCAGGTTATAGAACAAGCATATGTTATCCTCCTCAAGCTTGACAAAAATAAAGAGGTACTGGTCAGCAATGACTGGGGAAAAATTGGGAGAACCTCACAGCTTTAATGGTAGCAAGTCGCTCTTGAACATGACACTTTGTCCTCCGTATCACATCGGGTTGGGTTGTTTCATTCACCGGTCTCATCACCATGGTCCTCGCCACACCATCCACATTTGGGGTAATGCTACCAATCCATCACATCAGTGTCGTTATATGTTCAAGAGATGTTGTTCTGCAAAGAGTCAACCGTGTCCCATCCACTGCCATACATTGTCCTTCATCCATTTCATGACCGCCACCCTGAATCATACATCACAGTTTGTTTTCACCTCATCACAATCACTAGCTCCGTTCCGTGTCAATGATGTGGGATTCATTAAGGCCCTCCTTTGACGGATCGCTCCTTGTCGACATCAGCTCATTATCCAAGGAGTTGATCTAGGAACAACCCCTTCAGTACTTTGAAGCTTGCATGCCTCAATGGCAAGTTTCTCACTTCCGGCGACAGGTATACATCAATGACCTTCGACCAGAAGATATTGCATGGTGGTCGATGCCAAGTCCTTTATTCCCATCATGTGAATTGTACTGCTGTACCTTGAGGGTCATCATCCTTATCAGTGATTCCTCTCGCGCTTGTTAACGGTTTACATCATTGGCCGGTAATCAAGCGATGTCTTTCCATGTTCGACTTCAAGAAATTCTCACATGGATCGACTTGTACATCGAGTGAAGATCGGAAGAGATTGAAGACCTCGGATCTAGTTTCATCCATCTGGGCTGCGATATATATTCAGGATATAAAGACATTTGATATGTACATCATTGCAGCAGATGATCATCCTTCTCAAAGGATGATAATTTCAGCAGAGAATTATCAGTCTACAATCAGACGATCGTCTGTTCTATGTACCAAAATGTATTTATAAAGTTGAGCATGGGAATGCCCGCCTCAGCTAGATCATGAAAATGTATGAAAAATAATGTATCGTATTGTATCTTATTACAGGACACTTCTCAGCAGATTGAATGAACTTCGGATCCTCTCAATAAAGCATTTCACCCGATAAACGACCTCATACTTTAGGGGGCATCTGTTATAGACAATTTTGTGCCTTACAGCAACAAGCATGAATTGTCAATAATCCAAGGGATCCAAAGTTCCCTAAACATGATGTTCCTACCCCTAGAGGAACAAGGTCAGCAAACCAACAGCTCTCAGATCAGTTCTCCACCTGAAAACACTCAAAAACAAGCAATCCTGAAATCAAAGCAGGTGCTCCACTAGGTTTCTGCGCTAAAACTCAGTTGCTCCATGGTGTACCTGCGTTGCAAAGCAAGTGGAACAAAGGCCACCGGCGCTGAGCGAGATGGGACAAGTGGCACACTGAGTCATTGCTCTGGAATCTTCCAAAAATGACACTTGGATCAGGTATTTCGCCTTGTGATGAGTCAGAGGCTATGTTTCTCCAAGTGGAAGCAAGGTTCTCCAAGTGGACTCAAGAACTGAAGATCAACTGAAGATTAACTGAAGAGAGAGAGGACACAAGGCAGCTACACATCAGTTGCAAGCTGACTCATCCTTTCTCAATTCATCTATATATTGAGCTCTCTCCTATGAGCTCAGGAGGCTGGAATTTTGTGCAAAGTAATGATATGCTGTTGGTTTCACTATTGAGCTATTGGGTGATTGTTTGAGAGAGGTGAAGAGGAGAAATTCTTTCTGCTGGGAGGTGTTGCTGGGTTGGAGCCTTCAATGGTTGTAATACTCTCAGAACCTTTACTTCTTCATTAATAAAAGCTATTGAGGTTCTTCTATGTGCTCTTGTTTCAATAATATATTGTGATGATTGCATGTTTGGTTTACACTAATCCATGAACCAGTTATGATTGCATGCCTCTTGTAGTTTCCTTCTTTGTTATTTTGCAGGATCTCATTGTAGCTGGGCAAGCAAAAGAACAAGGAGCTAGGAGCAAGCGGCCAAAGAGAAGAGTTTGGATTCGACATTAAGCGCAAGGCAACGGTTAGTGCATTTCTCCATTCTCTTTTGCTTTCATAAAAAAGTAAACCTTAAGTAGTTTGTTTTACAGTTGTTGCTAAGGTACTATCACCCTTAGAGTGGGATAGGGTCATCCGAGTCGGATACTTTTCCCTACAACACTACCCTGTGAAAATTCCCTTTAATGATCTGGTCCAGTTATGCTATCCATTTATTAACTCGATAGCCCAATGGCTTGAAAACCTAGCTCTATCCATATGCTCTAAGAATTCCACCACCCAACCTTCAATTCAAAACAAAACCCCATGAACACTAAGGACTAGCCTAAAATCTCATAAAAAAAGCTAACTTATAAAGAGAGAGCCCTCTGTGGACTTAGGTTGGCTAGAACCTAAGCCTAAAAGATTGGTTTGTGGTTACCTTGGATGATTCCTCTATTTGATAACTTCTAGGGAAAACTTCTGAGTGATAACAGGGTACACTGATACACCTCACAACTACCGAGTGTACCTACCATCCAACAGGATGATAGTGGTTCAGAGAGATGTCAAGTTCGATGAAGAGAAGGCCATGAGATGTTCCCTTGTGAGGGAGCTTCAGTTACATATAGATGAGGAGATTTTAGCTCCTAAGGAGGAACCTCACGATGATGTGGAGTAGCCCATGCAGAGGAACAAAGAGCATAAGTACCCACTCATGCAGATACTTCTAGATATGGAAGGAAGCACACCGAAAGGGCTTAAAAATTGATCCATGAAGCTAGAGAGAATGTGGGAGCACCCACATCATAGCATAGGAAAAGGAGGTCACCAGATCGGTACACTGGCTACATGGATTTGATGAGCAAGAGTGTAGAGGTTGAGCCATCCTCATTTGAGGAATCAGTGCATCAACCAGTATGGGTTGATGCCATGGTTGAGGAGTATGAATCCATTATCAAAAGTAGTGTTTGGGAAGTGGTCCCAAGACCAACAAACAAGTTAGTGGTGAGTTTCAGATGGCTTTACAAGGTAAAGCAAGCAGCAGATGGGAGTGTGGAGAAACACAGTGATAGATTTGTGGCCAAAGGGTTCTATTAGGTGGAGGGAATTGAATACAGGGAGACCTTTGCTCTAGTAGAAATGTACTCTTCAATTAGATATATTCTAGCACTGCAGTGCAGATGGGATGGAAGATACATCCAATGGATGTGAAGACAACATTCATCAATGATATGATTATGGAAGAGTTCTATATTGAGTACTCTAAAGGATTTGAGACCTTCAACAGAGAGTCACATGTATGTAGGTTCAAGTGAGCGATTTATGGAATAAAACTAGCACCCCATGATTGGTACACTAGGATTGACAACTATTTCGTCAGGTTGGGCTTCACCAAAAGTGATGCAAATGTGAACCTTTACCATATTGTGGTTGAATTTAAATTGTTGATTATAGTATTATATGTCGATGATTTGATTCTAATAGGTCATGAGAAGCTGATAAAATATTGCAAAGAGGATATTTTAAGAGAATTCGAGATGAAGGACTTGAGGCTCAAGCATTACTTTATTGGTATGGAAGTATGGCAAGGAGATGGGGAACTGTTTGTCTCTCAAGGAAAGTATGCCAATGGGACACTGAATAAGTTCCACATGGAGAGAAGAAAAACCATGGAGACTCCTATAGTAGGTAATTGGAGGAAGGAAGATACTACTTCAGCTGAAGTAGTGGAGGCTACTATTTATAGAAAAATTGTGGTTTCACTTATGTATTTGGTGAACACATGACTAGACATGTGTTTTACAGTTAACAAGCTTAGTCAATCCATGGTTAATGAAACCAAACTCTATTGGAAGGAAGCTAAACATATGTTGAGATACCTCAGAGGCACCGGCTAGTTTGGTCTTTGGTACAGACAACCAGAAGTAACGAAGCTTCAAGGTTTCACAATTGTAGATTGGGCATGGATTCCATCTAACAAAAAGAGCACATCAGGGGGAATCTGCAGTGTTGGGTCAACAACGATTTCTTGGTACAGCAGGAAGCAAAGATCAGTTGCACCCAGCTCAATAGAAGAAGAGTACATGGATGCTAGTCAAGCAACTTGTGAGGCTATCTAGATGAGGAATGTCCTTGTTGGGTTATTTGATCAGTAGATGGATCCTACAATGATTTATTGTGACAATCAAAGTTGTATAAAACTCTCCGGGAATCCATTTTTTTATCATCGGTCCAAGAATATCGACATCTGGTATCACCATATACGAGATTGTGTGTAGAGGAGAATCATGTTACTGCAAGATGCAAATATTTTGACAAAGGAATTGTGAAGATGAAAATTTTAGTTTCATAGAGGCATAGTCGGGGTAACAGATAATCAATTTCTTTTCGAGAGGGAGTGTTGAAAATGAAACAAGAAAATCCTAATCTAATTTCTTCCTTGAATTAAATTAGAAATTAAATTGTTATTTCACATCTCATGACAAGTTGTAATAGTTAACTAAGTTAATTTGGCTTAGTTGGCCCAGTTAATTCGAGTTGAGAGTCTAACTATAGTCATATAGAGTGTATCCTACTTTTTAGGGGCCCTTGTTGAGTTTATTTTGAGTTGTAATTATTTAATTCATTTTAACTAAGTTAAATTCAGTTAAACTAGTTCCAACTGATGGAGGCATTAGTGGGAGATCTAGTAGTGGGGTGTAACTTGTAGCAGTAGGGTGTAACCAACACTGATCAACCAGTAAACTAAAGATTCACTCATAATTAACTCATGCATGTCAGATCAAATAAATACTGAGTTGATATTGGAGTTCAATGACAGTGTACTATCAATTATATAATCATCCGAATTGTATAGGTGGTGCATGAGGAAGGCATATGAGGATTGCGCAATTGATATTTTTGGAATTTCCCAATTAAATATGGACTAATTCCCTAGGAAACTGTGCAAGGAAATAGGAGCTTGGTAGGCAACAAAATTGGCTAAGTATTGGCTTGAGATTGTCTCGGAAGTAGTGAGATAGATTGAAATAGTGCAGAGGTTGCTCGGGTTTGAGCAAAGAATTGTAATCTTCTTATATTTTCTTATTAAGGAAATATATAGATAGCAGGGGTTTTTAGTTGTAGATTTCCCCAGAAAATTATTGCATTGTGTGTGATTGAATTTCTTTCTTTTTATGCTTGGTGGTTTCATTGATCATTAATTGTTTCCGCTAATGAGTAGAGTAGATTCAAGTCAATAGTTTTATCATATTACAATCTGTAGTTTGAATCTACAAGGAATTTCTACACTTCATTGATTCCCCACATAATGTTTACGGATTTCCAGTGGTTTGCAACTCTAAAAATATTGTGTATCCTCATCACCAGCCTAAAGGCATAGATATCTACTCCTTAAGTGCCATTTTTTTCTTTCTTTATAAGGATAAATGTTTCTTCTCTTATGGGGCTTTTAGAGTTGATTGTTTCTCATCAAATAATGGGGAGTGATCTGAATTTTCAAGAAAGTCCCATAATTTTTCCTCAGTTTTGGACAAGAGCCTCTCATCTTAACAATTTTTTTTTCTCTTTTTTCCCATTATAAGATAGTTGTTTTTATCTCTTTTAATTTCTCCTAAATTTGTATTGGAGGATAAGATCCATGAGTGGGTTTACAGTGAATCCAATCCTCCATGATTTTTTCAATTAGGGAATGATGGTCAAGCTAGCTTGGGTTTAATTTTAAAGTACCTAATGGCTTTTGGGTTCCAGAATGCATGTCTAAGATGATTGGATTATGATTTGAATCTCTTTTGGTCGTTACATATTATCGAATTTGAAGTTTTAGATCTAGAATATATTTTGAAATGAGGAAGCGATCAACTCTCATAAGTATTTATGCGGGCCTTATCCCATTTGTAGTCCATGTAGGAATATTTTTTATAGGGAGGACATCCACTAAACTAAAATTATCAATACCATCCAAAAAATAATCTACCAGAGGGTCTAGATGAGCAGAGGGGCCCAAAACATTAGATTGTCCCAAGGTGAAATTTAAATCTCCCCTAAGATAGACATATTCCAATCCAAAATAGGGGAATATGAAGAAGATTTCCTAGAAAAGCTTCTTATTCGAGTATGGGCCATATATATTCAATTTTTTGAAAGGGAACCCATTGTCCCTATAGATAAAAATATGTTGTTAGGAAATACCATGAGGCCCAAGCTAATGTGTAGTGGAAAAGGAAGGGTTTCGATATTGTAATAAATCCTCATGATCTCCCCGAGGAATCTGTAAAATGAAAGGATCAAGAATGAAACATAGAGGACAAAATGAACGTCTCCCTTAGTCCATATATCATTGCCTCTTGAAGGAAAATTTTATGGGGGGAGAGAGAGGAGATCAATCTCTTTATGGATAGAGTTTTTGATGGGTTGGACAAACCCATTACATTTCAAGAAAATAATTTCATTCCAAACCCTTTTAAGGGGTTGTTGCTACAAGTGCACCAATGATAGACTTTTGCTTTCCTAGTTTTACCTCAGAGGATGCTTACTTCATGGCTAAAGAGATAAAATAATTCCTTCCTCAACCAGGGCATTGGTTCGACTGGTCATCTAATATGCCTAAATCTCCACTTGGTTTTGAATTGAAAACCCCATTAGGGAAGCCACTTTTAGATGGGTAGGAGGATTACGACCTGAGTTTATAAGGACGATATGGGGGAGAAGAAGGAGGAGGAATGAAGTGGTCCTCAAAGACTATGGAAAGGCTCAAGATGGGGGACATAAGGTTTAAGATAGGAGGTGAGGAAAATATGGTAATGGAGGGAGGGGGATGTGGGAAAGAAACCTTGGGGAGGTCCAATAAGGGGTAGGTGAATTGTGGTAATTTGAGGGAACTAGGGTTTAACGCATCAAATGATAAAGAAAAATATTACAAGGGAGAAGACATATTCGTTGAGAAATCCATGGTGATTACTGAGGAGATATAGTATCCTTTTGAGGCTCCACTATGACCATAATATGGTTTCCTTGAATGGTCTCCACAACATCCAGATATTGACCATTTGAACCAAAAGTGGGTACAAATTATTTTTTTCTTAGAATTTTGATCATTAGTATCCAAACTTCATGAAGGGACACTTCCTAAGTCCAAACCTTTTGGAAAATTTTGAATCCAATTTTTCTTAATCTTCCCATTGGGGAAATCTGCTCCTAAATGGCCATAGGAATGAAATCTTGCATAATTGTACATAATTCCTTCATAATATAAAGCATGCATATGAGGCTTTCTTTTAACTTGAATGGGGATAGAAACTAGAAGGCATGATGCTAGGTTTAATCCCACAAGTATTTTTTCCATTGCCATGTACCTCATCGTTTTATAGAAGAAATCAACTTCATAGAAGAACCCAATATGTTTTTGATTTCCATATAAACTTCCCTTAACCAAAGTTACATAGGAAGGTACAAAAGCTAGACCTACAAAAGAAACACTGAGAGTCATTCAGATCTAGACATTTTAATCTATCATCCAATTCCTCAATATAAAGTTTGTGAACCCCACTGCCATGATCATTGAAGCATACTATCTACATCCTCCCTAAAATACATAATCCAACCCATCCATCCCTTACCTAGAATGATACAAAGAGGAGAATATCCCAACATAGGAGAAAAGTACTTTATTGTCCAGTTTCACATAACCACCATGTCCATCCTTTTACTGGTGAAGCAACCAACACTGCTACATTTTGTTCCATTTTTGAGATATCATTCAACTTGATATCAACACCTAGGACTAAATTTGGCTCCTAAACTTTCCTTTCACACTTTTTTTCCTTGATTTTGGGGCATCCTTCCTTGCCAACTAGAGGGAAGGTGACCAAATATTTGACAAGATATACCCACTAAGCATTTCTAAGGTACGAAGGTCAAAAACGAAACTAGAAGAGGTTGTATTGAGACAGGGATTGGTAACCAATAAAATGGTGGAAAGGAGGCCAAATCATCTAAAGTTGAAACAAGTATAGATAGAGTTGATAATGATTGGTCAAGATAAACCAATTTTATGAAGGTATCAAGCATGGTCAGATCAGTAGTTATGGAAGTCAGGTGGGGACCCTCTAATGAATAAAGAGAAGAAGGAGAAGGGGGATGATTGAGAGAACAAGAGGGAGCCTTTGGGAAAGGAATAAAAAAGATGGAGGTGGAACAGGGATCTGTACGAGGAGGGGAGGCCTGGGATGTTAGAGACTACTCCATGGGTATTAGAGGAGGCAAAGAGATAGGCTTAGCAAGAGAAATCCAAATTTGGAGGCCCTTGGAAGGGTCCTTCAAATAGTTGATCAACTACACTTACATGCCAAGACTGGTGAATTTAGGAGCCCACCAGGCCCAATCCCTAATGGAAACCTAAACCCTCGTAGGCATGTGTTCATAGTCACCATAAAAGCCAAAATATGATTATATTCAATTTTTTATATATTTTAAAATAATAAGTTTATTAATTTTTTTTTTATTATTATTAATTATTATTTATGAATGTAATTCATAATGATTATTTAGAAAATGTTATACAATTTAAAATAATCTATTAATGATTTATAATTTTTATTTTTATCATTGATTTTGTTATCTATCAAATTATTATTTATTTATTAATTTATAAGAATTTTTAAAACAATAAAATTTAAAATATTTAAAATGATTTTTATTCATAATTATAAAATATAAAGTGAAATGAAATTCTTGTTTAAACTTACCATGAAATAAATAAATTCAAAATTTATGATGTATATGAATTACCTTGTTCATTCATAATTACTTTAAATAAGTTATGTATCACACAAATTTCTAGATGATTGACAAATTTTATTCAAATCTAAAATGCAAAGAATAACTACATGATAAAAATAGTTAAACTATTGGGAGATCGACAAGAATGTTGCATTGAAAAAAATTAATAACATTAAAAACTTTTGTTACTTCTAAGTTCAAAGAAAAAATGTGGTGTGAGAAAGATTTAGTAGCTAAAAGAAAATTAAGATATTATAAGGAGGTCATCAACCCCACCCTAGAAGATCAAAAGCATCTCTCTGTTTTAACTAGCTCAAAGAAGAAAATTAATATAGTCAGGATTAGAATGAACTCTCATGAGATCCATAGTGAAACGGGTTGTTGGGCAGTTCCTAAAACACCATGGATGGAAAGGTTCTGCCATCTCTGTGAGAATATGAACATCGAAGATGAAAATAACTTCCTCTTAGAGTGGCCCGCGTACAACCACATTAGATCTCAATTTCAAAATCTTTGTTGCAATACTGACCTTCCTAGCCTTTTACGTTGTCAAAATTATAGTGAGCTTGGGAGGCTTCTCTCCAAGCTTTTTGAGCATAGGAATAAAATATTAAATCAAACTAAATAATTCATTTATTTAGGTCCAATAGACCAAATTTTGGTCTCAGTGGACGTTAACCATCATCATCATCATCATCATCATCATCATCATCATCATCATCATCATCAATAACTACAAAAACTATGTGTATATATATATATATATATATATATATATATATATATATTAACTTTCTTTATATTATCAAAATAAACTCATAGTTACATGGTTGTTACATCTAATCAAATAAGAATTTATGTGAAGTATTCTAGGGATATAAGTGTATCCATAGTTCATGAGTTTCTTTGTTATCCCAAAATACAAAAACGAGCCTTGCAACTAACCATAGATTACAAAAATAACTTTCATGCTTGACAATCATCACAACACATAGGAGGAATAAAAAGAAAAAACCACTAAGGCTAAACATCATTTAGATTCAGATGAAGAGACGGGAGTAGGGTCTGTTATCACCCCAAGAAACTCTCCTAGGTTGTAGCTCGAAGATGCTCAGGAACATTACAAACTCAACTTAATGTTGGAAATGGATGAATGGAAGGAATGATGCATGTTCAAGCCAGATAACCACTCCTAATTTGCTTGACTCCAGACATGCGTGAACACCCCCACACTACAAGGCTTTAGACCACCAATTACTCACAGTTTAAGGATTGGGTGAATATGGAGAATACTGACCACACCAGCAGATGCACAAGACACTGTGATGGCCGGCTAAAACCAGTAAAAAGGTCTGCAAATCTAATTCCCTAGTGCATAGACAGGATGACAGCTCTCTGTCACTAAGTGAAAAGAAACTTGATTAACAGATTCACTGATACATACTAGATTATAACACAAAGGTAGGATGATAGCTCCTCTAATGCTAAACATCAAGAGTTCAGGAAGAATGCATATCAAGCACATCCTAGAATAGAAAATAAATGGAAAGTGAGAAATTAACAGCAAAAGAAGCTTGTATTAGCTGAAAATGAAGACGAGACGCTACAAGTATCAAAGCAGTTACAGTCTCCAGAAGTTGAACCTTACATCAAAATAGCAACCATCAACCCTGATTACATCTATTTTTTGGGTATATATAGAGTTTGATTACAAAAATGTTCTGCTATTCTAGGCGTGGAGGGGTCATAATGGACCACCAATCGCTTTAACTGCCTAATGGAGTTTCTGATGCAATCTGCCTGCTTTAGTGAACAAAATTGATCTTCTTGGATGCTTTGTTGTACTTCTCGAGCAGGTGAAGTGTCGTATGGATGAAGTTCCATAACTACTGAATGTATTTATCTGCTCGAGGCTAGTCCTTTTCCTTCTCGGCCATACTTCCTGTTGAATGCGGTTATTGAGGAGTAACTACATAGAGTACTGAACACTGGCCACCTTCGTCCTTTCGGGAGTATGGAATGGTTGTGGGTGAGAGGAATGCATGGCAGACGTATGGCAAGACGGGGAATGGATATCAGTCGTTGGATCAAACGAATGGACGGTGGAGATCTCTCGGTGGCAGGTATCAGAAGAAACGAGAGCAAATATGATCGCGAGCCATTGGATATTGGGGGGTGGTAGATCCAACGACTATAGGGCATAGGACCTGCACAGGAGTTAACAAGCAGGGATGGAGGACGGGCGGTAAGCGGTATTTATTACACCGCCATTGGGGCTTGGGTGGTAATCGTACAAAGGTGCGCGATTCCATTAGAATTGTGACGAGTGGTGGCGGGGGCAAACAAAAACCACTTTTGATCACGGGTTATCGTGCGGTCAGTTTGCGGGCACGGGAAGAGCGGACGCCGTTTGATCGCGGTGGAGATGATTGAACGACGAGGGTTTAATCACACGGGTTTTTGTTAGATGTGATGGGGAAAGAATTTGTGAAGGCGTGCGGTCATGTGATTATGGTTATATGATGGTTTAAACTCCGTGCCCAGGGACCTGAGGGAAAATGAGTTTATGCAGGGTTTTAGAGGTAAAATGGAGGTCGCGAGGTTATGAGAGTATAACGGAGTGAAGGAGAATGGGAAGGATGACTAATGCAAGCCCTCTTTAAGTACAAACAACATGAGCAGACCTGTATTTGAACCTCAAATCTCGAAGTATGTAGCAAGCTAACACTGGCTCCTTCTGGGAATGAGATCCTCCCTGTGAGGTCTCAAGAACTTGCAAATCAATGCCTTTCCTGTGAAAACAAATTTGCAAAATTTCTTGGTGTTCCATTGGGTATGGAGTCTAATTGAGCCTATGCTAAAGTACATAAAACAACATATTTACAATTTTAAGGCCAAAAGACCTTAAACAACATAAATTTTCAGAAACTGCCCATTAACTAGGCCACCAAAAACTGTCTCCCCTTCCATGCTTTTTAGCATGAAGGTATTGTTCCCTTGGATCTGAGAAATGATAAAAGGCCCTGTCCAGAAAGCATCAAATTTTCCATGGTTTCCTTTCTTCTCTTTCAGTGAATCCCACTTCAAAACCAGGTCTCCAACTTGAAAATTATTTGATTTTTTCCTCCTGTCAAAGACTTCCTTGATCTTCTTCTGATGTGCTGCAGACCTTTCAACCAGTCGTTCTCTGATTTGGTGTACCTCTGCTAAATCAATGCTTCTTTTTTCCATATCTTCTTCCTCATCATGCTCTTCTTGTAAGAATTTTGCCACAGGGAGAGTTAATTGAATCGAGAATACAGCTTCAGTGCCATATACCAGCTTGAATGGAGAATTCCTTGTGGATTTCTTGGTGTTTACTCTATCAGCCCACAGTGCATATTTGAGCTTAGAATCCTAGTTCTTTTTATTGTCTTCCAACAGCTTTTTAATTATCCTTATTAGGCTTTTGTTGGAAGATTCTGCTAGACCATTGCCTTGAGGGTAATATGAGGTGGAATGAACTAGCTTAATGCTCATTAAGTCACACATATCCACTAATTCTTTGGCCCTGAAAGCTGCTGCATTGTCTATGACTAATTTATGTGGACAACGAAATCTGGTGAAGATATGTTCTGTCAAAAAATTCATGACCACATTATGATCAGCCTTCTTGGTAGGGATGGCCTCAATCCATTTAGTGAAGTAATTAGTGGCAACTAAGATCCATCTTTGTTGGTCACTGGAATGTGGATTGATCTCTCCAATGAAATCCAAGCCCCACTGCTGAAAAGGACCATTAGCATGTATTGGTTTCAAGGGTAGGGACTTCAATTGTTGCTTTCCTTCAAATCTTTGGCACTTGTCACAAGATTTAACAAATGAAAAGACATTAGAAAATAAGGTGGGCCAATAGTACCCAACTTTGAGAATTTTGTGGGTTGTAGTTTTCCAATAATGATGCCCTCCACATATGTTGGAATGAAACTGCTGCATGACTTCAATGGATTGTTCTTTGTCCAGACACCTTAGCAAGATTCCAGAGGGATCCCTCCAGTAGAGCAGATTTTCATGAATGCAATATTTTGCTGCCCTGAGCTTAACAATTCTGGCTTGGCTAGAACTAATGCCTAGAGGAATTTATAGCTTCGGCAAAAATTGAGCTATTGCAGAGTACCAATCACAAGAAGCTAGATTTTCTGCCAATGACTGTCCTTTCCCTGGTTTTGTTGTTTCTTCCTCTGTTTGACCGTTTTCTGCAATTGTACCCATGAGATTTATTTTTAGCATTCTACAATTTTCTTCAGCTAATAACTTGGCAAGGCCCTGACCTCTGACAAGCTTGGTGGGCTTCAATTCTATATTAAATTCAATTAAATTTGCAATCCATTTAGCCTTTCTACCATCAGCATCAGGCTGTGTTAAGACATCTTTTATTGAAGCAGAGGGTAGATATGCAATTATCTTGGAATGCAGATTATAAACTCTAAAAGCTTTCAAGGACTTGATAAGAGCATACAGATGATTTTCAATGATAACATACCTCAGCTCAACATCCCTTAATGTTTTGCTGAAAAATGCCACTGGATGCTCTGAGCCTTCTTCATTTGCTTGCAATAAAACTGCTGCAAGGGTGTCTTCAGAGGCAAAAGAAAATATGTGGAACTCCTTGCTGTAATCTGGACTTATTAAAGTGGGAGCCTCCATAATAGCATTCTTAATGGACTCAAAGGATCTTCTTGCCACATCAGTCCATTTTATCTCTGGCACCTTTCTCAACATGGAGGTAATGTGTTTTATGAGTTCTGCAAAATTTGGGATAAACCTCCTCACAAAGTTTATTTTGTCCAGAAAGGACTGGATGTCTCTCTTTGATCTCGAGACCGACAAGGTATGTATTTCTCTTACTCTTTCTGGGTCGATTTTGACACCTGCAGCAGAAACAACATGTCCTAACAACTTTCCCTCCTCTAAATAAAACTGTGAATTTTTAGGATTGACTGAAATCCCAAACCTTCTGCACTTCAGGAACACTTTCTTTAAATGCTGCAAATGGTCATGATGGCTACTGGAGTATACTGTTATA
The DNA here is from genome assembly GCA_031772625.1 of Pinus tabuliformis. Lineage (NCBI taxonomy): Eukaryota > Viridiplantae > Streptophyta > Pinopsida > Pinales > Pinaceae > Pinus > Pinus tabuliformis. The sequence continues at coordinate 1,271,623,822 of CM062820.1, read as the reverse complement.
TCATCTAAATAGATAAGGACGAACTTATCCTTCTCTCCCACAAATGCTATATCCATAGCTCTGTGAAAGGTGGCTCCAGCATTCATCAGTCCAAAAGGCATCTTGGAATACATAAAAGTGCCCCAAGGAGTGGTGAATGCAATCTTCTCTTAGTCATCTGGATGTACAAAAACCTAGTTATATCCTGAAAAACCATCCAACAAAGACATCACTTTGGCTCCTGAGACTTTCTGCAACATATGCTCCATCTTGGGAAGAGGATAGTTGTCTTTTTTAGAGCATTTGTTAAAGTTTCTGAAATCAACACAGAGTCTGATTTCTCCACTTTTCTTCCTCACTACCACTAAGTTGGCTACCCATTTTGAGTATCTGAGAGGAACTATGATTTTGGCAGCCAGTAACTTTTTTATTTCTTTTTCAATCAAAGGGAGGAGCAAAGGATTTATTGGTCTCAACTTCTGCTTGAAATGGATGGTGTCTTTCTCTAAAGGGATTTTATGATGGATAATCTTTTTGTCATATGTTTTCAGGTCACTATATTCCCAGGCAAAGACATCAACAAATTTCTTCATTAAGTTGCAGTACTCAGAACTTTGGTCGGCAGACAAATGAGTGGACATATTTATGTATCATGGATGACTTGGACTCCCTATATTATGCTTACAAACTGCATATTGATCTTCTTTTTGGGTGGCCTTATAAGGTACATCATTCTGGTCAAACAACTTTTCTAATGGAACCAGACCCTTAGGTATATAATTTCTGGGCAGTTGAACAATTCTGTCTTTGCCAATTCTATTTCTAAGCTGGGATTAGGGACTTTCTTGCAAGGCTTCATTTTCTTGGTCAATTTTCATTTCAGAAAATTCATCAATGACTTGCAGGAATCTATTCACTTCATCATCATCTTCAAAAACTTTCCAATGCTGGACATTATCAGGCAAGGATGGTCTATATTTCATATGGACTTCATAAACTAGTCTGGGAGGCATGGGAGGAATAAACATGCTAGCAGACACAGCAAGGGAATCATTGAGCTGATTTTTTACTCTAGGGATATATGAGATACAAAAATTATCAAAAGAATATTTAAGTCTCCATACCTCATCTCTGTATGCTTTCAACCTTGGGTTCTTTGCTTGGAATGTTTTGTTTACTTGCTGAATGATAAGATCAGCATCTCCAAACACCTTTATGTTTCTGATTCCTATGTCTTTTGTTGTGTTAAGGCCCAATATCAAAGCCTCATTTTCTGCTATATTGTTCGTGACTTGGAAAGCCAGCTTAAAAGACAGATGTGTGCTTTCTTGTTCTAGAGATATTAGCACCACCCCTGCTCCTGCAGTCTCCCTAGAACATGCCCCATCAAAGAACATCTCCCAAACCAGACCTCCTTGCTCTCCCTTAGCCTGATTTGTTGGCTTCTTGATCTACATTGAGGCCTTCTGGGATTCTTCAATTTGGAGGATACATGCTCCGAAATTAGTGTCCACGGCATATATGGGATGATTAGTAGGGTTCTTCTCATCACTAATGATGTAAGCCAATTGTGCTTCCCTGTACAATCTCCTGCTTTCTCCTCCAAAAACTGGGACAATGGCATAAGATAAATCATTCTGTAGTGTCCCACCTAGTCTCTTAATCCACCTTCTAGATAGCAACATGCCAAACTTAGGAGGGACATCTGCCACCACAATATCCATCATCATGCTCTTCATGGGCAACTGAGTTAGGGTAATGGCTAGATCTTCAATCAACCCCAGGCATTTGACCTTTCTTGAATCAAATGAGAATAAATCATGATATGGTCAAGTGATGTCAAGGCCTAACTCTTCCATGACAACTTTAGGCATCAAATTGTGGCTGGCCCCTGTGTCTAGTAGGCAATTATGGGGGATTTTGTCATGAATGGTCAAAGAGACATAAAACGATCGAGAATTATTATCAACAGGTTTGATCATAGGGTGAAGCACGACTACAAGCTTGTCATCTTGGAAATTGACATAGTCAGTGGAGGTTTGTGTGGCTTTTATCTCAAGGGCCTCAAGGATAGGCTTTCTAAAAACCTAACTCTTTACAAGTTCTAACAGAGGCACATATATTTTTAACTTCTGGACTTCTGACTCAAAACTGAAAGGGCAAGGGGACTTATCAGGATCTCTTACATCTTGAGTTGGTTCTTTGAGGATGTCTGGATCAGCTGTTGGACTTTTCTGTCTGAAATTTTGTTGCTCTATTTGGACAACAACTCTTTGTGCGTGATTCTCCTTGACATTGTTTGCTTTTGACCTTAGATTATATCTTTGCTGTTTACCAGTCTTAAAAACAGCCTCTCTGTCCCACTCTTGACTGTTTTGGTCATGCAGTAATGATTCTTCATATGCAGCCAATGTAAAAAAGGTAGCACTACCTTTATCTTCCATGCAATGAATTTCATCCTCTTCTTCAAACTGCTCCTCCTCCATGACTACATTTTGGAAAGGGGCCTTAAATCTTTGTTCTTCATTTGCTTCTTTACCCCTTTGAACATCTACAACTGTTCATTTTCTCTTCTTAATGGATTTGGATTTCTTGGAGCAAATGTGTTTTGAAACCTTTCTTTCCCAGGACTTTGCTCAACTTTCAGCTTAGATATCTCAGTAGCTAATGACTCTATCATTTTAGTCATTTTATCTAACTTGGTTTTTGAAGATGAAGTGGAGGAAGAAGAAGCCTCACCTCTCTGCCTTCTTCTATCAGCATGTGTTTTAAGTTTTTCTGTAGCCATGCTATTTGATTCCACCTCCAGTGCTGCATCCTGCATATCAGTTAGAGTGCCACATATTATTTCTCTTAAAAGCAGGCAGAAATCCAAGTCAGAATCATTGGCATATGTGAGTTTCGCAGAGGTGGGGGTAGGCTTTACTTCAACTGGTATCTTACTATAACTACGGTTAAATATTTTATTAAAATTAGGCAAAGATTCCCCATTCTCCCTCTTTAGGTTTCCAAACTCTGTATGGTAGTAGAGCAGGTCTTTTCTATCTCCCCATTGCTTCAGGAATGCATCATCCAATGCCTCAATGTCTGTTATGGACCTATGGGGCAATTCTCTGAACCACTTTCTAGCCTCTCCATCAAGGCTCTGAACAAACACTCTCATCCACACATCATCCTCACTGATATCTAAGTTATCAGCATAACTATAAAAAGACTCAAGGTGTTCTTCAGCTGTTACCCCCTCTGTACCAGTGAATTTGGGCATATATTTCTAATATTCTCCTGCTGGCATAGCATTCAAAGGAACAGGTAAGACTAGGGGTCCATACCTAGCAACTATGATTCTTTCCATCTTCGTGGGAGCTTGTTGGCCTGCCATGACTGGGATAGGTGGAGGGCCACTGGCAGATTGAATGGTAGGAAGCAATGAAATAGATGACAAAAATGAAGGAAATTGATGGACTGTATGGGAGGCTTTCTTTGGACTGAGATCCAAAGGGGAACTGACTGAAAAAGGAGCTATATGAATCTCTGAAGGTATTTCTTTACTAACAACGTTAGGCTCTAAATCTTCAAAATGTATATCCTCAGCTATAACCTTCTCCTTCAAAGATACATAAGATTTCTTGGGCTTACCCGATCCTGATGCTCCTTTCTGTGATGTTTTCCTTTGCTTAGAAATCTTTTCAGGGTCAGGCATTGGGTCGGCTGGTGATTTCTGAGGATTTCTCCGGGTATGCCTCACAAACTGAGCCAGAACTGAAATGTGGAGTCACCACCAGGTAGGTTCTCCAGTAGAGTCACCAGATAGATGATTACAACCAGAAATGTGTCCAGACTTTGTCTATCATCAAAGCTGGAACTGTGTCATTCTCCCAGGGAAGCTAAGCTTCAATCTCCTCTCCCCGACAACGGCGCCAATCAATGTTATCACCCCAAGAAACTCTCCTAGTTTGTAGCTCGGAGAAGCTCGGGAACATTACAAACTCAACTGAATGTTGGAAATGGATGAATGGAAGGAATGATGCATGTTCAAGCCAGATAACCACTCCTACTTTCCTTGACTCCAGACATGCGTGAACACCCCTAGACTACAAGGCTTTAGACCACCAATTACTCATAGTTTAAGGATTGGGTGAATATGGAGAATACTGACCACACCAGCAGATGCACAGGACCCTGTGATGGCTAGCTGCAACCAGTAAAAAGGTCTACAAATCTAATTCCCTAGTGCACAGACAGGATGACAGCTCTCTGTCACTAAGTGAAAAGAAACCTGATTAATAGATTCATTGATACATATCAGATTATAACACAGAGGTAGGATGAAAGCTCCTCTAATTCTAAACATCAAGAGTTCTGGAAGAATGCATATCAAGCACAGCCTAAAACAGAAAAGAAATGGAAAGTGAGCAATTAATAGAAAAAGAAGCTTGTATTAGCTGAAAATGAAGATGAGACGCTGCAAGTATCAAAGCAGTTACAGTCTCTAGAAGTTGAACCTTACATCAAAACAACAACTGTCAACCCTGATTACATCTATTTTTTGGGTATATATAGATTTTGGTTACAAAAATGTTCTACTATTCTAGGCATGGAGGGGTCACAATGGACCACCAACCACTTTAACTGCCTGATGGAGTTTCTGATGCAATTTACCTGCTTTAGTGAAAAAAATTGATGTTCTTGGATGCTCTGTTGTACTTCTCGAGCAGGTGAAGTGTTGAATGGATGAAGTTCCATAACTGCTGAATGTATTTATCTGCTCGAGGCTGGTCCTTTTCCTTCTTTCCCATCCTTCCTGTTGAATATGGTTGTTGAGGAGTAACTACATAGAGTACTGAACACTGGCCACCTTCATCCTTTCGGGAGTATGGAATGGTTGTGGATGAGAGGACTGCATGGCAGACGTATGAGCGAGACAGGGAATGGATATCAATCATTGGATCAAATGAATGGATGGCGGAGATCTCTCGATGGGAGGTATCATGAAGGAACGAGAGCAGATATAATTGCGAGCCGTTGGATCTCCGGGGGGGGGGAGGAAATCCAACAGCTATCGGGCATACGACCTGCACAAGAGTTAACAAGTAGGGACGGAGGATGGGCGATAAGTGGTATTTATCGCACTTCCATTGGGGCTTGGGTGGTAATCGTACAAAGGTGTGTGATTCCATTAGAACTATGATGCGTGGTGGCGGGGGAAAACGAAAACCAGTTTTGATCGCAGGTTATCTTCAGTCAGTTTGTGGGCACGGGAAGAGTGGATGTTGTCCGATTGCGGCAAAGATGATCGGACGGTGGGGGTTTAATTGCACGGGTTTTGTCATATGTGACGGGGAAAGAACTTTTGAAGGCACGCAGTCATGTGATTACGGCTATATGATGGTTTAAACTCTGTGCCCTGGGACCTGAGGGAAAATGAGTTTATGCAAGGTTTTAGAGGTAAAACAGAGGTCGCGGGGTTATGAGAGTATAACAGAGTGAAGGAGAATGGGAAGGATGACTAATGAAAGCCCTCTTTAAGCACAAATGACACGGCCAGACTTGTATTTAACCCTCAAATCTCGAAGTATGTAGCAGAGCTAATAGGGTCCTCTGGTGCTCAATCCAAGAGGTGCAACAATTTCTGAATCACAATACATATGTCCTTCTACACTGGCCAGCCTTTCATTGGCAGCCTATCCAAGGTGAAGCATTGGTTCTTTAGCATCCTCTTTATGTCCCCTAAAGGAGAAAACATATAATACCTTTCAACTTGTTTTTCCTTCAAGACCAGTCCAAGCAGAGTTTTCATCTACTAATGTAGAGCCACTAAGTTTAGATACTATTTTTTTCCATCCCCTGGTGTGATTAGGGTCTAGAACGTAAAAAGGAACCTCACCCATAATATTAGAGTCTGAGTGGGACTATCTTTCCACTCCCACCCGAGTTTTTTGATTTTTAATTTTTCTCCATGTATCCAATGGGACTGCATTGAAATAGGTTGTAGCGAAATCTTGAGCAAAAATCCACACCCTTAGTGTTTAAATATGTAACTAGGTTTGGTCCTCATAATGACACATGTAATGATGATTTTATGTATTTAATGAAAAAGAGAAAAATAAATTTATTATTGTTGTTCTTGAGGCATGGGTTTCATTCTCAAGGAAAAAAATATTTTTAGGTCAAGCACCCATTGAGTGCTTCTAGGTTTGTCATAAAGTAAATTGAGTCATTTTCATGTATGAAAGACCCATATGGGCATGCTACATTTTGTAAAGAAAAATTTCATATAGTAGAAAATGTTAAGAAAACCCTCCAAGACCTTGTGACAATGTCACAACAAGTCGACCTTCAAAGGAATTCAAGTCCGCTTGCACAAGAAGATAAAGCATATTGAGACTCTAGAAGAAGCCTATATATACTATGTTATTCATCCACCTTGAAGGGAATCGATCACATCACAAGAAGCTCGATCTAAAGTGCAGAACATAGTGAATAAAAGAGAAGACATGTCAAGGAAAAATGAGTATTTTTTGGGGTCTGTTCTTAGGTAATCTCTCACACATGCGGACTATATCTAAGGGAATTTCATCACCTACATTAAATGAGAACTATAATTAGTCAAGGAACCAAACAGAGAATGGAAAAGCATTTATATTCAAGCCGAGCCATTGGAGAAGGAACTATTATCCAAGCGAAGGAGATGATGAGTTGTCTTCACCATGATTTTGTCACACATACAAGCTAGGATTACAGTAGGAAAAGACTAAAATCACAGTTGAGGTGCATGTTTGAGCTTATGATGAGAAGACATATTTGAGGAAAATAAGACTTGGGTTGACTTTGCTATAAGTCAAGTTTTCAAGAGGAGTTTTGACTTGGTCTTGGAGGAGGTTATGGTCAAGGGTCTAGGTCTTTGAATTTGTCAATTGAAGATTATATAAGAAGAATAATTCTTGTGTGTTTTCCTCTCAAAGTTGAAGAGTTTTTGGTCCTGGTTGATCACTTATATATTTTGTCCTTTGTATTATTATTATTTATGGTTTGGTAGTTCTTTGATGAAGAATACATTAATAACAATCAAGAGAAAGAATAATCTAATTAGTTGAAGTAAAAATACATCACAAATAGTTATCAAAGAGAAGAGAAATCACCTACACTTGTTGTCCCTAGATTTCTCAACATGGAATCAAAGCTAAGGAAACAAATCAAGAAAGGGAACATCAAAGAAGTACACTCAAGGATATAAGCAGTAGAAGATCAACAAGAGATATGGTAGAAAGATAAGGAAAGGAAGTTTGAATAAAAGTCAAGGCAACAAAGAAAACAATGAATCTTCAAGAATACTTAAGGGCTGAGTTAAAAAAGAAATCTTGATAAAATTCCAGGCACAAAATTCTCAAGATCTGATATCAAAATAGCAAGGAAGTGATAGTGAACTACATCTCTCTCTTAAGAAAATGAAAAGAACCAAATCAACTCTGAAGCTAAGCAAAAATTTGGCTAAAATATCAGCCATTCACCAAGTAATTATTCCTCCAAATTTAAGTACATAATAGAGTAATACTACATCATTGTTTTAAAATACCGAAAGCATAATTCAAATTTTCAAATTAATCTGAATCATCTAGACAAAAGAGAAAACCTCTTAGCAAGGGAAAAAGGAAGACTGTTTTGCATCTTCAACAACCCCAAAACCTAAATTCGAGGCATACTAAATATTGATCGATTTCCTCAAGAAGACCAATAACTTCATATTATCTATCATTGGTTACCAAATCCAAACTTGTGGTGAATCAAATTTCTATGGAAATAAAAGTGCTAGGACTAATGATATATACTTGTAACAAAATCAAGCATTGAAGAAGGAAGACCTTCCAAAGGAATTTCCTTGATAATCATTTATACATTTTTGTAAGCACATGAACCAAGGAACTATAGGAAAAAAATAAGTGCAATCAGAAAAATCTTGATCATAAAGTTTTGTTGCAAAGAAGTCCTATAGCGATCAAGTTAGCAAGAAAGGAGCTACAAAGGAATTCATGAAGAAGCAAGTCCCGAATAAAAGGACAATAATTTCCCTCGTTAAAAAATCATTAAAAGTAATTTTTGAAGATAGAAAAAGGCAAGCAAGGAGAAGAATACCTTTGTTAAGGAACCATGGCATCCTGAAATACCGATCACTATAGGTAGGTATCCATGAGGTATGTATGCTATTTTCTTTTTAAGGTTCCATCATAAGATGTTGTAGGGTTAAAATTATGGATCTACAGTTTATATTTTGATGGCTCATAATGAACCCTATTAATGAGAAACCCTATTCTTAAAGTACTTGTTCCCTATGATTTCTAGGGTTTGTTGGGATTCTAGGATATGGAATAAACCATAGAATGACATAAAGAGAAAATGATATGGTTTAGGGTTTGAACTTAAGAAACCCTAGGATGACCTCTCGATCACATAAAACTCTAGAAAGATAACTTGACATCATGTTTTTGTATTGTATAGTTTTCTTAGGGTGTTTGTCAATGTATATTGTAGGTACAAGAAGTAAAAACGATGGTCTGATATTTTGCTTTAAAAGGCATGATGGAAGGAGGGAACTATATGGATCCTTGGGCACTATTCATGATGTAATTATGGATATCTAGAAGAAATAGAAGATGGAATACCTCTACCATGGTTAAATAATTATAGTAAGATAGAACACACAATAAAGTATGATACGATGCATCATATTAGATGACATCATATTGGAAGCATACGATGGAAGTAAGAGTTCATGATATCATCAAAATAAGTTTGAAAGATATCTGAAGTAGAAATTTATGGCAGTCATTATTAGAAGGAAGTAGCTCTTAGAAACCTCATTGAAAGCATAAGTAGTAATCATGGATAGAAGAAAGTCATCTAGCATATAAATCATCATACATCATTAGAAATTAGCATTTGCAGGATGAGGACAATCAAGATCCTTCGTTGGAATCTTCATTCGAAGATTCATCCCTTGAAAGAAGCGAGTGTCTCGCTAAGAATCACACCTTGAATGGGATTCATTGCTTGGAAGAATGATGGTATGATGACAAAGGAATGTATCATATCAAGATGATTGAAGTACTTTCAATGATGGAAAAAGGAAGCTTCCCAAGGAAGTCTAGATGACCAAAAGAAGAAAAGAGGTATGTATGCATATGTTTGACAAAATCATTTCATCATGTACTTGTAGACAGCAGGGATGCATGAAGGCATGAATTACATATTGAGTAGATTAAATCAATATAATATGTACTCATATGGAATATGAGGTGGTTGAAAAAAATGAAGGAACTATGGATAGAAGTTCTTGGGAAGTAATATGTGAAGAAAGAAATAAGAGATAGTGAAAAAAGAAACTACAGGAAGTCAACATCTTACAACTAAAACAATTGATCATGGCATCTCCGTAGAAAAGAACACCATGATAAGGTCTATGAAGAAAAGATACCCTTGACGTATGAAGTTTTTGAGATGTGTCTATGGATGTGGAAAGCATGTTGTCATGATGAAAGGCCATCACAAAAGGTAACTTTGATTAGATGTTCATTTTTTTATATTTTTGAACAACATCTGGATGGGTTGATACAAGGCTAGAAAAATATTGTTGTAGATGTCATCTACAATACGCACTCATGTGGTTGGATGGAAGATCCTGAAGGAAAAATTAAGTGGAAGAGGTAGCTACATGAAGGAAACCCAAATGCAGATAGAAAATTCACTTTCAAGACAAAGGTAAGGAAGAAATAACCGACTTTATGAAAGTGATGGATGGCTAATGCCATACAAAATGAAGGCTCCATAATAATGAAGATGAAATTCATGACAACGAAAGGAGGAGCTCAACAAGAAACGAAAGGTCCCATGATCTCCACTAAAAAAGAAAGCTGTTGTTGGAAAAAGTCCCTTGTTAAGAGAGAGCTTGGACAAGTCTCTAGATAAGAGGGAACTTGGGTACATTCCTTTTGTAGGAATGTGGAAATTCGTTTTATAGTGTTAGTTCCAGTCTTCGCAGCCTGTAACCAGGGATCAAAATGGGCTCTTACTATGTTTGGTTTTCAGAGATGTTTTGCACATGATCTTTAGTGCAAATCATATCCTAAGTATTTCCTTCAGAAGAAGCTTGGAAAAATATTTCCAACGGTATATCACACTCCCGTAACTGGTTTCTAGATTAGAAGATATGATCGAAATGAATGAGTGATTCTTGGTTATGCATGTTTTGAGGTCAGTTGTTGCACACAATGACAAGTTTAGTACAAGATCAATTTCTGAAATAATGGTAAGGAATTTTTCAAAAGTGAAAGAGTTTTTTGTCCATCACATACCAAGTGACAAAAACCTCCTTTGGTTTATGTACAAGTGCTACTATGTGGGAGATATGCAGTGATATTTGGAGCCTACATTAAAACAAAGCAAATTTTTTATTTATTTTATTGTTTTAGTCATTTTAGTGCGGTGCCATTTTACAACAGATGGAAAGTAATTTTGAAAAAAACAAGGAGGATTTTGTTAACCATGAGCCATATAAGAAAAACGTCTTTCATTTTATTCATAGGTGTCATGAATTTTAATATGTGACTAGATCTTTACAGCTCATTTTGACAGATTTAAGTTAAATTTAATGATTTTCTGTTTTAGAGATGATTTTGTGGCACTGATTCTGAGCAACTGGAAATGAATTTCCATAATTTGAGAGACATTTTTCTCCAACATGAACTTATTTACAAAAAACTCTTTCAGTTTTGTAACAAGTTCTATGGTTTAGGAGATACGAGTTCATTTTCAACACCTATTTTCATAAATTCGGTCCAAGTTTAATGTAACTGATTCTATTTTGAAGAAGATGGTTGAGCTCAATTCCCTTAATACAGGGATGAGCTAAATGTATAAATTTTATGAATTTCATAGTGTAGAGGTTTTATTTTTGTAGCAGAGAGGCTGTCTTGGATTTGTGTAATTTTTTTTCCTGAATATCATTTTAATAAAGTAGTCTTTTGCCCTTTGGATCTGGGATTCATCACGGTGCTGATGTTTAGTATGTTTTTCATGTAATTCATTTACACATTATGTTTTTTCTGCCTTGTTACAACATTATCTAAGTGATACGTTAGGAATTCATCCATAAATATGCTCCTTTCATGATAATTTTGATGTTAGTTGTAATGGTTGTCTTAGTAGAATTCATCCTTGGCTAGATGCTCTATTGAGCAACCTCGTGATTCTCTTTTATCTAAAGTTGTTGTTACAGATTCATCCTTTGTCTGATGCCTGTAGGGAAGCAGGCTTTCTCCCCTATACTTCTCACATTTACAATCTTCACTTGGCTGAACATGGCACTTAATTTGCCCCAGGTTTGCCGGCAGAAACTGACATCGATTCCATAGTCCAAATCATCCTTTCTCTTGCTATTTCGACCCAAAACAAATCCAATAAAATCCTCTGAGCTACTATACCTAGCCTAAAATTTACATTAAATTCAGTCATCTCAAGCCCTAATTTCCAATATCCTAATTTAGATTGACAAGGAGAGAGCTCTCTCCCGACTTGGTAGGGCTAGCTACCAGGTTAAGCGTGGTTTGATGTTACCCTAGACTAGCCTTCCTTCAACCGGAGGTCGATCTAGGCTCTAACATATAGGAATGGGTACATTCCTTTATTGGAATGGGTATATCCTCCCTAGTTGAGAGGGAGAGATAGACACATCATTCTTGTCTTCACTTTGGGAAGAAAGAATGGATGATTACGTAAGCATATGGTATCCGATACTCTTTGAGGATGTGGTGGGGCATCCAAGATAAGAGTAGTCATAAAGGACTAATATTCTTTGAGGAATGGGAATCCAAGATAAGAATTGTCCTAGAAGGACATATCTTGTGAACACCTGGGTGGGGTATGTTCCTTGAGAGACAATGATGATGGTGTCTATAAATCATTGGTCTCACCGTAACTGTGCTTTGATCTTTTAGAGAGATAGAGCTATTAGTCAAGGCCTTTCTATGTGACAATGTTGGTTGATATGATACCAAACAGATGGGTTACCAATCCAACTCTTCTTATGAGAATTCTTCAGATTGAGAATGTCTAAGTACCTTGTATGGATTATGAATAACTCCATAGTTAAGAGGGAGTGTTGAAATATATAACTAGGTTCAGTCTTCATAATGACATATGTAATCATGACTTGATGTATTTAATTAAAAAGAGAAAAAAAAAATTATTATTTTTGTTCTTGAGGCATAGGTTTCATGCTTAAGGAAACATTTGTTTTTAGGTCAAGCACCCATTGAGTGCTTCTAGGTTTGTGTTTTAGTGGCTACAACCACCCTCCAAAATTTTTCCTTAGCCTATTTTGGAGCCTCCCTACCAACCTTTCACAGCACTTTGTCTTGCTTCATCAAGTACTCAAGCTTCAGTGTTTTACTCACACAAAGGTAGCTTGTCGACCACAGTCGGTCCACTACCCTCACAGGCTATTCACTTGGACTTGGTCTAGCTGCAAGTTGAGCAGCTTCCCTTGGAAAATTTCGCACTTTTGGAGGGTAGCCAGCCTTCCCTCTAGGAATTGCGCAATCCTCTTTTGTAGCTTGTTGGGCTCCAGGATTTCGCAATCCTACCAGCCAACACTCCTAGTAGGATTTGCACAAATCTACAAGGCTGCTCAGAATTTGTGCAAATCAGGCGTCAAAAATTGCACAAATCTCCTGAGAAATCAGCCAAACTCCAAGCCATAAATGCACATTTCCTTCAAGCAGTCGAACAACCTCTTTCATGTGTAGCTGAGTTGACTAGTTCGCTTCAGGACCAAGCAAAGTATAGTTGCATGTATATGATGCTTCTCCTAAGGTATCATTGTTACCGGGTAAAGTGTCTATTTAGAACTGCTCTATCCCACTAAGGTGTGACAATTGCCTTCGAAACAAACAGAGAAAACTACTTTTGTATTTCCTTTATGAACTATAAATAGAGAGGAGTAGAAAGAACCAACCTGTGCCTTGCGCTAATCCTTTGATCCAATCCCTCTCTTCTTTGACAGCTTCCAGCTACCTGCTCCCTTACTTGCCCAGCTTCACCAAGTACCTGTAAGATCACAGAAGAAGAAAAATATACAAAGACATGGATCTATATTCATAAACAACTTAGGATCAGATTTAAGTTAACCATACAAATGTAACAAGCATCAATGATACAAAAGCATGGAGGAGAAACTCAAATAGTTTTTATTGATAAACAAGAAGATCCAGGAGGAGTTACAACCGATGGTTCCTGACCCAGCATCAACCTCCCAGCAAAGAAGCCCCTCTTCACCTCCAACAAAGCATAGATCACCCAATACTCTGATGTTTATCTCAAAACCAACAGCAATTCCTTACAATGTGCAAAATTCCAGCCTCTGGATCTCTGGGATGAGGGATCCATATATAGATGTGTGTAAGGAGGATGAGTCAGCTTGTGATTTGATTAGTGTCTTCTCTCTGTCAGTTCTTGCTTCCACCTGGAGACTGAAGGCCTCTTACTCATCCTTGGTCGAATTCAGTGAGGCAAGTGTCATAGGAGAAGATTCTGGAAGCTTCCATTGTCTCTCCACCTCGCGGAATGACACTGCCATTTGTCATTTCTCGCCCAACGCACCCTCATAGTGCATTTAGGTGCGTTGCAACACACCTAGCCAGTGGATTTAGGTGCTATGCAACGCACTTAGCTAGTGGAGCAGCTGAAATGATCCTGTTTTGACTTATTCTGAGCAGTTTCTGGTGGAGAACTTCTGGGAGAAGCTGTAATTTGTTGACCTTGTTCCTTTAGGGGTTAGAACAACACTTTTAGGGACATAGGATCCCTTGGTTTATGGACATTTCATGCTTGGAGTTGTAAGGCACAAAAATGTCTATAACAGTTGCCCCCTAAAGTATGAGGCCGTTAATCGGGTGAAATTCTTTATTATGAGGATCCGAAGTTCTTTCAATGCTGGGAGGAGACCTGTAACAAGATACTGTTAGAGTCGGTCTAGTAGCCCTCCACCAGAGATCAAAGCTCTTTGCATTTCATGATTAGGTGTCCCATCAGTGTGATCATGTTGCATTCCGTTAGGCATGCCATAACCGTGGTGGAGGGAGTTTGTGTTTTTTATTCCCCTCCTGTTTGGCACTACTGGTTTAGGTTTGTCTAAGTAAATAAAATTTTCAAAGGGTCATTCATCTTGTTTTAAATTTCATGGTCTTAGGTCTAGGGTTGGGTCAACTTTTGTCTTGAGAGGTCATAAAAGACCAGCAGGCCAGAGGGATGTCCTTCATAAAACATCATTTCAATAATTCTCACTATTGTACAGCTAAATTTTCACCTTGTTTTCAAAACTCTGTTTTTGAAAAACAAAGGTCATTATCTTGTTTTTGTAAAAATTGTAAAAATTTCAAATTCTCCAAATGTTGAAGTGCAGCCTTGGTCTCTGTTGCCAAAGCATCTTAAAAGCTATCCCTGCAAAAATTTTCAGAAGAAATCATCATTTCAACCAATTTTTTCAAAGAAAGGAAACCAGAAGTCAGAGCCAATTGATTCAAAAAAAGTGTCAACACTCAAACATTATAAGGTGGGTTTTGGGCAATTAAAAATCTAAAGGGAGCCTATAAAAGCACATCACTCTTCATTAGCAACTCATTTGCCTCTCACAAGCTAAGTGAATCCTTGCAAAGGCGATTTCAAGAGTCATTGAGAAAATTGGGCAGTTTCAGAGGCGCGCTACGCATCAGGGAGGGCGCGCTACGCGTCAGGGGCGCGCTACGCATCATGCTGCCTTTCTCAGAACAAAATTGCTCGTGCGCTACGCGTCAAAGGGGCGCTACGCGTTGGGCGAGGCACGCTACGCGTTGGGTTTTTCGCCCAACAAACTGCCAGCAAGCTACCAAATCCTCTTTTCTCTCAAGCAAATTTCAGGTGGGCTCTCCTCCATGGCTAGATTTGGTTTTGCAAGATGAATGAGAAATTAATATGTTAAAATGCCATGAAAATGAGAAGTTAAAACCCTATATTGCTGTGGAAGATTTAAAGACTTAATGGTGCTAGGGTTTCAAAATTTTTTTGCTGTCCAAGGTTGCCCATTTGTGATCCCTCTTTTCCCTCATTTTCATCAACATTCTCCTTCAAATTTTCCCATAAAATTTCATAATCTTCCTCTCTAAAATCCCTAAAACCTACTAAATTCCCAAAACCTTCTTCACCTTAAAATCCCACAATTTTGTGATTTCCCATGTTGCCTTCCCAAAATTCCTTATTTATGTTTATTATCCCTTATTCCCTCATGTTCCCCTATCCCTAACAATTCCCTTGTATTTATGTCCCCTTGGTGACAGCATTTGAAAAAGTCAAACAACAGTTAATTGGGTGCAAAGTCAGCAATACATTTCAGCCATCTTGCCTTCAAAACCATGTCAGAAACCGAATCAGATTATCAGCAGAGTTATGACAGTGATTCAACACCAGAGGTAGAAGTGCCAAGGAGGAATCACAAGGGTAGTAAGGGTGGTCGCCATGTCAGGGAGGAGCCCACTTCTATGGCTCATTTGCAAGCTTGTCCACTTGCAATGACATGTTTTCAGTATCAATCATGCTTTGGATATTGTGAGAGGATCTCACAAATTCAACACCATAGAGAACTAGTCCGCTTGTTTTTCCTACATTTGCACAATGGTCATGTGAACCTTGCAGGAGTGGATTTCACCCTATCACCTGAAATTGTTGCTCAAGCCACCGGGATACCAAATGTTGGGGAGGAGTGGAAAAAGCGCCAGCAACTAGACAGATTTCATTATCAACCATATATCAAACCCGGGTGTATGAGACACCTAACTGCTGTTTTTCCTTTCAGATTCCTAAGGGATGAGTATGCACCCTTGATGAGGCTCATTATGCGCTATTTCACTTGTGAAGGTAGATTTTCACGTTTATATTCGTACCATATCTATTTGTTGATGCATTTCACCCGTGTACGAATGATGAACATTCCATTTTTCATTTGCCGAAATATAGAGAGGATGGTGCCCGTAGTGCAAAGGAAAAACCCCGCACAACAACACAAAAGCATATATCATTATGCACTGATCGAGATCATAGTGATGCATTAGTTGGCACAACAGGGTATTGCTTGGGAGGATTTCATTTCTCGCGACTTCTTCATGGTGCCACAGCCACCTCCTGAGATTGTCCATGATGAGGGAGGGCCTTCACATCAGTTTCACATTCCAGAGCCCGAGCATGTCAGCACTCCAGCATGTGTTACATATCAGAGAGGCCACAGGGCCTTATTTGCATCTGCATGGCGAGTATTATCTCCACACCAGGTGGAAGGGGTCTCGCCTTCTTCATCAGCACAGTGAGTGTTATCTCCACATCAGGTGGAAGGGGCCTCGCTTTCGACAGCAGCACAGGTACAGGAGAGAGGCAAGCAACCCATGATTGATGAGGGGCCATCAGGTGATCCGGACATAGACATTATTGAACTTGACATCAGTTCTCCTAGCTTAGAGCTAGAGGAGATCATTCAGCAACAAAAGGCTGAAAATCACTTGTTGCAGCAGAAGTTGGATCCGAGAAGTTACCAGATGACTTTGGCTCGCAAGAGACCCTGTGATTTGACACCTATTGAGCAAGGGTCTATGCTCATTCGGGTGAACACTCATTTAGAGAAGTTGCTAGCCGAGGAAAACAAGGACAAAGATATGCTCCGCCACATGAAGAATCATTATTGGGCCCGCATGCATGTGTGCAAAGCGAAAATGAAGGTACTCAAAGGACGCTTGGCCAAGGCACTAAAACGGAGGAAAAGGCCTTATCCACTTCAGATTTTAGCTAAAGCCTCCTTGAAGGAGCATGATGCTCAATGATACACCCCAGCTCAAAATTCAGAAAATTTGGAGCAATTTTGGTAAATTTTGATTTTTTTGCTAAAAACAGGTTTTTGCCCTCAACACGTAGCGCGCCGCGCGCTACCCTGAAGATGGGGAGGTCCATTTCACAAAAACTCAGCATTTTTGGATTTTTCATGACAAATTACACTTTCTCAATCACTTCCAAGACATTTCATTGAGGTTTGGGCCCTCAAAAGGTCAAAAAACAAGCAAAAAATGACCTTCTGCCACGTTTTGGACGCACAGGAAGCAGTCTTGGGAGATTGCATTTTTGGAGGGGCAAATAGCCACGAAATTGAGAAATTCCACTTGGGCTGGAGAGTAAACATCCAGACCTTTCCACCAAGCCCACTTGAGCCTCATTTGGATGCCGGAAGTGCCCCAAAAGTGGTCTCAAAGGTGCGCTATGCGTTGAGAAATGGCGCGCTACGCATCAGGACATTTTCTCAATTTTTCATCTTCAGCTCAGGAAAACGCAACATTTGACCAGTTTTGACTTTGGTGGGATTTTTCATCCTCTTTGATGTAATTAATGTAATTTTATGTTGACATGACACTTTTTTACCTATTCTAGAAGATTCATTCATAAAATAGCAAAAAACTAATGAATGAATTGGTTTCCTAACTTATAGAGGCAAGTTGTTTTGATTGCCTAGATTGTAGTGCTCAGTTTAGCATTGGTTGAAACAGCTCCTAGGATGATGAGCTCGACCCCTAGAGGCAAGGAAATGTGTTAGATTGCCTATATTATGTATTTTCTTAGTCATTTTCATGGTTGGACTCTTGAGGGATAAGCTTAGACTGTATTACTCTTTGTATCTCTGCAATTTTGGCAAAGGAAAGACCAGGGTTTTGCAGCACTATTTGGGATTCATATAGTGATTTGTGTTGATGGTGTGTCTCTCTCATGTACTTGTAAGTTTTTTATGTGTATCATTTTCCTACTCTTCTCTTCTGCAAATTAAGTAAATGAAGTGTTAAGGTAGAATTCATGGTTTCTATGCTCTGCCTTTAAGTTTGCTTAATATCTATGTTTTCATCTGTTTAAGGAGAACTCCTGATGGTTTCTTGCTCTCCTTAGCTCCTCACCAGTCATATATATCCATTCAATCCCTTCAAAGGCATCAAGACAATCTCCTACCTTGCCCCAAATGACCTCTGCAAAAACTGTGTCTCATCCCCGCACCCAAAATTACTGTGCTCAGTTTTCCAACAAAACCCTAAAAATTTGAAATCAAACTTTCCCTATCAGTTTACTAGCCTAAAATCAGCGTTCCTTATTGGTCATCTCAGCCCTTTTAAGACCTTTTGCTGAGATAGACCCGGAGAGAGCCCTCTCCTGTCCCCGTAGGGCTAGCTACGAGGCTAAGTGGTTTGATGTTGCCTTGGATTTTGTCTTTTTCAGCCAGAGGCCAAATTCGAGCGCTAACATATTGGCGACCATACTGGGGAGAACAAATTGTTTGCGGGTTGATGTGTTTATTTCATAAGTCTTAGACGGAGCCTGAAGTTATGCTAGGTAGCCTTCGAAACGCTTTTGCTTTGCATAAGCGGAAGTAGATAAACGCTGCTTCAGTCCATCTCCGTGAGCTTGTGAATACAACACTTCATTTGCATTTTACCCCAGTACATTTGTAAACTCTGAAACTTTGATGATAAGTTGAGAGTT
Source organism: Pinus tabuliformis (assembly GCA_031772625.1). Taxonomy (NCBI): domain Eukaryota; kingdom Viridiplantae; phylum Streptophyta; class Pinopsida; order Pinales; family Pinaceae; genus Pinus; species Pinus tabuliformis. The sequence goes on along the minus strand of CM062820.1, from coordinate 1,271,605,258 downwards.
TTCACAGGCTGATTGGCCATTTGTTCCTTGATATCCAAGCTGGCTTCAGATTCTAGTCATATATTCAAATCTCACTCATGTCCAGTTGTTTTTAAGTATCTTGAAGACATTGATTTTGACGAGAGCTTTGAGTTGTCCCTGTTCAAAACCAAATCTGAAAGTGCTCTTGATTCTCTAGTTCTCAACCCTGATTTCGCTGCTGCCCTTGAAATCAAGAGACACAATAAATTGGTTGAAAATTTCATCCTAAGACACCTTCAGACAGATATCCAAGTCACTAATCTTGCTGATTTCCTCGAAACTATATCTGTCAATATTTGATCTACTATCACGGCTTCTACTACGCACGAACAGACCAATCCTCCTTTTATTTCTATATCCCCTATAGTCACACATCCTGAATCTACAGTCAATTCTCCCTCTTCATCCCATATCGCTTCTCCTCTGCCTACACCCCCCTATACCCCTCATACTACAGCTACACCTACTCCACCTACTACTCCTAGACCCAATCTACCTAAAGCAATGGCTGCCCGGTTTGCCCCTCTTGCTCTTCCTCAAAATCTGCATGATATGCCAGCTGATTATCAAAGTAAAATTCCCATGTTTGATGGCACTCCTCAAGGTGTTTCCGCTCAGCAGCATATAGACAAAATGGCAACTTTCTTTGATCTATATGAGATAGATGAAGAAGATGTAACTATGCGTTTGTTTGTGCAAACATTCAGAGGAGAAGTAAGAAAATGGTTCATAGGTTTGATAGCTAGAAGCATACCCACATTGGATGAAATTCAGAAGTAGTTTCTAGATCGATGGGAAATCAGAAAGGATCCACTTCAGATCAATGCCGAGTACAACAATCTCAAACGCAATCATGGTGAGTCTTTCCAAGATTACATTATCAGATTTAACACGGTTTACAATGCTATTCCAGATGATTTAAGACCATCTAGAAAATCAGCTCTTCTCAAATTCTCGGATGGCTTTGATCCAGAGATGGCTTATTCACTGCGGGATAGAGATCCGCCTACCTTGGAGGATATGCAAAAAATCGCTGTTAGTGTTGAAGCGAATTTGAATGATAAAAGAGCAAGGATGAAAGCCGAAAAACGAGTGACAGTCAAAGAAGAAGCTTCTACATCAGATCAGCTCCTTCGCAAGGTAGAAAAGGTAGAAAGGATGCTCGAAAAGGCTCATCTCGACAAGCCGGAACCGCAGATTCGAAATCCTAATTTCTGAGGTCCGCAGCAGCCACAATACAGAATTAAGCAGTGTGAAACAAGGGCACAAGAGTTAGCAGCTCAGCAGCAAATAAAACCTCCTCTTCAACAGAATTTTGTTAGCCAAGAATCTGACGATGAAGGTGATACTCTAGGGGAGGAAAATCACTTTTTCACTCCTGATGATCTGCCTACCTATATTACATAAGAAGAAGAATTTGTGAGAAACTCCATCATCCATCAGGATGAGAATTATATCTTATCAAATGATGCAGCGCTTGAGGAAGAATCGGAGGAGTACCAAAGAGGATATCTCAATGCTTTATCCGCTCAACAAAAACAATTAAGAAATCGAGCTGTTCCCATAAATACCATTCAGAAGAAGAAAGATACTTCAGCAAAAAGTGATTCAGCTTCCCCACAGAGAAAAGGAAAAGAGATAATTGATCCCCCAGCAGGTCAATCATCTTCAGCAGATAAGGTAAATCAGCCACCAAGCACAATGAGGGATAAAGTTGAAAGAAGAGAAGTCCCGGCCAAAGAAGGTGAAAAGGTTTCAGCATTTAGTTTGGAGAATGAAATTTCAAAGCTAAAAGTGTCTATTCCATTGACTGAAATCATGAAAAACACCAGCTACGAGGTCAAATTTCGAAAATTCTGAATATTGATCCAATGCTTGACACGGTAAATGTAGAAGATGATCAACCGGAATTAATTTTTGGGCCTGATTTAGATGGTGAGTCTCCTGAAAGTAATGTTCCTCCCTTCTATATCAGTTTGAGGTTGCACGAGTATGTTTTACATAATGCTATGTTTGACTCAGGTGCTTCGCACAATTTGATGCCGAAAGCAATCATGGAAAAGCTAGGATTAGACATCACAAGAAAATATCATGATTTGTATTCATTTGATTCCAGCCGGGTAAAGTGTATCGGATTGATCAAGGACTTGGTGGTAAGCCTAGATCAAATTCCAACTAAGAATGTCTTGATGGATGTGGTTGTGGCGGATATTCCTCCGTGTTTTGGTATGTTGCTTTCAAGGTCTTGGGGAGATAAGTTGAAAGGTACACTTCAGCTAGATTTTTCTTATGCTACAATTCCAGTCTTCTGTCAAATGAGAAAATTATATCGGGAGCAAAAGATGAAATACATGATAACTAGCAAAGAAAAGCCAATAAATCATCTTGTAAATTCTGTACGTACAGATTTGGAGTCATTTGTTTTGTTTGCTGATAATTTTAATGAGATAGATAGTCAGTTAGTTCAGGCAGAGGATGTACTAGAGATTACTGAAAATTTTAGAGAAGTTCTACAAAAGGAAAGAGAAGAAAAGCCAGCTGCCATGAAACCAACAGCTGAAGCTAAGGGGCAGCAAACAGAAAAAACAGAGGCAACACAGTTTCAGCAGTTGGAAGAAGATGAAGATGGTCTTTGGACCATGGATTTTGATGGCGCTGTGGGCAGCGATGGTGCTGGTATTGGTTTGTGGATTCGAAGTCCCTTTTCTGCACGAGACAAAGTCCCAAGCAAGGTGAGAGTGTGTTCTTATAAACTAGCATTCGATTGTTCAAATAATGAGGCAGAATATGAGGCTCTCATTGCTGGCCTTAAAATTCATTGCAAGTTGAAAGCAAAGAAGATTGCATTTTATGGTGATTCCGAGTTGGTGATAAAGCAAGTTAAAGGTGAGTTTCAGGCCAAGCATCCTCGTATGAGGATATATCGAAATGTTGTCCTAGATATTTTGAAATTATTTTCTGAACATACTTTGACATGTGTGCCCAGCATACAAAATGGTGTTGCGGATGCGTTGGCCAAGGCAGCAAGTAACTTAAAAATTCCAATGAATTCCAGCAACAAATTTGAGATTTATGTGAAACACCGCCCCACAGTTCCGGATAATCAAAGATGTTGACAAGTCTTCCAGGATGTTGAAGAAATTAAATATTTTCTGCAGATTGAAGGTGAGTTTAAAGACATTTCCATAGATACAGAACTAGATGAAGTAAATCAAATGGATGTGCTGCAACTTAAGGACAATTTTATTCCTAAAGGATTGATTCCTTTGGAAGAGCTGTTTGATCAAGATGATGTGACCCGAAAACCGACATTGAGACCAACTGAAGAAGGTGTTGAAGAGGTAAACATTGGAGCAGCTGAGAATCCCAAGATGGTAAAGCTATCAAAGTCGTTGTCACCAAAGGTAAAGAAGGAGTATGTTAGATTGTTATCTTCGTTTTCTAATGTCTTTGCATGGGATTATTCAGATCTGAAAACATATGACACTAATATCATTCAGCATACTATTCCTATAAAGCCAAATCAGAAACCTTTCCGTCAAAAGTTGAGGAGAATCATTCCTAAATTGCTGCCATTGATAGAAAAAGAAGTGAATAGGTTGTACAAGTCTGGAATCATAGTACTTATCAGATTTTCCGATTGGATATCCAATTTGGTACCCGTAAGAAAGAAGACCGGTGAGATCCGCTTATGCATTGACTTCAGAAATTTGAACAAGGTGTCTTTAAAAGATAATTATCCGTTGCCCAAGATGGATCATATATTGCAGCAAGTAGTTGGAGCATCAAGGATGTCGCTACTCGATGGATATTCCGGGTACAATCAAATTTTGGTGAATGAGGATGATCGTGACAAAACTGCATTCACTACTCCATGGGGAACATTTCATTATGCAAAGATGCCGTTTGGTTTGAAAAATGCAGGTGCCACTTTTCAGCGTGCGATGGATATGACCTTTGCCAACGAGAAAGATGTCTTTTTAGTTGTTTACCTTGATGATTTGACTGTATTTTCGAAATCTGATGAAGAACATTTATATCACTTGAAAATGGTTTTTCAAAAGTGCAGAAAATATGGTATTTCGCTGAATCCAAAGAAGAGTCTTTTCACCATGAGTGAAGGCAAGCTCTTGGGCCACATCATTTCCAAAGACGGCATCCGTATAGATCATGCATGTGTTGAAGCTATTCAGCAAATCGAGAAGCCTCGGAACAAAAAAAAAATACAGTCCTTTAATGGTAAGTTGAATTTTCTGCGTCGCTTCATTCCAAATCTTGCTGAGCATCTTAGAGAAATCACAAACATGCTAAAAAAGGACAGCCAGCTCAAGTGGACCGAAGAGGCGGTAAAATCTTTCAATTTGGTAAAGTTGCTTCTATCTTCAGCCCCTACTCTAATCAGTCCGGATTACACACAAGATTTTATTTTATTTTCATTTGCTTATGAGCACACATTGGCAGCTGTACTAATGCAAAAAAGAGATGGAGTTGGGAAACCTATTGCTTTTTTCAGCCGTATTATAAGGGACGGAGCATTGAAGTATAACATCATCGAAAAACAAGCGCTTGCGCTTGTGAAGGCCTTGAAGGATTTCTGTGTGTATATATTGAATTCCCACATTATCGCATATGTTCCTAACGTAGCAGTAAAGGATGTTTTAGTACAGGTAGAACCGGAAGGAAGGCGCGGTAGGTGGATTGCTGCATTATTAGAGTATGATGCGGAAGTTAAACCCACTAAGCTGATCAAAGGTCAAGGTCTTGCCAAATTGATGGCTGAAACAAATCTCCACGTCCTAGATATCAATTTGATGGTTGCCATGTCCGATGAAGATGAGGAGAATTCAGCACAACAGGTATCTGACATCTTTATTCTTCTCCTTGGTATGTTGATATTATATATGTACTTCAAAATTTGTCTTCACCTTCCAGGATGCCTCGAAATAAAAGTAGGACATTGAAGTTGAAAGAAGCCAAGCTTTGCATCCTCAAATCTACACTATATTGGAAAGACCGCGGTGGAATATTGCTGAATTGTTTGATTGAGGAGGAATCCAAAACAGTTGTGGAAGATTTTGATAAAGGTGACTGCGGGGACCATTTTTTTTGGAAGACTACAGCAAATAAGATCCTAAGGGCAGGTTTTTATTGGCCTTCATTGTTTTCAGATGTATATGAAGCTGTCAAGAATTGTCACAAGTGCCAAATTTTTCAAGGGAAACAAAAATTACAGCCATTGCCTCTTAAACCAATTGAAGTCAGTGCACCATTTCAGCAGTGGGGCTTGGATTTTATCGGCGAGATTCATCCGGCATCATCAGGACAGCATAGATGGATATTGACAGCTACATATTACTTCACAAAATGGATTGAAGCCATTCCCGCCCGGCAGGCCACGGATGCGGTAATTATTTCTTTCCTTGAAAATAATATACTATCACGTTTTGGCTATCCGAGTAAGTTAATTACAGATAATGCAGCAACATTCAAATCAAAGAGAATGGTTGACTTTTGCTATAAATACAATATCAGCTTGGGGCATTCTACCGCCTACCATCTGCAAGGAAATGGGTTGGCAGAATCTTCAAATAAGTCCTTGGTAAATATCATTAAAAAGTTATTGGAAATCAATAAGAAGAGCTGGCATAAAAAGCTAGTGAATGCACTGTGGGCTGATAGGGTAAGTTAGAAAAAGTCAATTGGCATGTCTCCTTTTGAGTTGGTGTATGGGACAGACGCAGTGTTTCCTACTTCGCTCGCTATTCCGGTGGTCAAATTGCTTCAAGAAGCTGGTAGTGAGGAAGATCCCATGCAGAGGCAGATTAATCAAATGATTCATTTACAACAGACACGGGAGGAAGTTCTTCACAATACTCTCAAGTTGCAAGAGCGCATAAAGAAGATTTACGACAGGAAAGCAAAACCAGATGACTTCCAAATAGATGATGTGGTTTTGAGGTGGGATGCTCGGAATGAAGACAAAGGGAAGCACGACAAATTTGATAATTTATGGAAGGGTCCCTACAAGATCGAAGCATATCATGGCCAAAATGCTTTTCTTCTCAAGGAAATGAACGGAGATGATTATCCCAGAGGGTCGATCAATGGTCAGCTGCTAAACAGGTATCATGTCTGAGCATTTTCTATTCTTGTCACCATCATTGTACATACCATTTTATTCTTATTTTATCGCATGTGTGTACTGATCTTTCATCCTCAGTCTGGGGCCAGCGGTGAAGGCTATAATTCTGAAGATGAAGATTGGTTGGTTTGAGGTTTTTCAAGGTGTTTTTATCAGTCCATTTTCTGTCCAAAATTGAGTTAGTTTGGGTCAAAGTTGTGTCCAATTTTTAGTCAAATCTGCAGTCACTAAAGCTGTCAGAGCTTGTGTCAAATGAGTAAATAATGACTCCATCGTCCAATGGTTGAAAGCACTGGTCTGCTCTCCCAGAGGTCTGAGGTTCTTGGCATCTCCGAGGAGCTACCATCCCCATTGGAGCCAATGTTAGAGTCGGTCTAGTAGCCCTCCACCAGAGATCAAAGCTCTTTGCATTTCATGATTAGGTGTCCCATCAGTGTGATCATGTTGCATTCCATTAGGCATGCCATAACCCTGGTGGAGGGAGTTTGTGTTTTTTATTCCCCTCCTGTTTGGCACTACTGGTTCAGGTTTGTCTAAGTAAATAAAATTTTCAAAGGGTCATTCATCTTGTTTTAAATTTCGTGGTCTTAGGTCTAGGGTTGGGTCAATTTTTGTCTTGAGAGGTCATAAAAGACCAGCAGGCCAGAGGGATGTCCTTCATAAAACATCATTTCAATAATTCTCACTATTGTACAGCTAAATTTTCACCTTGTTTTCAAAACTCTGTTTTTGAAAAACAAAGGTCATTATCTTATTTTTGTAAAAATTGTCAAAATTTCAAATTCTCCAAATGTTGAAGCGCAGCCTTGGTCTCCTTTGCTAAAGCATCTTAGAAGCTATCCCTGCAAAAATTTTCAAAAGAAATCATCATTTCAACCAATTTTTTCAAAGAAAGGAAACCAGAAGTCATAGCCAATTAATTCAAAAAAAGTGTCAACACTCAAACATTATAAAGTGGGTTTTGGGCAAATAAAAATCTAAAGGGAGCCTATAAAAGCACATCACTCTTTATTAGCAACTCATTTTCCTCTCACAAGCTAAGTGAATCCTTGCAAAGGTGATTTCAAGAGTCATTGAGCAAATTGGGCAGTTTCAGAGGCGCGCTACGCATCAGGGAGGGCGCGCTACGCGTCAGGGGCGCGCTACGCATCAGGCTGCCTTTCTCAGAACAAAATTGCTCGTGCGCTACGCGTCAGAGGGGCGCTACACGTTGGGCGAGGTGCGCTACGCGTTGGGTTTTTCGCCCAACAAACTGCCAGCAAGCTACCAAATCCTCTTTTCTCTCAAGCAAATTTCAGGTAGGTCTCTCCTCCATGGCTAGATTTGGTTTTGCAAGATGAATTAGAAATTAATATGTTAAAATGCCATGAAAATGAGAAGTTAAAACCCTATATTGTTGTGGAAGATTTAAAGACTTAATGGTGCTATGGTTTCAAATTTTTTTTTGTTGTCCAAGGTTGCCCATTTGTGATCCCTCTTTTCCCTCATTTTCATCAACATTCTCCTTCAAATTTTCCCATAAAATTTCATAATCTTCCTCTCTAAAATCCCTAAAACCTACTAAATTCCCAAACCCTTCTTCACCTTAACATCCCACAATTTTGTGATTTCCCATGTTGCCTTCCCTAAATTCCTTATTTATGTTTACTATCCCTAATTCCCTCATGTTCCCCTATCCCTAAAAATTCCCTTGTATTTATGTCCCCTTGGTGACATCATTTGAAAAAGTCAAACAGCAGTTAATTGGGTGCAAAGTCAGCAATACATTTCAGCCATCTTGCCTTCAAAACCATGTCAGAAACTGAATCAGATTATCAGCAGAGTTATGACAGTGATTCAATACCAGAGGTAGAAGTGCCAAGGAGGCATCACGAGGGTGGTAAGGGTGGTCGGCATGTCAGGGAGGAGCCCACTTCTCTGGCTCATTTGCAAGCTTGTCCACTTGCAATGACATGTTTTCAGTATCAATCATGCTTTGGATATTGTGAGAGGATCTCACAAATTCAACACCATAGAGAACTAGTCCGCTTGTTTGTCCTACATTTGTACAATGGTCATGTGAACCTTGCAGGTGTGGATTTCACCCTATCACCCGAAATTGTTGGTCAAGCCACCGAGATACCAAATGTTGGGGAGGAGTGGAACAAGTGCCAGTAGCTAGACAGATTTCATTATCAACCATATATCAAACCCGGGTGTATGAGACACCTAACTGCTGTTTTTCCTTTCAGATTCCTAAGGGATGAGTATGCACCCTTGATGAGGCTCATTATGCACTATTTCACTTGTGAAGGCAGATTTTCATGTTTATTTTCATACCATATCCGTTTGTTGATGCATTTCACCCGGGTACGAATGATGAAAATTCCATTTTTCATGTGCCGAAATATAGAGAGGATGGTGCCCGTAGTGCAAAGGAAGAACCCCGCACAGCAACACAAAAGTATATATCATTATGCACTGATCGAGATCATAGTGATGCATTAGTTGGCACAGCAGGGTATTGCTTGGGAGGATTTCATTTCTCGCCACTTCTTCATGGTGCCACAGCCACCTCCTGAGATTGTCCATGATGAGGGAGGGCCTTCACATCAGTTTCACATTCCATAGCCCGAGCATTTCAGCACTCCAGCATGTGTTATATATCAGAGAGGCCATGTTATAGACATTTTTGTGCCTTACAGCATTGAGCATGAAATGTCCATAATCTAAGGGATCCAAAGTCCCTAAACATGTTGTTCCTACCCCTAGAGGAACAAGGCTAACAAACCACAACAATTCACAAAAGTTCTCCACCTGAAACTGCTAAAAAACAAGTCAATTCAGGATCAATTCAGTGGCTCTACTAGCTGTCTGCGCTGAATGTCAAAGTCAACACTGGCTACCTGCACTGCAACGTAGGTAGAAGCACTACCAGGGTGCGCTGAGCGAGAGTTGACATGTGGCAAGTTCATTCCACAAGGTGTCAAAACCGAGGAAGCTTCCAAAATCTTCCTCAATGACACTTGCCTCAGGGAATTCGACTATGATGAGTAAGAGGTTCCAAATCTCCAAGTGGAAGCAAGAACCTCCAAGTGGAATCAAGAACTGACAGAGGGAGAGGACACTAGTCAGATCTCAAGCTGACTCATCCTCTCTCCAAACATCTATATATGGATCTCTCCTCCATGAGATCTAGGGGCTGGAATTTTGTTATTGCAAAGAATTGTTGTTGGTTTGAGATTGGAATCATTGGGTGCTTAATGCTTTGAAGGGAGGTGAAGATATGAATTCCATTTTGTTGGGAAGGAGATGCTGGATTGGAGCCCTCTGGGTTGTATCTCTTCCTGAACCTTGTTATTCATCAATAAAGCTATCTTGGTTTCTCCTATATACTGATGTATCTTTGATGTATGATTGCATTAGTATGTTTAATTTACTTCTAATCCTGAACTAGTTATGATTATGAATCTATGTCTTTGTGTAGTGTTCTTCTCTTGTGATCTTGCAGAGACCTATTGAAGCTGGGCGAGTGAGAAGACAAGTAGCTGGGAACTCCCAAAGAGAAGAGAAACCGGATCGAGGGACAAACGGAAGACACCGGTTAGTCCATCCATCTCTCTTCATTCTTAATTCATAAAAGAAGAATACTAGAATAGTTGTCTCTGTTTGTTGCTAAGGCACTGTCACACCTTAGGTGGATAGGATCGTCCTGCATAGGCATTTTTCCCCACAACAAATTGGCGACTCCACTGGGGAGATCTGTTTAGTCATTTTATTTGTGTCTCTATCATTGTTTGTTTCATAGACTCAACAGCAAAAATCGAACTGCATTTTCTCTTCTCGGATGCAAAGTAGACAGTTGCTGCCTTGATCCAATCACTGGATTTGTCTATGATCTAAACAATGGATTCACAAATGATTTGATGATCCTTTGTGATAGATCTTAGTACCCCCTCAAAGCATCCCTTTGATTGCACCTTGCTTGTTGCTTTTATTTGGCCTGAAACTGTTGATTAATCAGCAATCTGTGACCCAGAACCCAGTGAGAAACTCTCGTTTCTTCTTCAGTGCGACCCCTGTGAAGAGGTTCTACATTTCAACGCAGGTCCCGTGAAGGCTACCTGCGCTGAATGTCAAAACCCCTGTGTTGAGGTTGCGCTGATCCAGTTTGGCCTTGTGCAGCTGGGGTTCTCTGCTCTGTTTTGCCCTGTTTTGATCTCTGATTTTTGCAGCCTGTAACCAGCATAGATACTAGTCTGATAACTCCTTTTCTCTGCTTAAATTCCGCCTCCTTTTGTACAAAAAGACTGTGAGTGTTTTTATGTGTTTGTGGCATCATTTACAGTTTTCCTTTGCATGAGTAAAATAATCATCCTGTAGCCCTTGATTCAGATCTGTTGATTGTGATCTTAGGAGAGAGTTCATTGGCTGTTTGATTTTGTCTCTTTTAAGTGTCGAAACAAGTGTTCATTTCGAAAGTCGTAAATTGTTGTATTCTCTTCTACCCTTTTTGATTTCAAAAAAGTAAACTTGTTTGTATTTGTCATTTAAAAGCAAATTCAAAGTTGTACAAAAAGCTTTCTTTGTAGGCATCAATACTAAGAAAGCGGAAAACAAACACCTGCATTGTGCATTTGCATCTTGATAGTTTGCATGTTTGATTTAGGAAAAGTGCATTAGAGTGTGCTGATTGCTCTTTGAGAAAAGATGGTGTCTTTCTTTTCCCTTAGTAGCTAGGATTTCCAAAATTGAAAAGATATAAAGCTTGCTTATCATCTTTAGACTGCATTTAGGAATTGTATCATACATCTCGTGGTGATCCAGAAAGGCAAACTTCTAAAAAGATCAACTTAAAATAAACTGAATGAACTTAACAACGCTTTGCAACATAACGCACAACATAGAGGTCTAGGCTAGAGACGTGTTCCGGCGTCGTAAAACCTGGTTACTGGTCGCCTCACTGATGGTTGGGTGATTCCTCCTGAGGGACGATTAGTACCAGTACGGATTGTGCTCCCACGTACCGTCGCGTATATATTGGGAGACCCCTATAGGAATATAACCTTTATCCATAGGAAGCCGTGTCGGCCGCCCTACTGATCGCAATGCACTGAACACAACATTCAGGAAGATTGACCGCCCGTACCCTAAAAAGTATTCTGCGGTTTTGCGAAAAGTTTGGCACACCCTCTGCCTAGAACTCCAGAGCAGTTCCTTTTGGCCTTTTTCAGACTCTATAACAGAAAAAGTCCATCCGAGCATTTGTCACTTCGGGCTCGTTAAAACATCGAAGGAGACTAGAGTCATCTTTAGCTTTTTCTCGACTCTTTAAAATTGAAAAAGCAAGTTGTGTCTAAAGCGTCGTTAAAAATTTATTTTAAACGAAACAATCACCCTTTATTCCTCTGTTGATCTTTAGGTTGAAAAAATGGAGCCCACCAACCAAGGAATTCCCCTTGGTGGAAATCCTAGTCCCTCTCCTCTTGGGGAGATGTTGGTGCGCCCCACATGGCCACTTTGTCACTTCCAGGATTGACAATTGGCCTGCCGGTTTGGCTCTTTTCAACCAATGTCGTTCAGAACACCACTATTCCTGAACAGTCGAGTCAACAGTTAGACCAGACCAGAGTTGCCCACCAGCCTTCGACTTCATATAATTCTTCCTCTCCTCCTTCCTCTTCGCTTGACGGAACTGGTAGAACAAAAAACCAAGTTCCTAAGGAGAAGAAGGAAAAGAAGAAGAAAGAGAAGAAGAAGAAGGAGCCAAAAGCGACTGGGGGCAAACAAGTGTCGTCTGACAAAAATCCACACACAGCATTGACCAGGCCTAAATCGCCATGTGTCATATGCAAGGGAGACCACTTCCACAGAGATTGTCCCTGCATCCCTCGGATACTAAGGGACTGGTCTCCCCGTTTGCACAATTCGGTGGCGTCAACCTCTGATAGCCATGTTGATAGGACATCGTCAACTAGTGGAAGTGAAGCCCTAGGACAGAGAGGGAAAGCTAAATTTCCCTGCAAACTATGTGAAGGCGATCATGCCATCTACCATTGTCCCTTCTTAGATGAGGCAAAAAGAGTTTTGGAAGATCGCCCGATTTTACGAGCGCAACTTCCTCCTGGATATCAAAAACTCCTGCCAAGTCCTTCGCTAGTTGAGAACCCGGCTGGCCCTCTCAGGTGGTCAGCCAAAGCACCTAACATTGGAGATGAACCGTCTGAATCCATACCTGACGAAAGTCAAAAGGTTGAGGCGGCAGTTGACCCGGTTTTGCCTTCAGAGGCTCTATCTTCGAATGATACCATCACAGAGGAGAATAAAGACGACACCGTCCAAATTCTCTTCATCAACACTGACTCCGATGAACAAGGGGGCAATGCCCCCATTCCTTTATCGCAGGAAGGAAGTTCGTCAGAGCGATATCTGGCCGTCTATTCGGTCCCACCACCAAGCAACCTAGTTGTCTCGTTCGACTGGAACCAACTAGGCAGACCCCGGTTGCCAGCCAGTATACCATTCAGAATTATCGTTCAAATATACAGAATGGTAATGGCTGACACAATCATTGATGAGGGGGCATCTTTGAGTATCCTTTCCTCTATTTCTTGAAAAGCGCTTGGTTCGCCAGCACTTTTGCCTGAAATGAGAAATCTATCAGGCTTTGATAAAGGAACCAGTCGACCTTTAGGGATCCTCCCCAATGTGCCCATAACATTGAAAGGGAAGACCGTTCAAATGAACGTGATGGTCGTTCAAGGACCCTTGGATTATAACCTACTCCTTGGACAAGACTATATATATTGCATGGGAGCCATCGTCTCCTCACTCTTTAGAGTAATGTGTTTTCCGCACGAAGGAAGAGTGGTCAAGCTCGTGGACCAACTTTCATTTCCCGGATCACGCATCGCAAATAGTCATGTACCATCCCTAAATGGTCTATTCACGCAAGAAGTGTCTCAACCCACGGTCCGTCCTCCTGATGAGCGCAAGTAATCCAGGAGGATATGACTGGAACCCAGGGGGCATGCGTCCTGGTCTGCTTCGGCAGGGAAACTTTGGGTATAGAGTAGGTTTCCGTGGGAGAATATGACTAGTCTGTACCCCGTCCGTCTAGGAAGAGGGGTTATTCTAGAATAAGATTCTTTTGTCAAAGTTATGTGAGTTGGCGGGCTACGTCACTCACCTTTGTCTATTTCGGTAGACATTGCCGAGGAAGTGTTTTGTTTGAAAGATTAACGAGACAATCTTTGGGTAACCTGAAAGAGGTAGGCCTCTCTCGGTGAAACGAATGTTTTGACGGAAATGAAGTAGGGGTAACTTTGAAATCATACTTTATACCTGGGGGCATGCAAACCTTTTGGAGTGCAAGCAAAGAGCGGTTATTTATCTGTTTTTTGGGTTAGCCGTTTCCTAACTTGCGTAAAGAAAGGATGCGGAGCAAAGCTTAGTAAGATGAAGCTCCATAAAAAATAGAATCTTAATGAGACACTCTTATCATATGACTGGTATAATCGAGCAGTTTTAGCACACAGTTCATGCTCGTTAAAAAATAAACGCAAGATCCGAGCAGTTTTAACGCGGACTTCATGCTCGTTAAAAAATAAACATAAGCAATGAGCAAGTGTTTCCACCAGCGTTTAAGCTCGTTTTAAAATAAAAAATGAACCACTACCCAGTAAATAACCACTGTGAATGTAACCTTATCAGCCATTAAAGCCTTGGTCGTGTTTGCACCGCCACCTCCACTTTTCATTTGGCCGATCGTTCACCTCCATATGATTGTTTACCCATTTTGAGGAACAGCTGTGAAGAGTGATTTCACTAGCCATCCTTGTGACACTACCGTGATTGGAAAATTCCAACCTGTACCTGGAATCAACTGCTAACCCGTTTTATCACTCGTTCCTCAAAAGACGAGTCTTCTTTAAGCTCTTTTCAACTGACTCGTAAAATATGAAAAGATTTCCAAGTTTTGGCCTTCCAGCTCGTTAAAGCGACCGGAAGTGCTATCCCTCCTCTAGATTTTAATCTTTTTGGACCTGAGGGATTATTGCACAAAAAGATCGAGCGCTTGTTTTGTTCGGCTCGTTAAAACTATTGAAAAATCATCCCTTCTGTATTGTTTTATACTTTTTCGGACTAAAGGGATTAGATGACGAAAAAGGACTTTTGGAGTTAACTTTATGTACCTTTTCAGACTCTCTAAAAATGAAAAGGACCGAGTTATCTTTGTCGTTAGACTCGTTAAAATCACTAAATAGCGACAAACTTGTCTTTAGACGAGAACGAGTTTCACTATCGCTAGGCTCGTTAAAACATAGCGATGGGCTTGCCCGAAGGGCAGGTTATAGAACAAGCATATGTTATCCTCCTCAAGCTTGACAAAAATAAAGAGGTACTAGTCAGCAATGACTGGGGAAAAATTGGGAGAAACTCAAGAAAACTTTGATGGTAGCAAGTCGCTCTTGAACATGACACTTTTCCTCCGTACCACAATCGGGTTGGGTTGTTTCATTCACCGGTCACATCACCATGGTCTCGCCATACCATCCATATTTGGGGTAATGCTACCGATCCATCGCATCAGTGTCGCCACATGTTCAAGAGAAGTCATTCAGAGAAGTCAACCATGTCCCATCCACTGCCATACATTATCCTTCATCCTTTCATGACTGCCACCCTGAATCATATGTCACAGATCGTTTTCACCTCCATCAAAATCATTAGCTCCGTTCCGTGTCACTGATGTGGGATACATTAAGGCCCTCCTTTGACGGATCGCTTCTTGTCGACATCAGCTCATTATCCAAGAAGTTGATCTAGGAACAACCCCCTCAGTACTTTGAAGCTTGCATGCCTCAATGGCAAGTTTCTCACTTCCGGCGACAGGTATACATCAATGACCTTCGACCGAAAGATTTAGCGTGGTGTTCGACACCAAGTCCTTTATTCAAACCACGTGAATTGTACTGCAGTACCTTGAGGGTCATTATCATTATCGGTGATTCCTCTCGTGCTTGTTAACGGTTTACCTCATTGACCGGTAATCAAGCGATGTCTTTCCATGTTCGACTTCAGAACATTTCTCACATGGATCGACTTGTACTTAGAGTGAAGATCGAAAGAGTTTGAAGACCCCGGATCTAGTTTCATCCATCCGGGCTGCGATATATATTCAGAAAAGATAAAGACATTGACATGTACATCATTGCAACAGATAATCATCCTACCCAAAGGATGATAATTTCATCAAAATTATCAGTCTACCATCAGACGATTGTCTGTTCTATGTACAGAAAAATGAATTTATAAAGCTGAGCATGGGAATGCCCGCCTCAGCTAGATCATGAAAGCAATATGAAAAATAATGTATTGTATTGTATCTTATTACAGGTCTCCTCCCAGCATTGGATGAACTTCGGACCCTCCTGGATAAAGCATTTCACCCGATAAACGGCCTCATACTTTAGGGGGCAACTGTTATAGACATTTTTGTGCCTTACAGCATTGAGCATGAAATGTCCATAATCTAAGGGATCCAAAGTCCCTAAACATGTTGTTCCTACCCCTAGAGGAACAAGGCTAACAAACCACAGCAATTCACAGAAGTTCTCCACCAGAAACTGCTCAAAAACAAGTCAATTCAGGATCAATTCAGTGGCTCCACTAGCTGTCTGCGCTGAATGTCAAAGTCAACACTGGCTACCTGCACTGCAACGCAGGTAGAAGCACTACCAGGGTGCGCTGAGCGAGAGTTGACATGTGGCAAGTTCATTCCACAAGGTGTCAAAACCCAGGAAGCTTCCAAAATCTTCCTCAATGACACTTGCCTCAGGGAATTCGACTATGATGAGTAAGAGGTTCCAAATCTCCAAGTGGAAGCAAGAACCTCCAAGTGGAATCAAGAACTGACAGAGGGAGAGGACACTAGTCAGATCTCAAGCTGACTCATCCTCTCTCCAAACATCTATATATGGATCTCTCCTCCATGAGATCTAGGGGCTGGAATTTTGTTATTGCAAAGAATTGTTGTTGGTTTGAGATTGGAATCATTGGGTGCTTAATGCTTTGAAGGGAGGTGAAGATAGGAATTCCATTTTGCTGGGAAGGAGATGCTGGATTGGAGCCCTCTGGGTTGTATCTCTTCCTGAACCTTGTTATTCATCAATAAAGCTATCTTGGTTTCTCCTATATATTGATGTATCTTTGATGTATGATTGCATTAGTATGTTTAGTTTACTTCTAATCCTGAACTAGTTATGATTATGAATCTATGTCTTTGTGTAGTGTTCTTCTCTTGTGATCTTGCAGAGACCTGTTGAAGCTGGGCGAGCGAGAAGACAAGTAGCTGGGAACTCCCAAAGAGAAGAGAAACCGGATCGAGGGACAAACGGAAGACACCGGTTAGTCCATCCATCTCTCTTCATTCTTAATTCATAAAGGAAAAATACTAGAATAGCTGTCTCTATTTGTTGCTAAGGCACAGTCACACCTTAGGTGGATAGGATCGTCCTGCATAGGCATTTTTCCCCACAACAGGCCACAGGGCCTTATTTGCATCTGCACGGCGAGTATTATCTCCACACCAGGTGGAAGGGGTCTCGCCTTCTTCATCAGCACAACGAGTGTTATCTCCACATCAGGTGGAAGGGGCCTCACTTTCGACAGCAGCACAGGTACAGGAGAGAGGCAAGCAGCCCATGATTGATGAGGGGCCATCAGGTGATCCGAAAATAGACATTATTGACCTTGACATCAGTTCTCCTAGCTTAGAGCTAGAGGAGATCATTCAGCAACAAAAGGCTGAAAATCACTTGTTGCAGCAGAAGTTGGAAATGGAAAATTGGACAATCAAATATTTAGAGCAGCGCAACAAACAGTTAGAGGATGAACACACTCTTGATGAGTTGCGGAGGATCCGAGAAGACCGGAACTTGGCTCGCAAGAGACCCGGTGATTTAACACCTATTGAGAAAGGGTCTATGCTCATTCGGGTGAGCACTCATTTAGAGAAGTTGCTAGCCAAGGCAAAAAAGGACAAAGATATGCTCCACCACATGAAGAATCATTATTGGGCCCGCATGCATGTGTGCAAAGCGAAAATGAAGGTACTCAAAGGACGCTTGGCCAATGCACTAAAATGGAGGAAAAGGCCCGATCCACTTTAGATTTTGGCTGAATCATCCTTGAAGGAGCATGATGCTCAATGATACACCCCCAGCTCAAAATTCAGAAAATTTGGAGCAATTTTGGTCAATTTTGAATTTTTTTTGCTAAAAACAGGTTTTTGCCCTCAACGCGTAGCGCGCCACGCGCTACCCTGAAGATGGGGAGGTCCATTTCACAAAAACTCAGCGTTTTTGGAATTTTCATGACAAATTACACTTGCTCAATCATTGCCAAGACATTTCATTGAGGTTTGGGCCCTCAAAAGGTCAAAAAACAAGCAAAAAATGACCTTCTGCCACTTTTTGGACACACAGGAAGCAGTCTTGGGAGATTGCATTTTTGGAGGCGCAAATGGCCACCAAATTGAGAAATTTCACTTGCGCTGGAGAGTAGAAATCCAGACCGCTCCAACAAGCCCACTTGAGCCTCATTTGGATGTCGGGAAGTGCCCCAAAAGTGGGCTCAAAGGCGCACTACGTGTTGAGAAATAGCACGCTACGCATCAGGACATTTTCTCAATTTTTCATCTTCAACTCAGGAAAACGCAGCATTTGACCAGTTTTGACTTTGGTGGGATTTTTCATCCTCTTTGATGTAATTAATGTAATTTTATGTTGACATGACACTTTTTTACCTATTCTAAAAGATTCATTCATAAAATAACAAAAAACTAATGAATGAATTGGTTTCCTAACTTATAGAGGCAAGTTGTTTTGATTGCCTAGATTGTAGTGCTCAGTTTAGAATTGGTTGAAAAAGCTCCTAGGATGATGAGCTCGACCCCTAGAGGCAAGGAAATGTGTTAGCTTGCCTATATTATGTATTTTCTTAGTCATTTTCATGGTTGGACTCTTGAGGGATAAGCTTAGACTGTATTACTCTTTGTATCTCTGCAATTTTGGCAAAGGAAAGACCAGGGTTTTGCAGCACTATTTGGGATTCATGTGGTGATTTGTGTTGATGGTGTGTTTCTCTCATGTACTTGTAATTTATTTATGTGTATCATTTTCCTATTCTTCTCTTCTGCAAATTAAGTAAATGAAGTGTTAAGGTATAATTCATGGTTTCTATGCTCTGCCTTTAAGTTTGCTTAATATCTATGTTTTCATCTGTTTAAGGAGAACTCCTGATGGTTTCTTGCTCTCCTTAGCTTCTCACCAGTCATATCTATCCATTCACTCCCTTCAAAGGCATCAAGACAATCTCCTACCTTGCCTTAAAAATACCTCTGCAAACACTGTGTCTCATCCCCGCACCCAAAATTGCTATGCTCAGTTTTCCAACAAAACCCTAAAAATTTGAAATCAAACTTTCTCTATCAGTTTACTAGCCTAAAACCAGTGTTCCTTATTGATCATCTCAACCCTTTGAAGACCTTTTGCCGAGATAGACCCGGAGAGAGCCCTCTCCTGTCCCCGTAGGGCTAGCTACGAGGCTAAGTGGTTTGATGTTGCCTTGGATTTTGTCTTTTTCAACCTGAGGCCAAATTCGAATGCTAACAGATACAATAAAATTCATTATCTTCATACTGTTTTCATGATCTAGCTGAGGCGGGCATTTCCATGCTTAGCTTTATAAATTCATTTTCATGTACATAGGACAGACAATCGTCTGATTGTAGACTGATGATTCTGATAGAGCCATCATCCTTTTGGTAGGATGATTATCTGTGCTGCAATGCTGTACATTTTAATGTCTTTATTTCCCTGAATATATATTGCAGCCCGGATGGATGAAACTAGATCTGAGGTTTTCAATCTCGTCCGATCTTCACTCGAAGTACAAGTCGATCCATGTGAGAAATGTTTTGAAGTCGAACATGGAAAGACATCGCTTGATTACCAGTCAATGATGTAAACTGTTAACAAGCGCGAGAGGAATCACCGATAATGATAATGATCCTCAAGGTACTGCAGTACAATTCACGTGTTGTGAATAAAGGACTTGGCATCGAACACCACGCAAAATCTTTGGGTCGAAGGTCATTGATGTAAACCTGTCGCCGGAAGTGAGAAACTTGCCATTGAGGCATGCAAGCTTCAAATTACTGAATGGGGTGTTCCTAGACCAACTTCTTGGATAATGAGCTGATGTCGACAAGAAGTGATCCGTCATAGGAGGGCCTTAATGAATCCCACATCAATGACACGGAACGAAGCAAATGATTTTGATGGAGGTGAAAACGATCTGATGATATACGGTTCAGGGTGGCGGTCATGAAAGAATGGAGTATAATGTATGGTAGTGGGTGGGACACATGTGGCCTTTCTGGATGACTTCTCTTGAACATGTCGGCGACACTGATGTGATGGATTGGTAGTATTAACCCAAAATGTGTATGGTATGGTGTGACCATGGCGATGTGACCGGTGAATGAAACAACCCACCCTGACTCAGACACGGAGTGGAAGTGTCATGTTCAAGAGTGACTTGCTACCAATAAAGATTCTTTGAGTTTTCTTCCCAATTTCTCCCCAGTCATTGCTGATCAGTATCTCTTTATTTTTGTCAAGCTTGAGGAGGATAACATATTCTTGTTCTATAATTTTCCCTTCGGGCAAACCCATCGCTATGTTTTAACGAACCTAGCGATAGTGAAACTCGTTCTCGTCTAAAGACAAGTTTGTCGCTATTAATCTTTTTAACGAGTTTAACGACAAAGATAACTCGGTCCTTTTCAATTTTAGAGAGTCTGAAAAGGTACATAAAGGTAACTCCAAAATTCCTTTTTCGTCATCTAATCCCTTAAGTCTGAAAAAGTATAAAACAATACAGGATGATGAATTTTCGATAGCTTTAACGAGCCAAACAAAACAAGCGCTCGATCGTTTTGTGCAATAATCCCTGAGGTCCAAAAAGATTAAAATCTAGATGAGGGATAGCACTTCCTGTCCCTTTAATGAGCTGGAATGCCAAGGACTCGGTAATCTTTTCATATTTTACGAGTCAGTTGAAAAGAGCTTAAAGAAGACTCGTCTTTTGAGGAACAAGTGATAAAACGGGTAGCAGCTGATTCCAGGTAAGGTTTGGAATTTTCCAATCACGGCAGTGTCACAAGGATGGCTAGTGAAATCACTCTTCGCAGCTGTTCCTCAAAATGGGTAAACAATCAAGTGGAGGTGAATGATCGGCCAATGAAAAAGTGGAGGTGACGGTGCAAACACGACCAAGGCTTTAATGGCTGAAGTACTACATTCACGGTGGTTATTTACCAAGGAATAGTTCATTTTTTAACGAGCTTAAACGTGGGTGGAAACATTTGCTCGGTGCGGGTTTATTTTTTAACGAGCTTGAACCTTGCGGTAACACTGCTCGATAACTTTTGCATGCCCCCAGTATAATAACACAAATCGAGGTGCATGCCCCCTAAGCTTGATTGCATTCAACTCGGTGGTTGGAATGAAGGTTTACCTTTGAGATTTGGAAAGGGGATTTGTTTCATTTTTTAATGAGGTTGACACAGTAAAAGAACTATCCTCACGATTCCTTGTTTCATTTTTTAACGAGGTCGACACGAGATAAGAACCATCCTCGAAATCCATCGTATTTACAGTATTTGATAGAAAATCAAAAACTGAAGGATGATGAAGGTCATCAGGAGTATCTTCTTCACAATCCGGAAGAAGGGAACGATGGTGGCAATCTTCCCATGGTGCCTCTCCTAAAATCATTGACTGAATGATTCCTTTTTCTGTAGATTGTACATGCGACCAAGGATCTGAAGAGGTACCATATTCCTTAGACCTATCTATCCAAACACTCGCTGAGGAATTGCTGTTGGTTTTGAAGTCGAACATGGAAAGACATCGCTTGATTACTAGTCAATGATGTAAACTGTTAACAAGCACGAGAGTAATCACCGATAATGATAATGATCCTCAAGGTACTGCAGTACAATTCACGTGGTGTGAATAAAGGAGTTGGCGTCGAACACCACGCAAAATATTTCGGTCGAAGGTCATTGATGTAAACCTGTCGCCGGAAGTGAGAAACTTGCCATTGAGGCATGCAAGCTTCAAAGTACTGAATGGGGTGTTCCTAGACCAACTTCTTGGATAATGAGCTGAATGGAGTTCCCATTTTGTTACCGGGAAAAGTTTCTATTTAGAACTGCTCTATCCCACTAAGGAGTGACAGCTGCCTTAGAAACAAACAGAGAAAACTACTTCTGTATTTCCTTTATGAACTATAAATAGAGAGGAGTAGAAAGAACCAACTTGTGCCTTGTGCTAATCCTTTGATCCAATCCCTCTCTTCTTTGACAGCTTCCAGCTACCTGCTCCCTTACTTGCCCAGCTTCACCAAGTACCTGTAAGATCACAGAAGAAGAAAACTATACAAATACATGGATCTATATTCATAAACAACTTAGGATCAGATTTAAGTTAACCATACAAATGTAACAAGCATCAATGATACAAAAGCATGGAGGAGAAACTCAAATAGTTTTTATTGATAAACAAGAAGATCCAGGAGGAGTTACAACCGATGGTTCCTGACCCAGCATCAACCTCCCAGCAAAGAAGCCCCTCTTCACCTCCAACAAAGCATAGATCACCCAATACTCTGATGTTTATCTCAAAACCAACAGCAATTCCTTACAATGTGCAAAATTCCAGCCTCTGGATCCCTGGGATGAGGGATCCATATATAGATGTGTGTAAGGAGGATGAGTCAGCTTGTGATTTGATTAGTGTCTTATCTCTGTCAGTTCTTGCTTCCACTTGGAGACTGAAGGCCTCTTACTCATCCTTGGTCGAATTCAGTGAGGCAAGTGTCATAGGAGAAGATTCTGGAAGCTTCCATTGTCTGTCCACCTCACGGAATGACACCGCCATTTGTCATTTCTCGCCCAACGCACCCTCATAGTGCATTTAGGTGCGTTGCAACGCACCTAGCCAGTGGATTTAGGTGCTATGCAATGCACTTAGCCAGTGGAGCAGCTGAAATGAACCCGTTTTGACTTATTCTGAGCAGTTTTTGGTGGAGAACTTCTGGGAGAAGCTGTAATTTGTTGACCTTGTTCCTTTAGGGGTTAGAACAACACTTTTAGGGACTTAGGAGCCCTTGGTTTATGGACATTTCATGCTTGGAGTTGTAAGGCACAAAAATGTCTATAACAAGCATGTGAAGGCATCCCTTGTCTTACGGATATATGTTTAGTAGTTGGAGGTTACATGCAAGGAGAAATTCAGAAACCTCCCACCAAGTGTCGCTTCCCCTAGATTTGTGGCATACACATCACAACCTCAATGTTATCAAAACTCATCAACCGGACACTACAAAGCTCATTCCTCACATCAATCTTGCAGCTATGACATTCCACATCACATCTAGGAGTAGTTGGCACATTTAGCTCAGCTGTTTTGGGGTAACTCTGTTTCCCATGCCTTCTGCTGCATTTCTGTCGCTTTTTGTGTTTTGGCTTGTGGGAGTATTGTTTTCTTGATTTATTTGAATTATTGTTGTCATTTACATGTATACTAGCTTGTCCTAGCTCTATTTCAGTTTTCGTTGATATCTCATTGTTGTCACAAGCATGAAAATGTTTTGCGCAGACATTTGCCCAATCGACAAATTGCCTTGCCCACATGCATGTTGATTTTTTTTTTAATATTTCATTCATATTTTGCATGCATAGTCAATTACTTTTGCTATCACTTAGTGTCGCCATGCATTTATTGCCTTAGTTGATTTCAGTTACCAGTCGGTGAGTCGGGCCAACCTTGGCCCGGACTCTGCCTCCACAAGGGCTGCATTATTCAATTTGGGGAAGGAAGGCCCACCTTCCTCTCCAGATTTTCACATTCATACCCAACACTAGCCTCCAAGACTATTTTTCACATTTCTGGAGGACAGTGGCTACTTGGCCTAAGAAATTGCACAAATTTGTCCCTAGGCTAGAAGTCCTTCCCAACAGGAATTGCGCATTACGAAATCACAGCAGTCAACAGCCAGAATGGAATATGCATTGCATATTTCTAGTAGTTAGTCAGTCTCCCAGCAGCCCAGAATATACCTTATGCAGTCTTGGCAGTCGGTCTCCCGACCTCCTAGCCGAAATTGTGCAACCTTCACGAGCAGTCACACAAGTATGTTGCAAGTTAGCTTTCAAGTTCATTTTGGTTTTCGACAGAAAAATTGCTTGCCATGAGTGTTACCATGTCCCTAGGTATTGCAGGTGCTCATCTACCTCTCAGCAGTGTAGCTTGTAAATTCAAAGACCTAGTTTCGTTGACCTAATTTGATAGCTGTCAGTAAAGAGAATGAAAAGAAGTGTGACCTGAAATGAAACCATGTATTTTAACTCATGCAACTAAGCAAATGAAAGTCTGAACTTGTAACCAACTTCTACACATGAAGATCAAACACTAGTGATTGCATGGCAAAGCAAAATCAGTGTTTTTATGGGCAGAAAAGTCATCCTAGTCACAACTC
Source organism: Pinus tabuliformis (assembly GCA_031772625.1). Lineage (NCBI taxonomy): Eukaryota > Viridiplantae > Streptophyta > Pinopsida > Pinales > Pinaceae > Pinus > Pinus tabuliformis. Next base: position 1,271,581,503 of record CM062820.1, on the reverse strand, counting down.
CTAATCTCACTGAGGGAGAGGTCAAACCACAGATGATTGTTGGCCATTTTCTTGAAGCTTTTTCTGTTAACAACCTATCAACTAAATCTGAGCATGAAAAGCTATTTTACTCATCAAAAACAACCTAAATAATAAACGAGGTTTAAATCTAAATAACAGATTTTATTCTAAGAATGCAGCAAAGACACATGAAAGTAAACAAAGGAGGTACTGGGCACTTGATATTGGCCCAACCCCAAGAGATACGACCTCCTAAGAGAGATTTAGAGCTGGTGCAAAGCTGGATTCATCTTTATTGATCAAAAGAAATGTTACATTCCAAAAACTATCCACAAGGAGAACTTGAAAATGTGTTGAAAGCAAAGCTAATCTACTGCCTAAAAATCGAACTACAAAATGACTACAAAATGAATACAAAATGACTAAATGAAATGAGGCCCTAAGCCCTCTTATTTATACAAATTGAGGACCCCAACAGTCATCCTAAACTTTAGGGACTCGGCTGCCCAAAACTTGCAGTTAACAACAGTCTTACTTGACTTGCTTGGCTGCCCTTGTGTTAATTGATTTGGTGGCCCTTGAACTTTGAGCTGATGGTGGAGAATTCGAGGTAAGGGCCCATAAATGAAGGGGACACCTTCCTACAAATCCTCTCCCTTTTTCTCCCACGAATTTGGTTGCCAAGTGCTCATTTACACCTTTGATTTTGTCTCCAAATTGACCAAAAAGACTACACAAAGCACACATTAGACTTGTTGGCATAATGACTAACCCAATTCACTCTATTAGCATAAATATAATAAAAAACATGCAATAAACTAATGAGAATGGTGGATTAAGTTGAATTAGGAGGTTGAATGAGCCCAAATAATTATCCATTTTTGGGGCTCATCATCACCCCCTACTGAAAGTGTTGCTCATCCTCTGAGCAACCAATCTATCTCCCCGTCTTTGATGGCCCTGGTGGAATCCCTATCATGCCAAGCTTTTGAAGTGATGTCCTCTTCTCAGTCATGAAACCATGCTTTTCTCTCTACTCCTTCCCACTTCCTGTGCTTCTTTTCCTAGAGAATTCTCAACTTCTTGTAGAACTGTCTCAGCATCCTGTAGAACTGTCTTTGAGTCCATTATCTGAATTAACTCTCTCCAAGTGAAGGTTTTTGGCTTCCTCATTCATAGGCGATGGACATCCTTGAAGGAGGCTCCTCCTTTTGTTTAGCTTTTGTGTCCTTAATGACAATTTTGTCCTTTGTCTGTGGTTTGGGTCTGCCCACTTTGATCCGTGTGCTCCTTCTCGCCTTAAAATACATGGAATGCTCCCTCTTTCACTTCTCCTTCTGCTTGGGGGATGTGCTTAGGGTGGACAGCACAACTGCTGCCTCCCTAGCTAAAATCTCGGCCAATTTCTCCTTTTGCTGCCCTTTCCCCAGACTTCCTGTAGAAAGTCCTATAGTGGCTGTTTTCTGGCTTCCTGTAGAAGCAGTTTTCTGTCTTCCTGTAGAAACAATTTTCCCTGATTTGTTTTGCATGGCTGGGGGTATCTTCTTCTTCAATTTTTCTGTGGTTTCCTCTTCCCACTTCTTATACTCTTCTTCTTCTGTGCCTCCTTCTAACAATCCCAAAAGCAAAGGGGAACTTAACTTGAGGCCTATCCAGCTGGCCTGGAGATTCTGCATAGACTTTTTGTTGGGAGGCACTCGTGCCAAGGCCTCCCTCATTCTAGTTGGAGTGTGGTATTCCCTGATTTTGAGGCTATGGGACAATGTGTTCCACCTACAGGTGCAAGCATGAACACAATTGTCCCCCAATAGTCGCTCCATATCCTCGAAGTGTGCTATGGCCTGAGCCTGCCGATCCATGTACTCTAACAGGGCCTGAGAGTTGGTTGCTAGGTGTTGGTGCTCTTCTTCCATTGGCTGATGCTGGTTCCAAGACCTTGAGACCCGACTCTCTAGTGGTGAATGTTACATGCACTGGCTTCGTTTGATGTGAGCTGCTGGTGTCTCCATGGTATGTGCCCCAGCCGGATTAGCTGCTATAGGATTCCAGTAGGACATCCTGTAGTCATTTCTCCTCCTGGGGTGCATGATGAAACAAATAAAGTTGCATTCATGGATGACAGGTAAGGTGTGCGGGCCTCTACATGCTTTATTTTTCACTTAAAAAACAAATTTCTATCTGAGAAAACAAGGTTCTGGTATGACGGTGCAGGTATATTGAACTAGATGGTGGAAATGGTGGTAAGAGGAGATGAAACAAGTGGAGGATGGAAGAAAAGAGTGGTTGCATGCTTTCTCAACAGACTTCAAGCTTCAAATCCCTCTCTGTAATCGATTCTGGCCTGCCCAAAGGCTATACAGGATGTTTTTGGTAGAAATACAAAACTTCCTGTAGAAAGTCCTGTAGCTTCCTGTAGAAGGTTGAACCATGACCAGATTGTGTCCGAACCCTGAAAAAATGAGTGTTCATGGAGAGAGTGGATGTGAGGATGCCTGGTAACTTGGTAGGGGCCCTTATCCTTATGTTGGGAAGCCTCCTTTCTGCATTGTGTTCCTGCAACCGAGAAATTCCATGCAACACAGGAAAACTGCTATTTTTGACTCATGGCAGACTTATCTCGAATTCCCCTACTCCAAACAATTCAATTTACCACCTTTTGAAATTTCATGCATGGGTATGGAATTTTTTGAGCCTACCTCTCTTCGAAACTCCCATTTGTCGAAGAAAAATCCAGGCTTTTCTGCTCTGGAAGGTTGTTTTCTATGTTTCCTGTAGAAGACTTCCTGTAGAAACACCTGTAGAGCGCGACAGGTGGGAATTTTTTAAGAAACGGTAGAAATCTCGAGAAATCGGGTAGGAATCTTGCAGAGGACCACTGGTTAACTGATCTGGATGTGGTGGATGCATGCTCCAGTTGACTGCAGTTGAACAAAGGGTGGTGAGAATTTCAACCGAGCATCATTTAGTTTCAGCGTGATTTGTGGTAAGGGAGTGAAGTGGCCAAGTGTACGTGGCCACATGCAACTGGAAGTGTTGTGCCTGAACTGTGTGTTTTCCTCCTGTAATCACTGCCATCAATTGAACTAAGGTTTAAACAGCCAACACTCCTGGTTGCTTTAATTTTCACGTGAGTCAGCTGTCCACGTGTACTGCATGACTTTCGGCTGAGTGCTAGAGAAGGCAATCAGATTAACCTTGCTAGATTCGTGGCTTACCCCACCATTCCATTCGTTCATGCAGTTCTTCAATTAGATTCATGCAATAGAGGAACAAGTTTTAGTCACGTACCTGAAGTAAAATGGTTGTTGTGAGGTGCTTTTTGCTACTGCATGCATCTGTTTCGGTGGTTGCATGATGGATCCTTTGTGTTATAAGCTTTTTACTGCCTGATGTGTGGTTATTTTTATTGTGCAGGTATCCTCTGGCTGGATCTAGGCTGCAGGAGTTCGTTTCCACGTTCAGATCTGCACCCTCAAGCTGCTGCTGCTGAATTTTCATAGGACCAAAACTTGTTTTCGCCATTGCTCCTGAACGATAGATCAGATCGATCTGAAACTTGCTGAGCATGTTACTATCATCAGTATGCACCTCCCATAGCAAAATTGCGATCAATGGATGCATAGATTTCGAGAAAAATGGAAAATGGCTGAAGATTTCAGAGATCAATTTCTCAGAAACCGTGCATCGGAATCAGCTGAAACTGTTTGGGTAGGTTACTATCACCCATATGTATCTCCCCATGAAACAGGTTTTGAAATGGATGCACGCATATGGAGAAAATGCAAAAAATGGCTGACAGTGATGGAGGCATATTGCTTGGAAACCGTGCATCGGAATGGGCTGAAACTACTCGGGCATGTTGCCATCATCCCTATACAATTCCTTGTAAAATGGTTTTTCAAATGGATGCATGGTTTTCAAGTTAGGGCAAAAACAAATTCTGTTCTATGTATTTTTTTCTTCAAAGCATTCTGCAAGTTTTTGCATGGTAAGAAAAACTGAGCTTGGGTTGTGATGCAGGCATGGAGATGATGGAGGAGGAGTTTGAAGATTGCAGGAGGACTTCTGAACCCTTGAGGAAGCTATCATGTTTGCCAAAATACCTTTTTCAAATCCATTTCTAGCTTCCTGTAGAAATCCTGTAATTTCTACAGGAACTTCTTGTAGAACACACAGTCTTGAGGAAATAAGCACAATGAGGTAGAAAAAATGATGGAGAATGGTGAGGAATGAAAACATGGATGCTTGCAGGCCTCACGGACAGATTCCCAGCCTTCAGGTCCTCTTCAGAGATCAATTTTTGCTTGTTTGTAGGCTTCTTGTAGAAGACACAGAACTTCCTGTAGAAAACACAAAACTTCCTGTAGAAGGCACAACACTTCCTTTGTCTTTGTTTTGAGTGATCCTCCCTGACCTGTAATGTCCTTCTTGCAACCTACAATTATTCAATGGAAATTAGCTTATATTTTTTTTTTTTTTCTTTTTTTTTTTTGAAAAACAACTAGGGCGCCTCATGGAGGTTTTCACCCTAATTTCCTGCCCTGGGCGCCTCCAAGGGAGATTTTCACCCAGGGATCTTATTCCTTTTTTATTTTCTCTTCTTTCCAACCCATTGACTGCCTCATGGAGGTTTTCACCCTAATTTCCTGCCCTGGGCGCCTCCAAGGGAGATTTTCACCCAAGGATCTTATTCCCTTTTTATTTTCTCTTCTTTCCAACCCATTGACTGCCTCATGTAGGTTTTCAATCAATGAGCCAATCTAAGGCGCCTCCGAGGAGGTTTTCACATTAGATTTTTATTTTCATCTTATTTTCATTTTTTCTTTTTCTTTTTTCTCTTTTTTTTCTACCCTACCCTACTTGGAAAAAACAAAATTCTTTTCAATTATAAGAATACTTCCAATGGAGCCATATGCACATCGAGATTAGAGATAAAATGGTGTGGCGGCTTGAAATGCATGCTTTGACAGCTATCCAAATCTCAGAGACCAAATGATCCTACTTTGAAGGGATCAAACATAGCTGAGGAAGAGAGTACTGCTGCAACTTAGTGACTGTCTAGAACCATGTCTCAATATAGCTTTGATATCCTCGGTCCTTTTGCTAATATGGATCATTCTCCATATCTTCTTCTATCATGACCTTGAAATCTTCCTCTTTTTGCTGACTTTTCTCTTGACTACATGGAGGGTTTGATGGTAACCATGAGGGAGCTTTCTCGATCTCTGATTCTGATCTCTTCTCTTCATCAAGTGCAGCCCATGGTTCTTTGATCTCCTCTTTTGAATCTTCTTTTGCCTTTGGTCCTTCAATGTTGTTAATATAATCTCTACTTTGCAACACTCTTCCTGAGCTATGGTGAAGATCGTTGAGCTCAAGAGGAGTCATTTGGACATGTTGTGCCTCAGCTTTGCAATTGGGTTGAGCTACTCCATTGTATGGTTTTGGAAATGGTGGTACGGGTGGGGGTGTATATTTGAGATGGATGTGGATGGGGTTGTGGTTGGGAAGGCATTTGGGATTGCCTTGGTGGAGGAGGAGGCGATGGTTGCGGTTGAGCAGGTGGTGGAGGCAATGGAGTGGGAGGAGAGTTGTACTGGGGCCTCCACCCTTGATGAGGTGCATTCCACTGAGGCTATGGCTGAGCATAAGAGTGAAATGAATGAGCAGCTAGTTCGGCATAATATGTATCCATGAAGGAACAAGGAGGAGGTGTGAACCAGGAAGGATGAGCAGGGGGACCCCAAGAAGGCATGAAAGTGGCTTGATAGGGGTCATAATAGGTCTCGAGTGTCCCTTACAGTTCCTGCTAGTAAGATCTAGGTCCATGCGACCTCCTTTGGTTCATATAATAGAGTGAATCAGTGGCTCCTTTGGCTCTCTGATATGCAACTTTGGTTCTAGGTAAGGAAGGGCACTGATCTGTAAGATGGTATTCTTCACAGACAAAACACGCTTCTATGGAGTACAATGGACATTCGTTCCTAGGATGCTTTCTAGTGCACCTAAGACAAAAAATGGCCAAAGCCCTCTTGGCTTATTCTTGCTTCTTTTGAATCTGCAAGGTATCAAGCTGCATGGCAAGAAACTGTCTTACCTCGCTCTTGAAATCTTCCATCTGATTTTCAAATTCATTTTTGGATAAGGTACTGCTCCCAACATTTCCTCTTGTAGCCATTTGCTCCATAGGAATGGTTTCTTGTTCTTCTTCCCTTGAGGTTCTTCAGATATGTATTACTGTCCACCTAAGGGTTCTTTAATCACAGCCATCGAAGAAGAGAGAAGGTTAGCTGTGTGAAGCAGTGGGGGTGTTGTGCAATCATTTTTCTGAATTATCTCTACTCCTACAAGGCATGAAATAAAATATTTTGGTTGATTTTTGCTTTTTTTCTTCTTGTACCTACAAAACTAAAATAGATTGAACTGCAACTAACTATCTTGCTGAAATGAAAATGTGGAATTGAAATGAAAGCAGGAAAGGACTAATCTATTTTGCTCAAATGAAATTGTAGGAATGAAATGCTAGTCTACGCTTGCAGAATTGAAATTGCGGAATTGAAATGCTAATCTATGAAAGCAGGAAATGTCTAATCTACTTTTGCGGAAATGAAATTGCAGAATGGAAATGAAATAAACTACTTAGCAGAAGGTTGTAGTAGAAAATAGAAGAAAAGTAGCAATCACCAATACTCTGACGCTTCCCCAGAAATGGCGCCAAAAAGATGGTAGGCCCCAGTATTGCAACAATAATGCTGCAACTCCTGGAACTCCCTTCTTTAATTTTATCAACCTGGTAGTTCGTAAAAAACTTGGAAGCGACGGTGCTGTATGCACAAGTACTAGCTCTTGCCGCAGCTGTCACTTGGTCAACTGGCACAAGTCCGCTAGGAGCTTAAGCCAACTTCTATGAGCTCTTAGAAGAAACTTTTTAATTGATGAATGAAAGCTAACTCAAAGGGGCTAATTTACTTGCAGAAAGAAACTGGAAAGCGGAAAGGAAATGCAAACCCTAGCAAACCCTAATTTTACCAGCTAGCCCTACCGATGCGAAAAAGAGGATGCAAGCTACTGAAAGAGATGCCATTGACTTCTAGGAAGGTAAAATGCATGTATGCAAGTTATCACTATCTGAAGAAAACATCTTTTTGTATTTTTGAATAAGTTGTCACAATTATCATGAATACAATTTAACTGTCTTTGACTGTGCAGAGGTGGATTGGTGAGAGGAAATGCTTGGAAGAGGTCGAGAAGGTTTAGAGAGGGCCTAATGGGTCCCTAACACCCTTCCAGAGAGTTTCACAGAGATTGGCTATCAAGAAACGTCATTCGTGAGCTTCTACAGGATGTTTGCAGGGGTTCTACAAGATGTTTCAGGAATTTCTACAGGATGTTCAGAAATTTCTACAGGATGTTTTAAAATTGGATTTTGGAGGATGGGTGAGTGAGGGAAGATGCATGAATTGATATGGAGGTAGGATAGGGGTCTAAAGTGGCCCAGGGACTGGTGGATGGAGTGGTGAGAAGGTGTAAATGGCTAAATTGGCTCAAAGAAGGTTGAAACAACGATTGCACAAAAACTAGGGTTATGTGAGCAAATGTGGCAAACGTGAGGTAAGGATTCTAATTAGAGGGTGGAGTGGATGGTGTTGATGGAGAATAAGAAGATGAAGTAGTGGTACAGGTGCTCTGTAAGTCATTTTTCCAATCTGAACCGACAAAGACTTGTAAATTCAAAGACCTAGTTTCATTGACCTAATTTGCTAGCTGTCAGTAAAGAGAATGAAAAGAAGTGTGACCTGCAATGAAACCATGTATTTTAACTCATGCAACTAAGCAAAAGAAAGTCTGAACTTGTAACCAACTTCTACACATGAAGATCAAACACTAGTGATTGCATCGCAAAGCAAAATCAGTGTTTTTGTGGGCAGCAAAGTCATCCTAGTCACAGCTCCTGATCCCACTAAGGGAGAGGTGAAACCACAGATGTTTGTTGGCCCTTTTCTTGAATCTTTTTCTGTTAACAACCTATCAACTAAATCTGAGCATGAAAAGCTATTTTACTCATCAAAAACAACCTAAATAATAAAACAAGGTTTAAATCTAAATAACAGATTTTATTCTAAGAATGCAACAAAGACACATGAAAGTAAACAAAGGAGGTACTGGGCACTTCAGATGGGCCCAACCCCAAGATCTACAACCTCCTAATAGATATTTAGAGCTGGTGCAAAGCTGGATCCATCTTTATTGATCAAAAGAATTGTTACATTCCAAAAACTGTCCACAAGGAGAACTTGAAAATGTGCTAAAAGCAAAGTTAATCTACTGCCTAAAAATCGAACTACAAAATGACTACAAAATGAATACAAAATGACTAACTGAAATGAGGCCCTAAGACCTCTTATTTATACAAATTGAGGACCCCAAGAGTCCTCCTAAACTTTAGGGACTTGGCTGCCCAAAACTTGCAGTTAACAGCAGTCCTACTTGACTTGCTTGGCTGCCCTTGTGTTAATTGATTTGGTGGCCCTTGAACTCCGAGCTGATGGTGGAGAATTCGAGGTAAGGGCCCATAAATGAAGGGGACACATTCCTAAAAATCCTCTCCCTTGTTCTCCCACGAATTTGGCTGCCAAGTGCTCATTTACACCTTTGATTTTGTCTCCAAATTGACCAAAAAGGCTACACAAAGCACACATTAGACTTGTTGGCATAATGACTAACCTAATTCAATCTATTAGCATAAATATAATCAAAAACATGCAATAAACTAATGAGAATGGTGGATTAAGTCGAATTAGGAGGTTGAATGAGCCCAAATAATTATCCATTTTTGGGGCTCATCACAAACCTAAGGAAAAAAATGCTCCTTTGGAGCCTTAAAGAGATTCTTGAAGAAATCCCTACTTGGAATCACAATTTCATCGATTTTTTTTTCTTTACTTCAATCGAATTTCCGCATCTCCCAAATAGTATTTGTATTTTACCTTCCCTTGGATAAATTGTGGAAGAATTTAACATTTTCAGCCACACTTCCGTGCTCTTAATTCTCCATTTTGTTTCTTGATATAGTAGTATTATGCACTTCCTCCTTTCTAATTCTAATACTTTTCACTTAGCTTCCTCTGTTTCATATCCTCCAGCTTCTAGTTTTTCCATGTTTTTCATTCCAACTTCAATAGTCTTGAGATCATCCACATCTTTTAATTTCTTTTGTTTTTCCCATTGAGTAGAGTTGTATTTTCCTATTTTGAGATTCTCCATTAATTGATGGGATTTCGAAAGAGTATCATCCATGTTATAAGGAACCATTGTATCTTTATTTAGTTTCACATAGATTTCCTCATTCAGCCATGACATATTGAATTTGAATCGGTTATTTGGTTTTTGGTTCCCACTTCTTAGTTCCAGATATACTGGATTGTGGTCAAAGTGCGCTACTGACCTTATCCATTGTCGAAAAAACTGGATTTTTTCTACCAATTCCTCTTTCAGCAAGAAACCTATCCAATCTCTTTGCCACTCAAGACTTCCCCAATCTTCCATTCCATCACTGTAAGAACCCTCATGAAAAATTCCATGTAATAAAAGTTAATAAAGGAAAAATAATAACCATAGTTATAGGACACTTATTCCAAGTTGAATGTTGGGAAAAACATCCTAGTGTGGGTGTTCATTTCAGTTGTTATGGTTGAGGAGATTGGAAAAGGAAATGACAAAGGCATTGGAAAGGAAAAATGGCATTTTTGGAAATTTATTTATGAAAATAATGGAAATTAGGAAAAAAGGAAGGTGAAATGTCATAGGTTGCATGTGAGGAGGAAAATGAAGGAAAAAAATGGAAAATGAAGAAAACGGAGGCCGCGATAATAAAAAGGATTATGAGGATTAGTGTAGAATTTCCTATAGATTCACAAGCTCATGCAATTTGCTAAAGCATTTGACAAGAATATACTTCTACTCTCAACTAGCAGAAGCCAATAGATTGATGAAATAAATATGAACAAGAAGAAGATAAATCAATGACACATAACACAATAAGTTTTCCTAGGGATACCCACTACTCAAAACCCTGCCTATCTGTATTGCATTAAATAAAAAATATGAGTGAAGATACAAAGCTTGTTCTCACTAGAACAATTCCGCACAAGTATGCTCAACTCTCTGCCTCACAAGCCTGCTATTAGCCAACACTTAGCCAATTTCCACTGCATGCCAAGCCCCTATTTCCTTTGCGCAATTCCTAGGATGAATAGCCCATATTTGAAGGGAATTCATGCTTCCAAAATTATGCAATCCAAACATATGTCCTTCTTTGATTGCATGAATTATATTTACAACTCAGTAAATCATACAATTAATAGTACATTATCCCCACATTCTAGTCTCAATTGGGTGTTTCTCTAAACTGAATGTATTATTTTCTCGTGCAGGAATCTTCAGTTAACTGGAGTAACACTTGTGGATGAACGAGTGCACCAACTGACTGTTAGTCCTGATCTAGGTGGATGTTGGTGGCCACCCATCTATCCCACTTGGACCCCCACAATTGTCTCTTTCGGTTTTTCAGTTTCCTTAATTGTAGCACAATTTTTTTTTTACTAGTTTTTCAGGTCCTGAACTTCCAAAGCCATTTTGAGGCCCTAAACGATGTTTTTTGGGAAACCTGAAAGCCAAATGGGTCCATGGACCAATGTATCCCTTCCCAAAGTTGTAGTCCTCGAATAGATATTTCTAATGAGCTGTGGTGCACATCAAATAGAGATTGTATGCCAAAGTAACGACCTTGGGAAGTTGATGTATCAATTTACCCAAAACGGGGCCCATATTGTGGCGCTTCATCTCCTAGGGTTAGTTTTTTGTAGGGTTTTCCATTATTTCTAAACAATAAATAGGCCTTCGATCCTCATTGAAACACAGTTTAGAGGCAAGTAGCCACCACATCTCTTCTCAAAGATAAGCTAACTTCACCCTAGCTAGTTTATTTCCATTTCTATTTGTAAGCATATTTCAGTGTTTTCCAGTAATGAAATGAAGTATTATTTATGCTACATCTTTGTATGTATGGTTATATATGTAATTTGATGCATTCCTATTTAAATTCATGTCAGTGGTATCAGAGGAGGTTATGATTCCATGGGAATTAGGGTTTGACGCATATTTCAGTTTCAAATTTTGCAGCAATATTCAACAAACTTCAGGCATGTGCTACGTCCACCACAATGTAGATTTTAAGGTTATTCTCTGTTTTAATAAAAAGTTTCTTTTTGGTTTTGTTTATTTGGTGTTCTCCTATTTTTCTTCTGGCATTTCAATTTTCCAGATCTTTGGGGACTCTCCCCCAAGATCTATTTCAATCTTCTAGACCTTGGGGTCCCCCCCCCAAGATTCGGATCAGTGGTATCAGAGCGGTCTGCTCTTTCTCTATTTTTGTTTGCATGTCCCTAAAGAGGTCGGGATATAAGTAGTTAGAGCTTGAACTAGTCAAACGTTTGCAGGACCAACCTCGTAAATCCTGACAGCCTTCCATGGTAGATGAAAAGAAAGATGAGGGGGTAGGAGATCCTATCAAAATCTTGCTCAAAGAATCCCTCGAGTGATAATGGAATGCGATGATGGAAAACTTTGCCCAGATCCTTTAGTGGCTACCCAGAGGAAATGCATAAGCTTCCAACAACTACTTTTGAAACACCACACCCTTTAAGGTACAAGTTAAGTTTCAAACCCCCATACTCGAGGCTCAAATAGACGCGGATGATGTAGATAAATGGTTGTTGGAAATAATACTGAGAGGGGGGGTGAATCAGTATTATCAAGTCAATTATTCCTTTTTCAAAATCAAATGATATACGCTACTTCAGTTAATTGAACCTGTGTATATACGCAACTATACAGAAGGAAACTCGCGTATATAATGCAAACCCTTTACTTTATCTTTCTGATATTGATTGTTAATATGTATTTAAGCATCAACTAACCTGTAACCAGAAACAGTAAAACAGAGAAGAAAGACAATCGCACACAAGAACACAAGATATAAGGTGGAAACCCAATGTGGGTGAAAACCACCTGCTGCAATTCGTCTCTATCTTTTCTTTAATTAGAAACTTCTTTTTGCAATTGTACTGGTGCAGTCCTTTACCAGTACGTAGGTTGCAACCTGCAAAGAGCTACAACTCTCTCTCATTTTTCAGCTTCTCCTCGAAGGGAGCTACAACCCCCTTAGCTCTTGCACTAGCCAAGATACTAGTACGTAGGTGCTGGCCTACAAAAGGCTACAACCTTCTCTTTCTTTCAGGGACCACGTTTCATAAATTTTCAGACTAGATCCACAAATAGCATCAATCAAACATCAAGAATTTTTGCATCACCCAATCACCTTTTCACCAATCAAAACTGAATCAAAATAAACACTTCTCTGACAACTGTACCCAAATCACAGTAACGGTAATCACACACCAAATCTGAACCCAGAACATTGCAGCAATAAACAAAAGCAGCAAGATCACAACTCAAAATATATACGCTACTTTAATAACCTGAAACCTGCGTGCATACGCTTTTGCATATGGAACAACTTGCGTATACACTGTTTTCCTTCACTGAACCAACGTATATACGCACCTTCGATTCACTGAACCTGCATACCGATCTATAAAAATAATTCGCTCTTTCAGATATTCAAAACCCAGATTATCAGTTTTATAGATCAAGCAAGTGCCACATGTAACAGATCAAAATCATACAGAGATACTATCATTCAAGCTTAAAGATTATGATCCATCAAGAGAACTTATCCTTCTCTTTGCGCTAAGGTTCCTCCTTCATTTAGATCCAAATCTGCACTATAACCCAATTACCAGTATTCCAGATCTAGCACTTTATCAGATATTCAACAATAATTCAAATGATCCCTTGCAACATGATCTCCTTCCTCTTTTATAGTTTTAGGCCTTCCACAATGCCATGGTCCAAAACCATAATAAACCAATACCACAGACCCAATACTTGGGATCAACACGTCTGATGAGGTATCATGGTCCAAAACCATAGGTTCAAATACCAAGGACCAACTACCACAGACCAAAGGTAATTTCTCCAACATATACGCGCTTTTCCTTGCATGAAAGTGCATGTATATGTATACGCGCATTTGAAACATCTAACCCGCGTGTATACGCGTATTCGTCTAGATGAACCTGCGTATATGTCTTTTCCTTCATTCTGAAAGCCTGCACTGAGATCTGTTACCAAAGAGAGTTGCCATCAAGGAAAACACCCGTGCCATAGCTCCAAACCTGCTGTCATAATGCCAACAATCTCCCCCTTTGGAATTGATGGCAACCAAAAATCCTCAAAGTCATTCTCCTCCTTTGTCATCAAGGGCAAAGGGTTGTGCTCCTGAGTACATGCTAAAATTTCTACCCTGCTGTGCTGACCATGCTCCCCCTGACTATAGGCAAGATCTGTAAAAGATGTTCTTCAAGAAGAACCATGACTTAAGCATCATAAAAGACCTTCCTATTACCAAAAGACTCAATACATACATCCATCACCCAACCAAGTGGGGATACATCAGAAATTTACATATGACAACCAAGATCATTACATGTTCATCCCAGGCATAGTGGGGAAACCAAAATAGGTTGTTACATGACCTTGACACCATAAAAGAGATACCACAAAAGAGATACATGACATAGAGACGAAATATCTAGGACAAGACTTATGAAAGTCACCAATAACTGATAGCAGCAGCATTTGTCAATCACCATTCAGATGAGCAACCAAGCTTTCCTTCTGTTCTCCCTCTGCCTCTGTTCCATCTGAAACCAACAACAGTTGTGAACTAGAACCAAAAGCTTCTAAGATAATGCCAACAATGAATAATTAGAAGATTATCTGATCCCCCTGAACCTGTGTCGGATGGTCTCTGTCAGACCCATATCAGAATATCTTCAACCAGAGCCTGTCCCTACTGATATCCATCAAACCTCCATATACGCGACTGTCTCTGCACAAACCGGCGTATGTACGCGGATCCTCCTCAGGCAACTTGCGTACACCCATTTTTCTCTGAAACAAACGACTTTTAACAGCAAGATGATGCATCAACTACTCCCAGCTTATGTTTGAGGTATTCAAATGTCTCCCTGGGCAGTGGTTTGGTGAGAATATCATCAACTTGTTCCTTAGAAGGAACATACTCCAATTTGACCTTTTGTTCCAACACTTGTTCTTGGAGAAAGTGATATTTGATCGGTATGTGCTTGGTCTTTGAATACATGACTCGGTTCTTTGAATGGTAATTGCACTTGTATTATCACACAAGATGGAGATAGGTGGTGTACAAGTGATTTGAAAATCCTGCAAGGTTTGCATCATCCAAAGAAGTTGAGTGCAACAAGATGCAGCAGCCACATATTCCGCTTCAGCTGTAGATAAAGAAATCGAACTCTGTTTCTTGCTGAACCAAGATACTAATCTGGAACCCATAAAGAATGCACCACCACTTGTGCTCTTCCTGTCATCCACACTTCCAGCCCAATCTGCATCTGTATAAGCATGAAGAGTGAGATATGTATTTCTAGGATACCATAAGCCATAGTTTTGAGTTCCTTGAAGATACTTGAAAATTCTCTTCACTGCGTGAAGATGAGTTTCCTTTTTATTTGCCTGAAATCTTCCAACTATTCCCACTGCATGCATGATGTCTGGTTGGGTACCTCAAATAAAGTAGACTTCCAATCATAGATCTATAGGTTGGTTGATGTACTGCTGCTGATTCATCCTTTGCACTGAGACTGCATCCTGAAATCATAGGAGTACATACTGGTTTCAAATCTTCTATGCCATACTTCTTCAGAATCTACTTGAGGTACTTGGTTTGAGACAAGAAGATACCGCCTTCATTTTGTTGGATTTGCAATCCAAGAAAGTATGTCAGTTCTCCAAGCAAAGACATTTCAAATTCTTTCTGCATCACCAAGGCAAAGCTTTGACTCATAGCTTCTTCATTGCTGCCAAAGATAATATAATCTACATACACAACAAGTATTAGCAATTTGTCATTTTCAATTTTTATATAAAGATTTCTATCTGCTGATCCTTTTGAAAAACCTTTTTGATGAAGGTATTTGTCCAAACGGTAGTACCAAGCCCTTGGAGCCTGTTTAAGACCATGGAGTGCCTTTTTCAGTCTACATATAAGATTTGGATCATTCCCAAGAATGAAACCATCTGGCTGCTCAATGTATACTTCTTCTTCTAAATCTCCATTCAGAAAGGTTGATTTCACGTCCATTTGAAATACTTTGAACTTCTGAAAGCTTGAGAGAGCAAGGAACATTCGGATGGCCTCAAGTCTTGCAACAGGAGCAAAAGTTTCTTCAAAGTCTATCCCTTCTTGTTGAGCATACCCTTTACATGCAAGTCTGGCTTTGTTTCTGATTACTTCTCCATTTTCATTCAACTTATTTTTAAAGATCCATTTTGTCCCTATGACATTCTTATCTTTTGGTCTAGGAACCGACTCCCAAGTGTTGTTATTTTCGATCTGCTCAAGTTCTTCATCCATTGCCTTGACCCAACATTCATCTTTGCATGCCTCTTTTACATTTTTTGGCTCAGTGGAGGAGAGCAATGCCAAATATCTTGAGGCTTCTGCAATTGTTCTTCTTGTTTGTACACGTGCCTCTTTCTGCCCCAAAATCTGAGATTCTGGATGATTCTTCTGAACGTACCTGGATGGAGTCTTTTCTTCTATCCTTATCTATTCCTCTGATGCCTCTTGAGGTTCTTCTTCATCATCAATCTGATTTGGAGAGTAGTCTTCATCCTCTTCGATATTTTCATAATTTACTTGCCTAGGAATGTATCCTTTTTCATCAACCACTACATCAATGTTGTCAACAATTATTCCAAGTCTTTTATTGTAACACTTATATGCCTTGCTGTGGGGAGAATAACCAAGGAGAATTCCTTCATCTACTCTAGGTTCAAGTTTTCCAAGCTGTTCATCATTGTTCTTAATATAGCATTTGCTTCCAAAAATTTTGAAATGCTTTACCGAAGGAGTCTCACCATACCAGAGCTCATGAGGAGTTTGAGTGTTGTTCACTCGGACATTTGTTTTGTTGAGAATAACAACCACAACAAATGCAGCTTCACCCCAGAAGGTTGCGGGAGTTCCAGATTCATCAAGCATAGCACGAGCCATTTGTTGGAACGTTCTGTTCATCCTTTCCACCACTCCATTTTGCTGAGGAGTCCTAGCTGTAGAAAATTCCCTTCTTATTCCATGTTCTTCACAGAAATCGAAAAATTCATTTGAGGTAAACTCCCACCTCTGTTAGACCTGAGACACTTAATTTTTGATCTGATTCATTTTCATCCAAGGCTTTGAAAGATTTGAATTTTTCGAATGCTTCGTCCTTGTGTTTCATAAGTCCTAACCAAACCATCCTAGAGAAGTTGTCAATGAATAATATAAAGTATTCTTCTCCTCGAGGTGACCTTGTCCTAAATGGACCACATACATTTGTATGGACTAGTTCAAGAGGCCTGCTGGCTGAGCCTTCCTTCTCAGGGAAGTTGGTTCTGGTTTGCTTACGAAACTGACATGATTTGCATATGGTGTTATCTGGAATTTTGATATCTGGGAGACCACAAACTGCTTGATATTTGCATGCTTTCCTTATTTGTGAAAAGCTTAGATGCCTCAACCTTCGATGCCATAACCAGTGTTCATCATCCTTGCTCAAATAGCATTGTTGTTGTCCTTCTTCAAATATGTATAAGTTATTTGGAGTTCTTCTGCCTTTCATCATTGTTTTTCCTGTATCAAGATCACGAACACTACATCCATTTGATCGAAATATTACCTCAGTTCCTTGATCGCACATCTGACTGACACTCAGGAGATTATGCTTCAAGCCATCAACATACAAAATGTTTCCAGCTTTGACCCTTTCTTTCAAATGAGCAGTGCCTTTTCCTTTTATGACTGCAGGGGTATCATTTCCAAAAGAGACTTTCTTTCCCTTTCCTAAAACACTATATGATTCAAGTTTTTCTTTATCACCTGTCATATGCTTCAAACATCCACTGTCGATGTACCATAGATTTTCCTGTCCTTCTGCATAAAAATCTATCCCACATCTTTCTGGTTGTGGTTCCTTCATTCTCCATGTTCTGGCATTCGGGGTTTGTTCCTTCTGATTTGTCTTCCGAAACCTGCTCCTGCATTCAGAATCTTCATGACCGAAGTTATTACAAATAGAACATTCAATTTCACTTTCAAGGGCGGAAAAATTGTTATAGGTCCTCTTCGTGATTCTAGACATACTTCTTAGTTTTTGAGCTTCTCTAGTCATGATTGTCTTATAGGCAACACATTGAGCTGCTTTGTGACCAAAGTTATGGCAAGAGAAACATTGCCCATTGAAGAAACTTCTGCGATTATCAAATCTATCATCCAACTGATTGTAGTTTCTACCAACATCCATTCTTGAGGCACATTGGGAAGATTTTACCTGTGGCTGGTTGTAGCTTCTGTTTTTCCTTAAGGTAGTTTTCCCCCGATTTTCTTGATAGTCTTTGTTCGTTCTTGAGGTAAACTGTCCCTGATTTACCTGATGATTTCTATTAGGCCTTTGCTCACTCCTCCTTGCTGCATCAAGATAACTTTTGGAGGTGGATGCTTGAGATGCTTCTCCATTATATCCCAGACCTGTCTTGATTAGTGGAGAACGCTGCACATTGATGATCTCATCCAGAGTTTCAGATCCTTTAACAAATTTAAGATTAAGAGCTTTTGTTTTCTCAATCTCTTTTCTAAGACCAACAATTTCACATTCCAATTTTTCAAGATCTTTTTCCCTTTCAGCCAGTTGGCATTGCAGAGAATCAATAATCACATTTTTCTCTTCTAAGCAAATTTTGAGATTAGAAATCTCTTCATAAAAACCTTCTTCATCTATAGCATCCATGTAATCATCATCTTCAAAAGCCATTAAAAGTTTATAATCATTACCTCGTTCATCTTCGTCACTATTTGAAAGTCCATCACTATCTTCATGAGTGTAATAGCTTTTCTTATTTGCATTCTGTTTCTTGTTCCATCTAATAGGTTCCTTCTCCTTGTCAATCTTATCCTTATGAGGACATTTGGCAGCATAGTGACTGACTCTTCCACAAGCAAAGCATTTGAAAGGTAACTTATCTCGGAATCGTCCAGCACCCTGTTGAAGATTTTTGACAAAATTTGATTCTTCTTCTTCTGACACGTGTCCCGACTCATAGTAATCTCCTTTTCCGGAAGCCTTGAAGGCAAATTCTCTCCTATCTGATGGACCTCCTTTTCTCATTTCATAAGCAGTTAGAATTCCATGCAGCTGTGACATTTTAAGGTTTTGTATATTCTCTTTTTCTTCTATTGCAGAAACTTTAGATTCAAACCTAGGGGACAAATATCTTAGAACTTTTTCAACCACAACAACCTCTTTTATTTCTTCACCCAAGTTTTTCATACAATTAACAATCTCATCTACACGAAGAAAATAGTTAGCCACACTTTTATCATTGTACATTCTAAGATTTTCATACTGAATTCTGAGGGTTTGAAGTTTTGCTCGTTTTACCTGATCATCTCCTTCATAGCTCAGTACAATCTTCTCCCATATTTCTTTTGCAGATTTAAACCGCATAACCTTGACAAATTCTGATTGAGATAGGAATCCTAATAGAGTATTGACCTCCTTTGCATTTGTTTCATATTTCTTCTTCTCAGCCAGATCTGTAGGAGTTGCTGATGGAAAAGTATACCCTGTTTATATGATATCCCAGACTTCTGTACCAAGAGATTGAAGATAGGTAGTAACTCTTACCTTCCAATATACGAAGTTTGTCCCATAAAAAATCGGTGGCCTAATTGATGCTTCCCTCTCGTAGTTTCTCATGATGAATGATCTTCCTTCAAGCGATCAAGATTCTTTTGAAGGACCTACTCTGATACCAATTGTTGGAAATAATACTGAGGGGGGGGTGAATCAGTATTATCAACTCAATTATTCCTTTTTCAAAATCAAATGATATACGCTACTTCAATTAATTGAACCTTTGTATATACGCAACTATACAGAAGGAAACCCGTGTATACAATGCAAACCCTTTACTTTATCTTTCTGATGTTGATATTTAATCTGTATTTAAGCATCAACTAACCAGTAACCAGAAACAGTAAAACAGAGAAGAAAGACAATCACACACAAGAACACAAGATATAAGGTGGAAACCCAATGTGGGTGAAAACCACATGCTGCAATTCGTCTCTATATTTTCTTTAATTAGAAACTTCCTTTTACAATTGTACTGGTGCAGTCATTTACCAGTATGCAGGCTGCAACCTGCAGAGAGCTACAACTCTCTCTTGTTTTCCAGCTTCTCCTGGAAGGGAGCTACAACCCCCTTAGCTCTTGCACTAGCCAAGATACTAGTACGTAGGTGCTAGCCTATAGAAGGCTACAACCTTCTCTTTCTTTCAGGGACCACGTTTCATAAATTTTCAGACTGGATCCACAAATAGCATCAATCAAACATCAAGAATTTTTGCATCACCCAATCAAATTTTCACCAATCAAAACTGAATCAAAATAAACACTTCTCTGACGACTGTACCCAGATCATAGTAACAGTAACCACACACCAAATCTGAACCCAGAACACTGCAGCAATAAACAGAAGCAACAAGATCACAACTCAAAATATATACGCTACTTTAATAACCTGAAACCTGCGTGCATACACTTTTGCATATGGAACAACCTGCATATACGCTGTTTTCCTTCACTGAACCGGTGTATATACGCGCGTTTGATTCACTAAACCTGCGTACAGATCTATAAAAATAATTCACTCTTTCAGATATTCAAAACCCAGATTATCAGTTTTATAGATCAAGCAAGCGCCACATGTAACAGATCAAAATTATACATAGATACTATCATTCAAGCTTAAAGATTATGATCCATCAAGAGAACTTGTCCTTCTCTTTGCGCTAAGGTTCCTCCTTCATTCAGATCCAGATCTGCACCATAACCCAATTACCAGTATTCCAGATCTAGCACTTTATCAGATATTTAACAATAATTTAGATGATCCCTTGCCACATGATCTCCTTCCTCTTTTATAGTTTTAGGCCTTCCACAATACCACGGTCCAAAACCATAATAAACCAATACCACGGACCCAATACTTGGGATCAACACGTCTGACGAGGTATCATGGTCCAAAACCATAGGTTCAAATACCAAGGACTAACTACCACGGACCAAAGGTAAGTTCTCCAACATATACGCGCTTTTCCTTGCATGAAAGTGCATGTATACGCATACGCGCATTTGAAATGTTTAACCCGCGTGTATATGCGTCTTCGTCTAGATGAACCTGCGTATATGTCTTTTCCTTCATTCTGAAAGCCTACACTGAGATCTGTTACCAAAGAGAGTTGCCATCAAGGACAACACCTGTGCCATAGCTCCAAACCTGCTGTCATAATGCCAACAATGGTTAATATTCTAGAAGGACATTTTTTTGTTCATGATTTTTCTAGCCAGCAAAGGATCACTTTCGCTCTTCTCAAAGTTTCCCCCCATGTCAAATACTGGTGGGAAACCTACTACGAGAAGAAGGATGAAAGTACAGGCTCACTATTGTCAACCGCACCAACTTGGAATTCAATTCGAGGTGCCATCAAGGAGCAATAATACCCTATCAAGAGCTATGAGGACAAATACAATGAGTGGACCATGCTGTGGTAGGGGAGGGACCCGGATGTGTTGGAGTTTACAAATATTTTTCATACCCTTCACAGAAAGTTTGGTATCAAGCATTTTGAGTTGCATTTGGTACTCAAATACCACGACAACGTACACAGGTACATCCAAGATGAGATGGAGTTCCTGAACATCTCCTTTCTTGGTACAGTGTACCGATACGCCGTCAAGATCGAGCGAAAGTTTAAACAGAAGAAGCGAGACTTTGGATTTGCAAATTTGAAGCAAGGGGAAGGCTTCCACAAACCTCAGAACATAAGACAAAGCCAAGATGGGGCAACCCAGGACAACCTATTGAAGCCACAAGAAAATAACAACAAGAAGAGGTCAAAGAAGGATAGAGGAAAGTGGTGTGAGTTCCATAAGAGTCTGACTCACAACACAAGTGAGTGTAGGATCGAGCAGTCACTGATGGTCGAGTTGAAGACTTCATAATCATCTACATGTTCTGAACTGAAGTCAAAACTCGACAAGGGGAATGGCAAAGGGAAGCAGGTCATTGATGCATAGCTCAGTCCCACTATTGCCACTACCAAGATCCAAAAGAATGAGCCCAAAGATCCAAAGGAGGGGGGGCATCTTTTCCACTCACAAATGTGGGTGAAGGGTTCACCACTGGAATTCATTGTTGAGTGGCAGCCAAAAGAACCTCATTTCAGCAAAGATTGTGAAGTGGTTGGGCCTACCGACTATAGCCAAAAGAACCCGCAGTCGTACAGTATTGGGTGGTTTCACCAATGACAAGATCTCCGAGTCCGCCAGTAGTGCCACCTTCCCGACAACATCAAGCCCTTCACAGATGAGGTATTGTTTGATGTTGCACCTTTGGATGTTTGTGATGTATTATTAGGCTAGCCATACTTTTAGAGGTGACATGCTGTGTATGAGTAAAGGCCTCACATTATCATTATTTCTTTGGGTAATTCATTATAAAGGATACTAGAGGTATCCCCACCTACTGCCACTTCTTTGATCTCTGCTAAGAAATGCGACAAGATCATCTCCCAGAATAGGAAATTCATTTTCTGTCTGGCTCACTCCCAAAGTAAGGGAAGATCGTCACCACATCCATGACCCCCATGAAGGGTTCCACCATGCCGCAACAACAACAAATGGATGCTGTCATGAAAGCAGACAAGAACATATTCTCCTCACCCACAGGGACACCGTTGAACTATCAGGTCAAGCATTCATTCGATATGACTCCTAGAGCACCTCTACCCAATGAGTCGATATGTTGTTGCTCCATCCTATAAAATGCCAAGTACAAGCAGTGACATGATCAGCATCAGGTACCACACAAGTTTCAAGTGGGAGATAAAGTCTTGTTGCATCTACAGAAAGAACGTGTTACAGGAGCCCATACCAAGGCTATGAGAAACAATTATTTGGAGCACAACATTTGCCCATTTCTTCACTTGCACCGATTGCTCAATGTCGACCACCCTCAACCATTATTCCCACCATTATTGGACACATCAAAGGTTGTAGAACAACTCACCAGGAACCCAGCTCAAAAGAAGTTTCCTCATCTCAGGGAGTAACTCAACGAAATGGGGACCATTGGTTCCTAAGGGGGGAGGAATGATCAAGGTGGATGTTTATGGCCACCCACCTATCCCACTTAGACGACCACAACTGTCTCTTTCAGTATTTCAGTTTCCTTAATTGTAGCACAATTTACTATTTTTAGCAATTTTTTGGGTCTTGAGCTTTTGAAGTCGTTTTGAGGCCCTAAACGACATTTTTTGGGAAAAATGGGAGCAACATGCAATATTCGACCGATGTTTCTCTTCCAAAAGTTTTATTCCTCAGGTAGATCTTTCTAATGAGTTATGGTGCGTGTCAAACGGAGATTGTATGCCAAAGTTATGACCCCGGGAAGTTGATGTACCAATTTACCGAAAAAGGGGCCCATAGTGTGGTGCTTTGTCTCCTAGGGTTAGGATTTTTGATGTTTAGGGTTTTCCATTCTTTCTCAACAATAAATACGCCTTCTAGCCTCATTGTAACATAGTTGATAGCCATGTAGATACCACATCTCTTCTCAGAGATAAGCTACCATCGCCCTAGCTAGTTTATTTCCATTTCTGTTTGTAATAATATTTCAGTATTTTCCAGTAACGAAATGAAGTATTATTTCTACTACATCTCTGTATGTATGGTTATATCTGTAATTTGTTGCATTTCTATTTAAATCCAGATCAAGTCCTCTATCAGTTCCACAAACAGTTATAAGTAATTTAACTTACCATAACTTAGTAAACCGAATTAATCTAATTACAACTCAAATAAACTCATCCTGGATGCCTAAAATTTAGCGAGAATGTACACATGACTACAAAAAATACTTCCAACTCGAAATTCCTAAGATAATTAAGTTAATTTAACTTAATTAACTATTTACAATTTTTTATGAGAATAGAATTCAATTTTAATTCACAGTTTAATTCAAGCAAAAATTAAACTGGAATTTATTGTTGCCATTTCTCAACACTCTCTCTAAATCGGAAAGGGCTTATCCACTACCCCAATCTTCTCTATGAAGCTATAATTTACATCTTGATAATGCCATTTTCAAAATTTCAACATCTTTCTCTTCCGTGGGAATGTCCTCTAACAACATGATCTCCCTCAATACACAATCACTGAGATGATGATATTGGATATCAATGTTCTTCGACCTATCATGAAAAAATGAATTTTCAAAGAATTTGATACAACTCTGATTATCTCAGTACATCACAATTGGATCCATTTGCTGAACAAACAAACCAACCAGGATCTTCCTCATCCAGATGGCCTCGCATGCTTCTTGACTTGCAGCCATGTACTCTGCCTCTACCGAACTGAGTGAAACTGATCTTTGTTTCTTGCTGTACCCAGAAATTACCACTAAACCAATACTAAAAATCTCTCTTGATGTGCTCTTCCTATTGGATGGACTCCCTCCCCAATCTTCATTGGTGAAGCCTTGAAGCTTCACTCCCTGTTTTCGTTTGTACCATAATTCATATTGAGAAGTTCCCTTGAGGTATCTTAACACATGCTTTTTTGCCTTCCAATAAAGCTCAGTAGGCCTAACCATCACTTGACTAAGTTGGTTAAATACATAGCATAAATCTATTCATGTGTTCACCAAGTACATGAGTGAACTCACAAGCTGCCTCTAAACACTAGCTTCCACTACCTCTCTCGAAGTAGCATTATCCTTCCTCGAGTTACCAACTAGAAGAGTCTCCATAGGCTTGTAGCTCTCCATGTCAAACCTCTTGATTATCTTGTTGGCATACTTTCCTTGAGACATAAACAACTCCCTATCACCCTGCCATACTTCCAAGCCCAGAAAGTAATGCATGAGCCCCAATTCCTTTGTCTCAAACTATCTTGAAAGGTCCTCCTTGCAACACTTGATCAACTGATCATCACGTGTTAGTATGAGATTATAAACATAAACTACAATGATCAACAATTTACCTTCCACCACTATGTGGTACAAGTTTGCATCTGATTCACTCTTTGTGAAGCCCAACACGGTGAAGTAGTTGTCTATCCTAGTGTACCAAGCATGAGGTGTTTTCTTTAGATCATACAATGCTCTCTTCATCCAACACACATGTGACTCATGGTCGAAGGTCTCAAAACCTTCAGGATACTCTATGTACACCTGTTCCTCAATCGTTCCACTAAAGAAGGCTATCTTTACATCCATCTGATGTATCTTCCAACCCATCTATGGTGATATTGAAAATATAGATATTGTTAACAAGTACATTACAAGAGGAGAAAAGGTCTCATCATAGTCAATCCCCTCTACTTATGAAACTACACGGGCCACAAATCAGCCTTATGCTTCTCGACATTACCATCTGCAACTTGTTTTACCTTGTAAATCCAACGAGAGCTCGCCATGGAGTTATCATCTGATCTCGAGACCACATCCCAAACACTGCTAAGAACTATGGATTCATAATCCTTCACCACGATATTAACCCAAATCAGCTACTACACTGCTTGCTTAAAGGAAGATGACTCTGTCACAACACATCCGCTCATAAGATCCATGTATCTAGTGCACCTATTAGGTGACCTCCTCTCCCTGCGCTATGATTTACGTTCAACCACATTCTCTCTAGCATTTAACAATAATCTATCTGCCTCTCTGGTGTGCTTTCTCCCATCTCCAAAAGACTCTACATGAGTGGATGTCTCCACTCCCAGATTCTTTGCATGTGGCTTCTCCACATCAATATGAGGTCCCTCAACCTTAGGAGCTAAAATATCATCAATTGCATGTACCTGAAGCTCCCTCTCAAGGGAAACTCACATGGCCTTCTCTTCATTGAATCTGACATCCCTGCAAATTGTTGTCATCCTATTAGTGGACAAGTACACTCGATAGTTGTGAGGTGTATTAGTTTACCCCACAAATATCCCCAACTCTGTTGTTGGGTCAAGCTTCTTTCATGCAACTTTAGTAACATGGAAATATATCGATGATCCAAAAATCCTAAAGTGACCAACATCTGGGATCTTACTTGAATAAGCCTCATCTAGTGTCTTCATCCCAAGAATCCAATGTGGGTTATAGTTCCATAGGTAAACCATTGTGTTTCATGCCTCAACCTACAAGTGTAGTGGTGGCCTTGATCATGCAACATCACCCTTGATGCCCCTATTAAGATTTCGTTCTTCCTCTCATCCAGCCCATTCTGCTGAGGGTTATGGGGTGTTGTCAAATCCCATTTAATCTATTTCACTGCACATAAGTTCTTAATTCCATTTGGGACATACTCACCACCATTACCACTCCGTAGAACCTTAACCTTCTTGCTTGACTCTTTCTCCACGAACACTTTAAACTCACTTTCTCCTGAATTTGTGAAGGTTTGATCCTTCTTCTGCATGAAAATATCCATCATTTATGAGAAAAGTCAACAACAAATATAGCATAATACTTGTGTTTTGTCGTGGATGCTATGACAATTGTCCACATGCATTTGAATGAATTCACTCTAGAATAGCCTCTACTCATCTATCTCTGTCATGAAAGGAAGACTTGGTGTATTTACCCAAAGTACACCCCTTGCATTTATCAACTTGCTCTAGTGTAGCTTTGGGTAAACTGGTGGAGATCTGCTGCATGATCGTCAAAGCCCCTTGATGCAAATGGCTCAATCCCATGTGCCGAAACTCACCAATGTCTTGACTCTGCACTATCTTTGATTTCATGCTCAAATTAGCACAATCCTCTACCTCTAGCTTATAGATATCCTTCACCTGAATCCCTATCTTCTTTACTTGACCCATGGATATGTGTCGAAGGAATCTCTTTTCTTTCTAGAAGATCACATCATAGCCTCTATCCTCAAGCATGGTAATGGATACCAAGTTCTTCTTTAGCCTGGGCACATACATAAAATTCTTCAAGGTGAGTGGAGCCACATGCTCCCTCTAAAAATAACCGTGCCCAATCCAGTAGCACTATACTACCTGTCATCACCCATCTCGATATGCATAGGGATATCTTTCTCCTCTAGGTCACTGACACCGGTCATATGGAATGGAGCTCCACGGTCTAAGTACCATACACTTCCCATCATTGATGACACCATGCATGCAATGAGTGAAAAGTCTAATTTGAATTGAGAGGCCAAAGCCTCACTCGCCGCTCTTCGTGAGGACTTCCTCTTGGACTTCTTGTGTGAACAATTTGTAGCAAAATGACCTATCTCATGACAATGAAATCATTTCAATTTCGTCATGTCTTTCTTCTTAGCTCCATGGAAAGAATATAATTTGGAAAGGGACGCTTTCCCTTTCCCCTTCTTCTCCTTAATCACTAAGCCACAATTCTCCTCATCATTAGTCTTTAAGGAAGAGCGATCCCTAGTGTTCCTCCTGATCTCCTCCTACATCAAATCTGACCACAGTCATTCCCAATTTAGAATCTTCTCCTAACCATTGACATAGTCCTGATAACTATGCCAACCCTTAGGGAGTTAGGAGTGGGCCTAGGAATCCTTGACCTGTGAATGACAGGATACATAGTAAAATCTAAAGGTGGTTGCTCTTGATCAGGCCTAGGAATCCTTGCTCATGAATGATGGGATATAGGGTAAATCCTGAAGGGTGTTGTCTCGATTATGGCCTAGTAATCCTTGTATCAAACTATGGATTGCGGTAAGGCCTAGAGAATAGGAGACAGGAAAATTCCTCATGGGGTAGGTGGAGAAATCTGGTTGTAGCCATGCTTGTTTATGGGCTAGTGATCAGGTGAGGCTTGCTGTAAAGCCTCATTCTATTAATGAGGGTTAGGTATTTTAGCCTCACGAATCCCTAGTTTGGTCTTTTGGTTTTAGTCCCACATTCATGATTGGAATATGGCACGAGGGTTATTAGCCAAAGAGATATTTGGCTCAACCAATCTTTGTTCATGTGAAATGTGGCAGTCCCATACTCGGTTAGATTTTGCGTTCATTATTAAGAGTTCCTTTCCTTGGTATTTGTTATGTAAAAGTAGTGGATTATATGTGTCATTTATGGTTGTTATCCTCACTATTTTTGTTATTTGTATGTTGGTTATGAATATGTTTGATGGCAAGGAAAATGTATGGTTCTCATCATGTTTTGATTTGTAAATGATTGATCAAAGAGTTTATGACCTAATAGATGACAATTCAGATAACGTGAGAAGGCATCAACGCTTCTTAGTGATTCTCAGATAAGTATAATACCCCTATTTTCTATACCTTATTATGACCTATGGAATGCATATTTGTGACATGTTTGACAAAATTTCCATCATGGCTAGAAGGGGTCTAGTCAAGTCTTTGTTCAAGAATTTTCGTTGTTATCATTGTCTCTATGTTTCTTTTGATTTCTCTAAATTCTATGATGTCCTAGCCAGTGATTGGGTCCTAGCCTTGGAATTTAGCCTTAAATGTCATAGTTGATAGCATAACATTTGCCAAAAAAGGCTACATTCAGACATAGGTAGGCTCATGGGAGTGACTGGGACCCTCAGTTGCTTGGAGTGCTTGGAAAGGGAGTGACTGAGGCTATAGGGCCTTAACTGCTGAGTTTCCTCAGGTGTAGGTCACCTAGAAAGCTGGGGTGGCTCCTCTAGGTTGTATAGGATTTGTGGATGGTCAATCTAGTTATGTTTTGTCGGTTCCACTTCCTTAACGCACTAGTAAAAAACGATGAAATTAGCACCTAGGTGACTAAAAAGGTTAGTCACCACAATTATTTCAAGTGAATTACTACTAAATCTGAGCAATTTTAAGTGATCGAACTAAAAATGACTAACATAAACAACTAATTTATAATAGGGATAAAATATACGACTAGATAATAAGTGACAAAACAAAAAGCGACTAATAGAAATGACTAATTTAGTCTAGGACTATAAAATATGACTAGATAATATGTGACAAAATTAATAATGATTAACTTAAATGACTACTATAGTCCAAGAATAAAAATACGACTAAATAATAAGTAAAAGAAGTATATGAACTAGTCATTTATGTTAGTAAATTTTAAAGGTGTCACTCTAGAAATGGAAAATTGCAGTTGCTACTTAAGTGTTTCATTTCAGTACAGGGGTCTTTGAATCCATCTGCAGTGTTAAAATTTACAGAAAATGGCATCTCTGAATCCATCTGCAATGTTAAAATTATAAATATCCTTTTGTCTCAAAATTTTAACATTGCAGATGGATTTAGATATTCTGAACATCAGATTGACCTTACTTTGTCATTGCGGAAAGACTCTCCTTCACCAATTCATCCAAGGAGGGAAAGGCCAATGGCACTAGAGATGAAGGACAAGAAAAAAAACCAAACCAAAGAAATTCATAACTTCTGAAAGCCCTAAGAAATTCCTAACACATTGCATGTATTTCTCCTATCTCTAGGATGAAATGGAAACAAAACTCAGAGCTAGAGAACCCTAAGAAGAATTTTGTAGTGTTGAAAATAGCAACATGAAATGCTATAAATATAAATTCTATAAATAGCATTGCTATAGATAGAATTTCAGGTACTAGTGTGGAAAATAACAACGAGGAATGATAAAATAGAAATGCTAAAAATAGCATTGCTATAAATAGCATTTCAAGATATATTCCAATTTTAATTAGTCCTTGAATTAAAATTTAATAGTGTCTTCTAGAGATGGACGAAAATGCATAAGAGAAGCTGACAGATTGTTGGAGGATGTGGGAGCACCATCTTCTCAGGGCAGACAGAGGAGGTCACTCGAGAGGTACACTAGATACATGGCCCTTACTGGGGAATGTGTTGAGACCCAACCATCTTCCTTTGAGGAAGTAGTGCAACAACCAATTTGGCTTGATGCTATGGTGGAGGAGTATGACTTCATAGTTCGTAACAGTGTTTGGGACGTGGTTCCGAGACCGGAGAACTAGTCAGTTGTGAGTTCCCGTTGACTTTACAAGGTAAAGCAAGCTGCTGATGGTAGTGTGGAGAAGCATAAGGCAAGATTTGTTGCTCGTGGCTTTTCACAGGTCGAGAGGATCGAGTTGCTACAGTATATTTCGACAGGGGAGCAAGATGCTGACATTTTGACAAAGACATTGTCAAAGTGTAAATTCGAGTTCCATAGAGACAGGATCGGAGTGGAAGATAATCCCTTTACTATTGAGAGGGAGTGTTGAAATATGGAAACAATAATATTCCAATTTAATTTTTCCTTGAATTAAATTGTAAATTAAAATCAAATTTAGTCTTAACAGCTAGTTGGAAATAATTAATTAATTTATTTTAAATTAATTAGTTGGAGAAATTCAATTTAGAAGTCTTTCTGAAGTCATGTAAGAGTTATCCCTTAAATTAAGGAGATAAGATTGAGTTATATTTGAGTTGTAATTAGTTAACTCAGTTTACTGAGTTAAGTCCAGTTAAATTAGTTCCAACCTATTTGAGGAACTAATAGCGAGTTAACAGTCAGTTGATGCATTAGGGAACTCAACTAGTGCTACTCTAGTTAACTAAAGATTCCCTCATCAGAAACTCATGCATGTCTATTCTGAGAAAGACCCAGTTGAGATTAATGTTCAAGGACAATGTGCTATCAGCCACATGTGTTTTTTCATGGAGAAAACTCATGCATGCAGTTAAGGATTTATCATTGAGGATTGCACAGTTTTGAAGAATGAGGTTCTCCACTTGGTAATAGGCGAATCATCCACAAGGAACAACGCAAGGAAATAGGAGCTTGGAGTGTAGAGAGGAAGTCTGGAGAGAAGCCAAGATTGCCTGTGAGCATCTCTGAGGATTGTACTGAGAGCTGGCTAGTTGTGAGAGCTAAGGCTTTGTATAATTCCTATGTATTTCCACTAGGTGTGATAATAGAAGAGTGTGGGCTTTTTAACTGAGGCTTTCCCCAAAATATTTTCATGTGTATTATGCCATTAATTCTTCTTCTTTTGGTTATATTGTGTAGCTCGATCTTTAAGATTCCGCAAATTGATAATAGAAGTAGGTTATAGTATTCTTCTCTGATTTATATTGCATTATCGGGTTAACCTACACAGATTTTCTACAGATTTATGAGAAAAACCCAGATGTTAACTACGTCAAAATACAAGGGTTTTCATATTCCATTGTAGTTGTTGGTGAGGCACCTTATGCAGAAATGTTTGGAGACAATCATAATTTTACCATTCCCCTAGGTGGAAGCGACACGATTAAGAATGTTTGTAGGTCCTTGAAATGCCTTGTAATCTTGATCTGGAAGGAAACCCATTGTTGAACCTTATCTTCCATTGGTGGATGCTTTTATTGTTGCATGGATTCCAGGAACCGATAGCTAAGGTGTGACAGATGTTATTTTTTGAGATTATAATTTTCAAGGGAAACTGCCAAGAACATGGTTCAAGGCTACCTATTATTGTAGGAGACAAGCACTATGATCTGTTGCATCCCCTGGGTTTCAAATTGACATGAGTATATGGGACAATTGGGGACATGCATTATATACAAGTTTACCTTGGATTTTGGATTGATCTGAATGTCAGAGACAAGCACTATGATTCCCTGTTTACCTTGGGGTTTTGATTCACCACAACAATCACTGAAAATCCAAGGGAGTAATTTAGGCTTGCCCATCTCTTATTTAAAAAAGTGAACACATTTTCTACTAAATTATGTCAGGCTATGACAGATGTTATAGGGAATCTTCCAAGAATATGGTTCAAGAGTGTTGATCAATTGCATATGAATGTGTGGGACAAGCACACTATGATCCCTTGTTTCCTTTAGGTTTTGTTTGACCACAAAATTAGCTAAAATTAGAAGTAATTTAGGCTTGCCTATTTATTATTTAAATGAATGAATGGATTTTGTTAAAAAAATATGATCCTGGTCTTGAGATTACCATAAACAACATACCAATTTGATAAATAAGCCACCTTTCTGATTGTGTTTCATCCTGACATTACCATGGCCCCTTCTCCAATAATCTGATAAGTGGGGAAGCTCTATGATAGTGTCCACCTAACATATTACAACCCAACAAGCACACCACAACATTTGAAGGAAGACACTGTTTCTCTCTTTTGACCCATCAGATTATTTTCCTGTGTAACTTTTTTGTTTAAGATTGATAAATGTAGATAATTTGCAACTATTGTCTACTTCTATATACAACCAGGCCACGTGTAGCTTTATTGTTTCATAGCCTCCTCATGAACAAGGCCTAAAAACAAAAATTGTAATATCATAGGGTCTAAATTATCAGCCAACATTATAAAAAATCTCCCAAAGGAAAAACTGTTGTTCTATTCTTATCATGAAAATTGGGATAGCATTTCTTCATATTTTTTGTCCTCAATAGACCTTTGATTCTCAAAGTAAGGAAAACTAATATGTACACCTCAAAATGCACAAAGGTAATGATTTGTTTTCTTTTTCTTCCACACCTCCTTGAGATAGAGTCAAAACAATCAATTTTGGGCTAGCATTACAAGTAATGGCCCAAAATCAGTGAAGCCTAAAGTAAAGCTAAAATTATGATAATGTGTATTTACTAGAGGCAAGCTATTCAGATTCCTGGTAGTTCAGAAGCATGCATGTAGTCATTTCCCTTCATATTCACTACCATCGATACACCTTCTACACTGGTCACAATGTGCAATGCAAAATATGCAAGCTGACACTCTCTAATTGCATGGTATTTTTGCTTTTGGAAACTTTCATTGTTGCAATCATAAGAAAGCCTTGCATTTTCACGTTTAGAACAAGCTTCGATATCAATTGTATTGTCATCATCATATGAAAATTAATATTAACCACCATTAACAATTTCATAAAGGAAAGATTAAGATTAAATATTTTGAAATTTACTTTACTCTAAACATTTTATTAAAAAAAATTAATCCCATTTTTTTATTCATTTTATTTAAAATTTAATTAAAAAAGAATTAATTTCTTTAGAGAATTAAATGTATTTATATATTAAAACTGACCATTTAAAAAATAGAATATTACATTTTCATACTTAAATTTGAGTATAAATTATATTACAAAATACAAAAAAACAAATATTTAAATTTATTAGGTCATTCCCATATAAAATATTTATAATTAAAATTAAAGGACATGACAATTGAAATCGTCATATTAGTAAAAAACAATAAGCATTAAAGTCCATAGCAAATGTTTCCATCATAATTATTTGAGAATTTTCAACTAGTTTTATTCGGGTCGGGGGAGAATAAATTAGGTAGATGAGTGCCACTAATCCTAAGCTACTGTGAATTAAGTAGTTTATTATTTGAGAAATTTTACACATAACTAAATTGTCAATCAAAAAGCTAGAACAAAATATCATTAAATAAACTATTATAGCTCATTTGGAACAAAAATAGAAAATATTATTATTAAATGTTAATTAGTGGGTGATCTAACACTTCTACATAACTAGTTATCAAACAAAGGTAAACAAAACCATAATAAACTACAAGTGAATATTAGTGGTCTAAAATATTTATAAATCTTAAAAAAAAAAAAATTATACTAATTTCCATAGTCTAAACATAAATTTATCTTCCAATAGATTATAAAATACACTATATCAAATTTTATTGAGCCTAGCTGCTCTTTTTACAGTCTAGTATGATGTGTAACAATGTAGTTTTGTCATCAAAATTGAAATTTTGCTCATGTAGGCCATAATAAAAATCTAAAAAAATCTATAAAAAAATAACTATTCAAAGCTTGAGTTGAGGCTTTTGTGATCCATATCAAGTTTATGAGAGACTTTTCGGGGTAAATCACATAATGTTTTCTTTGTGAATGCATTTCGAACCCACCAGTGTGGTTTATTGTTAACACAAGTTGAAGAAACAGATCCAACTTGCATGTTAAATAGTCAAAGTAGAATATCCAACGGCTATAATTTTAGACTAGGTAATGGCTATGTTGCTAAATTTGACCATGAAACGGATCCAGGGAAAATGTCGCAAAAAATAAAAAAAAATTAAAATTAAAATAAATTAAAGTTACGGAATTCACTAATTATTAAATTAATAGTTAGTTATTAAATTAAAAAAACCATGGCACATATGAGTTTTCATCAAAGGTGTTAACCAATTTATATTAATTTAGATTTTATTTTATATATACATATATATATTTATATGGATAACTATTAAAGTTTTCTCATACTATAAAGACAATCCCATCAAGAAAAAGGTAAGAGAGAAGGTTACAAGATCACAAGGGGAGAAAAAAAAACTAACTTATAAGAAAACTAGAACAGGTTATAGAAAGAGGGAGGGGAGGAAAAGAGGAAGAGAGGGCTAGGACAAAAACTATTGATGTTCTAGCCGTCCTCTCTCATTATGTGATTTATCTAAAAAAATCTCTCATAAACTATTTAAAACATTTAAATAATGTGGGCCCATAAAAAAATTGACGTTATGTGATTTACCCCAAAAAAACTCTCATAAACTATTCAAAACATTTAAATAATATCGGCCCATAAAAAAATGACATAAAAAAAATTGAAACTCATATCAAATATATATTATATATTTAAATGGAATCTATTTTAATATATTGAAAATTCAAAAATGATATGAGATCTTATAAATATGCCAGATCATCTTAAATATTGGATCAGTTCCTTACCATTGCCAAACGGGTGCTAACCTTTTCACTCACCTTGTAATATTTTCAGAAGCCCTTGAAGCATATTCCAATTGTCCTATATTTCATCTCTGACGCTAAAATCTGTCTCACGTTAATTTTATAGTGATGGCCGATAGATTGTCTGCACTTCCTAACGAGCTCCTTTCGCTGATCCTCTCTAAACTCCCCATTGCAGATGCAATCGGCTGTTCAATTCTCTCTAAACGATGGCGCTTTCTTTCCACAGAAATGCCCCAGCTCGTCCTGTCCCCCGCTCTTCTTACACCAACGCGTCTCCTGCGTCCAGAACCTACGCTCAGACCTTCCCTCCCCTCAATGGCGGAGATGGAAACCAGAATATCCCACATATTACGGTTGCATTCGTCGGATCTGGACGCCTTTTTACTCTCCACTGACGCTGAAATTACCGTTCCGATGTTCGGAGAGTTTAGACGCCAAACCCTATGGGATCTTTATACCGTTCCGATGTTCGGAGAGTTTAGACGCCAAACCCTATGGGAATGGCTGCAATGTGTTGCAAGAAAGAAGGTACAACACCTATTTCTCAAATGTTCCCTAGACATGGAAATCCCGCCGCCGGGCCTTTTCTCATGCACTCGTCTCGCTACCCTCACGCTTTACAATTATATTCTCACCGATTTTCCAAATGCTTTCGTCGGATTCAAG
The DNA here is from genome assembly GCA_031772625.1 of Pinus tabuliformis. Classification (NCBI taxonomy): domain Eukaryota; kingdom Viridiplantae; phylum Streptophyta; class Pinopsida; order Pinales; family Pinaceae; genus Pinus; species Pinus tabuliformis. Next base: position 1,271,546,822 of record CM062820.1, on the reverse strand, counting down.
CTTCTCACTGAGTGCACCCTTTACTCTATCAGAATGACCGATGAATCTTTAGCCCGTTTTCTTTCTCTTTGCCCTCTTCTTCAGAAGTTCAACATAGAGCATTGTGACGGCCTCGAACGGCCTGTCATCTCATCTTCCAACATTACATATTTAAATATATATGCTGATGACGAGGAGGGATGGACAGTTAATTGCCCTAACCTTCAAATATTGAATAATCATTATGCAGAAGACCTGGAAGTCAATGGAATGAGATTTCAAGAGCTTTCCGAATCAATTACCGAACTCGAAATGGAGGTCGGCGGTAATTTGATTGGCTTATCGTTGGAATCGAGGCATTCAGCAGGCACTCTCTCTGCGAACAGATTTCTTGAATTAATGGGAACGTTGACATCACTGAAAGTGCTCTCGGTGAGATCACTGATGCCTCTATTTCCCGGGGAAGAATGGATTGCTGTTCCTCTGTTCAATCTTCTGTGGAGGCTTCCTAATCTGGAGCGTTTCCACCTGCTCGGACACCTAATTCTGGTAAGACAATAACTGCTCTTCCTTTGACCAATACTATTCTTTAAATGTACGCTAACTGACTGCAGCGTGCATCATACGATTTTTGCCTTGTAAAGCAGGAGGAGCCTGAGAGAGATCCCACCCCGCCATTTTTAATGTCTCCACTGCCGAATCTTCAATCAGTAGAGATAGAGATCAAAGAATATGATGAGAGGGAGCTTCGTTTGTTGGGCTGCCTTCTTCAAATAGCCCCTGCGCTCAAGGAAGTCAAACTCTGGTTTGCAAACGAAAGTAATAATGAGCAGCGCAACTTATTTTTGGAAAAATGGCAGTCATTGAAGAAAGGTCGCGAGCAAGGCGACATCACTGAAATAATTTGTGAATTTAGCTTTTATTTTTGATAGTTCTTTCTGCACTTTTATTATCACATTTTGTTAGGATTTTATTGAATATTGTTTTGTGCGTTAAAAACGCAGTCTCAAGGCATTATCCGATACATGTAATTTCTATTTAACTATCATATCATTCATGTCAGAAATGGCATGTCACTGGGAAAATTCTGTATATGCAAAGACAATTAATGTGAGTCAGATTGTCATGTTTATAATTTCTTAATGGTTAAACGAATTGATTGAGGTGTGTATGTGGGCAGTTTTCAGTTTTCTACAAACTTTGTCTGAAGATGCATAATGTTCCTTGAAAACTGACGATAAAAAATAAAGTCAACTCTATATTTGTACACCATATGTGCTTTTATCGGCGTTCTTGGTGTTAGGGCTCAGCTTAAACTTTGTCTGAAGATGCATAACGTTTCTGGAAAAACTGACGATACAAAATAAATTCAACTCTATATTTGTACACCATATGTCGTTTTATTAGCGTTCTTGGTGTTGGGGCTCAGCTTATCAATATTGGACCAGTAAACGGAAGAGATCTAATATCTCGATTCTCTAGTTAGGCCGTAAGGCGTTTCCTTCTGAGATTAACTCATCAAATTGCTTTAGTGTCCAAATATGTGCCATTGGATTTTGGTGTTAGACGATTAGGTAATCTTTATCCGTCGATTTGAATTGAGCAAGGCCAACCGCAGCTGTTCGTTCGATCCTGCAATAACTGCGACTGTTCGTTCGATCCTGCAATAACTGTTCACCTCGGGGTTCCATCAAACAATGGCGGAGGCTCTGATTTAGAATTGAGAACGGGGAGAATTGAATGGCTGCAATCAAACAACATGATGCCATAGAATACATTTTGGTAAATTCTGGCACAAGCTTGGATAGACGAAAAAAATTATGTAAAGATCAAACAGCATTGCTTACGGTGCTGCCATGCTAATCTGGTAGAATTGCTGCTAATTTTGGCACTGAATACAAGGATCTCTATTAGGAGCTTTGTGGGCCATTTTACGTTCTAAATACCAGGATACCTACCTTATGGATTTGCCACTTTCTTTACAGAATCTCTTTTATCAATTTTTGTATATTTCTTTCATTTCTTTTAACAACTCTTTTCTCTCTGTTTATCGTTACAGCCTATTGGGCAGACATTCTTGTATTTACAGTTATTAGAAAGCAATTTTGTGGTACAAATTTCCTTCAATGGTTGCAAACTTTTTATGGGATTCAAAATATTTCTATGCAATCTCTGATATTTATTATTACTCTGCATTTGTGAGATGAATACTTGCATGAAGTTATTAGTATGACTAAAGAATTCTGTGAGATGAATACTTGCATGAAGTTATTAGTATGACTAAAGAATTCTGGGCAAAGTGTAGTCCTTGATAGTTACTACCATTTTGTGTTACGAGATGGATTTTTTTCATTGGCACTGAATACAAGGATCTCTATTAGGAGCTTTGTGGGCCATTTTACGTTCTAAATACCAGGATACCTACCTTATGGATTTGCCACTTTCTTTACAGAATCTCTTTTATCAATTTTTGTATATTTCTTTCTTTTCTTTTAACAACTCTTTTCTCTCTGTTTATCGTTGCAGCCTATTGGGCAGACATTCTTGTATTTACAGTTATTAGAAAGCAATTTTGTGGTACAAATTTCCTTCTATGGTTGCAAACTTTTTATGGGATTCAAAATATTTCTATGCAATCTCTGATATTTATTATTACTCTGCATTTGTGAGATGAATACTTGCATGAAGTTATTAGTATGACTAAAGAATTCTGTGAGATGAATACTTGCATGAAGTTATTAGTATGACTAAAGAATTCTGAGCAAAGTGTAGTCCTTGATAGTTACTACCATTTTGTGTTACGAGATGGATTTTTTTCATGTTTTGAATATATCTGAAGCTGGTCTAGAGGCCCTAGGAACAAACTTGAACTGCTGGATTCATTTGCTAATGCTCAGTACATTTTATTTTCATATCACGAAATGTTAGATATCTCCACCCTTCATTAGTATTTCTAATATTTCTGTAGACTCTTTAAGTACCAAAGACTTCCATTTGCAGTGGTGCTTGAAGATACTTGTGCGTGCCCGGCGACCTTCTGTCTCTTCCATGCGATCAATTTATGTTTCTACAATGTGGGATAAAGATGCCCAATCAAAAGGCATTGTTTTAAATATTTAAATTGAAAAGGCATTGGTCTAAAGATTTAAATATGGTTATTTATGTGCAAAGTGCATTGTTTCCTAGCCAAGAACATGTCGAGGAACAACACTGTGAATCTACAAATACAAACACAAATGTTATTGTACGAATCATGCCCGTTAATAAACCATGTGGATGAGAATGATGATGTTCTCATTTGATCATCCATGCTTGTGGGTGAATCCCTGATGAGCAATCCTTAATTGCTGTGCATCCATGTTTATTTGTTTATAATGTAATTACTAAATAATACAGTTGTTTTTGAATGCTATTGCTGTCATGAAGTTGTTGATAGTCTCATAGCACTCTATTAAAAAAGTTTGTTGCTGGTACCGAGAGAGCCTAGGGAGGCATCTGCGTATGTCACATGCACCTGAAACAGGCAATTAAGGATAAATATAAAAGGATATTGAGACAAATAAGAAGAATATGAGTCTACCTTGTTAGCTGGATAAACTTTCTGCTTGTACCACGCAGGTCTGTCCTGCAAATCAATCGGAACTATCTGGATCTGATCGAGGCCCTGCATTTTATTTTCACAGCTCTATCAATGCAATACAAAACCTACCAACAAGAAGGGGAATCAGCGAGATAAATACCTTGTAGTTTCTGGCAATCCAAACGCGCTGGGCATATGGGCATGTCAAACTGACATACAGTCTGTAAAATCCGAATCAAATTTAGTAATGAATACCTACGCAACTTATCATACAATTCGTATTCCAGTAGAATGTGACAACTAATAGTAAAATGCAGAAATCATTAGAATTAAGATATACACCTCGGGGTTCCATCAAACAATGGCGGAGGCTCTGATTTAGAATTGAGAACGGGGAGAATTGAATGGCTGCAATCAAACAGCATGATGCCATAGGATACATTTTGGTAAATTCTGGCCCAAGCTTGGATAGACGAAAAAAATTATGTAAAGATCAAACAGCGATTGCTTACGGTGCTGCCATGCTAATCTGGTAGAATTGCTGCTATATAAGTATTTCTGCAAAACAAATACCAAAAGCTTACTCTACTATTATCGATTGAAGAATCTATACGAACCATACACATTCTCAATCACCCATACGGATGGCTGGATATACAAGTGCCACCGAACAGTATTAGCCCGATATTTTTTTTATATCAGGGTGAATCGTTAAACCAATGTTCAAGCTACAGAGTATCTCTACGAATTTAATTTATGATTTAGTAAGAATTGAGGCAGGATGTTAGAGCTTATTTCTTTAGTTTTATCATTACGAAAATTTATTTATTGAAAGTCTATTTATTAAGTCTTATTCCAATCCGCTAAAGATGTTAAGGTTGTATTTGAAACGAGAGGCTACCACTATAACACTTAAAAATATATAAAACAGTTTTTAATCTAAATATATTAGGAATTTATGTCTTAGCAATAGTCAAAACACCTAAAAATAATTACGCCGTAAGGCGTTTCTCTTTGAAATTAATTACCTTAGCTGATGACGTGTCCTATTATTGACCATGGATTTTTACGCAGTAAGGCGTTTCCCTTTGAAATGAATTACGTTAGCTGATGAGACGTGTCCTATTATTGACCATGGATTTGTTGTGTTAGACGATTGAATGAAGATTGATCGTTGATCTTCACACTGACTTTTTGTCTCCCAACCCAATGGCCTCTCTGTCTTCAGAGTTATTGTTCGGGATGTTTCCTCTAGAGGTAGTTATTGTTCGGGATGTTTCCTCTGGAGGTATGCGAGCTAGGGCTGCAGCACGCAACTCTTTTTTAGTGGCAGAGAAAAATCCAAAATCTGTTCCCCATGAACCAGCTAGATATTCCTTCTGCCCTTGCGAGCTGCTTAGTTTATTATTCGTCAAGTTCGTCATTTTTACGCTCCGTTTCATTCGCCCAATCTCAGGTTCTCACTCACTAATTTTCTGTTCAAAGGTTTTATCAGAGCTTTCCACCGCTGTTTGTAGGGCATTTCAAGTTCTCAGGGCGGAATTCGACCTATCTGTTATCCACCAGGTTGGCATTAACTAACCCTTTACCCACATTTTTCGGATCTGCAAAAAGCCTTTTTAAATTTCTGCTCTGAATTGATCACGGTAGAACAATTCAACGGTTAATTCTTCTGTGTTTGTCTGGACTCTTCATAGAGGGATTCTGTGAGGATCCATGCTCTGTTGATTGTGCAGTAAAAGGTTCTTCACTGCTCTCAGAATTCTTTTCTTGTTTGATTTGTGCAAGGGTCTTAGGCCCAGCAAAATTTATGGCATCTGTCCTTATTTCAGTGTTCCTAAAAGTTTGACCTCTAGGTACCCTGGATTCTGATGATATAGAACCATCTGCAGGCATTCTGCCCCTCTCCTTTTCACGATACTTGCTTTTGAAATGATCATTTAAGCCCCGTCTGCTTGGTGAGCTTCTGGACCAAGCCCTCTCTAACTTGCCTTCTTGATCAACGTCTATATTGTCAGATGGCTCTCTTTTGAAGCCACTAGCCTCTACTTGAATCACCCTTTACACAATATCCCTGCTGAAAAAATAGCAAGTAACTTTCAGTTTGTTTGCAGTGCTAGATGCCGGTAACGATGCTGAGGACGATGGTGGCACTATTGATGGTGTTGGTGCTCCTGAAAAGCCATCTAGTGGCTGAAACGGAAACACAGATACACAAGTTAGTGTCATAAATAGATTAAAAAAAAATTATACAAAGAAAGTATATCTGCTTGATATGTAGAATCGACCAGAGCAGAATAGCTTGAAACTAGCTGTGACTAATTTATGTGAAGGATGCGGTCTGTGTTTGTATTACACCACTAACAAGTTCAACTACAACCCTCTCCTAATGCAAAACATAACCATTACTGCTAAAAAAAATGCTACAAAAAAATGTTACAAATAGGATCTGTATCATCATTAACAAGATTCAGTGTAGACAAAAGAAACAATTATCTTGAATAGCTGCGAGAACATCACGTCAAGCAACACATGAAATCGGCATTTTACACTGACATTCCAAGCAAAACTACAACAAAAAACCACCATTGTGCTTGCCAATACATGCACAGATTTGCAAACAGCTTTCAACAGATCTTCTAATACAAGTCACTAATCAAGAGAATATGCCACCAAGCTTCCTAGCAAAGTCGTCGTCATCATCATCTTCTAGAAAGTCTTCAATCTTCTTGCTCATCTTCATTCGTTTCCCACTCTTCATTGTCCTCATTCTCTGCATGTTCCAAATCATACTCTTCATGGTCAACATCTTCATTTCTGTGAACATCATCATTCATTACTGGATCTTCCTAGTCATCCACTACAACAGGCTTTGCTCCATTTGAAAAGGCTGATGGTTTGTCTTCTACAAGAGTATCCATGTCATTGGATGCCTCAGTGTCATCCACCCCAGGAGTAAAAGTGGGCAGTTCAGATGTGTAACTGTCACCAGCTGGAAGTTCTCCCTCTTCAACATCTTTTTCAGGTGGTGGCAAGCCATCATTTCCCTTGCTCAAATTGAAACTTTGAATGGCCTGACCCTGCCCTTCTGTAGGTATATTTCCTTCATTGTCACCATTTTCTTGAGTCACTTTCCGTTTTTTCTTCAGAATATCACTTAGTGGCTTTAGAGCCTGAAAGTCTTGTTCCCCACTTGAATCATTAATTACCTTGCCCAATCTCATCTTCCTTCCTTCCCAAGGAAGATTTTGTCTTTGTTTGTCTGGACTCTTCATAGAGGGATTCTGTGAGGATCCATGCTCTGTTGATTGTGCGGTAGAAGGTTCTTCACTGCTCTCACGATTCTTTTCTTGTTTGATTTCTGCAAGAGTCTTAGGCCCAGCAAAATTTATGGCATCTGTCCTTGTTTCAGTGTTCCTAAAACTTTGACCTCTAGGTACCCTGGATTCTGATGATATAGAACCATCTGCAGGCATTCTGCCCCTCTCCTTTTCACGATACTTGCTGGAAAAATTTCACATTATTGAATTCTTTATTAAAGAGATCTATAAGGGCTTGAAAGCTTTAATTTCCATCATTGCAGATGATAGAAATTTCTATAATTTTTCCTTTACCTTTTTTGTTGAGGGTTGATCAAATTTTGACAGCAGGGTTTGTACTCCGGTGGTTCGAGCCCGATTTACACCGATGGGTAGGAACTCAAGAAGGGGGTACAAGGAGGCGTGGCGGTGGATCGACAAAGAGGGAAAGATGTAATACAAGAAGATGGGGCTTTGTCGTGGGGTAACTGCAAGGGAATGGGTAATCGTGTGAGGAACAATGGGAATCGTTAGCGTGGGCGCGGAGGAGGTTCTGGTAAGAGCTTATTTGTATATGGTGGACCTTTAGTTGAGTGGCAGCCTTCGTGCACACCAAGTTCGGTGACATTTGTTATATTTTTAATTGTTTTTTCTGAAATGGATTGATTGTCATGCGCTTTAGTTTTGCCAGTTCAAATCATCCACGCAAGGAATGCAAAAATTGGGGTTGAATAGAGGGTTCCATCATTTGAGGAGAAGGGGAGTAGAGTGAATGTGCCATGGTTTAGAGAGGACACAGAAGGCTCAATACTGGTTCCTCTTGTGGAGATGTACTACCTGGCATTAAAAAGTGGGTCTTCTATCAATCATATACGACTCTGGTTGTCCCAATGTAGAATGGGTGGCTTTTTATATATTTGAACGCTATTTGTCCTAACTTGATCTTCAAAAAAATGAATCTATATTAACTTTCGATTGTGGAAAGTAAAAGGTTTTTGATCAATTACAGACTACAATCTTTTCCTAACAACAATTAGCCGCATTTTCATTTATAACCTTCAACTTTAGAAAGAAATAGTCGAAAAATAGCAGAAGCAAAACCCAAAAGGAAAATCAAACCCCAAAAATTGAATAGATGTTCAGAGATTTGACTGGTTGCCTGGAAAATGATTTGGAAAGGCCACGGTGAGAAGGATCTAGCGGAATCCTCGGTCAAATCTAAAGCTCAATATGATAGCTTTCAGCAGATCGAGTCGAGTAATATCTGAGCATATCGTAAATGACAACATTCAATCATGTAACAATTTGTTCTAAAAAGTCACTTAAAATATCCTTCCACTTGTACCAGTCAAGCCCACATTACTATATTCTTATTAGATGCACACACTAACCATACAACGATTAACATTTTACACTACACACTCGTCATTTAGAAATAAGATGTATATCCTTATTTCTCATTTAAACAACTATTATATTCAAGTTCCTTTTGTTAAAAAAAATTACAAGAGTTTTACACAACAACATTGAAAGAAAACTCCTTTTCTTTGTTTTGAATCATTTGGGAAATTCAACCAAAGGAGGGACATTTCTTTCCAACCTTTGTGTAAGGGACATTTCTTTCCAACCTTGGTGTATGGAAATTACGTCAATATTCTCTCGAGCCTTTTCTATTGTCAGCGCAATTAATAGATAGTATTCAGCATAATTTGTTTTTGGTTTCTGGTATCAAGGCCCCACAGTCTGTTCATTACATATGTTTCTATATCTATTTTTAATTTATTTCTTTATGTTGATTTCCACCTCCCTATAATCTCACATAGTTTAAAATAGGAGGAATAAGCAACCCTTTATACACATATATTTTCCTTTATGTGGGGTAAAACATACTTAGCGTAATTAGGCAAGCATTCTAACGGATCAAGAGATATCCATCCTTGTTGCATACGCACTTTGTATGTTCACCATCACATATTACACACACTAAGTTTATTTAAAATCTGTACAAAGGGTATTCCATTCCGTCTTGCACTGTTGGGTGATCTTGAAGGGAAATATAGATTTGAACTTGGTTTTTTTTAATTTTATTTTTCACACCAAAAGTGAAAGTAAGACTCCTTAAAAGCAACCTTAACTTCAACTCATCTATTCTTTCAGCAAGGTCCACAAAAATAAATTGATAGTTTTGGTTAGGACCACAGGGGTAGGCATCCAAATAATCCATTGTGGTTGTTTCAAATTGAAACAAAGAAATTGTCTTTTTAGGGAGCTGAAAATCCTCACAACCTGGTGACAAAAATTCGGTGATGAGAGAAACTCATGAAGGAGAAAGGCATAGGTTGTGGATTATAATGGGCCTCATTGAATTGCCTAGTTCTTAGTATGGATTTCGGGTCTAATGTTGACAACCAGAAGTTGATATTCTCTCATCCCCACTACACGAAGGTAGCTTTGTTGCCAAACATAGGGAATATTTCCCTATAGGTGGTAGGGGCGGGAGCACTTGCGCCTGGTGTGGATTTCAAATGATTGCTAGAAGCGTTTCCAATTTCTCAAATATATGGCCCCAATACCCCTTATGATAACCCTTCATCCATATCTTTGTTGATTTTTCGATTGGTGGCTTGAGACCCCACTGTTGTAAAAATATCACAAGTTTTCATTGCAGTTAGCAGGCGTAAGTCCTTGTTTAAGCCCCATCTACTTGGTGACCTTCTGGAACAAGCCCTATCTAACTTGCCTTATTGATCAAATTCTATATTGTTAGATGGCTCTCTTTTGAAGCCACTAGCCTCTATTTGAATCCTACCCTGCAATCACCTACTACTGTGATTCATACCTTGCCTTAACTGGTCCCTGTATATATCTTGCTGTCGACTATCCACATGCTGTCTCTTTTAGGGGCTATCCACTACTTTAGCCTCAACAGCCCTCCTATGTTTTGAAATCCGGTGGTAGAGATACTCCATATTGTTCCGTTCAGGATCATATTCACTAGACAAGGACCTCCTTTCTCGCACAATCGATCTCTCCAGAACCCATTCATCAAAAGCATTAGACTGCTTTCGTCCACCACACTCATATCCCCTGTTTTTATATGGTTCATAAGCTCCATGGTCATACTGAAATTCAGCATCATAGTAGCTAGTTCAGACATGCTCTCGTTTGTTATGCATATTTCTTTCTCGACCATTGATTGCATCTCTTCCAGATTCCATATCATGTTTATAGTAATGAGCCTCCTCCCGATGGCTTAGTTGGTCAGGTCCATCATCCACAGGTACATCAAATCCTGGCGATGATCCAGCCAGCAAATCCTCCGATTCTAATCCATTTTGCAGTCTCTCTCTCTTCTGGAGGATGAGATGGGCGTATCCGAGACCTGTTTCTTGAAGAATCATGTATCCTTTGTCTTGTAGGTTCAATCTTTGGCAAAAATTGTTCAACTTCATGTGGACTTCCCTTTATATAGGTAGGTTGAGATCTTGATTGAGAGACATGTCTAGCTTGTGTTTGCAACTGGGTTTCCTTGACATTATTTGACTGCAGTGTTAAAGGATTGCCCAAATGCCCTGCTTGGAAGTTATTGGACTGCAATGCAACAAGGTGACTTGACTGTGATGCCTTGAAGTTATTTGCCTTTGCTAGCACAGGGTTTCTTGACTGCACTTCCTGAAAGTTGTTTGACTTCAATGTCATGGGGTTACTTGACTACACTACATTAGGATCAAGTGATTGTACTACCTTGGGAAAGCTTAAATCAGATGGATGTTTTCCATCTTTGTTGCTTTCAGTTTCATTGACTGTTTGTTTCCCACTTGCCTGAGGCTCTGTAACTGGTGGACTTGGTTTTGTTGTCTTTTGAGAAGTTAGATTAGCTCCTGAAAACGGACCATGCACAAAATGGCACTTATCACCCTTTACACAATATCCCTGCTGGAAAAATTAGTAGGGAACTTTCGGTTTGTTTGTTGTGCCAGATGCCAGTAACGATTTTGAGGACGATGGTGGCACTATTGCTGGTGTTGGTCCTCCTGACAAGCCATCTAGTGGCTGAAATAGAAACACAGATACACAAGTTAGTGTCATAAATAAATTAAACAAAAATTATACAAAGAAAGTATACCTGCTTGATATGTAGAATCGACCAGAGCAGAATAGCTTGAAACTGGCTATGACTTTTTTATGTGAAGGCTGCGATCCGTGTTTGTATTACACCACTGACCAGTTCAACAACAACCCTCTCCTCATGCAAAACATAACCATTACTGCTAAAAGAAAATGTTACAAATACAACACAGGTATATACAATTGTTTTCTCTAAAATGCAAAATTGATCGCAACTTAAGAATTTTCTCTTTTGAAAACCATTTTCCAGGTTTACATGAACGTTGAATTATCAAAAATGTCCTCAAAGTCTCTCAACCTAACATTGTTCGATCAAACTGTCCTAAAAGTCTCAAGCTAACAGATTTTGCCGAGGTTTCTGTAAATATTTTTGTGCATATTTATATTATTAATGAAATTCCCTAGTACAGTAAAAAATGTGCTAGATGTGTCTTCCAAAATCCATCCCAATATATACTTTAGCCAAGTGTACACCAATTACAACACTGTCCATAGATCTACTCTACTTTCTGTGAAAAAGGGTTGTTTCAACCTTTGAATAAGAAAATATTGCATCAATTCTACATACAGTTGCAGCAACGCCGCCACTTTCTGGAGCTCCCAAAAATAGAATTGAACAAAGGCTTATAATTCCCAGTTATTCAGTGGATGATTGTCCCATTTTTAATGGAAATGATGGCATTTACACAATAAAATAATGAATTAGGTTTTTTAATGATAAAATAATGAATCTTTTTAGTGGGCACATTTCGGCATAGAATCTCACAAAGCTGCATAAATTTTATTTGGAGATGTCATGTTCATTCAACTGGCCAGACAACCAACGTATTATAATAATATAATTTATTTAATAGAGGAATTGTAAGGATACTTCACCGAACAACTTCAAATGCAACAATTTCTTTTACAGAACATGAAAAACCATAAATTCCCAATACTATATAGTAATACCCATTTTATATCCACCACAAATTAATAAATATATTAAAACAAAAAAAATACCAAGGTATCTTCAGCTATGGAGACATCAAAATAATTAACCCATGGTGTTACTCAAATAGAAAAAAATTACTTTCATGTAATTCAAATATTATTGAAATTTTGGAATGATCAGAAGAAACTGTAAAAATTTCCAAGACAAACTGTTCGCATTACAATGACAATATGAAAACTAAAAAAAATCATCTGCCAGTTATTTAATACTCAATGCCTTAAAATTCCGGAGATTACAGGAGGAATCACCTATTGTTCACAGTTGCAGCTGCAAGTGTTATCGTCTTCATATAATTAAGAATATTTACCAAAGTCTACATTATTCAAATTTCTAGTAGCTGCAAATGCCAATGAGGTAATTGATTCAAAGGCATCATTGATCCCTCTGCTGAGAAGCATAATATGTTCTAAAATTAAGTTATGATATTTTCTCTGCATAGGCTCCTCTATAATATTAAACAAATAGGATCTGTATCATCATTAACAAGATTCAGTAGAGAATAGCTGCGAGAAAATCATGTCAAGCAACACATGAACACTGACATTCCAAGCAAAAATACAACAGAAAACCATCATTGTGCTTGCCATACATGCACAGATTTGCAAACAACTTTCAATAGATCTTCTAATACAAGTCACAAATCAAGAGAAGATGCCACCAAGCTTCCTAGCAAAAGTCGTTGTGTATCATCATCTTCTAGAAAGTCTTCATCTTCTTGCTCATCTTCATTTCCTTTCCCACTCTTCATTGTCCTCATTCTCTGCATGTTCCAAATCATACTCTTCATGCTTAAACATTAATCTTCATTGCTGTGAACAACATATTCATTACTGCATCTTCCTGGTCA